>OY757312.1:65317215-66029961 GCA_963583905.1 Stenurella melanura | reverse complement strand
GTGTATGTACTAGAAGCCAAAGCCTCAAATTTTTTCATAAAATTTTTCAACCCCCCACCACGCCTACTCCATTATTAAAGAGGTTGATAAAATAAAATTGAGATATTCATTTGAAATTGGGTAAAGGTATGTACTATAATGACATCTGGAACTAGATTATATTTTGAGATGATTCCGTTGAAAGGTTGGGGGTTAAATAGGGGTAAATAGAGAAATATAAGTAAAGCAAGTTGGTAAGAGTACAGAAACTAGAAATTCGGTGTATGTACTAGAAGCTAAAGACTCAGATTTTTTATAATATTTTTCAAGCCCCCACCACCCCTACTCAATTATTAAAGGGGTTGATAAAATAGAATTGAGATATTCATTTGAAATTTAGTAGACGTATGTATTATAACGACATCTGGAACTAGATTATATTTTGAGATGATTTCGATGAAGGGTTGGGGGTTGAATAGGGCTAAATAGGGGAAAATAAGTAAAGCAATCTGGTATGAGAATAGAAACTTGCAATTCGGTGCATGTACTAGAAGCCAAGGCCTGAGATTTTTTTATAATATTTTTCAACCCCCCCCATCACCCTACTCCGTTATTAAAGGGGTTGATAAAATAAAATTGAAATATTCACTTGAAATTTGGTACACGTATGTATTATAACAACATCTGGAACTAGATTATATTTTGAGATGATTCCGTTAAAGGGTTGGGGGTTAAATAGTGGTAGATAGGGGAAAATAAGTAAAGCAAGCTGGTAAGAGTACAGAAATCTGGGATTTGGTGTGTGTATATACTAGAAGTGATGTCCTCAGGATTTTTTACAACATTTTCCATCCCCCCACCACCACCACACCACTCCTTTATTAAAAGGGTTGATAAAATTAAATTGAGATTTTCGCTTGAAATTTGTTACACGTATAACGATATCTTAGATTATATTTTGACATGATTGCGTTGAACGAATGAGGGTAATTGGTAAATAGGGAAAAATCTGCTAAGAGTACAGAAACTTGAAATTCGGTATATGTCCTAGAAGCCAAGGCCTCAGATTTTTTAGTAATATTTTTCAACCCCCCACCACCCCCAATCCATTATTAAAGGGGTTGGTAAAATGAAATTGAGATATTCACTTGAAATTTGGGACACCTATGTATTATAACGACATCTGGAACTAGATTATATTTTGAGTTGATTCCGTTGAAGGGTTGAGGGTTAAATAGGAGTAATTAGGGGAAAATAAGTAAATCAAGCTTGTAAGAGTACAGAAATGTTGGATTTGGTGTATATACTAGAAACCAAGGCCTCAGATTTCTTTTTAGTATTTTTCAAAACCACCTTCTCCGCTCCATTATTAGTTGAGATATTTACTTGAAAGTTACTACATGTATGTATTGTAACGACATCTGATTGAGATGATCCCATTGAAGGGGTGAGACGTGGTAGGTTACGAATAGGGGAAAATAAGTAGGGTAAACTAAAAACTTAATTATTAACGTATACGGTAGAAACCAACGCCTCAAACTTTTCTGACATTTGCTCCAAATTTTTTAATATCTCAGAAAGTAGTTTAGGTATTATTTTCAATGTTGGTATGTGTTGATAGGATATAGAACCCCATATTTTAATTAGAAAAATTATTTTATCGCTCCACCAGTGGCGTCCCTCTGATATTTATTACAAAAAATGTGGTACGCCACTGACATTTTTTTGTGTCGATATTGTTTCTAATTAGCCTGATCAATTGTACCTGAAAACTGTCTCTTGTATCGTTCTCGTTAGATGCACAGTTCTTGGTTAAAACAACATATTGAAACTAATTAAACAGGTACACACACACAAAAAATGTCGATTACACGGGCCAGACCGATCATTTCCAGTGTATTTTGATTTGCCCAATCCGAATCCGGTGTCATTTTTCCCCACCATGTCACAATTTTTTCTATTCTCAAAACAGTTAGAAAAATGCAAAGAGAGAAAATTGCATTTTTCTAACGATTTTCTGCGGATAGAGAAAAATTGTGACGTAGTGGGACAAAACTGACACCGGATTCGGATTCAGCAAGCCAAAATACAGTGGAGGTGATTGGTCTGGCCCGAGTAATCGATAATTTTTTTTTTGTGTGCGTGCCTAGTTTCAATATGAATTTAATTGCTTTAGTCAAGAACTGTGTATCTGACGAGAAGTACGCAAGAGACCGTCTTCATGTATAATTGATCAGGCTAATCAGGAAAAATATCGACATGAAAAAATGCCAGTGGCATACCACTTTTTTGGTAAAAAATATCAGAGGATGTGCTCGCATAGACGCCACTGGTGGAGCAGTAAAATAATGTTCTTAATTAAAATATGTCGTTCTATATCCTATTAACACATACCAAAATTTAAAATAATATCTAAAATGCTTTCTGAGATATTAAAAAATGACGATTAGAAAAAAAAATTCAACACACTGTAGCAAAAAACTGAAGTGTGGACATATGTTCATATGAACTTTATAAGATGAGCTGAGGAATCACACCCTGAAATATTAGCATGTCATTAAGGAACACCGTGTATATAAAATAATATTTTGAAAACAAAGTATTTATTTAAAAAATGTTCTAAAAGGTAAAAAGTTATTTTTAAATTCACACAAGGAAACTAAAAGCATAAAACGTTAACTAAAAAATATACTGAAATAGCTGAAGAACTGACATCACTTATTAAACGTAACAAGGTTCTTAGATTAGATTTTGCTCCAAGATCAGTATATTCATATGTAAAAAACGGTATCCTGCAAAGATGAAATAGTGTAATTGCAAATAGGCAATTTTATGTTCTGTCAGAT
Source organism: Stenurella melanura (assembly GCA_963583905.1). Classification (NCBI taxonomy): domain Eukaryota; kingdom Metazoa; phylum Arthropoda; class Insecta; order Coleoptera; family Cerambycidae; genus Stenurella; species Stenurella melanura. The sequence continues at coordinate 66,027,136 of OY757312.1, read as the reverse complement.
TTCAACAGAACTTATAAGGGCTCTTTAGAAGCATTATTTTTCGTTACTTCTGTAGTATATTCACCAAAATAGAACAGAGCTTAAAACGATGAAGTGTACAATGGAGTTGAAATTACAGATATGTATGTCAGGAACTAGAACAAAATAAGAGATAACAAATTATTTCATGTTTTAATGGGTGGAATCTCATATAATAATTTTAATATTCATTAAAAAAATATTTACTTTAGTATTTCAAATTTATAAATGAAAACATGGTTTGAAATGTGATTAGTGGTCTATTTTGTACTTCTATTTAATTAACGATACACTTGTATGAATGTTAACTAGACGTTGAATTATAAATACTTTTAGAAAATTTAATTAAAAGTAAAGATTACAAAATATTTTAATTAGGAGAACACGGTTGTCAGAAGTAATTTAACTTGCAGAATAAAGTATACCGTAGGACAATGAGAGTGAGTATCTTAGTGTTATTTTCTACACTAAGCTCCTAGCTATTGCACAACGCGCCAAGTTGTGCTTTATTATTTTGTGTTTTAATGCTTTGGTATAACGTTTTCTGAGAGAAAAGAGATTTAGAAAAAGATTGTTTTATGTTATGTATACAAGAGACATAATGAAAATTATATTATACGCATTCTTTTATATTGTTATGAATTACACCCCCTTGGAACTGGAGATGATACCCCTATGCCTACTAATAGTGACTGGAAAGACTCTAGAAACAGACATGGACTTTTCTAGAGTGTGGTGGAAGAAGATTCTGGTTCAATCTAGAGGTAATTTCAGAGTATATAAGGTGCGATTACCGGCGCAGAGGAAGAAGTCCATTAAAAGAGAAGTTTATAAAAGTGAACAAGTTGGAAAGTGACGATCGGTAAAAAGTGAGGTTAAATATTAAGTAAACAAAGTGTAAAGGTTATTTTCAAGTATTGTATAGTCAGTACATTATTAAATAAAGTGTTAGTGGTGTTTATCTCTTGTTGAAATTATTCAGAACCCACGGATTCATACAGGGTGTTTCCTAAAAGGTGGAAAACACGCAACAATATGTAACATATGCACAGGGTGTGGCAATAGTGCTTCGGATTTCGATAGCTCGAGTTCTATGATAGCTAGAAATTAAAAAAATACAGGTAAACTAGATAAAAAGACTATAACCGGAAAACATTCTCGAATATGCAGGACAAGCCAAGACTATTACAGGATCAAGTGTCTTTTAAAAATATAGATATATCGGTAAATTTTTTGTAGCCTCTTTTTAGGCTCATTTCACTCCTATGTTATTGTTGACTATCTCCCAATCACTTGGATGTAATACATTTTTTCTCTGAAATAATGCCATCTGTAGATGCACATTGAAGAAATCACTAGTCACAACTATGCGATTATAAGAAAAATATTGAAAAGACATCTGATATCTTCGTTTCTAGTATATACATCAAATTTTAAGTTTCTGTACTCTTACAACTATCTTTACTCATTTTTCCCTATTTACCTCTACTTACCTCCCATTCCTTCAACGGAATCATGTCAAAATATAATCTAGTTTCAGATGTCATTATAATACATACGTCTACCAAATTTCAAGTGAAAATCTCAGTTTATTTTTATCAACTCTTTCAATGAAGGAGTGGGGGTCGTGGGGATGGAAAATATTTGAAAAAAAACTGAAGGTTTCGTTTCTAGTATATACAACAAATCCCAAATTTCTGTACTCTTACCAACACGCTTTACTTATTTTCCTCTATTTAGTTCTATTTAACCCCCAACTCGTCAACGGAATCACCTCAAAATATAATCTAGTTCCAGATGCCGTTATAATACATACGTGTACCATATTATATAAAAATCTGGGGCCTTGGTTTCTAGTACCTATACCGAATTTCAAGTTTCTGTCCTCTTACAGCTTGCTTTACTTTTTTCCCCTATTTACCCTAATTTAACCCCCAACCCTTCAACGGTATAATCCCAAAATATAATCTAGTTCCTGATGCCATTATAATATATACGTATACCAAATGTCAAATCAATTTCTCAATTTTATTTTATCAATCCTTTTAATAATGGAGTGGGGGGGTAGTGGGGGGATGGAATATATTATGAAAATTCTAAGGCCCTTGCTGCTAGTACGTACACCAAATATAAATTTTCTGTACTCTTACCAGTTCGTTTATTCATTTCCCCCTAGTTACCCCCCAACCTTTCACCGGATGTGTTCAAAGACAATCCAGTTCCAGATTTTGGTATAATATATATGTGTGCAAAATTTCAAGTCAATATCTTAAACCGTTCCGGAGATAACGTGCGGATAAAAAAAGTTACAGACAGACAGACAGACCGACCGACAGACAAACCGACAGACAGACCGATAGACAGACAGAAAATTTTCCTTCGCTTAAATTTAAAATCTCGACGTTTCATGACATTCTAAATCTATTTCGAGAAAACAAATTTTTGAATTTTTTTTACGATCCTATACCAATTCACTACACTACAATTCACTACGTAGATGTGTAATATGCGAACATTAGTTACGATACATCTAGTTAATAATATTAATCATGTTCACCTCCTAAATGTATACAGGGTGACCAAACATGGTTCTTCAATTTGAATTGAATTTTCTTAATTTTTTCAAAGGAAACAAACACCCTGTATATTTTTCGCCGATGTGACGTAGAAACAAAAAACGAACATTTTTTGTATGTACATATCCCTATGGCTATTTGTAACAATTTCCGGTTTATTGAGCAATAAGTACAGAATTCAACAATTGACAAAAAATTGAGGTTCCGTCAAACACTTCAACAAAAAAAATAAGTGCCCCACATGCTGCCCATTTTGATCAGCACACATCTCCATGTGCTTTTGAAATGAGGCCATTTAGTGAGACCATTTCTTCCAATTCATGTAAATGGGTAGATAGTATTTAGCTGGTCCCTCACTGTAATGGTCTTTTCTACATTTTTTTATTGCTCAAGATCCATATAATATAAGTATAGAAAATGTTTCCTCGTTTCAACCTCTTGAGATCTTATTTATTATTTTTTTCTCAAATAGAAAACGAAGAGTATATTGCATTTAATCGGAAGATTTCTAAAATCGGTAATATTGCTCGTTGAGAAAAAAATTTCATATCACTGTGCTGTTGATCGGATTCTGTACAACTTTTAAAATATCCTGCCCATCCGTCTGTCTGACCGTCCGTCCGCAAATCTGTTCGTCCGTCCGTCCATCTGTCCGTCCATTACGTTTCTTGTAAGCACAATAACTTAAGAACGAAAAGTCCGATTGTATTGAAACTTAGATTTAGGTAGAGAAAGAACCATATTGTTTTTGAACACAATTGATCAATAAATAGAAAAGTTATTAATTTTTTAAATTTGAAAATAACATTTTTTTTATGTTTTGTCTTTAAACAAAAAAATGTCTAAAACTAATATTATTTACAAAAAATACTGCGAGAAGTATCTTATAGAATGTGTAACAATTATATAAAAAGTGCAGTAAGTTGGCGAAGAGTGTAATGTTTATTCTAGTTTATAATATAGTTTATAGTCTATATATAAATATTCCGTTTGTACCTTTACTTTATATTTGAATGAATTAATCACTATATTATTATTATTATTGTTATTCCTAGTCTTTTTCTCGGTTTTTGACTTTTTAACCGGCATGTGATGGTTCGGTTATGCAAAACAGAGAAGAAATTCATCTTATTCTGTCATGCATTTAGGAACTTGCGCGCAATGTGGCAAGTTTGTAGAATAGCCGCTTTCTGAAGCAGAGTAATGAGAGCTTTTGGTAGATCTAATTGATCCAGATGTTTACTGAGTTGCTTTGTTACTACTCCTGTTACCGATATTATGATTGGTATTATCCTAACGTGGTTTAACTCCCAGATATGTTGGATCTCTATTGCAAGATTTCGATACTTATCGATCTTTCCCTTTTCTGTTTTTTTATTACTATTATTATTATTATTATTTTTTTTTCACAGGTTCTCTTGGTTTATATTACAATGCCGGATCCTGGGACCAAAGCATATGTGTTTGGCTACGAAATAGAAATAGTTCTCCGTACAATAGATGTTGTGCCTAAAATAACGGCTTTTTGCATTTGTATTAAGTGCGTTGTGCAAACATTGAGTTCTTTCAGGTGTTTCTTGGTATTTTTATGTACTATTCCGTTTGCTGATATAACGATTGGGACTATTGTAACTTTTTGGACCTCCCACACATTCTTTATTTCGATGGCAAGATCTTCATATTTTCGTATTTTCTCTCTGTAGGCCTTCTCGATGTTGTCGTCTAAAGGAATCGTTATATCTATTAGGTTGACTGTTCTATTCATTTTGTCCATAAGTACGATGTCAGGTCCGTTATGCGTAATTGGGTGATCGGTCTGAATAGGCATGTTCCAACAGATTTTAAAATTGTTGTTCTCACTGACGGCGGGGGGTTATATTTATAATAAGCTGTATCTCCCTTTTGTGTGCCTGCTGTTCTGCATAATTGCTGGTAGAGGATCTTAGCCACATTGTTGTGTCTGCTAAGGTATGCAGTAGGCGCTAAGTACGTACATGCAGATATTATATGTTGAATGGATTCTTCACTTGCATTGCACATTCTACATTTAGAGTTTTCAACTTGTTCTCGGAGAATGTGTCTTCTATAAGTCCTTGTAGGTACTACTTGATCTTGTATGGCAGCAAGCGAGGCCTCTGTTTCAGCATACAGATATCCTGCGGTAAGGTAAGATCCAGAGCTTACTTTATCTGCTACATCCTGATCCAGTCCAGAATAGTATCTACCGTGTAGTGCCTTCCCCTTCCACTGGTTTTCCAGATCTTTTAAACCAATTCTCTCAGTTTCAGGTTCCGGCGTAGACAGGTTTAGGAGTGAGAGTTTCTGGTCAATTGTGCACAAGACTTTCAAGAACGGCAGCTTCCTCTCTAAGAAGTATTTTCTTAAATTATTTCTTTGTTCCTCGTGTGTTATTTCCAGGTTAACCAAGCCTCGTCCCCCAGCTGTGCGTGGTAGGTATAACCTTTCCATAGCGAATTTGGGGTGGTGTATTCCATACTTCATTAACGTAGTTCTCACACGTCTGTCCAATGCCTGCAATTCAGTTGTTGACCATTTCAGAACTCCAAGGGTGTATATGATAACCGGAAAGGCCCACGTGTTAACTGCGTTGAATTTATTTTTGGAGCAAAGTTCTGTTTTTAGCATAGTAATTACTCTTTTAATGAACTTATTCAGAATCTCCTCCTTGTTTCTTGCGTGGTCTATATTAGCAGCCTGTAGAATTCCTAGATATTTGTATCGTTCCTCTTCATTCATTATTGAAATTGAGGTGCCATCCATGAGGGTTAATCCCTCTCCATTTTGTATTTTTCCCTTTGCGATATGAAGGACAGACATTTTTCTAGGCCCATCTCCATTCTTACAGCTCTACTGAAGGATCCTACTAGTTCTAATGATCCTTGCACTTACTGGGGCCCGGCAGAGAAGATTTTCAAATCATCCATGTAGAAGAGATGAGCTAGTGCGTTATTTCGATTCAACGAATATTTGCTAGTACTGCTGTTCAACATATTGCTGAGGGGATTAAGGGCAAGGCAAAACCATGTTGGACTCAGGCCATCGCCTTGAAAGATGCCCCTTTTTATCTGGATTTCAGATGTTACGTAGGACAGTGTTTCACTCCTCATGCATAGCGTTGTTCTCCATCGTGACATTAGTGCCCTTAAGAGGTTTATAGTGTTTTCCTCTATTTTATAGATGCGCAGAATCTCCAGTAGCCAAGAGTGGGGCACCGAGTCGAAGGCTTTCTTATAATCAATCCATGCGACAGACGTCTTCCTTCGTTTCGTTACCGCATGCTTTGCTATGATACTGTCGATAACAAGTAATTCTTTGCATCCTCTGGACCCTTGTCTACATTCATTTTGCTCCCAGCACAAGATATTTTCTTGGTTAACGTGTTTATTAATTTAGTTGGTGATGATGGAGGTAAGAATTTTTAAGATCGCAGGTAGACACGTAATGGGACGGAAGTTTATTATTATTATTATTTTTTTTTTCCAATTCACAGGTGTTCCTGGTTTGTCTGTTGTGATCGAGTACGTGGTACTAAGATCACAACATTGACTATTCACTCCCAAGGAATGATCTCACTATACTAGCTGTGTGGAGAATTACTGCTTTTTGCATTCTTGTGCTGGCTGTATGGTTAATACCAATTTTTTGTAGTGACATTTTCAGGGTTGTTGGTATTACTCCGAAGGCAGATAAAATGACAGGAATTATGGTGACCTTCCTCATGTTCCACATATCTAGAATTTCATTTTTCAAGTCGGTGTAGTGCGCTATTTTCTCCTCATGTTTCTCCGTCATGTTCCTTGTGTTCGGAATTGAGATGTCGATAATTAATGTTTCCATTCGCTGTTTATCTATGACGGTTATATCTGGGCGATTGTGTGTGATTGTGACGTCTGTAATTATGGCTCTGTCCCAGTAGACCTTATAGCGCTCATTTTCTTCAACGGGGTTCGGGTTGTATCTATAGTAGGGAGTCGATGAATCATGACGTATTTCGCAAATTTTTAAAATTTCGAGGTACACTATTGTGGCTGCGGCATTATGACGTGTTAGGTATCGAGTCGGTGCGAGTGTTCTACATCCAGAGATTATGTGTTCTATATTTTCAGTATGCATGTTACATTTTCGGCATTTATCCGTCTCGATTCGTTCCTTCATTATGTGCATTTCGTAGTTTCTTGTTCGTATTACTTGATCTTGTATACCTAACAAAAAACCCTCAGTCTCTGGAAACAAGGTTCCTTGCCGAAGCCATTCAAGTGATGCCTGGCGGTCTATTTCCTGTCCCTGGAGTGAGTGCCAATAGCGGCCGTGTAAAGGTTTCTCAGCCCACCTGTACATTTTTGCTTCATCGTCGTCAATATTATTCAATGGTGAGTATTCCCTATTGTTCAATTTCAATGGTGTGCCTGTATCTGCGTATATGATGGCTGCGTGAATATGTGATTCTTGACGACTGTAGAAGTATGCGCGGGCGATGTTAATTTGCGTGTTGCATGCGTTTCTAATATCAGTGTAACCTCTGCCCCCAAGGTCTCTAGGAAGAGTCACCCTCTCTGTTGAGGATCGCGGATGATGCATTTTAAACTTGGTCATCATCACTCTCAATCGTCTGTTGAAGTCGTCAAGGTCTGTCGCTGTCCAAGATATGACACCAAATGAGTAAGATAGGACAGTGCAAACGTGTTCACAGCTTTCATAATATTGTTGGAATTTAAGTTTGTTTTGAAAAGCTTTCTGAGCCTGGATTCAAATTCTTTGATAATTTTTTCTTTCATTTTACTGTGTTCAATATTCGATGTCTGTGATATTCCTAGGTATTTATATGGCTGTCCTTCGATGGGCGGTATCGAGAGTTGTTCTTGGATTTTTATTGCTGGTGTTTCTATTAGCTTTCCTCGTTCAATGGTGACAGATCTGCATTTCTCTATTCCGAACTCCTTACCAACATCCTCACTTATTTTATGGACAAGTTTGAGAACGATGTCCAGTTGTTTACGTGTAGCAGTGAATAATTTCAAGTCGTCCATATAAAGTAGGTGAGAGAGTGTGAAACTATGGGGTCCTGCTTTGATGTTAAAGCCATATCCAGTGTTATTCAACGTTTTTGAGATGGGATTCAGAGCTACACAAAACCACAATACACTCAATGAGTCACCTTGAAAAATGCCTCGCTTGATGCTGATTTCTTCAGTTTTAGTAACTTTGCCACCAGCAGATGTCTGTAGTTGCGTTTTTAAGTGTTTCATCATCGCTTGTAACAGTTGCACGATCATGGGGCATATTTTGTATATCTTGAGGAAGTGAATAAGCCATGTATGTGGTATGGAATCAAACGCTTTCTTGTAATCAACAAACGCCATATTAAAATTGCGATTGAACTTATTTGCCTGATTTAAAACGACTGCATCGATTGTTAGTTGCTCTTTGCAACCCAGGACCTTTTCTTTGCTACCTTTCTGTTCTTCTGTAATGATGTTGTTTACATGCAGATGCTGGTACATTTTAGTGCAAATTATCGATGTGAAAAGCTTATATGTTGTTGGTAGGCAGGTGATTGGCCGGTATTGGGATGGATCCTGGGTTCTGTCTGATTTTGGCAGCAGGTACGTTATACCTTTTGTAAGAAACTTCGGCATTATGGTAGGAGTGTGAAGTATTTGATTAAAACTGGCGGCTAAGAGACGATGGGTACATGAGAGTCGTTTCAGCCAGAAGTTGTGAATGCAGGGCCAGGGGCTCTCCAATTGGCTGCGCCCTGCAGAGCTTTACAAATGTCGCCCTCTTTAATGACCGTCTCATTCATAGGTGGAATATCCGCACTTCTAAGTTCTTCGTCTCTAATCCAGCTTGCATTCTTTTTGTGTTCAAACTCGTTTGACCATATGTCTTCCCAGAATCTTTGAACCTCATCCGCAGGTGGTACCCCTGACAGCTGGTCTTCTGTAGCGGTTCCATTTGTAATTGATCTGTAGAACCTCCTCTCATCAGTTTCAAAGAGTCGGTTCTGTCTGATACGCTCGCTTCTTTTTTTGTATCTGCGAAGTCGTTTACTATAGGCTGATAGCTTCTGCTTCATAAGGTCTAGCTTTTCTATTATCACATGGTGGTGGCTTGGGGCAGATATAGCTCTCTTGATTTGGTCGGGTAGATTACGGGTGAGTCTTGGGTGCCGTTCACCATTTACATACTGTTGCACCCTGCCTATGTCCTTTCTTAGATCATCAATTTTCTTTGTTAGTCTATATTCCCATTTAGGAGTCACATTTTTCATTTGTCTCTGCTTACTGGAGTCGTACCCATTGACCGCAGAGAGGATTGACATCGCAGCGCAGTAGATGTGTAGGTGGATCAACTCCATTGGCATGTCATCTCTTAGGTGTTCACTCATGATGGAGTTCATAATCTGAACAGTCTTATGACACTGGGGCTTGTAATGCATTCTAGGCAAGTGGGGTCTTTTCGTTGGGTCTGAGCCTTGAAACTTAATAAGGTATTCCAGGTATTTTCCTTCAAGTTGAATACGTAATTGATTGGTGTTTCGTTGTGGTGTGGCTATTACGTCCTCGTGTGTCTCTGATGTGGGTGTATGTACTTCAGGTTGTTCTTCAAGTGTATCTGTTACCTGTTCCTCTGGACGGTTCCCATCTAGGGTTTCTCCCTCTAATTCAATTTCACGTCTGACGTCATCTTTAATTTCATTTCTTACAGCGATAGGCAGTAGGTTTCTGGTCTCAATTACTCTTCTTTGGTCACAAATTCGCTGCTCAGAGAGGTGATGAAGTTCAGGGTATATGGCTACAAATTCATGGTAAAGCCTTTGTCTGTATAATGTAAGATCGGTTTCCAGTTTCGTGACTTTGTAGTAGCAGCGCATTACTTGTTTATTTATTTCGTTAGTCCACTGCATGCGCTGTCTAGGTCTTCCAGCTTTGGTGGTGGCAACGTTTAGCCGTTGCCCAGCACGTTGGGCTGGTTAAGGACTCTGATGACGTTGGTCCTCCGGTTGGGTATCGTCATTATCATTTTCCATTCCATGGTCTTCGCTGGTGTCGTTTGCAGGCCTATCCTCCCGACGGGTCCGCTCCGGGTCCTGCTGCCCCGGCCCGCCTGAATATCTGTTTCTTCTGGTTCGTACCATAACACCAATAATATGGGTCTGCAGGATCAGCTCCTGCGTGCGGGTCTCCGACAACCCTCGTTTCAGCCGCCCCTAACCTGGGGAACAGACGCTGTTGGCCAGCCGCCCAATCTGGGTGCAGACGCTGGCCCACAGCAGGGCTCATACGCCCTGACAAGTTGGTCAGGCCGGTGGCGCCCGCTGCGTCCCTTTCTGCCCTTTTCAGTGCAGGCAAGGGCTACCTAACTGGGGTATGCGGGGTCGTCATGCCCGAAGGTTAAGGGTCCCCACCTCACCTCCCCTAGCATATTATTATTATTATTATTATTATTGGTATTTGATAAGCAATAAAACCTCAGTTTGGTATAAATGGTCTGGCATAAACGAACATTTATCGCACTTATCGGTCGTCAGTTTTCATTGGTGTTAATTTTATGTTTTACAAAAAGAAAATTAACAAAGCGGAACATGGCTTCTGGGAGAGTCGGACAGAAATTGTTTGCTTGCCCATAGAATTTATAAGCAATAGTATCCTGAAAGAGGGTGCTCTACTTAAAAAACTTCCTCGATAGATTTGTGAACACTGGGATTGTAGAATATTAAAAAAAAGTTAAACAAAATGTGTTGTGAACGAAGAAAATGAGTTTTCTGTTTTTTAAGTGGACGTTCTGGTATACTTTATTTTATGCCGATGAATGTCTTAACAACTAAGTTGCTACAGAAAATTAAAAATGTCTAATAATTTACATTATATAAAAGACTGCGAAAAGTATTCTACAGAATGTGCAAATATTATTGTTTCACGCCTGCGCCCTCTAGGCGCTGGAGCTGGAGACTGATAACTCATTAGTAATAGCTGAAATTAAGTAGCAATGCTTAAGCAACTGTAACTGTTGTCCCATGAAAGCCTGTAGTGTACCCTATGTCTGAGACACTAGTATTATGACTGCTCTAAAAATGTATAGAAGGGGACCGAGTTTTCTACATTGTTCTAGATTGCCGTCTAGAAGGTTATGGTCGATGCCGGATAGTATGTATAAGCCGGATGTAAACATAAGAGGAGAGTTTTAAGTAAGGTTAGAAATCCGAAGTGAATACAAGGTGTAAATATCAAGTAATAAACATCATTAAAAGTTATTTTAGTCAGTGAAAGATGTATTTTAGTTATTAAAATTATTGTGAACTTTTCAGTAAGTTATCCAATAAAGTGTTAGTGTTTGTCTCTTGTTATAATTTTATCGAACCCACGGAGATTAAGGGGTGGAAACACATGACATTATTATTACTTTAAAGAACGCGACCGGATTTTATCCGCAGTACTTAGACCTGTCGGCTCATTTTACATTTGCCACATGTAGGATCTCCTTGAAGAAACCAGTGCTTTTCTACGAAGGATAACAGCCCATTCCGGGGTAGATCACATAGCTCATTCGGCTATAATATTGCCCATGGAAATACCTATACCTTGACTTACCTACCTAGTAATGCGTAACTGCATAGCGCATAGAATATGAGTGAAGGTTTCGTCCTCACTCTACTTCACATGTCTGACAAATAGGATTGTTCCTCAATCCCATTGTATGAAGATTTTGAAGATGCTTATTCAGAGGACAGTGCTCTGTTAGCAAGACTACTATCCGCCTCATTTTTTCTCTATCGAGCCCAAGCATCTACTTTATGGTTGAGTTAGTAGGAGGCCCCATTACTTGGAGCCTTGAGTGCCTCATTCCGAGAGCTTGACCCCAAGAGTAGTTAAACTGTGCCATGGTCCAGTCTCGTAGTTCTGATTGAATCGGACTTCTTGACAGACCAAAAACTGACTCAGGGCGAGGGAAAGGAGCTTTTGCTCTATCTCCTGCCAGATAGTCTATTTCTTCGTTGCTTTCCATACCATTGTGTCTAGGCACCCATAAAACTTTGACCGAGTTGTGATCACACAGCTCAGTGAAAATATTCCGACGATTCAAAACAAGCTCAGATATAAAAGCCCTCGAAGCAGTCTGATTTTAAGGACTCAATTATAATAAAAGTTTAATAAATTGGCGACCAGTATATTATTTATACTAGTTTATTTATATTTTATATGTATCAATGATGTTGCATGGTATTCTTATTTAAGCAGTAAAAAATCAAAAACTGAGGTTTATAGATTATAATGTATTTGGTACATATTCGATACAGAGAGTTAAAGTCCAATAAAGCAGCAACGTGAACGTCAGATGTTTTAGTACATATGAAATAGTCTTGGTATAGAGCCTGACAGACACTTGAAATGAAATTTTCACATAATATCTTATTAAGCTGGCTTCATAATGCATTAAGCATAAGGCATATGGTGCAAGCGTATTCTATAACAGAAATAAACATACCCAAATCTATATAAGCATTCATAGTGTACATAACATAAGACGTATGGTTTAATTTTATTTCCTTGTGTCTTATGCTTAAGTCAATCGGGTTAAAGCGTACGCTTTCGGGTACATTTGCAAAACAGTTTTGCCTCAAATCTGACATTTCAGGATAGAAGATATTAATTTTGAATATAGAAAAATTATTGGTGATAATCGCTTTGGCTTTTATTGGATGAAAATAGTACTAAAATAGAATAAATCAACAAAATGTAACTACTTCTGTCATGTAGATTTGTAATGTACTGCGCACGCAGCGATCTTACGTTTACCACACTATGAATGCACCTCTCTAAAATGAAGTCATAACTAACTAATGCACTCTGAGTGTACCTTTAAGAAACTAAGATTAGTTCTCTTTAAATTAAAATAATCCAAGCATTCTTTGAACAAGTCATATTAAAAAGATTTATTATGCTCTGGCAGAGACACGCTTGCAATATAGTTATGTTGGTTGGAGCCATCAAAGATAATATGAAAAATGTGAGAATAATTCCAAAACTATTCATCAACGTTATGAACGTTAGAGACAAACGCTATCCACGTGATAATTGTGACCATTATCACTATTGATCACCACGTAACGAAAGTCCTACCTTAGATATCAGACAACTTTATGCTTTTATTCCCAATCATACAGAAATAATCAAGTTGTCTTACACGTCAAAAGTTGGAAAGTATGACATTTCAACTTCATTCGACAGTTGAACTGAAATGTGACATTTCAGGTTGGAAATAGTCCACTTTCTTACCAGTTTTCGGGTTTTGCCAACCTATGTTTTTTCATTGGTTTTCTTTTAGCTGGAGGAAATACTAATTATAAGACATAGAGCATGTTTATTTATTAACACAAACCTCGACACAGACAGAGCAATTTTGTCTACAGCTACAGAATTAACTGAATAAGTATATATACAGGGTGGACCATTAATAAGAGGCCATAGTGCAGGGGCAGATTCTTTGGGCCAAAATATGAGAATATAACCAAATACACTTTTGTAAAATGTTGCTGTGGAAAAAGATAGAGGATGTCAAAATTCAAATTATTTTTTCGTTTTTTTTGCAATAACTCAATAGCCTCTTGAGTGATCTGCACCAAATTTATTAGAGGAACTATTTTTATCTAGGAAACAATAATTTATGCACTACATCACGTTAGGTCATGGAGGGCACCGCAGAACCTGTATTTGATGATGAAATATTTTCATATTTTTCTTGGACGAAACGTCGTGGTACTTATGACCAGAAAATCTGATGTGGGCGTTATTTCCACGTATGAAAGGTAGACTTGGTAGAACTTGATAACTCCAACCGTTTTCGAGGAAATTGCCGTTAAACATTTGAATAATTTTTTGAAAGACAAATTCAAATTTAGTGAATAAAGTACAAAATGTAAGGGAAAACGAAATCGTAATAACAGCGTAAACTCTTTCCAAGTTTCTTATGAACCAATGGAGTATTTTCATGGTATTGAGATAAACACATAAATCAAAAGATTGTGTAAAATAAGGATCTAATCTTATTAGAAAACAAAAAAATATATAAAAGTTGACTTAATGACATTAGTATTTATTGCATAAACTTTGCAAAAACCCCATTGCTGCAACTAAGAGTAAATTTTCTATATAGTTTCCACCTGCTTCTATGCCTTTTCTAATTATTTTCGTAAAATATTTTCTTACAGTGAAAATACATTTTCCCGTCCTCTAATAAAATTGGCTGCGTTTTGTATTTTGTCCCACAGTTCTTCTCTCGAGTTGATAGTATTTACATAGACTAAGGACTTCATATGTCCCCACACGTAATAATAGAAAGGATTAAAATCAGGCCTCCTTGGTGGTCAAGCAAACTTACTTCCTCGACTGATCCATCTGCGTGGGAAAGTCTCATCAAGATAATTCCTTACTTAAAAGGAGAAATGAGGAGTACCTCCATCTTGCATAAACGATATTGGTTCCGTATGTCTAGCATGAAAGCATGCAATATATCAGCAAGAGCACTTTGAAGAAAAAACAGATAAGATTGTCCATTTAAATTTCGAGCAGGGACAAATGGTCCCAATACTGATCGCCGATAATACCACACCAAACGTTAATCTTAAATTAGTGCTGAAAATGCCTTTCTTTAGCGACATGAGGATTTTCTACTTCCCAGTAATGGGTATTTCTCCAGTTAAAAACGCCTCGGCAAGTAAAAGTTGCTTCGTCGGTAAATAAAATGTCCTTACCAAAATTTGGATACCTGTTGTGTTTATATAGAACAAATTGATAAAATTATAGCCTTTGTGGAAGATCCCTTTGAAGTAAGTTTTGTACAGGAGTGAAGTGATATGGGTAGAAGCGTTCTTTGCGTAGGACTCTTAGAACAGATTGTTTACTCGTCCCTGTTGTCCTTAAAAAAAAAAATAAGCTGCAACTCAAACTAAGCATACGCATGACACTCGTTATGAAATATAGAAGGAAACACAAACAGTAAATAGGCAAAACAATCAGCCGAGTACTTTATTTCTCTATGCATTTACTCAACGCTTCCACAAAAATACGAAATACTTTAAATCCAAATATGTTGGAAAAACATATAAGAAAGTAATAGTGTGGGAGCCCTCAACCAAAATTTCTTGTTATCTCGACATGGACAAATCAATGAACAATGTTTATTCCAAAGGAAAATAATAATATGTGAAGTAAAGCATTTTCCGCTGGTAAAAAAAATCGTGTAATTTTTGTATAGCACCTCATCCGCTTTCAATAGAATTCTACTTAAAATGTAAAAAAAATCACCAACCCATGAGGAACGGAAGTTTTGCCTCGCAGAAAACTGACTAAATATATGTGTATGTGTTATTAAAAAAAGAATGACTTGACTGAGTTACAGCGACATAGCTGAAACCTTTTTCAATTGGTTGACTAGGGTCTATACTTCCTAAAAAAAAAGTTTTTATGGACATTTTCCGTGTTGCACAATTGTAGAAAATTAAATGGATTTGTCTCTTCTGGCCATCACGCGCTTTATAGATATGAAGATAACTGACCGCAGGCAAAAGATAAAGAAGATCCAAGCGACGCATAGTGAGACAAAACTATAGTGTTCCACCCAAATTAACTTTTAGATCCCCTCCAATCGGATTTTCGAATTAAAAGCATGAATAGGAAAAGCCAGGAGACAATATAAACCAATGAATTATTTTTCGCTCTTGGATCCCTACCATCTTGGCTCTCTATATCCTTACCGATTCGGAGACAGGGTCGGAAAAAAATAGCAGAGTATAAAATTTTGCTTCAGAAAACTTCAAGTAAGAATCGCACTTAGAAACAACGATAGGAAGGATCGTAATAATATTATCAAGTGTATACGGAAAAAGTTCGCGGGGTGTTTTCTTCTATGCGTTACGTTAGGTAGATTTTGCCTCGGTGTATTAATTACCTCCCTATCGACCCCCCTGTGTATTATGGCGTTGATTTGAAAGGTTTTAGTATACCCAAGTTATTCTTGTGTAGGCCACCCTACAAGCGACGTGGTTAGCGTTACTGGTTTAAAATAGCTAGTACAGTAAAGATACGGAGAGCAAATAGGGCAGTGAGCTCAAGGCTTGGGCGCCATGATTAACTAGTATAATCAAGGAAAACAAAAGCTAGAGATAAACAAAAGACGCATATTACATATATACAATAGTACTATATTACAAAATGTTATATTACAAAAAAAATTAAACTATCACAGCATCCAAGATACTGCATTGCAAAACACAATATCAAAATAGAAATATGTATAAGATACTGTATTACAATAACCGAAGTTCAAGGTAGGCTTGAGATTTTACGAGAGCCAAATTAAATATATTACAAAACAGATGACTCCTAAATTGTTTCAATTATTAAACAAAAGCATATATTACAAGACGAACAAATATTATATACACAACGAAATAAGATAAAGGTAACTACAAAATATTATACAACGAAAGAAGATAAGACAACGATTTAATATATTACAACAAAATAAAGATATAAGATATATTATCTCACAAAAGCACATATAATACATGATAAGATAATAAAAACTTAACATAACGAAAGATATGCAATTTCGCTCGAATCAGATACTCATTACAGCCTAATAAAAGATATGCAATTTCGCTCGAATCCGATATTTATTTGAGCCTAGCAGTATATATCCTCCCCACTGTGTAATGCGAAATACTTAAAACGAGGCACCTCAAGTTATATAACTACAAAAATAATATTAGAACTTATCTCTAGCAGATAAAATACAGGACATTCCAAGTTATATAACTACAAAATTTAATACTAGGACTCGATCCTAGCAAATAGATACACATTTCACCGCGCCTCGAACATCCAAATTCCTTTAATACAAATAATTCACATAATTGATGTGATTTCACGAGTCAAATCTAAGAAATTTCAGATTACACGACGTGTATTAAAGTAAATAATTACCGACATGTCTAACCACTGAGACGTATCCAAAACAAAAGTACTTTAACAAAGGGAATCTACGATACTGGTAAAACACAAATAATATAATGTTATCAAATACTAAAATTACGTTATGCAAAGATGTACATAACGACGATACTGAGAGTAGCAAAATATACGAGTACTTAAGACTGTTTACTCATAAAATAAATTCCTAAGCTAATATTTAATATTTTCCGGTTTACTTGGAAACTTGCCTAGTTTGATTAGATTTGGCATTTTACGTTTTAATAAAACGATACGTAGAAATAATCTCTTATTTATGAAGAAAGAGGTAGATACTTATCTTATTTTACTATGTCATGGTGAAGAAAATTTCTATTAGCCATTATTAAATGTTTGGTGATCGAGGGTCTCCATTTTACTTAGTTGAGACTCCACGTAGCCTTGGATAATATTCAACATTCCTCTAATATGACCATTTTGATGTTAAAAAAAGCCACGAAGATGACGTGCTCGTACAGAATATTTATCATTAAGAATATTTAACGTAACAAAAGTATTTATAATATAAGAACATTTCTAAAGAGAAATTCTTGTTATACAGAAGATGTTGACCGAATCAAGAAAACGTAGTGCATGGAAGTTTTATTCTTACATAGAAAAACCTAAAAATTATTTAGACTCTCTCCCCATGCGTCCACGAGGTCTTTCCATCTTAATATACCCCTTAGAGGTTTAACAAAATTTCAGTTACGTCCATCTCGATGGAGAGCTCGAACGAAAAAGAAAGAAATTAATCTAGCGCTGGACCGGTAGTCACGTTGCCTCGCCCAAAAAGTAGTTCTCTTTTATTAAGGAAATGTTCAATTAAAGGATCTATATTTGTGTTGATAATTCTACATTTTCATGTGGCTAACAGACTTTATTATAATTATACTTTAATCTACTCTGCTTCATTTTAAAGTTAGTTTGATTTATTTATTTAATATAATTTGAATATTATCGAGCGTGCGCCATCCATTATCCCCACATTACAGTATAAGTGTAATTATATGAGTATGTTCTCTATAAAAGTTATTGGCAAATTTTCCAATTTTCCGTTCACTCACCGCTGCACAAGACGGAAAATGTCCATTAAAATTTTTATAAAGTTCCATACATTCCATTTCAACACAAAACCAGGAAACGTGTCGCGATAACAATTTTAGCCCATTCTTTTTACATGTTCATTATTATTTTTCGATAGTTTAGTAACCTTGAAAACTTCCGCCACACAGAGCTTTTGTCTTGATTAGGGTATAAACTGTCCGAAAAAGTTTGAAGTTCTTATGTCGTAATTAGAGTAAAAATCCTGATCGAGGGCTCCCGTACTATAAGTAAAAAGAACATTTAATCAAGGAAATATATACCATTCACAATGTTATATACAATTGATATAAAGAATGGTTAACATTGAAATATACACAGAACTTTGTATTAGTTTATTGTTAAATCTAACTTCTTAATTGCAAATGCATATTTTTTCCATAAATTGTTAAATGCGAAGTTTAATTTTTCATATTCAATTAATTTAAGTTAAACAATAAACAAGTTTACGTAATATATGGAAGCACGTGTTTGTTCTAAACTTTGAAATTAGTCACACTGACGGGACGTAGATATCGAAACACGTGTTTCTGGATGTTTTAAAGTTTGATACAACTGCTTTTTCTTAAGTGCATTTGTTTTATTTGTTTTTGGATTGATAGAACAGGTTAATTTAAAATAACGTTATTGTGACAAACGTGCCATATCCAACGTGCATATTGTTTTCCATTTAATACTCTAATATTGATCGTGGCACTTAGCCGCAAAGCTATTATTTTGAAAAATTTGTGTATTCACTTACTTGAGATAACTTTTTTATGCTAGTTAAAATATTTACTAGTATTCTCTGGTAACATATTTATTTCATTGCTTTTTACACAAATAGAATTTTTAGAGACAATCTTGAACCAAATTCGAGGAAACAGTTTTGTAAATATTTCAAATCTTATATGAGATATAATGGTTTACATATATTTCCAATATTTTTCTGAAATTATTACCAATTTTTTAACTTTTATATATAGCACAACAATATTACTCAACAGTTCAGTAACTATTTCTACCATTAAGTTTTCTTCGGAACAATTTCGAAACATGGTGCAACATCTGTTACTTTTGAATAAAATTTAGTTACCTAATGCTGTTTTAGGTTGGCAATAGTTAGTTACAGAAATGACAGTCGATTGTCGAGTCATAAGTGGAAGTTACATGTTTACTTTATTCTTATTTGTTATAAAATGAAAGTGTGAACAGCTATGTTGGTCCAGTAATTACAAAGATTTCCATGACAAAAAATGTTAAGAGATTTTCCTTCAGTAACTGTTAGTGGGGGGGATTATATCACAAAACCACAAAAATCAATTCTGGGGGCACCGCGCAACCCCCCCCCCCCAAAAAAATTCTACTGATAACTCGTCACCCGTTGAAGATATAAAAAATTGCTCATTATAAAAAAGAAAGCTTGACTAATTGCGTAAAAAAAGCCCTCTTGTAATATTGGACCAATATTTAATCCATATAGGATCAATAATCATATATTGGTCCTATATGGATTATATATTGGTTCAAGGGATGCTATGGTTTTCGAGAAAATCAATATTGAAAAGAATTGCAAAATTTGTATTTTTAATGCCCACGAAGTTTCGAATATTTGAAATTTTTTGCGCACGGCCTATAGAAAAAATTGAATTGCTCGAAAACAAACCATGCTAGGAAGAAAAATTAAAATTGGTTTTAAAGGAGATATAAAATACTCTTTTATGTTTCTATTTTTGATGGCTATTGATATCTATTAGTATATGAAAATAACAATATAATATAGCTACCTCTTGATTTTTTGCACTTTTAACTATTCACAGGCCCATAAGAAATAACTGACTTTAATATAAGTTATAATGCATTCATTATCTTTTAGTTCAAGGTAGCACTTCAATGCAGAAAAAATTACGAATAAAAATATTCACATTTACAAATTTACCAGCATGTTGAAGTTATCTAAATTTTGGTCAATTTTTCTTTGTTTCCTAAAAATTAAAGAAGGCCCAAACATCTTAAAAATTTATCTCAAACATTTTTTTTGAGTTTATATATCATATAACTATTGTTTCTAATGATTTAATAGTTAAAAAATTGTATTTAAAAAATAGCAACAAAACATTGAATATGCAGTCTTTTTTGGATTTTTCTTTTTTTTTGGCTAACTTTAATATGCTGCTAAATTTGTAAATGTGAATATTTTCATTCCTAACTTTTTCTGCATTGAAGTACTACCTTGAGCTAAAAGATAATGCATTTATAACTATTCGCGCGCATTAAAAATACAAATTTTGCAGTTTTTGTCAATATCGATTTTCTACAAAACCATGACATATACAAGAACATTACAAGAAGGGCCGGTTTTTCCGGCAGTTAGTCAAGCTTTCTTTTTTATGATGAGCAATTTTTTTATATTTTCAACGGTTATCGAGTTATCAGTAAAATCATGCTTTTTTCACCGAAGGGGTGATTCTTTTGGGGGGGTTGCGCGGCACCTTCAGAACTGATTTTTGTAGTTTTGTGATGTTTAATCCTCGCACTAACAGTTACGGAAGGAAAATCTCAGATAACATTTTTTGCGAACTTCTGGTGTATTTTTAATTTACCGATTGGACTATGAAGTTAATTGTGTCCATCATTACCCCTCATTCAACAGAATACTTAGTAATTATCTTATTTATGACTGTAATGTTGTGATACTTATTTATGTCAATACACCATGGAAAGTGTTTGAAACACATTTTTGTTTCCAACTCAAAATAGAGTATTAACACAAACTGGGAGCTTTTTTACAAATACGTATATTTATAGTTTATAGTCTAATATTTTACAATTACTGCCATAAAAAATAAATCCTTGTAAAACCTACAACAGCGTTAAAGAAAATTGGTGCGATATTTGTATGAAAAGAATAACTATAATAATTTAGTAAATCTTGTAACTGTCATCAGTAATGTGGCGAAAGTAGAAGAATTTCCTATTTTGACAAAAAATATTGAGGAAGATAAGAAAGTTGAAACGAAATATACATAAGAGAAATAAGTCCTTCAAAGTACGCGTCGATTTACATGTTGCTAACATTTCCGAAACAATTTAGAAAGACAGAAGAAATAGTTTCGAAACATGTTCCTTTCTTAAAATATGATCTAAATTTCCGAAACACATGGAGTACTGTTTCTGCAGCCATTTTGACTTTAAAGTGTTGACGTTAACATTATGGACAGTTTTCTTTCTAGGGAAAACATTGCTTATGCAAAAGCTTAAATGTGGATATAAATCATGAAAAAGACTAAGTACTAATTACTAGCATCAAAATAATCATAAGAAAAATGTATAATTATTTTTCTTAATTAAAAATATATACTTGGAAGATGCACTTAAAATATTGATATTTTCCCGAAAATAATCGATAATATTCTCGTCGCATGAGTTTTTTCTGACCAGACATCCGCTAAACACTAGGTATAAATTTTCATATTTTCAACATGTACACTATAAGGTGTTTTATACCTCTTTCCATATTGAAACAACACATATTCTTTATTATAACAGATAATACGTCTTTTCGAAACTGAACACATTCCGGTCGCAATGACATTTAAAACAGTTATAAAAACATTGACATTTTTGCAAAACTGTTTCAAAAGTTGTGAGCTATAAATTAGAAATGCGTCTCTCTTTATTTCTTGGATGAAAAGAAGCGTATAGTGCCACCAGAATAGAAACACATGCTATACTACTGTAAGAAATATGTGTGTCGAAAATGCATTGCATCATGTTGCCAGCAGCTCCAATTTGGTACATGTGAACAGACCCACTTGTAAGAAACGCTTCCGAAAACGTTTCTCAAAATGTTACTTGGGTTACCGTAAGGATGTAATAGTTTATTTTCTCGTGGTCTAAAATAAATGATAAATTCAGGCTGATTAAAATTGCAAAGTTTTCTAAGTATTAACAAATGGGCTCATTCGTGAAATTGTATTTGGTAGTTGTTACTTCTTGTGTATAAGGTATTGCTTAGAATTAGGCGATACTGAAAATTTCAGATGAGTTTGATATGCGGTTCTCGAAATACTCAATTTTTTAAAGAGGAAATTTGAAGCATGGTGCGCTAACATCGTGAGGTCACGAAACATTCGCACATCACATCAACGGTGATACATTCCACCGATTACTGAATTGCATCAGGCGACTCTCTCTATACTTGGGGTTAGCTATACCTCTCATTGTATGGAGTGGTTTAGTCTGCAGTGCACTGTTAGTAATCCTACATTGATACGTAGATTATTCCTGGACATCTAGGAACAGTGCTTACCTAGTTCACGACTGAATGCTACTAAAGTAATTTTGTTATATCTGGAGCTGCATATAACACAACACAACAATCAGAATAGCATTTAAGGAGACAATTCTTTATCAGAGAACTACACACAAAATTCGAGAGTACTGTTATAGATCGTACACCGTATAAGTCACTCCCAGTTCCTTTATGTGCTAGGGCATCCATTCTTCGTTACCCTGTACTCCATCGTATCCTTTCACCCAGCAGAATCAAACACTGTTATTTTGTAGGCTGATTATGGTATTTAATAGTTATTGATGGTGCAATTTAGGTACTCCGTTGCAACTCATATAATAGCTACTTTCATATTAAAAGTCATTTCAATAATAACATATATTGTCCTGTGTCTCAAATCTTACAACTTTAAGTATCAACAAACAGCATGCTGTTTGGAACTAAGGCAGGTTTTATGCATATAAAAAAGCCATTGAATAATTTAAATCAGATTGGTTTGAGACTAAATAGCAGCTACCCACGGAACATTATTATACTGAACTCAAACAATCAATAAAACATATCTCAAATATTGCGCCCACATGTTTACTAATCCTTTCTACAAGTTAGGGAATTATCAAAATGTATGCGGTGTAAATATGTAAATAGCAAAACTTCTCGTCTATTCAACGTGGTCAACGCAACGTCAGTGATTACTCTACTATACCTGTTGCAGAAACTCGGCTACAGTCTGGGATAAAGTGCCGAATTATTTGAGACCTGTAAATTTACTAGATGTGACGGAGATATTTTGTCTCGTAAATTATATGTACGAATATTTTTGTTGAAAATAACGTATTGCTGAATATATTCTAAATCCATTAGATTCCCTACTTCTTAGTGATATCTACTTCTCATAAGTACAATTCCAAACCTTTTGGCGATAGATATGTGTAATTGTCCTTTAAGAGCGCAGCAGCAAATACGAACATTGTTTATATATAATTTTGTCTAATTTGTATGAGTGTATATTTTAAAGCAATTCATAAATGTTGTAGGTTTATTTATTATGTTCTTGTTAATTTCTATTTATAAAGGATGTCCCCGGATGGCGTGGATTACCTATATCACAAGTGAACCTAAATTTAAATTTTCTAAAAATTTTGCTTCATAAAAAATAAGGTTTGTGTTAAGAGAAATACTTTTTTTATACAGAACGGTCAGATATTTAAAATATGAATTCTATCTAAGGGTAAACTACCTAAATATATTTAATGAAAATTCCAATTGAAAAAGTTGCTTTAATTACTGTCTTATAATCATCAATAATCATCATAATCCAACATTTTTGGAAAAAAGAAATTCTTATAAATTAAAAACCAATAACTTCAAAAGGAATTTTGTAGTCGTCTTTAATATCATCGTAAACATAACGGCTTGATTTATTTCTGCGATAACTTCAATTATCCTTTTTCTTTACTTCAATATTATGATTGTGAGATCGAGTCGGACATGAATGGGGGCAACTCTACCTATTCATTTCTAAGGAAAATGTCTATGAATCCAATTTCAAAGTTACAGTGACGAATACGTGGGATATGCGTCTCGTTGGAATTGGTTGGGTCTGTATTCTACATTTTTTTCTTCATATTTCTTGTTCAACTTATGTTCAAAAGTTTATTTGTTAATGTTTAATATAGCAACTACTTTATTTATTTTGTAAAATAAACATAGTCAGCTAATTTTAAGAACTGTCAATAATAAAAAATAATTCTGTATTATGTCAACAAGCATCAAGCTATAATTGTTTGTAATTCGAAGCTGAATATATTGTTCAAATAACCATAGTTTGATTCATATAAACAGAAATCGTCATAAAAGCGTTCTTTTGAGAACAAAACAGTTATCTGAAAAAGTGGAAGCTTACCATCTAAGGTAAGACAGTGCTCTGCTGAACGCAGTCGAAAGGCAGCCACGTACATCTTGGTCCTTCAGCCGGACGAGCATTTTGAGCAATCAAGCCTCAAATTTGTAGAAGTTCCAGTTAAACCTCGAAGCATTTTTATAAAGAATCACTCTATCACATTAGCGGATAGAGACAGCAAACAGAAGTTAGCAGACATGGAAGAATTAACATCAAATAATCTAGTCGGAGTCAAGGTCTGTTTCTTCCATTATCATTTACCAGTCTATGCTTTATTTGTGTTAACTCAGTTTCCTAAATTGCCAAATTGTCTTAAATTCGATTAAACTTATTTGAACTGTCAAAATGTCAGAAGAGATTGACAAAAAATCTCTTACTCATAAACGTGGTGTAGTTAAAGGCCAGTTAACACGATTTATACATTTCTTGGATCATTTCGAAGCAAATCAAACAGATTTAAATCAGTTGAAAAATCGGTTAGGGGACTTTAAATCATTATTAGGCAAATTTAGTGATATCCAAACAAATTTGGAGATTTCTGACACTGAAACAAAGCCTGAAGAACATGTTAAGATTAGAGAAGGTTTTGAAGATTCCTACTATTCGGTATTATCTCGAGCACAGTATATTTTAGATACGGTTGCAGGAAAGGAAGCGGTGTCGGTGGCTAATACTCAGCTGTTGGTCGCAGACAATTTAAAAGGAGACATAACTTTACCTCGTTTCAAACTCGGAACGTTCGACGGTTCTTTACAAAATTGGTTATTTTTCAAGGACACCTTTACTTCCCTCATTCACAACAATAAAAATATTTCTGACCTTCACAGGTTTCACTATTTAAGGTTATCACTAAAAGGCGAAGCTGCAGAGGTAATAAGTGCATTAGAAGTATCACCCGCAAATTATAACGTGGCTTGGCAGTTGCTCCATGAGCGGTTTGAAAACAAAAATTTTCTGATCAATATCCACGTTAAATCTATTTTTAATTTATCTAATGTAACAAAGGAATCCTTTGCGGGTTTACGGTCATTGCTTGATAATCTTACAAAGCATGTGAGAGCCCTGCAGGTTTTGAAATTACCTGTAGATCACTGGGACATATTACTTATTCATTTAGTGACGTCGAAACTTGATCCAAAAACTAGGCGAGAATGGGAGGAAAGGTGTTCAGGGCCAGATTTACCCAAATTTAATGATTTAGAAATTTTCCTCAAGAAAAAATGTAGACTCTTGGAGAATTTGCTAACAACTAACACAGACGGTAAGACTCAAAACGATCGTGGAAGCAACTCACGACAAAATTATTCGCATTTCTCAACTGAAAATGTCTCATGTGTGTTATGTAAAGAGAATCATGTAATAAACTCTTGTCCAAAATTTTCCAGTTTGTCTTTTAAGTCGCGATGGATGGACATTAAGCGTATGAATTTATGCCAAAATTGCTTGAGGGCAAATCACAATGTGAAATTCTGCAAATCAAGTTCATGTAAGAAATGCCACAAACGTCATCATACGCTACTTCATGATCCAGAATTTTATGCAAATTTTTCTCGCGGTAATTCAGATCCAATAAACGTAAATAAATTTGATCAATCCTGTATTAACCAAAGGTCTGAAAGTGACGCTCCCAACCATGTGGAGCATGGTGAGGACATACTACCTCAAACAATGCAGGCTTTATCTAATCAAGCAGATTATTCTTATACATCGCAAATACTTTTACCTACTGCTATTATACAGGTATTAGATCGCAGCGGTAAAATTCACGAAGCTAGAGCTACGCTTGACAGCGGCTCACAGTCTAATTTCATAACGAATTCTTTATGCAACAAATTAAATCTATCAACTTCAGAAATCTCGTACACGATTTCTGGGATCAATCAAAGGTTGACCAACATAAAAGCCCGTTGTCAACTGAAAATACAATCTCGATTCGAAAATTATCAATCAACATTATCTTGTCTCATTTTATCTAAAATTACTGATAATTTGCCATCAGTTTCTTTTAACAAACTCACCCTACATATTCCCCATAACATACAGCTAGCTGATCCAACATTCGATCAGGCTGGTGACATTGATGTACTCATTGGTGCTCAAATATTTTGGGATTTACTGACCGTGGGGCAAATAAAATTGGGTAGGGACAAACCAAATCTACAAAGAACAAAACTTGGATGGATAGTTTCGGGATTATTCAGCGCGCCAATATTAAAATCACACACAAACAAAGCTATGTGTCATTTTGTTAGTAGTAAGGACATCGATGCACAGTTAACTAAATTCTGGGAACTTGAAAACGTTGATGAGTCAAAAATCTTCACGAGTGAAGAACGGTCTTGTGAATTAAGCTTTACTCAAAATGCGAAACGAAATAAAGACGGTAGGTTTGTCGTAGCGATTCCATTCAAAGAATCTCTTGAACTTCTCGGTGAATCAATGCAGCAGGCAGAAAAGCAGTTCTACAGTCTTGAGCGCCGTCTTCAAAAGAATCCTGAAATTTTCCAGCTATATTCGGATTTTCTAAGTGAATACGAACAACTAGGTCACATGAAAAAGGTATCAAATCCCGAGCAAACAAAAATTAATTATTATATGCCTCATCACGGAGTTTTTCGGGAACATTCAGAGACAACGCGATTACGTTGCGTTTTCAATGCTTCCGCGCCAACGTCTACTATGAAATCATTAAACGACTTACAGATGGTAGGTCCAGTATTGCAGAGAGACCTATTCAGCATTCTTTTGAGTTTCCGTATTCACAAATATGTAGTAACTGCAGACATTGCTAAAATGTATCGACAGATACTAGTGCGTCCTGAACAAACTGCTCTACTTAGAATATTATGGCGCTCTAGTCCATCCATTGCTTTGGAAACATATGAATTACAAACAGTTAGCTACGGTACCACTTCCGCTAGTTATCTTGCCATACGATGTCTATTTGAATTAGCTAATGAATGTCAACAGGATAAACCGGAAATCTCTGAAATTATTAAATCGGATTTTTATATGGACGATCTATTAACAGGCGCTAATGAAGTCGAACATGCCGCTAATATTTCCGTTCAAGTAAAAGGTGTTTTAAAACAAGGCGGTTTCGACTTGCGTAAATGGCGTTCTAATGACAAAAGAATTATTCAAAATTTGAGCGCACATGACCCTACAAAGTTTAACTTTGGCGAAAACAAAAATGCAAAAACTTTGGGTCTGATGTGGTCTTGCGAAACCGACAATTTCACATTTGACACAGACTCGAAGCCTAAATCTGCAAAAATAACCAAGAGAACAATCTTGTCCGAAACAGCACAGATTTTTGATCCCCTTGGCATATTAGGTCCATGTACTATAACGCCAAAAATAATATTACAGCAAATTTGGCAAGAAAAAATTTCATGGGACTCAGCTATACCCTTACATTTGAACTACAAATGGATCACTTTTCGAAATCAGTTACAAATGCTAGATAAAATAGAATTTCCTAGACGCGTAGTATGCGACAATTATAAATCATTGGAATTGCATGGGTTTGCAGATAGTTCTAAGCAAGCTTACGGCGCCTGTCTTTACATAAGGAGTACTGATTCCTCGGGAAATGTTTGTTGTAAACTTTTATGCGCTAAGACACGAGTAGCTCCTTTAAAGACCATAACTATTCCCAGGTTAGAACTCTGCGCGGCTTTATTATTAGCTAAGTTGGCAAATAAAGTACAAAAATCGATGAAACTTAAATTTGACAAATTTTATTATTGGAGCGATTCTAAAATTACGCTTTCATGGATAAAATCTTCATGCAGTCGATGGCAAGTCTTCGTGGCTAATCGAATCTCTCAAATTCAGTCCTTAACTTCGCTTGACGACTGGCATTATGTAAACACAGTCGAAAACCCAGCGGATTTACTTTCACGTGGTATTGAGCCTAAATTACTATTAGATTGCAGGATATGGTGGAAAGGGCCACCATGGCTCTCTTTATCATCAAGCTTATGGCCAATAAGTAAACATGAAATACTCGAATTTCAACATTATTCCAAGGACGTGTTGGTTGAAATGCAAAAGGATAAGAGGGTTATAAGTACGATTTCAATTGAATTAAATTTCTTTGAAAATTATTCTAATTTAAACAAATTGATAAGAGTTACTGCTTATTGTTTGCGGTTCAAAAACAATGCTTCAAAAAAGACAACTAATTGCGGTCCCTTATCACCTCTTGAGATACAAGATGCATTAAACCGTTTAATTTCATTAATTCAAAAATCTCACTATCAACAAGAATTAATCGATTTAATTAAATCTGGGTCAGTGAATTCCAAAAGCAAGTTGTTTGCGTTAACTCCCTTTTTGGATGTAGACGGTATATTGAGAGTTGGAGGACGATTGAAACATTCCAATTTTGACAATTGGAAAAAACATCCCGCAGTTCTACCTTCCAATCATCACTTTTCTTATTTAATAGCAGAATATGAACACAAGCGACTTTTACACGCAGGTCCGCAACTTTTACTAGCCTCGCTTAGAGGTCGATATTGGTTCATAGGTGGGCGAAATTTGGTAAAAAAGATCGTACATAAATGTATTCGTTGCTTTCGTTTTAACGCTAAACATGTTCAAGCTATTATGGGAAATCTACCAAGGTCTCGTGTCACCCCAGCTCGGCCTTTTTTAAACTCCGGCGTTGATTACGCTGGTCCTTTCCTAATTCGCGATAGAAAGGGACGAAATTATAAAACTTCAAAGGCATACATATGTCTGTTCGTTTGCTTTTCAACTAAAGCAGTACACTTAGAGCTGGTTGGCGATCTGACTTCCGAATCCTTTCTAGCGACATTAAGACGATTTATGGCTCGCAGGGGCATATGCTTAAACTTATATTCCGACAATGGTACCAACTTTGTTGGAGCTAATGCCGAACTGCGCGATTTTTTGCTAAAAACTAACAACCAAATTTCAACTGATTTAAGTCTCTACGGAGTAACATGGCATTTCATTCCTCCTCGGGCACCCCATTTTGGTGGACTCTGGGAGGCCGGAGTAAAATCCACCAAATATCATATAAAGCGTGTTATTGGTGAGTCTATTTTATGTTACGAAGAATTTATAACAGTGTTAACGCAGGTAGAAGCATGTCTAAATTCTCGGCCACTTTGCCCTCTATCACTAGATCCTAATGATCCTGAACCGTTGACTCCGGCTCATTTTTTGATCGGCGAAGCTATAACTGCAATTCCCGATCCAAATATAATGGATATTCCAACAACAAGGCTAAATAGGTTCCAAAAACTTCAACAAATAACACAAAACTATTGGACAAGATGGTCAAAGGAGTACATAAGTGAACTTCAAGTACGTCAGAAGTGGAAAACCCATCATGTGGAATTATTAAAGCCAGGAGTCTTAGTAATCATTAAGGAAAGCAACTTACCCCCCCTTAAATGGAATTTGGGTAGGATACTGGAGTTGCATCCTGGAAGTGACGGAATCACTCGTGTAGTGACGATTAAGACCACCAAAGGAATATACAAACGACCCATTTCAAAGATTTGTGTTTTACCTTTTGAAGTGGCAATGTAGTGTTTCGTTATTAAAGGGCTATATCCTTTAAGGTGGGCGCCTTATGTTCAACTTATGTTCAAAAGTTTATTTGTTAATGTTTAATATAGCAACTACTTTATTTATTTTGTAAAATAAACATAGTCAGCTAATTTTAAGAACTGTCAATAATAAAAAATAATTCTGTATTATGTCAACAAGCATCAAGCTATAATTGTTTGTAATTCGAAGCTGAATATATTGTTCAAATAACCATAGTTTGATTCATATAAACAGAAATCGTCATAAAAGCGTTCTTTCGAGAACAAAACAGTTATCTGAAAAAGTGGAAGCTTACCATCTAAGGTAAGACAGTGCTCTGCTGAACGCAGTCGAAAGGCAGCCACGTACACTACTAAAAGTAAGTACTCAACATTTCTAATGATGGATTTTGATTAAAATTTTCCTCAAATAAGTATAGACCAATAATACTATTTTCTGTAATTGCACACCATACATTTACTTTTTGGACTTTTGACTACTTGTAGACTCTGTAAAGTTTGGATTGTCTTGCGCCTAATAACAATAATATTGGGATGATAGTACGCCATTCGTGTAAAGGTAGATTGGTCCGAAAAAATAATACTTTTATAAAATGTATCATCATGTGTATCATCATCAGCACCTTCCAGAGTATGATTTTTTTAGGTTTGTAAGCTTGAAACCTAATCTTTTTAAAATTTTATAAAACTTAAATTTGCTGATGTTAATTGGATCGAATATTTTCGCCAACGATATTTTCGGATTTTATTCTACAGAGTTCAATACTCGCTTCTTTATATTTTCTATATCTCGAGTAATATTATATTTTCGTGTTAGTTTTATAAACTTTGTCGACTAATATTAACAGTAGGATACTTTTCTTGAAACAATTCAATCGCACGTCGCCTCGATGGGAAATGTCCTCTGTGCGATAACATAAATATTAAGGATTTTTATAAATAAGTAAATACGTCAGTGTAGAGTAAGCCTCAATAAAAAGTCCGGTATCTATTAATAAAAGGAAAATATGAAAAAAAAATTGTCAAATACAAGAAACTTAGAGCGTTTCACTTTCCATATTTCCGTAGATCCATGTTAATAATTGGAAGTAATATATAATATTGCCGTCACAGGTTTTATCAATTTGACGGAGAAATTTGTATAAGGTTGACTGAGTGACACTGGTGAGTCTAGACAGCCTTTTGTCTCTCAATGAAACGCGCCAAGTTTTTTTTATTTGAAAAAAATATATTTTTTTAAGTTAAAAAAAGTAAATGCCAGATTTCAATTGATATCAAATATTTTTGGAGAGATCACATTTTCTCATTTTATGTTTTTGTAGGGAGGAAAGATGGCGCTATTATTTTTACAGATAATCTATATTTGAGGGCGTTTCATTACTTTTTGTAGATATTATTCCTTTAAGAATATGCGCGTGCTAGCTTAGTATTCTTGTGAGCGTGGATGATGTTGGAGTGAACTTGACGCGAGACACCACCGTGTCTCTTAATTATATGCCACAATTTAGCAAACAAATAAAGCTATGTGAGAGCATGCTTTTGTTACACGTTTAGAATCACTCAGAGTTTCATCAAAAACTTTTCAAGTCACGCGCTAACGACATGGTGCAAGCATCCACCTACGAATCTTGAGGTCCATGGTTCGATCCCTGAGCGCTTTCAGCTTTTTTTCAACAAATATGAACTTAATATCTGTAAGAAAATTTTTTTCGGTACTGCAATATGATGTTCAAGTCTGGATTCACCGCACTAGATGGCTATAGGTACTTTAGAATCAAAAACTTCCGAGCTGGATGCACGGATGGAAGCCCTGACGAGAGTGAGTGAATGTAGAGAACACTAGGTTGTACGGCGCCTGGTGATCAATTTGGATATTTCATAGAAGTGAGGTTATACTCTACGATAATTAAAGAGGCCACAGCGTGAACTGGAATCCCTGATATGGGCCACAGGGATGAAGATGTCAAGTCCTACGGAAGCCAAATTATGAAGGGTGAAACGAGGTCCGGCAAAGCCCTATGAGGGCTACGAGGGAGAATTATGGGGGCCCCACTTTGGGAGAGCGGAGGCCTGTCCAAAGTACCGCAATATCTACTGTGTATCTTTTGGATCCGATCATCACCGACGAAAGCAGAAGAGAGTGAAACAAACCGCATGTATATATTTTTAATTAAGAAATAGAACCCTGTGCTTTAGAACGCAAGGGGCAACGGCTACGAGTTGAAATGCATGTATCTCCTCTAATATGTAATTAATATCATTGATTCTGATCTCAATCGATAGGGAATTATCGATTTATAAATGTAACTAGGCAAATTTTTAGTTAAATCCGTATATTTATTGAGACATTTCAGTATTAGTCGGTGGTGGGGGTAGATATTATTCCTGTAAAGATACATGGGAGGATGTTAGAGTGAACTTGGCGTGAGACACTACCGTGTCTCTTGATTATTCGAATTTAAGTTATCACACAATAATTATGACAATGACTTTGACACTTTAAAAACCTCATAGGTATTTTGATTGTGTTATTCTTTACATACAGGTAGGTAAAGAAACTAGGTTATTGAAGAAAAAATCGATTAGACGATAATTAATTTAAATTTTGAATTAAGACTAACTAATTAGGACTCTTAAACAAAATTCACATTTACGAAATTATTGAGCACCTTGTATGAGAAACATACAATTTCTTAACACATTTCTATAACAAAAAGCATATTTTTATAATGAGTGAAATTAAAATTCAGGCCTACTTGTGGTATAGAAAACCACATGAGGACAACCTGTATATTTAATCACATCATACCTATTACTCTATACCGCCTGCTGAAATACAGAAAACTGTTCAATACTATACAGTATATTTCAATCAGTAAACCGAGACTTCAGACAAACAACCGCGATGCAAAATTTCGACACAGGATAATAAATGTAACAAAGTCGGAAAATTATATGAAAAGCACAGCATAATGCTCGCTTAGTAACCGTAAAAGTGTCGACTAGTCGGCAAGCGAACGTAAGGCATATAGAACGCTGAAATAAGCACTAAGGAAGAGCAGGAGAAAATCACAGTAATAGGAGATTTCTATACACACTTACGATGGCCAAAGTTACATACATGATGAAATTTTTATTTTAAAATTGGGTAAGGTGCGAAAAATAAGGCTTGTTGCCATTTATGTGTTAGTAATTACATTGCGGGCTTTTCATAGCTCATAAATTTCGATATTACGAGAAAGAATCTTGTAATTTCACAAATTGATAATAAGAGTTTCTTTATAGCATTTTCATGAATGAGGAAACGTTTAAAGTATAGCATAACGATTTTCATCAGTATTACTTCCACATCCAGGTAGTGCATTGGAAGTATAGTAATCGTAAAAAAAAATCATTTTTTTTTCATGAAATAGGTTTAGAATTTCATGCAACGTCGAGATATTAAATTTGAACGAAAAAAAAAAACAGATTTCTGTCTGTCTGTCGGTTTGTCGATCTGCCCGTCGATCTGTCTGTCTGTAACTGTTTTGTCCGCGCAATTTTTCCGGAATGGTTTAAGATATTGACTTGAAATTTTGTACACGTATATATTGTAACGTGATGGAACTGGATTGTTTTTCGAATATATCCGGTGAAGGGTTGGGGGGTAAATAAGGGTAAATAGAGGGAAATAAGTAAAGCAAGCTGATAAGAGTACAGAAACTTGAAATGTGGTGTATGTACTAGAGCCAAGGCCTCAAAATCTTATAATATTTTCCATCCCCCCCGCCACCGCTCCGCTCCACTCCATTATTGGGGTTGATAAAATAAGTACAGCAAGCTGGTAAGAGTACAGAAACTTGAAATTTGGTGTATGTATTAGAAGCCAAGGCAACAGACTTTTTTATAATATTTTCCAACCCCCACCACCCCTCCACTCCATTATTAAAGGGGTTGATAAAATAAAATTGAGATATTCACTTGAAATTTGATACACGTATGTATTATAACGACATCTGGCACTAGATTATATTTTGAGATGTTTCCGTTGAAGCGTTGGGGGTTAACAAAAAATAAGCGTACATAGGAGAAAATAAGTACGGCAAGCTGGCAAGAGTACAGAAACATGGGATTTGGTGTATATACTAGAAGCGAAGGCCTCAGATTTTTTTAAATATTTTCCATCCCACACCACCCCCACTCCCTTATTAAAAGATAAGATGAAATTAAATTGAGATTTTCACTTGAAATTTTATACACTTTTGTATTATAACGATATCTGAAACTAGATTATATTTTGACCGATTCTGTTGAAGGAGTGGGGGTAAGTAGAAGTTAATAGGGAAAAATAAACAAAGCAAGCTGGTAAACTAAACTAAAAACCAATGCATCAGATTTATTTCTAATATTTTTCAACCCACCACCTCCACTCCATTATTAAAGGGATTGATTACATAAAATTGAGATATTCACTTGAAAGTTAGTACACGTATGTATTACAATGACATCTGATTGAGATGATTCCGTTGAAGGGTTAGGTATCTGCTAGAAGCCGGAGTCCATCGTGAAAAAAGTCAGAAAATTGTTGAAAATGTTCCCCATTTAACCATATCTACCTCCATAAATAACTTAGATAGCAATACATGCACGTCTAATTTGGGATAAAGTATTTAATTGCATTATATAGCCTCAAGGGAAATCTATAAAATATTTTATTTTTATAATATCTGCGGCGCTTATTTTAATATTATATTATTTTTTTTACATTTTATAATTAAGTTAACACATATTAGACGGTTGTCTAGCACAATGAATAAATAAATAAAATTATATCTAGGCAGAGAGAGCTATTTCAACAATATCATTAAACGCAATCTCGAAATAGAACAGACCGGAATGTTCTATTTTAGGGTACTAAAACTCAAGGGTTTTGTGGTGACCTTCTTGTGTCTATCAGAGTAAGTATTGTTTCTATCTACTTATATGGTGTTTCTATTAACATTAAGGATGATGTTTCAGTTCGGCTTCGTAGGGCCTCAGCCTGTTACACCTAATAGAATTTTTATCTCCAAAACATGTAAGTCTTTATTTTAGTCAGTTGATGTTTATTTCTATCCTTTCCTTATCTGTTCATGTTCTCTTGGATTTTTTTGTTCAGTCGGGTGAATTTTTATGCCTAAATCGTATTGGATAAATTGATTTGCTAGTTGGCCATTATCTAGGATAGTTTTAGAAATGAAACCAAGGCTTAGTCACATATTAACTAATGTTAATTCAACGCATCACGTTTAGTTTAAAATAATAAAAATTTAAATAATAGGATATGCGTATTTGTATTAAAAACTGAAAACTGACATCGATGAAGTTGTATTATATTTATTTATTTATTTTCATTTTAACCATACAACATCCAACAATACAAAACGCTTGGTAGGACGAGAATGAACTTAAACTAACCTAAACTAAATAAAATGGACAAGTAGAAGTTATGGAGGCGTTTAGATTATAATGCAGTAAATTTTCCAACTGCCTGGTAAATCAGTTCACTGTACTGAGTTTTATAATTAATAGAACTATTATATAGACGATAAAGTAGATAGATTAAAGATAATTAATGCGTGGGACATGAAAGTTCATTTGACTCAATATCTCTTTATTACATCCTATTTTATTGTGCATAATTTTTTCTAGAAAACGAATAGCAAAGTATTCACATCTTTCGACAAGACTAATATTATCAAATTGTTCAAGTAATTTATTTTGAAAAATTCCAATGGATGGATATGCATCTTCAATTTTCAGGCTACTATATAGGAGTCTTTTATGAAATTAACAGTGGCGTTGACAATATTCACAAATTTATCCCAATTTTTGTTACAATTTTGACATATAAAAACGAGGCAAATTTGAATCTGTGTGAAGCGGAGTGATATATTATATTATATAGTTATTATTATTAGAATATTTAAGTTTGGGATATAAACGAGTAATTTATTTAAACATTCTTAGCAATCAATCTTTTTCTTGTGTTACGTTCCACAACAATATTTGAGACAACGAATCCTGTCAGGGTAGCAATGGAAAATCTATTTAAAATATCTACCTATGTAAAAAATGATAGGTGTACTCTGTCCCTCTGAAACCATAATAATTTTGCCAATCGCCTTTGAACATTATCTAGTCTCAATAATCTTATTATTAAAACGTGAAAGTTTGCAATGACAACAGCATCACATTGCAATATGTCTTTCTTAACTTAGTAGTCGATAAGGTTTGCTTATTGGTAGGCATTGCACCTATTGATACTTTGTAATTTTCATAAAATTGGAATACTGCTCGTTGACATGGTCTCCAGGATATGCTACTTACATAAATAATGTTGAGAATGTTCAGCGCCGTTTTGTTAAGTATTTGTGCTTTGTTGAAGATGGTTATTCGCAAAATATTATGCTGGACAGATTTCACATGTCTAACTTGGAAAATAGAAGAATAATACAACCAATATAGTCCGGTATATTTAGACATAGGAAGGTACAAAAATTCACACCCAGCTGAAAGTTGGTAGGATTGTTCAAAACACCATTATAAATGAACTCAAAAAAGTCCTCATCGATCCGATTCCTGGAAAAAAATTTAAGCGTGGTTAAAGGTCAGAAAAATGGGTTTTTCGCGATTTTCAGCAAAACGGTAAGTTTAATCGTAAAATTAGCTCAGACGAAAATTGCAGATCAGATAATTATCTATAAAAAATGTTTCAATACTTTTTTTACCTAAGAGCCACCGTTTCTGAGATATGACGATTCAAAAAGTTGGAAGAGTTGTTGTTGAAAGAAAAGTTTACTGCTGAAAATATATTGGTAAAACAAGCTAGTAATGATGCCGATGTACTGATAATTGAAAAATCAATAGATCAATTCAATTTAACAAATGCAACTATTGTTGTTGGTGAAGATGTAGACTTACTCGTATTACTCACTGCTCGAACTCCAACCGAAAAAACGTTTTTTTTTATACCCGGAAAAGTTCAACATCAATCGGAAATATATTAATCGAAAAGTTTATCTACTTTTGCAAAGTGTCAAAATCATGTACTATTTTTACACGCAATCTCTGACTGTGATACGATATCTGCATTTTTCAGAAGGGGTAAAACAACAGTTTTTAAAATGTTTGAAAAATAAGATTTAGTTCAATGTGCTGAAGTTTTTAAAAAGAGTAATTCAACTCCACAAGAAGTTATCACCAACGGAATTCGCGTTCTTCTTTCTATGCACGGAGCTCCTAAAAAAACTACCTGCTTAGATAACTTTCGATATGCATGTTTCGTTAAAAATACTCGAAATAAAAAACAAGTGCAATTAGCTTGTCTTCCTCCAACATCAGTGGCTGCTCATCAACATCTTTTCCTTGTATATTACCAAGTTCAAGTGGGGCTTGGTTATCAGCTAGACCCAAAAGACTGGGGTTGGAAGTTGGTCGACAATACATTAGAACAAGTTCAGACTTTACTCCCACCTGCGCCAGAAATACTGCTAAACACAATTTTTTGCAACTGTAAAAAGGGATGTAGTGGTAAATGTGGTTGCAAAAGTTGGACTGTTTTGTTCTCCAGCATGTACAAATTGTCAAGGTCGGTCGTGCTCCAATGTTGAATCAGCAACAGTAGAGGATTCGTTTGATAGCAACGAGGAGGCATGCGATGCATCACTATTGGATGGAGGGAAGGATGGGAGGAGGATGAAGAAGAAGAACAAAAAGAAGAGGAAGCAGAAGTATTAGAGAATTATGAATCTGACAAATAAATTTCCCCATTTTTTTTATTTACACCGCTTTTATCATTTTCAACCCTTACTAATATCTTTCATTATTCAATAGTTTCAAATTAAACAGAATCACAACAGACTCGTGGAATAGGCCTACTGGGGAAACCACGTTAAAAAAAGCGCTAAGTACACTACCTCAAAGGTGGCGTGGAAACGTGTGCATATTATGACGATTACAATACTTCCAACTTTTTGAATCGTCATGTCACAGAAACGGTGGCTCTTAGGAAAAAAGTATTGAGACATTTTTTATAGATAATTATCTGATCTACAATTTTCGTCTGAGCTAATTTTATGACAAAACTTACCGTTTTGCTGAAAATCGCGAAAAACCCATTCTTGTGACCTTTGACCCCGCGTAAATTATTTTCCAGGTATCGGATCGATGAGGACTTTTTGAGTTCATTTATAATGGTGTTTTGAACAATCCTACCAACTTTCAGCTGGGTGTGAACTTTTGTACCTTCACTCCTATTTTTTTGGTCTAATTTGACCGTATAGTTTTTTTTTATAAAATTATTCATAACATGTTTGATTGCCTTCTCATTTTAGAACAAATAAATTTTCATACACCTCTTATAACAAGTCGGAATCGTGATACTTTCTATCTTCCTACACCTCGAACTAACTTACTAAAATTTTCATCTTTATATTTCATGTGTAAAAATTATAATCTACAGCAAGATCAGCTAGATATATTTAACTGTAGTATTAATTAATTAACCAACTTAATTTATTATTTATAGCGTTCTCTTTTTGTACTTCCCCAATAATTATCTTATCTCTATTTTATTATCATATTTTTACACATTTGCAATGTTTTATGTCTTGATAGTTTAATTAGCTTAATTAGCTTTTAGTTTATTATACTGTTTTCGTATTCTCTATTGTAATGTTCCCACCCTGCAATTGGGTACCTGTTGGGTGGTTGTATTCAAATTATGTTTAGTACCGGCTCCTCCGCCACAACTTTAAAAACTTAATTTGTAACTTGATTCATAGTATTGCACCCTCATTACGATTAAAATATGTTCAACATTCACTTGAACCGCGAATATCTCAAGAACGGAGGGGAGGAAGAAGTTGAAAAAAATATGTGTTCATGATGTGTCTATTGTAAACCACTCACTTACATTTTAATTATTTAAAATGTCATGTAGATTATTTAATTTACCTGGCATATTTACTTCACTGACCACGCCTGCATACAGGAAATATGTTGTACGTGTACAATACCGGGATGAATATTAGTTATTAGAGATATACCGAGTGGCTCAGCCCATAGGGACTTGTAGCTTTTGAATGGGCGAATTAATTATTTTCAAATTTTGTATAGTGACATGAGACAAAATTTTCAATTATGTAATGTAAGAAGCCAAAATAACCGACTTCCGATTTCGATGCACTTATACATATGATTCAATCCTCAGATATTATGATTTTAAAAAAATACGTATTTTTAACACGCTTCTATTAGCCCAATCAATAGGTAGAAGGGTACACCAAAATTCATACCTGGAAACAAGAAATACGGTTGTATAGAAAAGAAATTCTAAGGGAGATTTGTGATTCGATGGACGCGATCTGAAGTGGCAAATTTAACCTAAAAAATTTGAAAAATTGAAAAAAAGAGTTTTTCGTAAATAGAAACAACTATGACTCTAATCGAAGAAAGTTGAATGAGAAAGTTGTAAAGAAATGTTTCGATTGATACTTTTTAAGTATCAGTGTAACATGTGGAATGCGCAAAAGCATTCTTCGCTACATTCTCTAACATTTATTAGAAAAATTTTTAATAATCGAAAATTTTATTCTCCTATGCTCTGGTACTATTACGAACTATTCTTACGACAGATGCGAAATTGTCAGTAGCTTATGCTTACACCTCAGGAGAGTAGATGGCGCACGCTCTATAATATTTAAATTAAATAAATAGATCAAACCAACTTTAAAATGAAGTTATACTCAACGTGTAGTCAACTAATTAAACTATAATTATAACAAAGTCTGTTTAGCCACTTCAGAATGTAGAATTATCAACACATTGGGCGTGGCAATGTGACTACCGGTCCGGGAAATATTTAACGATACGCCACGCTAGGTTAAACTTTTACTCCTTCACTGGAGTTGTCAATCGAGATGGACATATTTGAAATGTCGTTAAACCTCTAAGGGGGATATTTAGATGGAAAGACTTCGCGGGATGAGAGTTTAAATAATTATGTATCGTTAAATACCATCTAACGTTTAAAATATTATTTTAGGTTTTTCTATATAAGAACAAAATTTTCATGCACTACGTTTTCTTGATTCGAACAACATCTTTTCTTTAACAAGAATTTCTCTTCAGAAATTTTCTTACATTACCAATACTTTCGTTACGTTAAATATTCTTAATGTTAAACATTCTGTACGAGCACGTTATCTTCATGATTTTTTCAAAATGGTCATATCAGAGGAATGCTGAATGTTATCCAAGGCTACTGCGTGTGGAGCCTGAACTAAGTAAAATGGAGGCCCTCGATCACCAAACGTTTAATAATGGCTAATAGAACTTTCCTTCACCAGGACAGAGTGAAATAAGATAAGTACCTACCTATTTCTTCATGAATAAGAGATTATTTCTACGTATTGCTTTATTAAAACGTAAAATGCCAAATCTAACCAAACAAGACAAGTTTCCAAGTAGACCTGAAAATATTAAATCTTAGGTTAGGGAATTATTTAATGGGTAAACAATTTTAAGTACTCGTTTATTTGCTACTTACAGTATTGTTGTTAGGTACGTCTTTGCGTAATTTTAGTATTTGATAACGTGGTATTATTTGTATTTTACCAGTATCGTTTTTTCAAAGTTACTTTTGTTTTGGATATGTCTCAGTGGTTACACTTATCGGTAATTATCTACACATAATATGCGTCGTGTAATCTTAAATTTCTAGATTTGGCTCGTCAGGTCACATCACTTATGTGGATTATATATATTAAAGGAATTCGGATGTTCGGGGCGCAGTGAAATGTGTATCTATTTGTTAGCGTCGAGTCCTAGTACTATTTTTGTAGTTGTATAACTTGGGGTGTCCCGTATTTTATTTGCTAGAAATAAGTTCTAGTATTATTTTTCTTAGTTATATAACTTGGGGTGTCCCGTTCTTAAGTACTTGGCATTACGCAGCGAAGAGGCTATATACTGGTAGGCTCAAATAAATATTAGGTTAGAACGAAATTGCATATCTTTTATTAGGTTAAGTTTTATTATTTTATCGTTGTAATATATTTTGTGTAGCCATTTTAGTACATCTAATGGTGTGAATTTTGTGTTGCGTTTTAGTATATCTAACGGTGTAAATATTTTGCTTGTTTGATCGTTTGCGAGATACCTTTGTAATACATTTCGGTTTAAATCTCGTAAAGGCTCAAACTTAGTTGTAATATAGTATTTCTTTCCGGTATGTTACTATTTAGCATCATTGATGCTATATTATCTGATCTTCGTTGTAAATTTTTATAATATAGTGTATCTTGTATATATTTCTGGTTGATATTTTGCTATACAGTATCGCCGATACTGCGATAGCCCATTTTTTGTGTAATAAAATATTTTATAATATAGTGCTACTGTATATATGTAATATGCGTCTTTTGTTTATCTCTAACTTTTCTTTTCCTAGATTATACTAGTTAATCATGGCGCCCAAGCCTTGAGCACTATTTGCGCTCCGTATCTTTGCTGTGCTAGACGGGTTAAACCAGTGACGCTAACCACGTCGCTTGTAGGGTGGTCCACAGTTGAATTACTTGTTCAAAATAAGATCTTACAAAACAACGCCATATCAGCTGCTATAGCACTTTTCGAGATATACCAAAAAACCTTCTAAAATCGGCTTTTCTTGTTTTCGGTGTATCTCTTTCAAATTTATATTTAAACACTCACTATCAACCAACCAAGTAGCTCATGGCAAGTCGAAGAAGAGCGTTTTTGAAAAATTGAAAGATATTTTATTTTTCGAGATATATCTATTTTCGAAAAAAGAAAAATGTTCTCGAAAATCGGATAGAATTGCTCGACGGAGGGTTCTACCGTAACGATTTTGAGCTCATTCTCTTTATAAAGAGTTGTACTATCATGCTGTGAAAGAATTGTAACGGTATTATTAATTTTAAAGTTAAATAAATGGCTTTATAATAACATCACTTTTATTGGTTAAGTATTTTTTTAAATAATTTTGCCAACTTTAGATTTACAGAAATGACTTATACGGGAATCGATTGCTATCATTTTTTAACGATTTTACAAAAAATACGTCCTACAATCTTCTGCAGCCCCTAAATAGGCAAAATAATTTTGAAACCACGATTTCTTAAAAATTGAAATCGAATTATATTTCGACGTTTAAATTTTTGATCTTATTTGATCTTATATTTTTTTACCAATTGCAATAACCTTCTCATTTTTATGGGTGGGGAGTTTAAAATGATTAGGTTAATAAAAGATTTTTAACAATAATTATTTTAAATAAGTTGGTCCTGATTATATTTGATTTATCAAGCTTATTTAAAGAAGCGTACATCACGTCTAATGTTAGTATTTCACGAGATAATATGTTACAGGTAATTTCAG
The DNA here is from genome assembly GCA_963583905.1 of Stenurella melanura. Classification (NCBI taxonomy): domain Eukaryota; kingdom Metazoa; phylum Arthropoda; class Insecta; order Coleoptera; family Cerambycidae; genus Stenurella; species Stenurella melanura. Next base: position 65,985,218 of record OY757312.1, on the reverse strand, counting down.
ACTGATTGTAAATAATTTTAGCGGCTTCCTATTATTTAAACTAAAAATATATTAACATGTATTTTTGAAAATAAGAACAATATCTGAGATTTGGATCATATGTATTTCAGCCAGCAGGATTCAAATGTGCAAAAATATTTAGATTCTTGGAAACGCTAACAGTGGTTAAAATGTTGTTGTCATTAAATATTGCTCTGCATGTATTTAAGGGTTTAAGAGAAAATATTAATCTAAGGACACTATTTGGTAAAACAAAAACTCTGTTTATGTTAGATGCTTGCACCCAGTATATGATTAGATACTTGATGTGGGAATATGTTAGGAAGCAGTAAACGTTTAATAAATATCTGTTATCCATTACATGTTGGAGATTTCTTGTTGCGTAATAACTTGAGTTTAGCTTATTTACTACATAATCTATATTATTAGACCAAATCAGATTATCATCCACGTGAAGCCCTAAACACTTGGTACTCGAGACTCTCTCTAGTATACAGTTGTTAAGAATGAGCGTAATCTCATTTATTTTTCTTCTTTTATGAAATATAATATATTTTGTTTTGTCGGCATTTATTATTAATGTATTAGTAACACAAGTAACACCTAGGTAGACATTATTTGTAAATATAGTTCTATTTTCTATTGAATGAAAGGAACTCTAGCAGAAATATACTACAAATATACTTTCAGTTGCTTGCTAATATTGTCAACAACCGAATATTCAAGGTTGTTTGGGAGGGAGAAGAAGTTGACTAAATGAAATTAAATTCAATAGCAATATTTCCTAATTTGCAAGGAAACTATCTATCCGTCTAACCCACACTCACAAGTGTTTACTACTAAATTCTGTACTTGCTTGTTAGTATCGCGAAAAGAAAATACAAAATTAGGGAATATTAAAATTTTACCAGAATACTAAGTAGTACAAAAGGTAATATTTGCATAGTAAGATTGGAAAGTAGTCCACTGCCTCTTGAGTATGAATATTACTGGTTGGGTGTTACATCAGCCGAGACCAGCAATTATGCAAAGGCAGCAAGAGCACTTTTCGCTCCGAATATATAAACTGCGACTGCAATAAAACCGGCAAAAAGATACTGATTTTTCTTATTTTTAAACCCCTAGCAATTCGCAATTTGCAATGATATATCGTTCCTAAGGAGACATTTTTGGAGCACACAAATGTCAAATTTCAGTTTTCAGATGACATGTGGCAATGTCCATTTTCAACGACAGTCGTACGTAAAATAAATTTTCTCACTCTATTCTATTACGCACCCATGCATTAGATAGAGACAAGAAATTTCTTCCCATAGGATGATTCTCCTATTGTCATATTCTTTTGTTGACCAATATAAAAATAAATATGTTATAATAAAGGGTTGCAAGGACTTACCGTTCTTTTTATAGAAAATAACTTCTAACTTAAGCTCATTTTTCGATTCCAAAGCTTTATCTATCTGGGCTTTGTGTTCATCTTTTGTTTCCGGTCCGTGCAGGAACTTACAGGCACATCCCTTTTGCATAATCTGGGCCCTAGCGAAGCCCGTGAGTTCACAGAATCCATCGGAGCAGTAGACAATGGGATAGAGCGTAGGAACCTGGGCATTGCCCAGCACAAAGTTGCTATCTGGAAAGAGTAAATACTGTTAATTAGAGTGAACTAGTTTTCGTATGGGAAGGGATGGTATTTACATATTCATTATAAAGAATTATCTTATACAGAGTGAGGCGACAGAAAAGTTCCAAACTCCGGAGGTGTATACTTTACATAAATGTATGAAAAAAAATAGGTAAAGGTATTTAAACAGAACTTCCCTCTTTATTTGTACACTCTAAAAATTTATTAATTAAGAAATGACACATGAAAATAATAATCGAAATGTAGTTATCACCATTACCACAAAGATAACCTTTTGTTCAAAAGAATATACAGAGAGGTCATCCAACAGCAAAAAATATTTATTAAATAAAAGGTGCCAAATATGGTTTGTGTAAATACCTTTTCAAATTTCCACCATACTGATTTCTTAGGATAATCACCCTGTATATTTTTCAACAAAACTATAATAGGTGTCTTCCGTACCAATGAGCAACATGCATGAATTTTAGAAATGCAATAATTTATGATTTTTTCGTTATATATGTTATATAAGTTGAGAAAGTAATGAAGAAAAGGTATTAAAAAAATATGTAGCCTAAATAAACGACTTTGAAATTCAAAATTTTATGGGAACATATCCACGTGACTGAAAACACCACGCTATTGGTCTGACGTCATTCAGCATAATGTCTAATGGTCGTCTATCTGCCAAGGGGTTAAATCGTAAATTGTTTTGTGTTTTGTAAATGTGTATTGATATTTTCATTAAAAAAATCATTCATTTATTTATGTATTTTAATTATTAAGTGGTAAAAATGACGGACAGTGGGTTGTTACGGGACCAGATTGACAATTTGCCCGTTGTTGATGTGTTTATGATGACAAACTTTTTTGCTACTAATACTGATTTTATTAGTGCTGAAATTGGAGGTACTAAAGCAACAAGGTATGTGTCATTCATTATTTTAAACATTAATTCAATTGTGCCCATTTTTATCCTTTTATTGTAGTTAAATATAACAAATTATTTATGTACCTAACCTCAAAATAGGTAAACAAGGCAATGTTTTAATGTTATATTAATTAATATTTTTCATCTTAGAATGCTTTACTTTTTTCTATAATAAATACCTCCCGTCACTTACTAAGTACGTACTTTTAGGTAAGTAGATAGGTACATTAATAGTAAAAATAACTGTTGACATACATAGGTATATATAAATATATAACTGGATAATACGTAGAACGTCGAGAAGTTACATTATTCCCACCGTTCTTATACATTTATACATTTTAATTCGAGGTTCCTATTAACAGAAGTTAGTAAAGTTTTGTATTCCTATAAATAGGAAAGTGACGAAATTCACCATGATATGTAAACAAATTATCACAATAATATTAGGGTTAGGTACATATTTTCATAATATTATTATAAAGTAATTAGTTTTAATGGGTAAATTTACATCAAAATGATCCTGGCAGCAATATATAATCTTGAGGATGACGATAATTCTGCATTTCGGTCGTCTCGTCTCATAGCTCTGCACCATTTCTTCCTAACTTTATCGCATCTAGGCACATTAAAAAATAACTTTTCTGAATTTTTTATTGTAGTATTTGTACATTTGGGCACCATACAATATTTATAGCTACTTTTCTTTGTATTTTCCATAACACAACATAAATAATGTGTACACATTCGCAATCACAATACGTTTTCCGTCGGTGCGATGTGCCCGATGACGTCACACACAAGCAGCGCGGAAACTTCTCCATTTAAACGCAGTTAAATTGACAGCTGCAGTAAAAAATTTTTTTAACCTTTAATTAGAACATAAGACAAAAATGAAATACTGGAAAGATAATGTTTTTTAGTGATCTATTCATCTGTGATGTCTAAAAAAATTATGCATTTTGCTCATTGTGCTATGCGCTAAATATTATTGCCATTTGTCACTTTATTACTTCCATATCCACGTAGTGGAGTTAAAGTATACTAATCGTAAGACAACTTTCAACACTTTCTTCCTTCGCATACCGAAGAAGAGTATTGTATTCGAGAAAAAATCACCCACCGAGATTTCTTCGGATTTCCACGTTTCAGACCATGTAGATTACGAAAATAAAGGTCTTTCAATTCTGTCAGTCTGCCTGTCGGTCTGTTGTGTGTCTGTTGACGCTGTAACTAGGAAACTACTTGATGGAGAACAGTAAAATTTTATAGGCAGTTGACGCTACTGCCAAAGAAGAAATAGGTAGACATTCACTGGATAATATACAGGGTGGACCGTCTTAAATTATTTCAACATGGTAGGAACAATATTGGAGATTTTTATTTCATAATAATAAACAAGCTCTCCACCGATTTACTGCACTTTTTATATAAAAAGAATCTTATAAAATGTGCAACAATTATATAATTGTTGCACATTTTACAGGATGCTCTTCGCGTTTTTTTTGTAAATAACATTAGTACTAGACATTTTTAGTTTAATTACAAAACAAAACAAAAAACATGTAAAAATAATATTTTTGTTTAAAAATTTTATAACTTTTTTATCGATTTTGTTAAAAATCAATAGGGTTCTTCTTGTAGTTTACTATCCTAATTTAATACAATCAGACTTTTCGTTCTTAAGTTATCGTGTCTAAAAGAGACGTGACGGACGGACAGACAGACGGACAGACAGACGAACAGACAGACCGACAGACAGACGGGAAGACCTACGGACAGACGACGGACAGACAGACAGACAGACGGACAGACAGACAGACAGACGGACAGACGGACAGACAGACGGACAGATGGACGGACGAACATTTGAGGGTTGTTCAGAATTCGTTTACCAAGATAGCGATTTGAAATTTTTTCTCTACGGGCAATATTACCAGTTTTAGAAATGTGCCGATCGAATGCAATATTCTTTTCGTTTTTTATTTGCGAAGAGTATAACAATAATAATAAATTGACTTATTATTCAAGATCTACCATGCCCATCGAAAAAGTAAAGAACCTCTGAACACATTTGCTATATACAGTCTCACTTTTTACCACCACACCCCAATATCTCGGTAATTTGTTGGCCGATTTAGATCAAATTTGGTATACTTCCTTTATTTCAGATTGTGATTAAAAAGTTTTTTTTTCGAAATTAAATACGCCTACAGTGTATTAAAAGAAATCGGCAAAAATTTGGAACTTATATTAGCGATTGAGTTAGAGTCTTTGTTTTTACAGAATCTTATTCGGCATTACCTAAAACCCCTGTACACCAAATCTCGTTGAGAAATATTAATTTTTTTACAAAAAAAAAAAATAAGATTTCAATAAAAATCACCCTACTATTCGAGTTATTTATTGTCGGATGTTTACATAACTTGGTAGTCGTGTAATAATGACGCTAATTAAGTATTAGGACACATTTTTTGCTCAATAAAAATATCAAAAAACTAAATATTTATTTTTGTAAAATCATTGTAACTTAAACAACACTTAAAATTATTAAACAAGAGAAAAATTTAAAAAAGTAAATTTAAATATTATCTTTCTCCACTAGTTCTCCATCAATTTTGATACATCTTTCAATTGTTTTCTTATCATTTTTAATAACTTTTCTTAATTCTTCAACGGTTACTTCATTACATGTTTCTCTAATTCTCTCACATAGTTCCGCTCTATTTCGTGGCCTATCTTTATAGACTTTATTTTTAATGGTACCCCAAAAATAAGACTCCATAGGCGTCTGGTGATCTAGGTGGCCACTCAACTAAAGGACTATTTCTTCCAATCCAACGGATAGTGAAGTCGTTATTCACCCAATGTTTAACTATTACTGATTAATAAAGGTTTTGTTGTATAGCTAAAGGTAAATTTTAAACGGCATCTCGAAATTCATGTGTTAAAAGATGTTGAAATTTTACACTATTTAAAGTTTAATCAAAGAAAAATGGTCCAATCAAGATCTCATTTAAAATTCCACACCAGATATTTACTTTTTCAGAGTATTGCCGTTTACAACTTATAACCCACTGTGGGTTTACCGTTGACCAATACCTTGAATTTTGCGATATACGCCATTTGTAGTAAAAGTAGCCGCATCATTATATATAATTCTTTTCAAAAAAATTGTGTCATTTAAAAACATACCCTGTGCACATAAGCAATATTCCAATCTCCCCTCTGCATCTCCTTCTTCCATAGTGTGTAAAAACTTAGGCTTATAAGGTTTTAAATTATTACGTTTAGGCACCTCCAAATCTTATTTCTGTCTACATTCAAGTTTAGAGATAAATCTCTGATACTAATTAATACGTGGTTCAGCATTAACAGCATCTAATATTACTTGATCCAATGGACTATCGGCAACGTTGTATTTTTTGGCTCAGTACATTTTAAGGTGTTTTATTTTTCTCTTCTTTTTGCATTGACTAAAGTAAAGGCTAACTACACTTTGAAACACAGAAAGGGCATCGGTTCTACTTTTATGTAGTAAATGGAAATCGGTCAAATATTTATAGAGATAGAATTTTTTCCGGTATGATCTTAATTTTTTTTTTGGTTTGGACACCTATAGATAATTTCTTATATAACTAAAATAGAGACTTTTTCGAGAAGGAACGATATCAAAATCTGTTACAAAGTAAAACATGTTTTGTTTTGCATTCAATTTTCTTTCGTTTTTCGACATAGTCTCTGGTATACTTATTTGTAGAGCGTCACCAGATTCACCATTGTTTTTTTTGAAATATCTCGATCCGACTGCCTGTTACCGAGTTATTCAATTTTTCCCGAGAAACTCGAAAGGTCTATATCGGGTACTTCCGGTTTCCGCACGGAGTCGAGCTTGCGGTGTTAAGGTTTTCTAAAGGCCTCCTATTAACCAACCAAGTTTCACCGAAATCCGAAAACTGATTAGGGGGGCTGGGCGTGACCGACAGACAGACACAACGACAGACCGACAGACCAACAGACCGATTGACCGACCGACGGAATTTTCTAAATTCGCTCTCGAATCGATATATATATCGATATATACTAGATGCCAAGCCTGAGATTTTTTAATAATATTTGTACCCCTTCCGCACCACCTCCACCCCATTATTAAAGGGGTTGATAAAATATAATTGAGACATTAACTTGAAATTTGGTACACGTATCTATTATGACGACATCTGGAACTAGACTATATTTTGAGATGGCTTCATTGAAGGGGTGGGGTAAGTAGGGGTAAATGAAGGAAAATGAGTTAAGCAAACTGGATGGAGACTATGGATGTGGAAGCAGTGACTCCTTTTTATCTGAGAAAATAAAATCAGCATTTCCAGTAAAAGAACATGCATCAAATGATTTATTATTATTACATTGCGCTATATCCCAGAGTTTCAAACTTCAACCACAGTTGTCTCGTTGTCTCCCTTTTTCATGAAATGGGATATTTACTTTTTGCCAACTGAACCATTTAGATAAATAAATTGAATTTTAATAATATTGCTCATTTATCATGAAGCCCCAGAAAAAATCTCACTATCTATAAACAGAAAATACGAGACACTTTATTGAATTTGTTAAATCTGTGAAGACAGAGGAATAAATTTTGCCGCCAGCTTACATTTATGGGCCACCATTATCCAGTAAAGACATTAAGCATGGTTTTATGACACGTAATAATAAAAATTTTACGAATATGAGAGTTATGTTTTCCTTATCGCTATAGTTTATTGAATATTACATCATTTGGAGACCACATTCTCTGATACATATAGTAAAGGACAGCACGTAATTTCTTCAGCAGTTGGATGATAGATTGGAGACACTGTTCAGAAAATCGCATCTTTGACATATAACATACCGTATGAACAGTAGAAAAATGTATGCTGAACGTAGATCCCAACTAGTACCAATGTGACGGAAACAGACATCAGAACTTTAATATAGTACGCATTGCATAACTGTTACTCAATTTGTGATTAGTGTAAAATTCGTATTAGTATGCTCGTGTAATAACAGTTACGTAGATACTGAATCCTTCAGTACAGTTACTACATTTTGCTGCAGTATGTGCATCGTCACGAATGGTCGACATTACTTTGATGTATTTTCAATATTAGTGGAGAAATTGGTAACAATGACGACCGCACTTTAAAGAAGTAATAACTAAGCGTTCCATTTAATTTTTAAGTGCCTTTGTCTGGAAATATTCTGTAACTTTAAAGTTGTTTAACTTATGGCTGATATATCGAGTAAAAATAACGTTACTTTAAAGTGATATTTACTACTAGTCAGGCAGATGGAAAGTGTAATCTTGCATTAAGATATAGACCGGCTTTACAATTTCTCACAAATTGCTTAAGGAAATCATTTGGTAAACGGTAGAGTATAACCTGCGGTGGTCCCATATTTTTTTCATCGAGCTACATCTAGTGTAAAGTGAGCAAAAATGTGAAACACGTACTTTCCACTAGAGATATGCGAAGTTATGGCACAGGTGTAGGTTGGAGGTACACAGATTTAATGTCGGCTACTCCGAAAATGCCTGACATTAAATCTATTATCAAAAGTTTATGATTGAAATTGGTAATTCCAATAGGGCTGCATAATTGCATAAGTCTTGTAGAATTAAGAAAATTTGGATCATGGCAGATGATAATGGCAATTCTCTTACTTTATTTTCTGTTTAACTGGATCATAACAGACATCCAAATTACCATAATGAAGACTAATGGATTGATATTGACATCAATGCATCAATAGAAAAGCTTAGTGAAAAATGTAATGTACCATTACCATTTCACGTATTCACAAACTTTCTGCTTGTCATGGCGTTCTAATAATCAAAACATTAACATAAGCAACTAACTTAGAATATTTTTTTTGGAACGAGAGATGCACCAAAGATAAAACCTCTTCCGGCTGTTGATGAAGCAGCCAAGCAACATTTTCTTGGATACATCTGCAGATATTGTTGTGTTCTCTGTCAGTCTGTCGGTCGGTCTGTCTGAAACTTTTTGTGCGCACATTTTCTCTGGAACAGTTTAAGATATTGACACGTTTATTTGATACATGTATGTGTTATAACGAGATATGGAACTAGATTATATTTTGAGCTTATTCCGGTGAAAGGTTTGGACTAAATAGGAGTAAATAAGTAAAGCAAGCAAGTACGAGTCCATAAACTTGAGATTTACTATATGTACTAAAAGATAAGGTCTCAAATTTTTTATGACATCTGTCACTTTAACCACCACCACCACACTATTATTAAAGAGGTTGGGGAAGTAATATTGATTAGCTATTTGCTTGAAATTTGGTATACACACGTATTATAACGAGATTTAAAAATAACAGATTTCTGTGGCTTGAATTATACTTTAACACCAAAGGCTAATGTAATAACTGCAAATGAACAGGCTGCACTGAAACTACCATTAGATGATGCTAATGAATACCGAATTCGTTCTAAAATTGAATTAGAGAAACAATATAAGACTAGAGATAATTTAACATCCGATGAAAAACGTTCAATTTCATCTCTAAAAAATGATCATAGTATTAAAATTTTACCAGCTGATACAGGCAATGCCACGGTAATCTTAGATACAGCTGCATATGATACAAAAATTACAAACTTGATAAATGATGGAAATTATTCCAAATTAAATAAAGAGAAATTCTCTAGAAAACAAAATATATAGAGTCTTATTTAAACACAAAAATGAATTTACAGATATCGAACAAAAGGTGTTAACTCCACATCACAGCATACCTCCTCATTTCTATGGTTTGCCAAAAATTCATAAACTTGACAATCCCTTAAGACCAATTGTGAGTTCAATTAATTCTCTATGCAGCAAACTCTCAAAATATTTATTTAAGATCCTAAATCCATTATCAGGTTCCTCCGAGTCTTATATTAAAAATAACAAAACATTTTTGGAAAAGCTGTCAGAAAATCGTTTTAACAATAATCATCTAATGGTCAGTTTTGATGTGGTAAGCCTATTTACAAATATTCCTGTAGATAAAACACTAATAATAATTAAAAACAAATTGCAAAAAGATGGGAATTCGGCGAATAGAACTAAGTTAAGCATTGAAATTATAATGTAATTACTTACACTTTGGATTAAAGCAACATACTTTCAATTAAATAATGACTTCTATCAACAAGACTTTGGGATGGCCATAAGTTCTTCATTATCTCCAATATTAAGTAACATTTTCATCGAAAATTTTGAGGAAAGTAATATTAATAATCGAGCTTATAAACCCATTGTATGGTGGAGATATGTAGATGACATTTTTGCTATATTAAATTTACAATAGTAATAGAAAATAATGATGAATTACCTTTCTTAGATATTTTAATTAAAAAATTCCATAACACATACGAAACCAGTGTGCATAGAAAACAAACACACACAAATAGGTACTTAAATTTCAATTCAAATCAGCATATTAGTGTTAAGAAAGGTGTTGTTAAGTACTTGTATGACAGAGCCAAAATTACTTATTCAAATGATGTAATATTAAGGAACGAAGAGCAATTTATAAAAACTGTCTTATTAAATAATCAATATTTTGAGAGTTTTGTTGGTGGTCAGTTATTGAACATCGGTAGTAAAGAGAATATACTATCACAACCTGAGGTATTTGGGTCAATGGCAGTAGTTCCATATATGCATGGAGTATCGAATAAATTACGAAAAATTGGGAATAGGTTTTCCGTACGAACGGTTTTTCAAACGGGCTCCACGCTAACATCGGTTTTATCAAAAACCAAGCCTCTAAATATTGTTTAAAATTCAAAAATTGTATTTATAGTGTTCCGTGTGAGTGCGGAAAATATTACGTAGGTGAATCATCTAGACTTTTCAACGTAAGGCTCGGTGAACATATAAATTACGTTAGAAGGGGAGAATTTAAAATATCAAAAATTTGTGAACATGCGTGGGATAATAATCACAGGATTAAATGGGACTCGGCTATTTTTAGGTGTGAAACTTTTTGAAACAGTCAGTATTCAGCAACCAACCTCTGTCTGATCTGTTTGGCGCAGAGGTTATTTCATTAAAAATTGTTAAATATTTTTCAGTGGCAAAATACCCAACAAAAAATAAGAAAATGTTTTATTATAATATAATATTTATAATAAAAGCTGCAGTTTTTTTCCAGTAATATATTTTTTTCTTTATTACTCTCCGATTACTTCTTCAAATGTTATTAAAGTTTCTGTGCTGAGATGCATGGGAAAAGGTTAGTTTTAGAGTTTGTGCGTTGGCTCTTGATGCTTAAGTTTTATACTTTTTTGTAAAGGCATTTTAACCTCCCCAAAAATTATTTTTGTTGAGGTTACTTTAATTGGTCCAAAATCTAAAATTGAGATAACATCAAATCTTTACGTTTTAAGGTCCCAGGAACCCAAAAAGTGGATTTTCAACCAAATGAAAATCAATTAAATAAATACTAAATATTTAATAGTCGTGGAAAAAGTGTAGTATTCTACTCGCATCCTTATACGTGCAGTGCAATCCTATGTCTCGAAACATAAGAGCAATTAATAAATTTCAATATGTTGATATTATGTAGTGCAAGTGAGAAAAAAGCGCAGAAGTTTGCATGAGGGTTTCTTTAGGGCTTCAGAAGTTCTGAAGAGGTTATGATTGAGATCGGCTAGAACCTCCTCACCGGGTGGGGAGGTTCTAGAGACTCCAGTAGGTGTCGATTATTTTGTTATACAATTCTGCACATTTTTCACCTCTGCAATAGTTCTTGTATTTTGCGTATCTAAAAGCTATTTAAACGATAATCGAAGTTTGCGTCATTTTGTTCTATGTTCTGAGTACGATGGCCTTGAGAACTTTTTTAAATTTTCTCATTACTAAAATCTTACCAAAAAAACAAAAGCTCTCACAAAAATGATTTTTCTCGGCTTTCGCAGCTATTTGGGATAATCGTCCATAATCTGTAATAAGGCTTTACCTCTTAAATACATTCCGTCAAAAATAATAAGTAAATTAAATTTTTTTTTGCGTTAAAGTAAAATTAAATTTAAATTTAGAAGAGAAATAGTACGTTTAATCACATATATGTATAATCTCTAACAAATCAATAAGACACCGCTAGAAAGCCCCAGAGTTAAAGTATTATTACGTTGCTACATTTATCAAGTTTTATTGCAACCCTTAAAGCAAATCCATACTTTCGATGACGATACATTTTATCATTTTAGTATGGTAAACGTGGGAAACGATAGAAGAATCGAGACAGAACGTGGAATACAGGTTATCTCGTTATCGGAAAAGCTCAGGCTACTATCTAGAGCACGTATGTAAATAAAACATGGTAATGTCTGGCAGTTAATGCACATTTTTCCCATTTCAGGCATTCGCGAGTCTCAATTATTCTTTTTTCGCATTTTACATTTTACGCGCTGCGATTATTAAAGTTTAATAAAGCGTTTGATTGTTCAAACCTTTATATAATATTACTGTGAATTCAAAGGTAGCTGCTACGGAATAAGTAAACATGTTCATATTGTTCATATACACAACATTTATACATTTTACAGATTCAATATGAAAACTGTATTTAGTATAATTGTTTTTGTGACTTAATGCCAGGATCTATTTAAGACAAGAACAAAATAACATATTCATTAGGTATTCAAAAGTCACTTTTTATTCATAATCATAAAACAACTGAACTGTTACATTTCACTTAGGCAACGGCCATGCTTAAACTACTATTAACTAGTATAACATACAAATTTGCTTCCAACTTAACACGTTGACGGACACTGACGTCATATCACGTCAGTGCCCTTCGCTCCAGCAGGGCAATTAAAAATATTGAGATGTGCTGAAATTGACACCATGATTAAAATCATTATTAGTATACATAAAGAAATGCAACATATAGCTTTAAAATAAGAATTTTCTGAAGAATTAGATATATTGGAAAAACAGTCTGCGTCATATAACGTCATGTCCCAGTAGAAGCATCTTAGCTACAGTAGGACACTGACGTCATATGCCGAATGTAAAAAAAATAAAAACACTTGATTTTACTATAAAAACTTTTAATAAATGAAATTACAACTACTTAATCATCATCACTACAATATATAAACGTGTATTTTGGATCCCCTATGGAATCATCTGTATTGTACGTATCGTGCCCTTTTATCTGTCGGAATCTTCGTCCTCACTTTCAAGCTCTTCATACCAACGAAGTAGTTGCTTATCTTGCTTCTCTTCCATTTCACACATGAGTAAATTATAAAATATGCACAGGAATCAGACAGAAACGCGCCAAACATGGTCCCTAGATCGCCTGACCAAATGCTTTCATCACTAACAAACTATTAGGAATCTTGTCATTATTTTTTTACCCAAGGTGCCTAGTGGGACACTTCATACCTTATTACATGTAAAATTTACGTGATATGCTGACAAGCGTATCGAGAGCGCACTAAGGTTTTGCGGCATATAATGTCAGTGTCCCTAGGGGCACTGTGAGCGATGCGGCTTATGCCGGCAGTATCATGTTAGGCACATATCAATAAAAATGAGTGTCCGCGAATGTGTCAACATGCCTCCTTAAATTTGCATTACAATTTAAACGTTAATAATTTACATTTCACAATATAACCAATGGTTGTCTAAAATTTTTTAAATTTGACTATACCAAGAGATTTGATTAAAATGTCTGCAATATTCTCTTATGAATTAACTTTTACAACATCAATTACTCTGTTAATATAATTTTCGTTTATAAAATGATAATGAGTTTCAATATACTTGGAATTCTTAGTAAAATTACCATGTTTGGCTATGCTAATTGTACCAGAGTTATCTTCATTAATTTTTATAGGTACTGAGACCTCAATATTTAAATCTGACAGAATATCTTTTACAATTTTTAACTCACTTACACACTACGATAATGCTACATACTCAGCTAATGTAAAAGACTTTGTCACATTATTCTGTTTCTTTGATTTTCAAAATATTACATTATTCTACACTTTAATCACATGACTGGTGGTAGATTTTCTGTCAGTCACGTCTCCTGTCCAATCGGTATCTACATAAGAAATTAAAATTTTTTTATTCACATTTCTATTATAAGTTAACTTTAAATCTTTGGTTAACATTAAATAATTAAGAACTATTAACGCATATTTATAACGTGTATTATCATAACAGTTCTGGAAACTACTTAGATAGTTCACACTAAAACTTATGTCAGGTCTTGAACCTGAACTTATATGTAATAATTCCGATATTTAATCTCATCACTCACTTCTCTCGCAGATAACAATTTTAGATTTTGCTCCATTGTAGTCGCAAACAGTTTACAATTTTCCAGATCATATTTCATTCCTAATGATACAATGTAATTACTTTGATCTAAAATCATTTTCCCATTAACATAGCCTTAATTTATATTGATACCTAGATAGGTTTGAATGTAACCTGGATCTTTCATTTGAAATCTTTTCATCAAGAAATTTTTAATATTATCTAACTTTTCTACATCCTTATAACAAATGAATAAATCATGAACAAACAAGACTAAGTAAATATTTTTATTTTTCTCACTAAATACATACAGACAACTATCATTCTAGCTTTTTTTAAAGTTTATATTTCTTAAATATTCAGCAAAACACTCATACCAGGCACTAGGGCTTTTCTCAGACCATATAATGCTTTATCAAGTTTTAACACTCTATCAGTACCATCCTCAAAACCTTGAGGTTGTTCTACATACACGTCGGATTTAACCTTGCTATTTAAAAAAGCTGTTTCTACATCCATTTGCATAACAATTAAATTATTATTACAACAGTATAACAATAAGACTTTTAACGTTTGCATTCTTGCAACAGGCGAATAAATATCATTAATTATCTCTTTGTGTTGAAACCCTCTATAAATATTATTAGTTTTCATGGTATAAACCTATTTAAGATCTAGAATTTGTTAATCATTCGGTTTTTCTAGAGGTATCCAAACCTTATTTCTGATTATACAATTTATCTCCTTATTCATAGCTCCATTTCTCAGAGTTTTCACTATTCATTGCTTCAGTATAGGAAATAGGATTGATTATTCGCGTATACATAGTCAACATAAACAATATTATTGTAAACAAAATTTTCATCTTTAAGTTTGATAGATTTTTTAATTTCTCTAGATGGTCGTTTTAGTTCGGTTTCCTGCATATTGTCGCTAATATTACTATTATTATTTAGACTTCCAGTTTCGTTTAATCCAATTTCACCATCATTTTCTTATTTTCCAAATGAAGACCAATACAAGATGTCCCTTCTTCAATAATATCAACGTGTCTAGCCACAAATATTATATTATTTATTAGAACTCAATAGCCAACATTTTCATAACCTAGTAGAATACCTAAATCTTCTCTTCTATCCCATTTTGAATGTCTTTTTTGTTCAGGAATTCTCACGAAAAATTTTACTACCATATAACTAAATGTTTTATACTAGGTTTTTCACCAAACATTATCTCATAAGGAGTTTTATTTTTTATATTTGTATTGGTTATAAATCTATTCTTTAAATAAGTAGCTGTTTTAACAATTTCCGACCAAAACCGCTTATTTGTCTTAGCTTCAACTAACAAACATCTTGACATATCCATTATGTCCCTATTATATTTTTCTGCTGTCCCATTTAACTCATGAACATAAGGTGGACAAGATTCAATATAAATACCCTTTTCGCTCGTAAACTTAGGTATTTCATTATTGATGTACTCCTTACAATTATCGCATCGCAATTTCTTTATCCTTTTATCAGTCTTATTTTCAATTAAATTCATCTATTTGACAAAGCAATTAAAAATTAAAGAAATAACAGTTATAAAAATGGCTGACAAAATAAAAATTCCTGTTTTTGATGGAAAAGACTATGCATGCTGGAAGAAAAGAATTATTAAAACTTTGAAAACGGAAAAATGTGTAAATGTTGTGGAAAGAACAATAACAACGACCGACAAAGAAGAGGAGTGAAAGGAATTAATGTAATATACAGTGGAATCTCGAATAAGCAGTTACAATTTATTAAAGGCAAAGAAGCGTCCTTTGAAGTAATTAATAAGTTTGACGAAATGTATTTAAAAAGTCAACCGCTCTCCAAATTTGTGTGAGAAATAAAATAGAGAGACAAAAGTTAAATGAATTTGAAGATACTGTTATATTTTTTACTGAATTTGAAAAATTAATATATGAGCTGAAAAGTGCTGGTGCTACAGTGACTGAAAAGGAAAAGTTAAGTTACATGATAAAGATGCTCCCAAGTTCGTTACGTCGGAGACTTAGTGATGTTTTAAAGGAAGGTGAGTTCATGAAAAGTAAAATTAAAATAATTGAACTGAAGAAAGAGATGAAAGTAACAAAAGCAGTGCAAGTGTATTCAAGATAGAAAGAAAACAAAGTCAAAATTGTTTTGTGAAAAGTTTGGACATTTCAAAGCTCAGTGTACGAGTATGAAGCTGGGCGGCAATTCATGGAAATCCAGGGGCGGCATACAGCAGCAAGGAGGGTACCAACAAAATTGGCAATACCGGAGTAACAGTAGCAGTTGAGGTAATCGAGGCTTCAATCAACATCGTCGTGGTGGCGGTTGGCAGCAGGTTCATTAAGGTCAACAAAATGAAGATTTAAATACAAGCAGTTTTTGTACGGAAATTGAGGTTAAAACTGATTCGCATGAATCGATAGTCAATAGTTGTGATGGTAAAGTAGAATGGTACTAGATAGTGGATATTCTGACCATATTGTAAATAATGATGAATATTTTTATGAATCAATTGTCCTTGAAACACCAGTAAATGTCAAAATTGCTGATGGTCGTATATAAAAAGCTACTAAGATAGATAATATATTACAGGTAGGTCATGTAAATTTGAATTATCAAAAAACTATGCGTGATAAGCAAGTATTAGCAGGTCTACCTAAAGAGTTAGAGTCTGATTATTTTAAGTGTGGTATATGTTTAGAGAATAAAATGAATAATTTACCATTTAAAAATTAAAGAACTAGAGCTAAAGATATATTGGAAATTGTTCATACAGATCTAAATGGTCCACATAGCACTATTGGTCTAAATGGTGAAAAATATTTTTTGATGATGACATTGATGATTTTAGTAAAGTGGCTTAAGTTCAGGTAACTAAATCTAAAAGTTAAGTTTATAATTGCTTGTTTTGTCAGCCATTTTTATAACTGTCATTTCTTTGATTTTTTTTTAACTGAAACTCTTAATAACTTGACTTCCTTGTCTTCACTGAACCACAGTCCATGTGAATTAATGCCAGGTAGGTAAATAAATTAAATTCAGGCCTTTGTTCTCATTTTTAACTGAATTTACATATCGTAGGGGATCATGTAGATACTAGTTTAACCTGCCTAACCGTAGGGGACTATGTTGGATGCTAGTGTTAGAATGAGAATGGCAAATAAGAATTTTTACTTGTTAGCATAACCAGAAGTCAGGTTATCGAAAGAATGCAAAGATTTCATTAATATTTTCACATATAGTTTTTTTTAGTTTTCATAGAAAGTTTTTCTTTCCTCTGTTTGCAAAATCCTGTAAAGAATATGTTTCACATTCATTATATAAAAGTCAGCTTTATTCATAATCACATTTCACTTAGGCAACGGCCATGCTTAAACTACTATTAACTATCAATATAACATACAAATTTACCACAAAATTAACTGTTTTATTAAAATGTAGATGGTGTTTGGTAATCTAGCGTGTATATATCACACACCTAGATGAAAAATGCTACGGTTTTTTTCTATAATGCCCATTTTATATTTTTTTTAATCACCATTTTTCATCATTTATGTAAGTAGGTATTACGCACTTAGTTTCAGTTTTAATATTCTAAAACATTCTTTCGTTATTCGTGATAAATACACTTTCAATAAGAAAAATAAATAAAAATCTATATCACTAGAAAAAACATTTCTAGGAAAAAAATTGTTTAAGGCGTCGAAAGTTAAAGTCTAGGTGTTACAGTTATTTCGAAAACTCTCATTTATACCTTCTTTATGTCGTATTATCAATTAAAATATAAATCATTTGTAACTGTTTTGAGTCTTATATCTGGTCGTAATTGCTAGGCGGCTTGCTCTATTTTACTACCAGTTTAGTACGACTATGCATTTTCTGAATATAGACAAGTTCCCTCATCCTACCACATACGTAAAAATCTATTGATGTCAAATCAAATTACGAGGTAGTGGTGGGTATCCGTAGTAAGTAGAGGCAAATGTGGAAAAATGAGTAAAGCGAGCTGGTAAGATACAGAAACTTGAGATTTGGTGTGTATACTAGAGACCAATGCCTTCTTTATAATATTTTTGAAATTTTTGGAAATATTATTAAAATTCTATGACCAGTTATTTTCTTATACTAGAGTACGAATATAGTCAAGATGCTTTCCTTTAAAGTGACTTGAATGAAAAATCTGGAAGTGGAAGTAATGATACCATAGACAGCGGTGTTTTAGCCCTACATGATATTTTATTGTTTAAGTTTCAAGTTGAGCCTACTTTTATTTACTGAGTTATGAGATCTTAAATTTGCTTCAGACTTCTGAATTGGTGCCAAAAATAACACAAGCTCATACAAAAAACTAGTCTGCTCAAAAAAGCTAACTAATTAGGCTAATCTTGTTTCTGTGGTCGCTGAACACAAATCCAACGTACCAAATTTCAAGTGAAAATCTCAATTTTACTTTATTAACCCTTTTAATAATGGAGTGCGGATAGAGAGGTTGAAAAATGTTATAAAAAATTTGAGGCCTTGGCTTCTAGTATATACACCAAATCCCAAGTTTCTGTACTCTTACCAGCGTGCTTTACTTATTTCCTCCTATTTACCTCTATTTAACCAGCAACCCTTCAACTGAATCATCTCAAAATTTAATCCAGTTACAAGTGTCATTGTAATATATACGTATACCTAATTTCAAGTGAATATCTTAATTTTATCTTATTAACCCCTTTAATAATAGAGTGGTGGGGTAGTGAAAGGGAGATGGAAAATATTATAAAAAAATCAGAGTAGTATATACACCAAATGCTAAATGGTTGTACTCTTACCAGCTTGCTTTAATTATATTTTCCTATTTACCCCTATTTGCCCCCCAACCCTTCAGTTCAAAAATCAATCCATTTCCAGATTTCGTTATAATACGCAGGTACGTGTATAAAATTTAAAATCAAAATCTGAAACAGTTCCAGAGATAACGTGTGCACAAAAAAAGTTACAGACAGACAGACAGAAACATTTCTGTGCTCAAATTTATAATCTCGACGTTTCATGACATTTTAAGCTTATTTCAACAAAACAATTTTTGAAAATGTTTTTACGATTACTATACCTCCACTCCACTACGTCGATGTGGAAGTAGTTGAGATATTCACTTTAAATTTCGTACACGTATGTATTGTAATGACATCTGATTAAATGATATAGGGTAAAATAAGTAAAACCAGCTAATAAGTGTCCAGAAACTCCACCTTTGGCGTATATGCTAGAGGCTAAGGGCTCAAATTTTTTATGACATCTCCCTCAAATATTGTAGCATTAAAATTCTATGATCAATTATTTCCCCATACTAAAGTGCAAATATGGTGAAGTTGTCTTCCTTTAAAGAGACTTGGATGGGAAATCTGGATGTGGAAGTAGTGATTCCTTAGGCAGCGGTTCTTTAATAAACTAGAGGTCTTTGAAGTTTGACAGTCTAGTTGTAAATCAAATTATATTTGATATACATAATTTCGTATAATTTTCTTTTTCACCTATTTAATGTCGGCCTGGAAATTTTGCCCAACATCTTCAGAAGAGTAGGGATTTTTTAATTGCCTAGCATTTAATAGACAAAGGACATACTATTTTACATCCCCTCAAAGAAAGTATATCCACTAGATGGATGTACTTCCCCGGTGGCCATCATTCGAAGTACTAACCGCATGATAATAAAATTCCTATAAAAATAGGTTTTGGTTATTGTTGATTCGCAAAAATAATTTC
This sequence comes from Stenurella melanura, assembly GCA_963583905.1. NCBI lineage: Eukaryota > Metazoa > Arthropoda > Insecta > Coleoptera > Cerambycidae > Stenurella > Stenurella melanura. Next base: position 65,965,535 of record OY757312.1, on the reverse strand, counting down.
CTGAATAGCAACTTTTCATTTAGTTTTATTATTTTATAGTCTTCGTTATTCTCAATTGCGAGAAAATGGAGTTAAATTAAAATGTAATTATTTTGCTGCTTTCATGAATACCATTAACGTACGTACCTCATTTGCTGTTGTGTTGCTCAGTGATTATTGTTGACCCTTGGTACCATTAAGTTCAGACCGAATGTTTCAGGAAGGGTTTAAATGTGGCCAGTTCATAGCCTTTATTACACAGGTAAATTTTCCAGCGAATTTATTCAGAAATTCAACATATATCAGGAATGAAAATAATTCTTATTACAAATAGAAAATCCAACAGGTTGTTTTTTCAATGTATCAATAATAATATAAAGAATATTCAATATATTGAAAAGTGTGTCCTTAATAATTGCCTATTTGATTTATTTCGTGAAAAGAAAGAACATTTTTACTTTTAGAGCTCTGAAGACAGTTTTGAAAGTATGAAAAATGCTGACGTATTTAAGTCATAGAATGAATTGCATTTACTATACAGGGTGAGTCGGGAGGAAAGTGCCAAACTGCTGAAGTATACACTACACATATAAGTGAATGACTAAAAAAACTTAAAAGTTGTAATCCGATTTTTGTTTGGTTTCAAATTAAACATTTACTAACAATGTCAAACATTAACTGGTCATTTTTAATTTATTATTCATAACTTTATAAAAGTGATAAACAGTGTTATACATCTATTCGTATTTTATATATACAAATGTGTGTTTCATTACGGTTTTAGCAGTGGGAATGCTCGCACTGCTTGTTAGAGAACAGCAGCAACAATTCCCACTCCGTAGAGTATCAAATAGAAACGTTTTGTCGCGGTCTTCTACATATTATGTAATAGTGGTAATGTTCCCAGTGCTCACATAACATTTGAACATGCCTGTGGATAAGATGTAGATCAAATAGAAAACATACTTCGTTTAGTGGACAAGATACTGGTATCAGTATCATGAAGAATTGCGGCCCACTTGAAATTTTTCAGATAAAAGTTATCCACACAATACACGAGCGAACCTAAACTCATACCACATACATCAAGCATAGCACCTGCAATCAGGAGATTATGTTAGACGTATGCAGTTTTGCAGGGAGACAATCAATCATTATTTGATCCCTTGCATACTTTTTACCCATAAAGCTACATTCGCCTGTGATGGCATCAACAATACTTAACCTCTCATCGATGCAATGGTTCCAAATCGAGTTTCATGGTTCAAAAATAGCTAGAGAGCACAAATCTTGTCGGAAATGAACATTTTTTTTTAATTCACCGAAATTTCAACAAATCCTGAGAGCACGAATTTTGAAAGAGAAATCCCTTTTTTACTGTTTTAAGTTAAAGGCCAACAAAAACGTGTTTTAAATATTTTTTTATGTAATAACTTCATACAACAAATTTCACAGCTGGTTTTCCTTTACTTTATTTTATAACTAGCTTTAGTTATTCAAAATAATAGATTTGGGACCACTGTGCGAAGGCCTGACGAGACCAAATGTATCGGTTCAAGCAACTTTTCAGCATCGATGTTCAGTTAATGTGTGATGTGGTATCGTTGGTTATTGCTTCATTGGCTCTTTCATTTTGATGAATCGCTTATTAAGAGATAATTGCCTATTATTTTTGCAAAATGATATTTAAAGACGATTATATGATGTTCTCTTTACACACAAGAAATGCTACGAATTATCAGCATGATGGAGCTCATTTGGTCATGCACTTTTAAAATAGACCTTTCCAGGACTAAGGATTGGTCGGAGAGATCCTATTAGTTGATCGGCAAGGTCTCCAGATTTCACACCGTTAGAATTCAGTTTGAAAAAATACTTACTCCTTCTCTTACAAAACAAATCCATATGTATATGAAATAAAAGAATCTGTTTATAATATCACACAATCTGGGAAATCCATTACTTTTGTCTGGGTCAAAGCTCATGTAGGCTTGACTCATAATGAACATGTCGACATTTTGGCTAAGGACGCCGTTACTAACGGGGCTATACTAGATCATAAGCTATGCCTGACTGACTGCTATAACATATATAAAACCGAGCAAAGAATACATGGAAGACTCCTGGGAACAACATGATTTGAATAAAACTACTAAATATTGCACAATACAACCAACCATTCCTCGTTATTTCTGGCATGACAACCTGAACGTACCACGAAAATATGTAACAACTATTATCAGGCTAAGATTTGGACATGCGAGCTTTCCCGCTCACCACATCTGTGCTATTTTTGTGGTGTTAGTAGTGATCTTGACCATGTTTTCTTTTCATGTTACAAAAATAAGAACACTACAGGCACATTTATTAAAAATATTGTCTCATGTTGCAACACTTTGGCTCCATTTAACTTAATTAATCTCCTTTCTCTTGGCACTAAGTAAATTTATGAATTTATTATCGGTTTTTTGGTAGAAAGTAAAATAAAGTTATAGGTTAGCTTTGTATTCCTCTTGTCTTACCTCTTGTTTATACCCTCCTTCCCGTGGTCCTTTTTGTGATGTTTTTTATAATTTAATGCCCTGACAGACCCCAGGGCGAGAAGCATGTGTCCCTGTAATTCCTCATTTTGTTCATCTCTCTCTATTCTTTTTGTGTTAGGTTTTGTTTTAGTATTTCATATTATAAATTGCTATTTTGTGACTGGCTGTATGGTCTATGACCCAAAGCCATAAAAAAAATCAGTTTGAGATGACAGATGGAAACAAAAGTAGATTATCGCGATGCATTACTTTTTCGTATTTTGAATGCTGTCCTTCACATAAAGGAAAATCAAAATGAACTCAGGAGAGTGACACGCTTTCTTCCTAAACAAGACATGAAATGTCTGCAGGTCGTTGAAGGCATATTAGAAAATTTATTGTAGATTAAACTTTTGTAATACAACTTTTCTGATTTTTTGGCATTAATCATTTAAGACACTGCGTGTTCTACACTTATGTGTAGAACACACAGTTTGGCACTTTTCTCCTTGTATACAGGGTGTCCCAGATTTAAAGTAACACAGACCGATGAGAGATAGAGCACACTTTTCTGAGTTCAAAACACCCCGACACTTACCCTTGAAAGTGAATGGTTTTCGAGATACAGGGTTGACAATTTTATGATTCTTGACTGAAACTAAAATTCACCATATATTTGGAATGGGTGGACGTATTTGGATTAAAGTTGGTACACATATAGTACACTCCTAGTCCAATTAATAGCATAATTTAGTTTGTAAAAATTCCAGAACAGGACTCAATTTTTATTATTTTGCATTTAGGATCAATTACATCACCCTGTATATCAGTTTTTTGTAAATCACGGATAACTATTGAAATGTCTATGGATTATTGTGCAAGACCCTGTCATAATATTCGATGGCACGTTTATGGTTACTTCCTAGCAAATTTTCGAAAATAATGGTGAATGATATTTAAATTCTACAAAATACGCAAACAACCAGTTAACGTCGCTATTTTATTAATTTTACTTAAACACTTGTTTAATAATTATTGCATGTATTATTGTTACTTAAATTTGATTCTAATTGCATTTAAAATTTGTACGGCCATATGAAATATTCCATAGAAAAACAGGTTGCTTAAAAATAAAAGTAGGCGTGTGTTAATTCTGACATTTATAGTTTAATACATAGTAATGTAAGTCACCTTTAGAAATTAAGTCTAAGTATTCAAAGAAGTCGTTTGAGTCATTAAAATAAGGTTTTATATTAACAAATCTACTATAATAATTTTAAGATGCCATTCCAATTTACAAATGAAGAATATGCAAATATGATTTATGTGTATGGTTTTTGCGACGGAAATGGAAGAGCTGCAGAGAGAGAATATGAAAGACGTTTTAGAAATCGTCGTACATCAACGTACAACATTTTCAGAGGTGTATCAATTTATTAAGGAACATGGGCAATTTCCCTCACACGCAAAACATGAACATATTCTCAGAGATTTTCAACAGCGAGAGGAAGTATTACAGATTGTTCATATGAATCCAACTGTAAGCGTCAGGAAAATCAGTCATCAATTAGAAATTCTCAGAACAAGAGTATGGCGAACTTTAAAAAAAGAAAATTTATATCCTTTTCATGTTCAAGTAGTTCAACGACTTGAAGACGGCGACAGCGTTCCGCGTTTAACATTTTGCAGGTGCGTAATTGCGCAGAGACGAACAGTTTCTAGAATTCTGTTCACAGAAGAAGCTCAATTCACGCATGATGGAATAAGCAACACCAGAAATCTCTGGGCAACTGAAAATCCACATGCTACGCTTCAGAAAAATTCCCAACACAGATTCAATATAAATGTTTGGTGTGGAATATACAATAGTCATCTAATAGGGCCACACATTTTTGAAGGGAGACTAACGGGTGAAGTTTATTTAAATTTCTTAATAGATGTGTTAAGTACCAAATTTATTAGAAAACATCAATGTCAGAGGTATGTGGTTTCAACACGATGGTGCTGGACCCCATTTTTCTGTACCGGTGAGGGAGCATCTTAATCGACGTTACAGCAACAGATGGATTGGTAGAGGGGGTGCAGTTAACTGGCCACCGAGATCTTCTGATCTCACCCCCATGAATTATTTTATATGGGGCCACCTAAAGTCACAGGTGTCCAGTGAAAATATTAATATCCATGAACAATTACAACAAAAATTTTTTAATGTATGTGACAATATTAGACACAATCCGGCTATGATCGATAGATCGGTGAAAACGCTTTTTAAACGTTCACAAAAATGTATAGACGCTGGGGGTGTTCATTTCGAAAACCTGTTATAGTTTTAATTAATTGTACCAGTGTATAAAATAATTAGTGTCTTTTTAAAATTTGTGCAGTAAATTATGATTAAGCAAACTGTTCTTTATTTTTTCCTTTTTTTTAAGTAACAATAATACATTAAATAATTTTTAAACAAGTGGTTAAGTAAAATTAATAAAATAACGACGTTAACTGGTTGATTGCGTATTTTGTAGAATTTAAATATCATTCACCATTATTTTCGAAAATTTGCTAGGAAGTAACCATAAACGTGCCATCCAATGTTATGACAGTGTTTTGCACAATAATCCATAGACATTTCAATATTTATCCGCCATTTACAAAAAACTGACATACAGGGTGATGTAATTGACCCTAAATGCAAAATAATAAAAATTGAGTCCTGTCCTGGAATTTTTACAAACTAAATCATGCTATTAATTGGACTAGGAGTGCACTATATGTGTACAACTCATCGGTCTATGTCACTGTAAATCTGGGACACCCTGTATAACAGTATTTCGTGATTTTATGACCATATAGCGTCAATTCCCCAAAATAAATGAAAAAAATTCATTTTACCATATAAATTATAATTTTGGTATTTAACTGAAATAAATCAAAGGGAAAATGTACTGCCATAAATAAAAGTTATCATGGACTTTAATTTAAGGTTAAAGGAAACGGCAGAAAGTAAATGGTTAGACCTTCACGTGGAGGGTTAGAATATTCGAGAGATTAATTTATAGCCTCTAAATTATAACTCGCTGATGCGCGTGATTTGTATGAGAATACACCTCTAACACTTTCCAGAATGATTAGCAAATCTATGATGCTTATTTAAACTGTTTAGCAATTTCTCCAATTCTAGATATTAGCTGGAAAACAGTTTAAATAAGCGTCATAGATTTGCTGACAAGAATTAATTGTTCTGCAGGATTTCCAACGCAGACAATTCACTTTGTAATCGAGATATAGTATGTTCTAAATTCGTGTGTCGTTTATCTAAAGGGATATTGCATGTTGAAGTTCCTTACTTTTAAATATTGTGATTTTAATTGAAAATTCTGGAGAAAATGTGTTTTCAAAAATATTATCTGGTCTTTTTACTGACAAATCAATAGATATAGATAAATATTTAATACAAAAAAACAATAGAATACTTTTTTTAGCTAAGAAAGTGAATGTCTCCGGTTCTATAAGTCCAAAAAATCAAAATCTTTTAAATTAAAATTCCAACAAATCAGCATGGTTTGGGTCATCTGAGTACGTACGTAACATACAAAATTGAATAAACTTTGAATAAGCTTTTTTTTTCATTTTCACGCACAGGGATGTTTAGAGTTCCGATCGGCTTCAAACTTTCAGAAAGTATATCCTTTGTTGAAAACAAAACACCCAAACAAAACGCCCATATACTTAATCTCGTGGACACAAATGAATTTGCTATCTGAAATTTAAAGTCATTTGGCATTCATTATTTATAAACCAATTAGAAACAAATGGATTTTTTTGGCCATTTTAGATAAACCAAATTTAATTTTTTTCAAAGAAATTAAACTTCTCACAATTCTCTTTCGTTTGTGATAATCAATCAAAAATGTTTTGAAAATGGCCGAAGAAATCCAGTTGTTTTTATTTGGTGTATAAATTAATGCCAAAATAGTGGCCAAAAAGCAGATTTGTTAGAATTTTAATTGCGAAGATTTTGGTTTTTTGTTTCACCCGATCGGACCTCTAGAACCGGAGATATTTACCTTTTATCTAAAAAAAAAAACCAGGATGAGAAGCGTGTGTCTCCGTTTTCCCTCGACATTTTCTTTTAATTGCTTCCCCCTGTCGATGTATCTGGATTTAGGCTCTTGTTTTAAATATAAACAGGTTTTTCCTTTTTATATTTTTGTTAGATTTAGGTTAGGACATTCTTAATTTTAAAACTTAGGTAACTGGCTGCATGGTCAATGACCTAATGCCATTAAAAAAAAAAAATCTAAAAAAAAATGCTGTTGTGAAAACTAAAATGTTTATTTAAAAAAAACGCAATAGGCAAAACTCAGCTATATACTCCTGGTGATATCCCAGAAGATATGAAGTCATAATATTGCTGTTACAAAACTTCCAAAAATTGTCTAAAAAGTGGATTATCTAGTATTGACCACGGTATTTTACATTCCACCATCACTTCCACTAAATCTAATTTAAAACTACGTTGACTGTCACTGTCAGTAGAGCCACTAGCACTAATATGCTTTTGTGAGGATATATGTTTCTTAACATTTGTTTTAGATGTCCAAGAAATTGTTTTGTTGCAACTACTAAAATAAAGTTCTGTTCCATCAAATTGCAGTTCTAGGAAATCACAAATCCACAAGTCTATTGCAGCATGAGATGCACTAGACATTTTTATATACCGCCGACTCTGTATAATTATAATTTTACACTAGGTTTGTAGATACATATTATTATGTAGATAGATATGGCTAGATCTATACTACGGTTTGCAAAACTGCGATCTGGTATGGTCTACCCTTTCCCTTTATTAAATGTTCACATAAATGGCAATAATTGCCACAGTGTAGACAAAAGCGACTTTGAAATGTTTCACAATTTCGGCGGGGTCGTATAATTAAAGGAGATAAAACCGCATAATTAAAATCTTAAAAGTACTTCCGTACACTGGAATTTAATGTTGACACTCGGTCGGGGGCAAATGCCTTTAATACTGCAAATATAAAAAATCAACTATGTTTTTAGGTAATTGTCAGTACCTTTCATAAATGTAGTAGATTTTCGTTAAGAGTAGTTTATATGTATTATCATTTTAAAATGAAATAAAATTCACTTTTTCATGCGATGCACACGGTACATGGCAGTTATATGACACTAATCCCTAACTTAGTTATGTATGATTTAATAGTATATAAAAATGGTTTACTTTATTGGGAAAAATGTTTTATGTTGCCAGTAGTTAATTGGATTTTCATATTTAATTATTGTGAAAATAAACAAAATAAACAGGCCATATATTAAACAGAACAGGGGAGTGTGAATTTAATTCAAAATTGTCCTTTTATTTGCTAGATATGATATACTTACTTCATAGTTTCTGCATGCACGCTGATATACAAGCCCCTAGAAAGATGAACGAGGTCCTTGTATTTATCTGGAGGCCGTCCTTTCAATTACTAACCATGACTAACATTGCTTAACTTTTCTCACCGAGATACAAGTGTACTAAAAACGTATCTGTGCGCACCCGACTATAAAATTTAACCAGTAAATTTTTTAATTAACAAGTTACATTTTGATAATAGAAAATATATACCTTCATTTATTGAATGTTACTTTCATGTTAAATATATAAATTATAAAGGGTAAAAAACGTTCACAGATTAGCTTTCACCTCACTTCATTTTCTGGATTCCGAGCATTTAATCTCCCAGATTCTAATAGATTGGCGGGGAAATTAGGCAAGTTCAAATGAGATTTACCTGGGAATTTTGTAATGGATACGTTAACCTTAGGTTAATGGGATTTTGGCGTTATCGGATTATAAGACTTTGCCTGAAAATAAGAAGTTTAATATGAAACAAACTCACGCCTTGATTTCTACGCTTATTTCCGTATTATGAAGAAGGTAAATTTATTTTCTAAAATTTTTCACTTTGAATGAACATGATTCTTAATCATTTAATCGTCTAATGTCAATAACCACGGCCTTCTCCACTGAAAGCCGTATTGGCAGTTGGAAAAACACAGAGTAAGTAAATAGAAAACGAATACAGATGAGGAATATCTGTGTTATTATAAAAGATTTAAAATAAGGAATGTTTCGGTGTCAGCTGTATGTTTTCATGCACAACTTGAATTGAAAACAACTGGATCGATTTTCATGAGATTTATCCTTATCTGTCACATGATAAGAATGCGCCAATGACAGTGATGCATTATCATATTAACAACCAATAAAATTTTGATATCATGAATATTTCCAATCCCCAATCATTTATTTTACCATAGATTGATTGATTGATTGATTTGACAGCGTAAGGTGGGCATTGCTGCCGATTCCGGTACGTGGAGATTTGTTCCACCACCGGAACAAACCCAGGTGCTTTTATATACCGCCGGACCGGCTGCATACGATAGTTTGGAGATTGGACATGCTTGTTGTCAGCAGCGAGAGCCGCATGACGCATGGGGTAGAAGAATAGGATGGAGCGTGTAGGTGGTTTTGAGATGTTTCTTCTTATTTTCCTTCTCTCTTCATCGGATGAGAGAAATATTTGACAATTTCCCTAGGGAAATTTTCGAGTGCCTATACAGGGTGTCCCGGAATTGAGTTCCCGAACCAGAACCTAGGTTTCCTGAGTTCATATTGGGCCTATATAACTCAACTTACCTTAGTCCAAAAATGCATCCCTGGGGAAGTACATTCTCTTAAAGTGAGCCTTTTTTTTCCAATAATTTCCATTGTATTGAAGATAATATTTTCAAAAGTTGATTGGAGCTGTATGACTATAGGTACTCTATGTGAACTTGATAACAACCAAATATCTTTTGTTTCCAATTTTTGTTTCCACAATAATTGATATTTAACTGGCTGTAATTTTTTAATCGCTCTGTGAAATTACGGCATTGAAAGGGCTGCAAAAAAGGTACTCTTAAACATTTTTGTAGTATCAATAAAAATACAAGAAATGATGGTTTTTTCCTCAATTTGTATTTAACATTTATTTACAAGTCTAGAATAAAATATTGTAATAACAGAAAAGTACAGTTTGTTCTTTTTTTTTTCTCAGATTACAAACAAAGTGTTTTGGCCACGAACATATAACTACCTACGATAAGACAAAAATAAACCGGATTAGAGGATATAAAATATTACACTGTATATGTAAATGTAGAAATATCAAAGTACCCGTTACCGAGAGCTTACTATGTACCTATTATAAATTTAATAAAAATAGAAAATAACTTAAAATAACAGCCCTAGCAAATTTTGTAAGTTAAAAAAATTAGAAATAAAATAATAAAATAAGATAAAAAAATAAAAAACTCTTTTTGATGTTTCAAATAAAAACTGTATTTTTATACACTCTACATATGTTTCGGCTTGTTAGGCCTTTCTCGAGAGCATTATAGATGAATACTAAAGCTATGAGGGCGGTTGTTCTAAAAATAAATGCTATAATACCCAAACGTGAAATTACGGGAATTTCAAGTAATAAAACTAAGGATCTACCTACTCGGAATATAATTCAATGGGCTATTGTTAAAACCTTGTCTATAATAGACAAGGTTTTATCTTCTGATAAAAAATGAGTTCTCCTTGGTATTTTACCTTACTTTCAAATAGGATATCCACACCATTGGACGTTGGGGTTATTCAGCCTCCTCTTAAGGTATTTTTTGTGTAAAATTGATAATTGTGGTTTTGCGAAGATTTATAGAGAGTCCCTCCTAATGGCTTTACCTGTCTAACTATATTTAGGGCTCCTTGTGAACGCCCCCAGACTACTATTTCTAGATCGTCAGCATATCCTAGGCAGTAAAAACCTTTCGCAGGAATTTTCAAGAGGTTGCCGGCAGTAGTAGAAAGAGTACTCCTCCTTGGGGATAGCCTTACCAAAATGGTAGCCTCGCCTAAAGTCGATACTATTATTCACGTTAAATGTTAAAGACATACCTTTTATTGCAGTTTCTATCTTTGTACATCGTATTTCTTTGTCATTAATTTAAACTTTTGGTAACATTTGGCTATCATAAACAAATTTTATGTAGTTGGCGTCTCTACCGATTGTATGACGAATATACGAATTTCTACAGAAAGTGTTCAACGATGCTGTTTTAGATATGAAGTAAAACTTTTAAGTTTAAGATAGTTAATTATCTTTATTAAGTACTCCAGGTCAACGACGTCCGATTCGTAATTCTTCTGAATTGGAGATAGTTATTATTAAATATACCGTAATAAAGTAAAATTGATGTATCACTCAATCTACGTAAAACTCATTCGTTTATTACAGTTTCAATATCTTGTGCATCTTAATATTTCTAAGTAATTAATGGAAAACCTTAGTACCATCTTAGATTAGATTAGATACCGGCACAAATAGTCTGGTCGGCTCTAAGACAGAACAGGGAGTCGGATCTGAGATTTATGGGATACGGTCAAAAACTAAAATCCCAATAAGTCTAGGAAAATACGCCACAGTATTCCAGGCTGAAGTGGCTGCAATACAGTGGTGCGCAAAGGAAATTACCAGGAACTGTTAATCAGTCGATTACCATTTTTTCCGATAGTCAGGCTGCTCTAAAAGCAATCGGTTTCATACAACTCGAATCAAGGCTTGTATGGGAGTGCATACAGGTCTAGGAAGTCAGAACATAGTGACCGTGGCGTAGTATCAGGACATAAGGGACACAAGAGAAACGAAAAGGCCGATGAACTGGCCAGAGCCAGAGCGCAGGTTACGCCTTTATAGGACCCGAACCCTTTTTCGGTGTGATCAAGCCATTAACAAATGGGTGCAAATTAAATCTCTGAAATGGTGGAAAAGTTTTCCACGACAGAGACAGGCTAAAGAGTTCATTAAAGAACGATCAGCCAAATTTACGGAGGATCTATTGGGCCAAAATAGAAATGCCATTAGAATAATAGTAGGTATTCTAACCGGTCACTGTCGACTTAATAAACATCTCAGTTTAAAGGGTTTGGCAGAGGACGCAACATGCAAATTCTCAGAGGAAACCTCAGCCCATATATTGTGCCACTGTGAAGGCCTTGCTATACTGAGATTCCAACTACTTGGTGATGAAAAATCAAGAGCTGATAGCTACACTATGGGGCCCCTATTAAGGCTGTGGAGTCTGATACAAAGGCCAAAGCTGGATAAGGAGCTCAAGGCCAATTGGCCAGCTTCTCCTTCCTAATCTAATCTTATCTACTACCATCTTATTCTAAATAGAATAGAATAGAATAGAATAGAATAAGTTTATTCACAAAAATATACATATTATATACTTATAGTAAAAAAATAATTATATCTAATAAAAATATCAATATACTAATGCAAATAAACTAAGTACTTCAAAAAAGTGCTGTACAGCACTGTACATGAAGAATATGAGCAGTGAGTAAAATAAACTAATTTAATAAATATAAGTTTAAATAAAAGGACTAAAAACATACATGGCAATATGAGGCTTAACTAATATAAATGTAAATATTTTCAATATATATACACAGTATACACCATAGTATCTACTGCATCTATATATACATATACACCCATACAGCATAGACCTACAATCAGACATTAGTTCTCCCATCTTCCACACACCATCCAAAACACACGCACATGTGCAAACACAGACATCCATGTAAGTGTACATAGACGTCTGTGCCCACACACGCACGCATGCTCCAGACGACGTGCAGAAGATAGGAGAACTAGGTTAGGAGGTTAGAAAAACCTGTTAAGGTACTGTTTAGGGTTTATGACTTGGTGAAGTTCTTCTCTTGAGGCTTCTAAAATGTATTTTTTTATTTTAATTTTAGCTCTACTAAAGACCGGGACATGTCCAATACCATCAAATATCTTATTGTAAGCACGTGAACTGAGATAAGTGAAACATCGTTGACCGCAAGTAGTGCTAGTTTTAGGTATTCTAATGTGGTTTCTTCGATTTTCTCTAGTTTGTTTTTTGTGTTGTGTGTTTTGATTTGTTTGAGGATTTGATTGCCACTGATATAATACACACTGTAGGAAAAAAAGTAATCTGATATCCATAACATTAGCATCTTTATACAAGTCGTTTGAGGGATAAGTCTGTTCTTTATTTAGAATAATCTTCAGTAGTCTCTTTTGCAGAGAGTCAAGTTGTTTCAAATGAGAGTCAAGAACTCCTCCCCTTCCTAGAATACCATATACTAAGTGTGATTCAACACGAGAATGGTACAGGATTTTTAGTGGCTTAGTATCTAAAATTTCTTTTAGACATTTAAATCTATAGATTTGTTTCCTTATTTTATTTGATACATGATTTATATGTAGATACCATTTGACTTGTGAATCAATAACTATTCCTAAATATTTTAGGTGTGTGGCGGAAGCTACTTGAAAGTGTTCTTCAACTTTGAGTTCTTGAAACTGGGGGGCAGATATTTGATTCAGGTAAAAAGGTACATAATAAGTTTTGGATACATTTATCGTGAGTAATTTATTATTAAAATATTTTTTGAAGTTTTTTATGTCTTCTACTTTATTTTTTAAGTCTTCCCAATTAGCGTCTGTGTAAAAGAGGGCTGTATCGTCGGCATAACTTATTATAGTGGCAGAGGTTTGTATATCGAATAACGAGTTTATATATATGTATATTATGAACAATATAGGCCCTAGTACTGTCCCTTGCGGTACACCGTACTCAATCGTTTCAGCCTCACTTCTCACATTATTTATTTCTGTGTATTGAATCCTGTCAGTTAGGTATGACTTAAGAAGTTTTAAGCTGTTATTTCTAAATCCTAAATTATTAAGTGGTCAAAAGTCTCGCATGGCATACCGTGTCAAAAGCTTTGCTTAAGTCGATGAAAACTGCTAGACTCCGCTAGCTATTGCATTCTGTGTGCTCATCCCTTTTTTGAAACCAAATTGGGATTTTGATAGCAGGTTATATTTGTCTAGGTAATTTACAATTCACGACTTTATAATTTTTTCAAATATTTTTGCAAGATTACTTATTAAAGATATAGGTCTGTAATTTGTAACCTCATCCTTTCCACCATTTTTGTAAATAGGTTTTATGACCGCCACCTTAAAGGCCAATGGACATGTTCCTTCTTCAATCGCTTTGTTTATTATATATGCCAAGGGAAAGGTGATATGTCCCGATATTTCCTTCAAGGTAGCTGCCATAATACCATCTAGACCAGGTGATTTGTTATTTTTTAATTCACGAATCACTTTTCTAACTTCCCACTGAGATGTGGGACCCAGAAAAATGGTATTTATTTGTGTTTTTGTGTCCTGTACAACATTGTATATATATAATAAATTAATAAAACAGTATTAATACAACATGGAAGATTCCTTTTGGCGAAAACCCTGTATTACGAATATGGCTTAATATCAACAAATAGTGTTTTACGTAGGTTACATTGAAATAATAAAACGTTTAACAGAAGTTAACGCTTTTGCAAGGAATAGGTAGTCTATGCACACATGTACGAATGCATACATACACTCCTTGACATGTTTTATTCCATATATCAATGCAGCATATTACGTTATGTTATGTTAAGTATAAAAGGCGCATTAATAATATCTGATATTGAAATATGAGGGTGAACTATCGCTAGAAAAACAAACACTAAAAACCGCTGCCTAAGGACTCACTACTTCACATCCAAATTTCTCATTCTCGTCTCTTTAAAGAAAAACACATTGATACTATATTTGCACTCTAGTATGTGGAAATAATTAGTCATAGGGTTTTAATAACATTTGAAGCAGATATAAAAAAAATGAGGCTTTGGCTTCTAGCATATATACTAAATCTGAAGTTTCTGGACTCCTATTACCTTGCTTTACTTATTTTCATATCGATACGTTCGACAATCTCTTTGGTGCCATCCGTCCGTGACCATCATCCATGTAAAGTTGTGTCCAAAATATAACATTCAAAGCGGCATCCCTTAAGAATTACATCGCAGAGAGCCGCACGCTTGCAAACGAACACCTGCTTAATGCGTTCAGAATCGGATTCAAGATTTTTATGAGTACATTCGTATTTTACTTGTCTTATGACAACTCTCCATTTAAATATTTATTACCTCAAAAAACACTACTGGCAAATTTTACAATTTAATCTCATTAAAATACTAGCACTACACTACAGTTTTTTTTTCTTCTTATCTGCAGTTTCAACAGAAAGGGCACGCACCACAAAAATAACAGAACATTAGGTTCATATTTATTCAGCGAATAAAAAATTGCCGTCAAAGCAGTCATCGTATGTGCTTTATAAATATGAACTCAGCTTTTTAGCATTTCTTTTATTACTGTCAAATATGTTTGTTTTTAAATGTTTTACTTCCCTCGCATACCAAAGAGAAGTATTGTATTCGAGAAAAAATCACCCTCCGAGATTTTTTTGGATTTTCACGTTTCACATCACGTAGATTACGAAAATATAGGTTTTTCAATTCCGTCAGTCTGTCTGTCTGTCTGTTAGTGTATTATCTAAAAAACTACTTGACGTAGAGCAGTCAAATTTGGTAGGTAGCTGACGCTGCTGTCAGCGATGAAATGGTTAAACTTTCACTGGAAAATATACAGGGTGGAGCGTCTAAATGGAATAAATAATTTTTTTTACTCAAATTTAAAATTTCCACGTTTCATGGCATTCTAAACCTATTTCAGAAAAAAAAAATTCAAAACTTTTTTTGGTCGGATGACACTTTAAAATGTTCTCCAAATGTACCTTCCTCGAGAGGTAAACGTATAATAATAGTACACGCGGGTAATGAAGATGGATTTGTAAAAGGGTGTTTAATGCTTTTCGCAAAAAACATAGCAAAGTCATCAGCCGATTACCACCAAGATATGAATGCCACTTTGCAAAATGGTTTGCAGAAAAACTATTGCGTAACATAAAGCCAAATTAGGTCATATTGTTAGATAATGCCTCTTACCATTCGCGATAAACTGAGAAAATACCAACGACTTCGACGCGAAAGTTTGAATTAATTGAATTTAAAAAATAAAAAGTGAAAAATGCAAACATTAAAAAAACATTTGTATAGACGAACTTGCAGAATAACATAGTCATACAGTTTTAAGACTGTGAGTTAAATCCTATTGAAAAAATTTGGACTGCATTAAAAAATTACGTTCGAAACACAAGCCCCCGACTTAGTCATAATGTGATACATAACTTATTAGACAGTGGAAAGCCAATAGAAAAGCATTGGACGGGATGCGAGAGCCATATTAAACAAAATTGAAAATCAATATTTTGCCACAGTTCCTCAACAGCAACCGATTATAATAAATCCCAATGATTCCTCATCATCGTCATCTTCCGGGGAAGAAGAATAATTTAATTATTGGCGCATGCATTGCAGTAAGTAGGTTTAATCTAGATACCAATAATAATGTTGTCTTATACAATATACAAAAGGAAAGATTTTTTTGTCACATATACCAAAAAAAGAAACAACAATGTATTTTAGCTACACGTGCTTTGGCAATACACATGTATATATTAGAATTATACAACCATTGTTAGGTAGGTTCAATATAATGCTAGAATTAAATCCTAAATAAAACGAATGTAGGGTTGTTGTATTTTTATTTAATAATAGGTAGAACTGGGAAATCCAACATTTATGAAAGCAGGGAATATTTTACTTTCATTGTTTCATTACTTGCCTAAATCGGCGGTAGTTTATAAAAAAACTACTTAGTTTAATTTGTGGTCATTTTTTGTCACACCTCCAGACAATAGTAAAAAAAGAATAAAGGAAGCCGCAAATGCTCCTTATATTTTGGATTTGAGTTTTTTAACAATACCTTCTTCTTCACGTATTTAATTATACAGTGCGCACGTAAAGGTTGGAATAAATTCATTAAAATAGTTAGAAAAAAAGTGACAAAAATTCGCTCAGGCCAGTCGATTTTTAAATACATTTCTCAATCTGTTTATTTAAAAAAAAGTGCTGCAAATAGTTTTTAAAGTTATGACGTCATCACCATTTTTTTTAAATGGCAACCCCCATTTTTTAAAATGTCATTTGAAAGAGCACATTTTTCTGCATAAAGTACGTTAAATTCTAGGGAGTATTGCATGACGAAATTATCGAGAAAATTTTTTTAACTACTTATAACAATGTAATAAAACAAAAATACAAGAATTTAAGAAAACAGCAAAAAAATAATTAGATTAAATGTTCAAATTGCGCGCCATTTGCTTCTTGACAATGTCCAATTCGAAACTGAAATTCTCGCAAATCGTTAATAATTGTTTCGGGTCCAATTCTTCCAATTTCGTAAGTAATTCAGTCTTAAGTCCTCAATATTGTTCACTGTAATAAAATAAACTTTGGATTTAAGGCAACCCCATAGAAAATAATCCAATGGGGTTAGGTCCGGAGATCTAGCTGGCCATTTTATTGATCCGCGTCTACCAATCCATCTGCGTGGGAAAATTTCGTTTAAATAATTACGCACTATTACCGACTAATGTGGCGGTGCGCCATCCTGTTGAAACCATATGAAGTTTTCCGGTACATTAGGGTTTTCACCATTTGGATACAGTGCGATAAGTTCTGGAATTATATTTTGTTGGAGTAGCTCATAATATTTTTCGCCATCTAATGAACCTTGAATAAAAAATGGACCTAATATTGTAGTCCCAATGATTCGAGCCCACACGTTAACTTTCTGTGGAAACTGAGTATGGGCCTCCACTATCCAGTGTGGATTTTTACATAACCAATATCGACAATTTTGCCTATTTACAGTGCCATTTAAACAGAAGGTGGCCTCGTCAGAGAAAAGTACTCGACTTAAGAAATGTGGATTGATATTACATCGTTCCATCATGGTTTCGCAAAAATCTACTCTGCGGTCGAAATCATCTTCGTTAAGCTCTTGAACTAAATTCACTTTATATGGGTGCCATTTATTCTTCTTCAAATATTTTATAACAGTCGACTGACTAATTGACTGTTCTGCTGCGACTTCGCGACTTGGTTTGTGAGGATTCTCCTTCATTGTCAGTAAAACATCTAACTGTTTATTTTTTGAAATTGTAGGACGACCTTTCGTGAAATTATCCCATACATGACCACAATCTCGGAACTTCTTTTCTATTTTGCTAACAGTAGATTGTGTAATAGGTCGATTAGGGTATTTACCATTAAATAATTCACAAACCATAGTTTGTGTTCGGGACTTGTCTCCATAGCCAATCATTATCAAAATTTCAATTCGTTCTGTCTCACTTAAACGTTGCATTATCAGCACTTTCAATACGATATCACAAGTAAATACTAATGAATGGGCCTACCCCTTTCAACATGGTGAGTCTATTATAATTTAGTGAACTATATTTAGGTATAATAAAAAAAAGAATGTGTCGGAAACTTACACAGTAGATTTGATGGATTCTCCGTCGTCGAAGTTGGCCCAGGCAATAGGAGGGACAAAGGGGGGCCAAAAGGAAAAGGAACAAATCTCCGACACACACAATTAACGTAACAATTATTAAATTAATTTAAGAAAGGACAATGTAACATATTTTGATACCTAAATATTAAAACGTGTTACATCGGTGCGAACGGCAGCCGATTTTTGGTGGAGAGCATAGGTCGTGGGTTAGGATTGTGTGTGGACACTCAAAAGGGCGCCACCGGCTGTATGTTAAGTAATATGATTTAAAAAAATTTGCCAGCACGGAACAAAATTAAGTTACTAGCTACCATGCGATGAAATTCTCACAACATATCTGTGATATCAAAACTCCTACTTCACTCTATGAAATCTCAAAATTTAAGCAAATCTCAGCAGTACCAGTGCAAATAATAAGAACGTGTAGACATTAGACATTTATTACACACACGTGAGATATACAACAATAAAAAACAAATAGTTTCCCAATTGTCCCCTGAACTTAATCTATATATTCAAAAGAAGTGCAAATTATGTAATTGACCCCTTCTAAAATTATTTCTGTGATTTGACCTTTTCTTTATAGAAATGCAACTACGGCTTCAAGTGTATTCTATTAAAAATACTTCATGTGTGACATGGTAGAAGGTAAATTAGTATCACGTGGTACCATGCGTTACTTACAAAAAATCTTAAGATACTTCATCATGCTAGTATGTAGTTGCAAAATCGATATGTAATTTACTCTAATATTTGAACAAAAATCACTGAATGAAACTATAATAATTTCTTTAAAATTATGTGACTAAAATGAAACAATAAAACCTGGTCAGAGCCTTGGCGTTTTCTGTGACTACTGCAGCATGACCTGTCACCACTTCCTAAGATGTTCTCGACGTTGCTTACGACTACGACTCCGTGTCACTCCCAAAACTCTGCCAAAATCTCTTGGAGACTGCTGCGAACATCTCTCCAACCAAAACTTCTCAAAACGTTAGCAGGACCCACATAAAACCAAATATCTGAGTAATGGACTTTCTCATATCACTCCTCTAAATACTGGGCCCCCTTATATAACCAAAATGACAGCACCAAACACGTGCTTATCCCAATTGTGAGCCTCTCCAAACATATATGCTTATGCCAAACATATGCTTATACCAAACATGTGCTTATACCAAACATGTGCTTATACCAAACATGTGCTTATACCAAACACTTGTAACAATTACAATAAATAAGAAGTAAATAAGATCCCAAACTAAATAAAACAAGAGCTCACCTCATATAGAGAGTATTACATAACCTCGCGAAACACGTGGCGGTCAGATTACGACAAGCAACAGAATTCCTTCCTGGAATTTACAAAATGCTTCTGGCAGGACGGTAAAGAAACCTTGGGCACATCAAATTAAATCCGCATTCAGTGTAAGCGATGTAAAACCCAAATTCTTCAACATAAAACCGGGACAGCCGCCTTCAGCTCTCTCGTCGCTGTCGAAAAATGAATCCCCCAGACGGAAGTGTCCTCCAGTTTTCAGTGTTGCCAACTTGAGCATCTAGAGAACTCTTTGTCCAGCCAATAAAAATGCGCCAACAAAGGGCCTTGCATTTAAAAGACTGAATTACACAATTATGTAATATCTCAACTACAAGAACACATGACTAACACCTCTAACTTAAAAATAATACATAAAAGAAAACACGCTTTCTTTCCTTGTTGAGAATTTCAGATATGCGACCTGCTATGCCCCTTTGAAGTACGGGTGGTTGCCTACCTCTCCACTCAAACAAATGAACTAATGGGTTAATTTACTGTATTTAACCATACATATATTAATGTAGCCTTTTCAAATGCAACAACAATTATAATTCACTTATCACTGATAAATAACTATAGCGCTCTGCGGCGTAAGTGACTATTGTCTTACTTACTATCTAGTAGTATGATAATACTAATGTTTCTATGCGGGTCGTGCTCGACCCACACGGCGTTAAAAAAACTAGCTAAAAAAACTTCTTAGTGTTACCATAAAGAATTCAAAACGTATATTTTTCTAGGTATAATACTACAAGGCGCGTAACCAACTAATATGTTAGAGCCAGGTCCGCGTAGCTAAGTAAATGAAAAAAAGCGTAAACACAAAAAAAGTGTAAGTTGTAAAGATGTTCGACGATAAGTAATGAATGTGTTTTATTAATGTTAAATATTTTTTTCTCGATAATTTCGTCATGCAATACTCCCTAGAATTTAACGTACTGTATGCAGAAAAATGTGCTCTTTCAAATGACATTTTAAAAGATGGGGGTTGCTATTTAAAAAAAAATGGTGATGACGTCATCACTATTAAAAAATATTTGCAGAGCTTTTTTTTTAATAAACAGATTGAGAAATTTATTTAAAAATCGACGGGGCTGAGCGAATTTTTGTCACTTGTTTTGTAACTATTTTAATGAATTTATTCCAACCTTTACGTGCTCACTGTATGACAATTATTAGCATTTCTTTTGTGAAAAATCGTACCTATAATTCACTGTAGTGAATTATCAATTCATAACTCACTACATCCGGCCAATCACAAATACAAATTCAAAAATCACTGTTTCACTGATCCAATGATATTTTAAATCGACTACCATCAGCTCTTCCTGCAGCTGACATCAACTCGCTGACAGTGACAACCAGGTGCATCGCTATATTGTTTGTTTAAGTTTTCCAACGTATGCACTTACGAGTAGGTACCGATTAATGTTATCAAATTTCAGTAAAATTTACTTGTTTAATAGGTGTTGTAGAAAAGCATACTATTACATTCTCGATTATGGCCGCTATACACGAAGATGATGTTTAAGCCTACGAGCCGTAGGCGAATGGCGTAAACCATCTGAGCTATAATGACTATCATAATCTCTCATGTAATAATATACTAATTATACATCCACTACACTGGCAGAATTGGTAGTATTCGAATTGACCGTTAATAAACATTTTAATTGTGATGCCGGAATTGTTTTCTGAGGTGTTTAGTGGCACGTTAATAAATATCTATAAAATCAAAAGTATAAAAATCCGACGAATGCTGTTTATTAATTGAACGTTTATCCTTGACTTTGATATATCGTTTCATAACCGGCGGACCAAGAGATCTGTCCCTGTCCCATGTCGTTTCATTTATGCTTAAACGGTTCCTATATACACACGACCATAAGCACCTTTATTACTAAAATTGGTTCAATAACAATATATTTAATTTAATCACATATGTATATTAACTGCGGCTTCATATGTAAACATGATTCGTTTTACAAATTTTATAAATATTCGAATAAAATATAAATAGTGCGAAACTAAAAACAAAATCAAGAAAATTTAATTGACGCAAATCGAGGCATGTAAAGCACTTCTCTGGTCTCATAAAATTAGGCCCAAAATGCGTAGGGAATTCCTAAAATCTCTGAATTATTTATTTCACATCTTTTACATTGTACACATCTTCGCTTTTCCGGCCTATGTTTTTCTGAAGTTTGGTCTACCCAATGTCATGCTTAAAAGGGGGAACATTCAACAGTTTCCCTCGCATAAAGGATATAATCCTTGGTTTTAGAATGCTGAATATTTCATAATTTGCAATTTAACCTTGATACACTTATACAGTTATTTGAAAATTTGGATTAGTTTGATATGTCTGGAGTTACGAACTTTATCACGTATTAAATATACCGAATGTAAATAAAATGTTTAAATGGTTAGTGTCATTTAAATTTAAATGCAATTCAAATTAATTAAAGTACGTTGTAAAAGTCTAATAGTTTATATATTTAAAAATATATTATAATTACAGTTTTATAAAAGTACTTAATTTTCAGATTAACATTCCAATATACCGGGTGCTTTTTTGAAAACGAGCCACCCTTAACTGCTCGAGAATCGTTAAATATTTTTTTTGCAGCAAACGGCATTTTCTTGCATGTCAAGAGGGACACATTTTAACGAGAAAAGGTGTGATCCTAATTTTTTTAATCTCAATTTTGTTTTATTAACCCCTTTAATAGTGGAGTGGGGGGTGGTGGGGAGATGGAGAATAGTATAAAAAATTTTGACGCCTTGGCTTCCAATACATACACCGACTTTCAAGTTTTTTACTCTTACCAGCTTGTTTTATTATTTCCCCCTATTTGCCCCCCCAACCCTTCACCGGATAAGTTAAAAAACAATCCAGTTCCAGATCTCGTTATAACATATAGATGTACAAAATTTCAAGTCAATATCTTAAACCGTTCCGGAGAAAATATGCGGACAAAAAAAGTTACAGACCGACAGACACTAATTTTTTTTTCGCTCAAATTTAAAATCTCAACGTTTCATGACATTCTAAACCCATTTCAAGAAAAAAAATTTTGAACATTTTTTTACGATTACTATACTTCCAATCCACTACGTAAATGTGGAAGTAATTAAGATAATGCCACAAATAACATTTAGACAATATTATTTTTTGATGACAAAATAGTCAGCACAATATGATTGTCTCTTCTGTCTTCTGTTTATAGCTGCACTATCTACACTGAAAACATTGCCCATTTCTGATTAAATTCAAATAAAAAAATCTGTTTGAATTAGAAACAAATGTATTACAAATTTGTATTTTTTTTTCGACCAACATATCATCGTGCGAAAATATATGTACGTATACACCGGGCACGCTGTAGAACTATACACAATAGGTTCGATGAAGACAACAGGTTGATGAAGTAAATATTTCTGAATTTATATTATTTGTCATTTAAATACAAAACGTTTAACATGCAAATTTCTGCAAAATTGAAACAAATGTATAAAACTGTAAATTGAAAACATGAAGCGAATTGGATGGAAACCAGCAATTTGAACGTCTAGTTGGTTAAAATTTAATTGTAAATGGAAATATAACAAACTCATGTCATCCGTGAGCGAAGCGGTTGCAGATACAATTTCATTACAAAAGGTTGATAAACTTTACTATATTCAACTATTGGCACCCTCATATTAATAGGATCGTTGAGGCGTATACTTGTATATTCACTTTGGACTAAATACTATCATATTTGACTGGTATACTCGGTCAATATAATATAATATTTACTTTTCATTCTCGACATTTGTAGTTAATAATTTGTTAATATTTTTCTACCAATTTGTCGCCCTTCTCAACCGCACCATTAATGAATATTGATGTTTAAAACCTCATCATTACTTAGCCAACGGTCAGGATCTGTTTGGAAAAAAATGTAGTATTTGAATTAATACTGAAAATGTCTGTTCCTGCAGATAATGTGTTTCATGAGGAACTGTACATACTTCCAGGGGCGGTAGAGGACCACTTGGGTATTCAGGAACGGTCATTGAAATTTTCCTGTCGCTCTTAATTTCTGAGATACAGGGTGATAAACAAATTATGGTTGATAATCGGGCAAATGACAACCACCTAGACACGTTAAGGATATGTGGCTTGTGAGGGAGTTATGGCTGTAATTAAGGTTCCTAATTTGATTGAGACTTACGAAGGATGTCACTTTGGTTGCAACGAGCGGGTATAAGCTCATGCATCTACTTGATAACATCCAAACAATAATATCTCAGTACCGTATGAGTGTAAATTACAACAAATAAGAATTATGATTTTAAACCAAGCAAATGACAACCACCCAGACCCGTGATCGTAAGGTTGTAAACAAGATGGATTATCATGAATCCCTTGTGGACAATACCAAGAGCTACAATGAGATTCGGCGAAGACTACAAATGGCAACTTGAGTGTTGAGCAAAATTTGGCGTGGTAGGAATACCACGCTATACTAACGTTTTTGAAACACATTAACGAACGGATACGGACATTCTATTCTATGTCCAAGAGTCTGTTCCTGGCCAGGAATAGTAAAGTTAACAGACATAATAAGAAACTCATATACACTGTTGTAATGACGCTAGCTATAACGTACGCGGCTCCGGTATGGTGCAGCATACCGAGCACAACAATGAATAAGTTAAAATTCTTTGAACACAAGTTCATGCGCCTCATTACTAACACAACGCGATACATCCTCCACAAGGATCTATACGCCTTATGTCACGACACTACTCCACTAGCGAAGTACGTTTCTGAAATTTCACAAAATGTTATGCTTTTAAACGATAGTCTGCTAACAAACAATATAGCCAATCTTATGGGCATCTGTATTTCTGTGGAATTGACCAATTTTGATATATGTTGTAGTTATTGTCGTTCTGAACAAAAGTCTCCATGGGCACAATATGATTCTATGAACGGATTTTCCGGTATGCACATTCCAATCACAGAATCAACATATGTCGTGAATACTAATATTTCTTGATATTTATGATTTATACCTGTGTAATATATACGTATTATCAAATAATATTGTGTTTAAATGGTGAAAGTTTTATAAATATCTTAAGGAACATTTAAAAAAAAATATTTTCAGAAAAATTATTTTATATAATTGCTAAAGACAATATGTTACAACGATTATTATATTGAAATCCGAATCCTAAAATTTACAGCTATGATATTTGCGAATATTGCAAGGTCACAGGTGACCTAGATTGTACAATGCTTGCAAGTAAAAAGCACTCAGAAGCATTGGTGAACAATGTAATAAAATATGGCAACATCTCGACACCTTTTAATGTACCTTACATCTTATTTGTAAATAGGAACATTATTTCTAATCATCTAATTCGGTTCTTGGAAGAGACGAAAATTATGTTACGGGTTAACTTTGTTCCTCACGTTTGTGTTATATGTACCCACCTAGGAATGGTATCATTTCATGTCGCGATTTTGTGTGAGAAAAACATAAAAATAACAGGAAGTTTGTGACCTTCCTACGTCGTTCGTTTTGTGATGGCTAACATGCGTGTCGTGTGTTTTATTGTTTAAGTAAGTTACATGATTATTTTGTAATACGTAGCTGGCTAAAAAGCTTTGGCCTTTATGGGATAAAACAAAATAGAACCACTAATATAGGAGGAACGCCACACTAAATTAAATTTTTCCTTTCCTCTAGATGAATAGAAGATATTTAATGGTCTTTTTCCATTTCCGTACATCTTCAAAAAGTAGAATTATTGATTTCTAGTAGTCAGTAGATACCTAATACAGCGAAAACGAAGTGTTGTTGAAAACATAGAAAGTTTTTTTATTTGCATGGAAAGAATGCGTTTCTAAATTAATTTCTTAAATATTTTGAATATCCAGTATCAACGTCGTCTACTTCAATGTTCTGAAGCTTCTTGCGATACTTAGACAAGTTTACGTTCACTACACTTACTTGAATCAGGATGGGGTATGGTATAACCGAACTTTGGTATACAAGTATTACATGACATCAAAACTACAATTTTCCGTTAGCTATGGAAATATCCGTGAGATACCTAAATCAACTGGCCTACTAATTTTGTTACAACTTTATTAAAAGTTGGAATGATGTAACTGTCTACCAATTAATTCTGAACATTAATTTGTTCCGCGTGTAATCAAATTATAGGGGCTAGTTCCGCAGATAGGGTTTAACATATTTATAATTGAGACAAAGTAGACGTTACCCTATAAATTCCAACATTTGGAAGCTAGTTTAAATTAAACTATAGCCCTTAACGTTTATTTATTTACATTAGAGCTAGCTCTAAAATTTAATCCCACACACATTATCTACAAATTATGATTAGTATCTAAATCATTATTAAATTGTTTCAGCTGCACATTCTATTTATACTCACGTTTAAGAGGAATTTGCCAGCAATTATGCTCCAGACTGAATCTAAATTATTTAATATATTTTTGTACAGATGTTACGACTTGTCGATAAACGATTAATATTTTTTTCAAATTACTTAAACAATAAACGTCAAAAGCACTGGTAATTTGCAATAACTACCACGATGTCATAAATTATCTTGGTCAAACAGTTAAAAATAGCTGTCTTAACTTATGTCATCTATAATGATTGTATCAGTTTGTCAAGTTACGTTTCACAATGACATCATCTGCAGTAATGTGCACACGTGTGTTTATTTCTAAAGATAAGATAATAATGAACTAAATAAAAGACCAGTAATGTTTTTATTAACAAAATAGCCATTTGTGTATTAAGGATTCGAAAATTGACTAACGTCGTGTGTATGGACGTATTGTAGGACGCTCCCGAAAAAGCGCTACAAGCGCTACCAGCTCGGTGGCGCAATGCTGAAGGAGTTTGGCTTGCGACCACGGAGTCCCGGGTTCGAATCCTGGCCAGGGTATGGATGTTGGTGGCGTTTTTTCATGTGTTACCGAGACGGTAGCAGTGATCTAGACAGCTGTTGGGTGGCACAACATGTCTAGTCGCTGTTATCTCTCCTGAGTTCGAGTCTCAGCTGCGGTAGATGGCAATATCGCAGGGAATGGTTGTTGTGTTGATGTCTGTGTGTACGTGTCCTGGTTGAGTGGTAGAGCAGCAATAGCTGAACTCCTCCAGGACGTTAATATAAACAAGGCATTAAAAAAAAAAAACGGTAAAAAACCCGTTAATCTCGATAATATTTAAGCCGCCGGTAAATCAAAAAATTCTGCATGAAGTGAAATGCCATAATAGAAAAACAAAGTTCATATGGACTTAATAATTACTGGAACAGTGTTTTTTAATAGTAAATAAAGCAAACAAGTTCCAGTGTAGTGCCTCTACCTATACCCAAGATGACCTAAGACCCCTTTCAAGTGGTTTATTGCGATAAAGAAAATATCTGGCATTATAATACAAGCTATGCAGTTATGCACCATAAAGTCACTCTAAAAAATTATTAATTAAGAGACGACAACCCTATTATTACAGAGAAATCCTGATAACTTTTTTCCATCATTTACTGTATATTGTATAGTGGTGGGGGAAAATTTTTTCATTTTTTTTTTATTTACAAAACAATTTTTGGTTGAATTAGGTTTTGAATATAATGAAACGTGGAAATTTTAAAATTGAAGAAGAATATTTTTTTCCATCATCTATTCTACTGTGGTAGTAAAAATTTTTAAAAAAAATTAAATTTTCAAAACAGCATTTTTTTAAAAATGTAAAAAATTTTTTTTATTTTCTAAAAAGATAGTTTTTGAAATATGTTTAGAGTGTCATGAAACGTGGAAATTTAAAATTTGAGCAAAACAAAATTTTTTCGTCATCCATTTTAAATATATAAAAGTTTCAAAATTCTTTCTATTTTAAATTTTCATTTTTTTTTAATAGATTTAGAATACGAAACGTGAAAATTTTAATTTTGAAGAAAAAATTTTTTCCATCTATTGTACTGTACTTAGTGGTAAGAAAAAACAATTTTGAAAACAAATTTCTTTTTTGAAATATGTTTAGAATGTCATGAAACGTGAAAATTTTAAATTTGGGCAAAACGTTTTTTTCTATCACCAATTTTATAAAAGAATGTTACTTAATTTTTTTTATTTTCTAAAAAAATGTTTTTGAAATGTTTAAAATGTCATGAAACGCGGAAATTTTAAGTTTGAGCAAAGAAAATTTTTTTTCATCATCCATTTTATACAAAATTTTCAAAATTTCAATATTCTATCCATTTTAAATTTTCAAAAACATTTTTTAAATAGGTTCAGAATGTAACGAAACGTGTAAATTTTAAATTTGAGCAAAAAAAAATGTTTTTTTCCATTACCCATTTTATAAAAAAATTACAAAATTTTCAAAATTTCAAAATTCTTTTCTATTTAAAATTCTCAAAAATTTTCTTTTCTTTTCAAATAGGTTTAAAATGTCACGAAACGTGTGAATTTTAAATTTGAACGAAAATATTTTTTTCCGTTATCTATTCCCTTTAGACGGTCCACCCTGTATATTTTCCAGTGAAAGTCTAACCATTTCTTTGGTGGCAGTAGCGTCAGCTAAATTTGACTGTTCTCCGTCAAGTAGTTCTTTAGTCAATGCACCAACAGACCGGCAGACAGACAGACCGACAAACAGACCGACAGGCTGACGGAGGGCTATTTTTTCTTGGATACAATAGTTCTCTTCGGTGTGCGAGGGAAGTAAAACAGTTATTAATTATTTAAATTTAATAAAAAAGAAATTGTATGTTTTGTAATTAAGCAAAAAATGCCTAAAACCAATATTATTTATAAAAAACAACTGCGAAGAGTATCCTATAGAATGTGCAACAATTATATAGAAAGTGCAGTAATTCGGCGAAGAGTATAATGGTTAGCTTGTCATTTCATAGAAATACATTGTTTAAGTACAGATGCACTCAAGTGAGCAAAGTATATACTTTATTGCTCGTTGTAATGGAAGATGAGCCGTAAAGTGATATTACTCATTAGTCCTCAGTAATCGTCAACTTTGCTAGTATGACCAATCAAGACGATTTTGAAGGAAACTCAACTTGTATATGCAAAGTTATCAGCCGGCTATAGACAAACTCACGACGCAAAAATATATTTCTCTTTGCCGTATACGCTGTTGCTTCGTCCTGCTGAGAATAATCATGGTGAACTTTGTCATCCGCCTATTTTGAGGACCTCTAAACATGAAACTACGCTTTATCATAAAAAAGTCAAGTCTGGCATTCATTACATTATTAACAAATCACTGACAATACGCACAACTTCTGTGGTTGTGTCAGGAAAAGCGGTTGATATGATTGCATCTTATGTTGTTTCTTAGATTTTCGCGGGTGTTGAATGAAGTGTTGCTGTACTTCCGGGTGTTTTTTCGTACTTTTTTTCGATAGGCTCCTGTAGGTGCCATGGTTGTCTAAAGGACGTTTCAGCAGAGTTTCATCTGCCATCATCAGGTTCTCGCTAAAAGCTGCCTACTGCTGCTCCTTGTTGCTCGAATTGAAGTTCAGTTCGAGCAACGAGGAGCAGCAGTAGGCAGCTTTTAATAAGAACTGCTCTTGTTTTTTTCTTTGAAGTCATCTTAACAGTGGGGTATTTAAAAGAAAAAATATTCAATAGCTTCATATTCAATAATACAGTATACTATTTGATTTAAGGTAATTCAGGGAAAATATTAATCAGTGTATAAGAAAGAAACCCATAACAACTATCGCAAAAATACTTTTTCAACATTTTACTCGCCATATTAATTCTGCAATTCGGAATTTTTATATTTTAACAATAAATTCATAATTGGCGACCCCAAAAAAACATAAACGTACTATCAGAGATAGTTGCTTAACATGAATATTAATGTAGTATAATTATAGTGTATCGTAATTTTTGAATGAAGGACGATCACTTGGACCCAGATATGAATCGTAAAGCTCAACGTAAAATTTTTCTGTAATTATTATCTCAAATAAATACTCTAGTTTTTCGATCGTTTTTTCGAGGCAGGGGATACGCCTTTATCCAAATGTACCAGACTTAATTTTGTTTTCCGAAGAAATCACCGTGCTACTCTTGGGAAACCCGGAACCTCAGCAGTGACCTTTAAAGGTAGGTTTAGTTTTACAGGACACAATTACTTTAAGAACCTCAGAGATTTCGTGGTGCTGACCAAGCCTATGATCGAAGTTTAAGTGCGGTATATATATTTTTTGTAAAAATTGCACCATATTCAAAGGATCACTAAACATTATGAATAAAAAAGGTCACAAATGGCTTATTTTTCCATCTGCTTCAGTTATTAGGTAATAAGGTCTAGTTCAACGCCCTTGCAATAAAAGGTGCTGAGGCCCATTTCTGGGTCCGAACAGTTTTGTGGCTTATACTACTCCTAAAATTAGAAAAGGAACAAAAATAATCCTACTGGGGGAATACTCCAGGCCAAAGACAAGCGAAAAAGTTCACAACTTATTCGACAAAGAATGTCACAACTCTTCTCGAACTCGAAAAGTCTCACTTAAGATTGATGACAGACCTTTTAACGGGCCATTGGCCCTTGAGGCATCGTCTTAAGAATATGGGCAAGGCAGGTAATGATAAGTGCAGATGCTACGATGATGCAAGAGAAACTGCGAAATAAAGTCACTTGGGGTATTTGGGCCATGATTTTACAACGTGAGCGAGTAGATTAACTTTGAACTTGCCTAAAAACCACTAATAAGTTATATTATTAATATCTAAAATATTTTTTTATATATAATACAGTATACAGTCTTTAAATATATAATATTCAAATCAAGAGTCGGATTTAATTTTCTTTATAATTATAATTAAATAAAAAAGTCTGATGGGCCCAGTTATCCCTAGAAATGGGGGCAACTGGACCATACGGATCTTGGCTTCATACAAATGATTGTTATTTGAAGTGGGGTAAGTGGGCCTGTTGGAAAACATGTAAACTTCGTACAAAAGTTACCACAAGTCATTTAAACCACACCATAGTCGAGTTGCTGATGATGTAAAAGAGCTACATAACGATTAGGTGTGAAATTTACTCAAATTTAGGAATAACACAACTATTGTTAAGGTACAAAAGGCAAAATTAAACGTAAAAAACATTCTATTTCCAGTAAGTATTAACAACACAGGCCCACAAAAAACAGTGATCGGTTCCCGGGACCCGACATAGTAATATCCCTATGTATTTCGACGTGCTGTGCACGAATCCGATGTCTGTTTAGCTCCATTACCCACCAACTTTTTGTAAATCTAAAGAAATCAGATTGCTTAGGCTATTTTCGCGATTTACAGAAAAATTGTTGGGTGATGGAGCTAAACGGATATCGGATTAGTGTTGAACACGTCGAAATACATAGGGATCACTATGTCGGGTCCCGGGTTCAGATCACTTTTTTATTGTGCGACTGTGCGCAATCGCACAAAAAAGTGATCTACCTAATGAATAAAAACAAAAACAATATACGTAATGTGCTTGGGGTAAATTGATCAAAGGCGTGCCCAGATGCCCCAATTAACTGGCCCACTTACCCCATTTTTGAAAAATTCTGGGGGTAATTGGGTCACCCACTGAAGCGTATGACCTAACGGAGAACACGTGCTGGCAGTAACATTTTAGGATTATATTATGCTTCTAATTTATGCTAAATTAACTGTGACGTTGATAGTACATACAGTAAGCATGTAGATATTTCATAAAAATCAAGATTGCATTACGTTGCTATGCAAATTTTGCACTACAAAATTTAAGAAATTGCTACATGGAAGCAAGAACACTCAGAAACATGAGACTAACTGTTGTTATGAGGTGCCATTGTCCTTCAGTGCTGCCAACTGCTTGAAGTGAAATTATCCTCACAAGTTTTACGGCAAAAAAAACTTGGACCAGTTACTCTCTGGGCTCAAATACCCCAGCTGACCTTATATTCTTTCCGAATGCAAGATGCTAGTTCGCACTAGGCTAAAGTACCCAGAAATGGTAGCCCCCCAGGAAAACTACAAGCTTATCGGCACGGTAGCTCAGCCGGCTAAACGTCTTAGTGACACGGTGTGGTGGCAATGTTCGTGGGTAATGGATGTCATCTGCGTTTTTTCAAATGTGTAACTCCCTTCCAGATAGCCTAGGCTTTAGATTGGAGGGTTCGCTACTATGTACGATGTGTTTATGTTTATGTTTGGAAAGGCTTGGGAGTCCTGGGCAACAACTAATTGTAGATCTTTTAAGTCGATGTGCGAAATGGACGAGAGCTGAGCGACCTGTAAAAAAATCTACAATCTACAAGGACTAGACGACTGGATGGAATTTTCATTCTATTTCATTTAATTCTTTTATTGTTGGGAATTATTTACAACGATCTTTTTGGTACCTCTTAGCTGCTATGAAGTGAAAATAATTGTAGCAATTGTGACAACTATTTTGACTCCAACATTTTGAATGATTTACATTTTACATCAGATCCATGTTAACTACAATACGAATATCTAACTACCAATTTTAGTGCATCTCTGACAAAATTTAAATTTGATCGAGTTTCTGAGAGTCAAGCCCACTCTACAGTGTAAGCAGCTCGATGAATAAACTATAATATGACCAGTACTTAGCCTACCCTAAAGTAAAAAAATATTATTGTACATCGAATATTAATGATTCCATATCCACTAGCGCATTGAGGAAATTTGTGAACTTTCTGGTAATATAATAAACGGTATTTGATTTCTGCCCTCTTTTACTGGACGTAACTTGAAGAAACTACAACGGGATCAATAGTGAACCATGCCCTGCAGTTTCCAAAAGATTGCGTAGAAATTTCTTAAGTTAATGCATCGTAATAAGCAAACAAATATAAAAAGGAGCAGATTTAAGTTGGAATGAGAATTTATCCTTTTTATAGTCGTTTAAAAAAGATATCTTCTTTTGTTTCCATTTGATGTCTGGCTTAAGCTCAAAACAGGCAAATTTTCTGACATTTTATCGATTATGTGGCTCTTATCGCTCAGTGTTTGACTGTTATACACATGCTTGAAATATTTCACTACTTTCCTATTTCGCTTTATTACATTTGAGACTAATTAAAGCAGAAGAGTTTAAGCTCACTGAATCAAAATTTACGGAGCACATCTCAATTCGCAGTTAAAAATAAGTTATGTGCAGTTTCGTACGATCCATCATAAAATATATTTTGTATTATTTTTAACTTCCCTATCTGTTGATTACTCCTATTTGTTAAAAAATAATTATTTTATATTTTATTGCGACAGAACAAATAAGGTCTAATTCAGGTGATAAAATATTCTGTCTTGCTAATAAGGCATTATGTTTTCACTACGTTGTCACGAGGTATTTCTTCTCCAGAGCTAAACTCGCTGGGAAATGAGCACAAAAGAACTTTAAAAGTGGATACCAGGGGAAAATGTAACTGACAGGATGACTGGTGTATTCCTCCTGGGAAAAAGCGAATACTTTCAGACATAGGAAGCGTTTTCCATTTAAGAGGGATTCACTAAACACCTAATTCTTTTATCTATTTTTTTGTTCAACATGGACATGTAAACATTGTAAGAAAAAATCAGTCATATAATTGTATACCGGGTGACAACGAGATTAGTCCCGTTCCAAATTCTAAGTTGATTTTAGGAATACAATTTTGAAATTTTTGCATAACATTTGTGACACAAAAAAAACACTTTGCACTTATTAAGTAAAATATATCACTTCCGGTAGAACCATAAGTAGCAACAAGGTTTGGTTTTTAAATAGCAATCTATATATATTCTTGCACGAAATTCTCGTTACAACAATGTATCACACCTAGGTAATTATTTTCCAAATGGCATCATAAATTCACTTGGTAACTGCAAGATCGTGTTTTAAAAAAATTCACGCGGTGGGCCTTGAATCTGATATTCCGCCTTCATTTTTATTGTTGCAAGTTCATTTCGTGCAAAAATCACTATTTTGAATTAAAAAACAATTTTTGGAAAAAACGTAAGAAGCAATCGAATTTTATTATTTTTTTTTTAATTGGCAACCATATTATTTTACTTGCACCAATAAAGCCCAAAATATGTACCTAATATTTGATATATAATACGTCTAGTTTGGGTACTAATTTACACTGAAATTATTAGATTTCCGTAGGTGCTATTCTTCAGCAATTTATTGAAGCCGTATGAACTAATGAATATATTAAATTTTATAAACGTGCCATGACAAAATGACATTTATTCTCAAACATTTATTATTATTTGATAAAGTTTATGTAGTAGGTACTTCTTTAATTTGATTGTAATTTATTTGCTAATATAACTATTTAAAAGTTTAAAGAAATACAAAATTGTATTTACCCAAAATGAAAAGGTGGACATGTTACTTATTTATGGGGAATCTAAAAGAAATACATATTAAGCTTAAAGCTTATATGCAAGGTGGTATTCTGGAAGGCATCACCCTTGTAGAAAATATTTTACGATCTTAGAAGAAAAAATTAAAGCCCAGCCAATTGAAAACGAACAAAATACATTTATTATTGACGGAACCACAGAGATTAATGTTTTAGCACCCGTGGAAATTAATAAAAATGTAAGAACAGGTGAGATTGGAACTGCTCTTGATATTAGCGGAGAATATTTAAAAGTGAATTATTTATTATTTGTTTGCTTATAGTAATGAAACATTTTCTTTATAGGATTTTGCAAACAGTGGAAAGAAAAGCTATCTATGAGAACTAAAGGAAAAACTATATATAAAAATATTAATGATTTCTGGTTATGCTAACAAGTAAAAATTCTGAATTGCCATTCTTATTTTAACACTAGCATCCAACCTAGTCCCCTACGGCTAAGCAGGCTAAACTAGTATCTACATGATCCCCTACGATATGTAAATTCAGTTAAAAATGAGAACAAAGGCCTGAAATTAATTTATTTACGTACCTTGTCTTTAAAAATTTTTTCATTCTAATGAATTACATTTTCATAAAATCTCATTCAGTTTCTTGGAAATGCTTAGCGTTTGAAACGTTTTTCGTCCTTATTGTGGACTCATCAGAAAAGCCCAAAGCCACTCATAACGATGTTCCATGCAAAACTAAGACATTATCCATGAATGGTATAAAAAAATTATAATTGACATTGACTGATAATATATAGAGTAAATTTTCGATATGGTCTCCACCTACTTCTATGCCGTCTAATTATTTTCATAAAATATTTTCTTACATTGAAAAATACATTTTCCTGTCCTATAATAAAATTGGCTGCGTTTTGTATTTTGTCCCACAGTTCTCCTTTCGAATTGATAGTATTTGCATAGACTAAGGACTTCATATATCCCTACACAAAATAATCCAAGGGATTATAATCAGGACTCCTTGATGGTCAAGCAAATTCACTTCTTCGACCGATCCATCTGCATGGGAAAGTCTCATCAAGATAATTCCTGACTTCAATGGAGAAATGAGTGGGAGTTCCATTTTGCATAAACCACATTCTGTTCCGTATGTCTAGCATGGAAGCATGTAATATAGCAGCAAGAGTATTTTGAAGAAAAAACAGAAAGACTGTCCATTTAAATCTGGAGGAAGGGCAAATGGTCGCCGATAATACCACACCAAACGTTAATCTTGAATTCGTGCTGAAAATGCCTTTCGTTAACGGCATGAGAATTCTTTACTTCCCTCCCGGTAATGGGTATTTCTCCAGTTAAAAACGCCTCGGCAAGTAAAAGTTGCTTCATCGGTAAATAAAATGTTCTTAACAAAATTTCGATCCCTGTTGTGCTTATTTAGAATAAATTGACAAAATTGTGGTCTTTGTGGAAGATCCCTTGGAAGTAAGTTTTTTATTCAAATGTTTAAAGGTAATTTTCTCAAAAACGGTTGGAGTTATCAAGTTCTACCAAGCATACCTTTTATATGTAAAAATGATACCCTTATCATATTATCTGATTAGAACTATCATAACTTTTCGCCCAAAAATATATGAGAAAAATTCATCATCAGATACAGGTTCTGCGGAGCCCTCTGTGATCTAACATGATAACGTAATAAATTATTTTTTCTTGGAACAGAAAAAGTTCCTCTAGCAAATTTTGTGAAGATCAGTGAAGAGGCTGTTGAGTTACCGCAGAAATACGAAAGAATAATTTGAAATTTGACACCCTGTATCTTTTTCCACAGTAATATTTTACTAAAGCATATTCGATTATATCCTCATATTTTGGCCCAAAGAATCTATCCCTGCACTATGGCCTATTATTAATGGTCCACCCTGTATATAACTAACAAATATGGTTGTCAGTGAAGTAGTTTCCGAAAACACTTGAACATTACACTCGAATACCATCATTCGACGCGCGATTCGCTAACCATAGCGACATCATCTGGAGATGATCAAAACCAAAGTGTAACTAAAAATCTGTCTATGTATATATTAAAATTTAATGTACAAAGCCCATTTGTTCATCGACAAAGCACTTTAAACTATCTGAAAACTTGAGAGGAATACATTTAAATTGTTTAGACAAATGGTTTAAAATCTAATGTTCTTTTTAC
The DNA here is from genome assembly GCA_963583905.1 of Stenurella melanura. NCBI lineage: Eukaryota > Metazoa > Arthropoda > Insecta > Coleoptera > Cerambycidae > Stenurella > Stenurella melanura. Next base: position 65,929,599 of record OY757312.1, on the reverse strand, counting down.
GTATTAAGCATAAACAATATTACAATTCAAAAAATAAAATCGTGCCATATACTCTAAAGAAGAAACGATGAAGCAATATTTAATAAATCATGAAAACATGTGAATTCATATGAAAGATAAGGACCATACTATTATTATTATGAATATCATTATCATCGTCATCGTAATTGCTATCATCATCGGCATCATTATTATCGTCATTATTGTCAATTAAAAATTTGCATAAACGGTGTATTATTCCTGTGTGAACCAATTGAATGTTATTTTTATCGATATGCATAGTGGGTCGCTTACACACTCTCGTATTTTCCTCATTTTTTTTTAGATAAACTTCAAATTTTTATCTGAAAATGTTTGATGTTTCTATACCGAATTTCGGCATCAGTAGGCGAATCTGGCACTACCAATTAGAAAACACCATTTCCCTACGCACCACGCTCCATGTTAAAAACTATAATTTGAGGGCTTTCCGGAAAACGCTTTCCGCTCGAAATTAGCTCGAAACTCCTGTGCCAAAAGGTTCCGTCGCCAACGCTTCCTGGGGGTTTGTTTGCCGTGACAGAATTTCTGTTACTCGTACAAATCGTTTTTTAGATTTTCCGGAAAACGAAGAATCATCCAAAAAGCTCGAAAGAAGCTCAAAATTATTGGCCCCAAATTCGAAATTAGCTCGAAACTCCTGTGCCAAAAGGCTCCATCGCCAACGCTTCCTGGGGGTTTATTTGCCGTGACAAAATTTCTGCTACTCGTAAAAATCGCTTTTTAAATTTTCCGGAAAACGAAGAATCATCCGGAAAGCTCGAAAGAAGCTCAAAATTATTGGCCCCAAAAACTGTGCGATTTCTCATTTTTAAATAGATAAGATATTTCATTTCAATGACATGTATTTATAGTTATTATGACTGGATATAATCAAATTTACTGACAATAAATAATCAGCCGTAATAATCTTAAATATTCTTAAATATTGGTTATCCCATTAGAATTTTATTAAGCGAAAACAATTAATTTGACTCCACAATTTCATTTAACAACACTTTCCGAGAAATTTGGAATACCCTTTTATTTTTATCGGCATGTCAACCGATTACATTTCAATAATGACGTAATTGAACATTTATTATTGGTTAGATTAACGATTTGATTAATTCTGATTCTCTTGGGGAATTATTAATTATTATATATTTTCTTCAGTTATGAATTATTAGCAGTCACTAAACATGATTTAATTTAAAAAATAATTTGTAACAGTTAAAAGAGAATAATTATACAATCAACAATGAAAATATATGTTTTATTTTAATAATCCAAATATCTTACTTTGCTAGAGTAGAGAAGCCCAAAGTATGTTTATTTACAATACACTTAAATTGCACCACCTATCTTCGACAAGAAGGAAATACAATTACCAACTTTGTAGTGATGTACTACAAATTTCGACCATCGAATTTTTGCTGCAGCATGGAAAATTAAATAAATTTTATTTATTTAGTTTGACAATATTGTTCAAAATCAAAGTCACAGCGCCCTGTATTCTTATCTTATCTCAATATGTATATGAAATGAGTAAAAAACTTCTATCTTGGAAGCTATTCGTCAGAGAGAAAAAAAAATGTAAATTCTAAAATTTTATGCTCTACATATTTGATATTCTTCGCGTAACTCCCACCGGAAATCAGATATTCGCGAAAATGTGATTCTTCCCCATTTCTACAATATGGCAATGTAAGCGGAAACGCATCAAGGTCGAAAACTCAGCATATTAATTAGAGCGTCATATTAAAGAACTATCAATAAACTTTCCTTGATTTTTTGCAATTAAGGTCCCTTTTCATGTATCTATTTATTCGACTGATTGCATCTTAATTTTCTTCTTACTTTCAAAAATTTAGATTAGCTTTGTTGAAGCACCTCACTCGAACTGACCGCTAGCTCTTACGCTATAATTTATGTTTGGATATCAAATAAAAAAAGAGTCAGAAATGAGCTAATATCAGATCACATAGGTATTTAATGGAACTACTCTGAGTAATTTCTCACATTCATGATTCATGACTCAATCGGTATTAACTACAGAGTATCTAATGCATAGTTCATATCGATATATTTGTAGTTCATATTGATTTTATGATATATTTCGATATTTATGATACATTTTGATGCAATAACATATCTAGGCTCTGTCTACAACAGCTATACAAAATTGCTACATCTATCAACAAATACACAAGTCTTTTACTAAAGCATAAAATGATTAAAGCAATGTTTTAAAGATGTAATTTCAATTATTGTGCTGGTGTTTAGTTACAGCTATTCAACTACTCGACCAGCACACATGTACCCACAGACAACAACACAACAACCATTATCTACGGTATACCATCTGCCGCAGCTGTAATTCGAGCTCAGGAGAAATAACAGTTACTATTCGTATGATTAAATACAGCCTCGGTCTAGCTCATTCGCTAAGTACGTCGCGAAACTAGGGATCAGGGTGGTGAGATTTGTAAGTGTTTGTCACCATTTTACGTTGTGGTACATACAATTTTGGTAAAAAAATTTATAAAAAAATGCGTTCTGAAAAAAGGAAAAGTGTGTTTAAATGTTCAGTAGTCGATTTCGATAATACTCGAATTCGGCATTTGAGTTTTATTCCTTTCCCACATCGAATCCATTATTTCCACATAAAGTGGCGGGATGGCAGACATACGTGCAGTGAGAGGCAAGAGTTAAGTTTAAATAAATCCTGGTGTGTTATTTGAAACTTCAATCAGAGATCATATTACAATATTTAATAATTGAGTTTCAATGGGCACTGAACTTTTATTTTGGTCGCGAATATTGAAATTTATATAGTCTTTCCAGTTTAAGACTGAAGTATTCCCGAAACCGGTGTACACGACCAATATAGTTAGAATTTGAATCAGCCACTGTTTAAGTCGACTCGTCATCCGTCGCAAAATCTTCCTATTGTGCCATATGTGGATAAATATTTGAATAAATTCAAAACTGAATGGCGCAAACAAAATTTATAAGCATACTTATAAGTCGCAATCTTGCGTACGAGCTTTTAAAGCAAAATAACACGGAACCGAGACCAGTCCAGTTTACAATAAATCGTAACGAGCAAGGTCGTAAGAGATTGTAGTGTGAACTTGCCTCACATTATGGCCAATGAAAAGCTGGGAAATAGCTTCAGTCTAAAAGCAACGATTCAGTGTGTTAAACTGATTGGACTTTAGGTATTGTATGATTATGTATAAAGAATGACGTTTTAATGGATTTTTCAAAACTTGTTTGAGGGATTTTTCCCTTTAATTATCCCCTGCAGGTTGAAGTTAATTGCATGGGTAATATGCTCCAAGGCAGTTGGAATGCACACGTCCATTTCTCTCGATGTGCGCTTGGACACCACTAGATTGAAATTAACGTTTTCTATAACCATTGTTGACCTAACTCATCCAATTTAGAATTGAATATTTTTTTATATATGGTGTCGCATTTAAATGAAAATTTCAGCAAAAATATGCTTTAATTAAGATGTAATAGTGGAGTACAACTAAAATTTGTAGGGAATTGTCTTACTATAGCAATTTTATTGCAGGAACTTGTTGTAGATATTACAGGACGTTTAGGAATAAGTTGGATTAAATCCGTGTGATGGAAAGCTTTTGTTTAAACAAAGGAGAGTTCAAAATCGTGTTTTTTCGCAGTTTCTCTTCAATAACTCTTACCGTAATATGGAAAGAGAAACAAATTATTCCCGATGAAATTGTGGAAAAAACTGGATGAATCTGAACTTTCTTGGTCAATTGGTTACATTGCAAAGAGAGAGACAATTCTGGGTGGCCATTATTAAACAATTGGTAATAATTGAAACAATAATGTATTAAATTTAACCAAACTTTAGAAGAATATGCCACTAATAATAACAATTTTAATAACAACGGCTCAAAAGCAACTAATTCGGATATTGAAGAGTTGGCCGTTTCTGGGCATCAAGTCGTACAACAAACTTCTTTTCTCCAGTTTGTAGCTTATTTTATGTACTTTTTAGCGGCGTTAAAGGAAACATTATTAGTATTTTTGAAAACCATTTTTTTAAATTTGTTTCATTTTTTTAAACAAATGCATTTTAGTCATCAATATTTTACCGAAAATTAAAAATTATTAGCATACATTAAAAATACAATAAGAAACAAATATAAAAAGTTGTATCTACTCCAATTGGGAGCCGAGTTGTGACGTATTTACCATTTTAGGCATTTATAAACAAATGAAGCGAAATAGTGACTTGAAATTAGCACTAACAATTTTATAATCTTTAAAACTGTTAATTGACTATGTTAAAATGTTTTTTATCACATGAGTTGTTGCAATATTATCGAAGTTAATGTGCCTAACAGCACGGCCTACTCCCGAACGTTCTAGCGCTCATTTAGCGTTTTCACGACGCACAGTGGGGTATTTGCCTCGAAAACCTGGTCAAAATTATTTTGACATAAATTAAGATTATTCATTACCACGCAATGTAAAGAAAGTCTTAAGGCACTTTTGGAGAGGTAGTTAACACTCACTATACCTGGATAGTTAATGTAATATATAAGATTTTTTGTCCTAATAGATAAGATTATTTATCTTAATTTAATGATTTAAAACTTTTATAATTATATTTAAATGTTAATTTAATTATCCATGTTCTATTAGATTAGAAGGGGAAAAAGGGATTAGGATATATCCCCACTTGGTTGTTAGTTGCAATGTGCTACATTCACTTTCACTTAAAGTTGCAATTACGTCTTCTAAATAGAGTAACAATCGGATAGCAGTATGATCCATTAGCTCTTGCAGATTAACTTCAGCGTGATTCTTTGTCACTCTGTAGGTTTCTGGCACAGGGTGACAGTCTTTTTTGGCTTTCTGTAGCAAAGTATAACACGGATAACGTTTCTTATCACTGCTTCTAATGATTTCATATTGTCTTCGTGACAAACCGGAAAATAAATAACATTCAGTATATGAATGAAAAATAAGGCTTTTGAAACCTTACCTGCTTCAACAAATATACACAATGCTGTAAAACTGATAATTGCTCTTGTTTCCCCTGTAAAGTACTAAAGTATGCTTTTCTGTACTTTGCTGCACGTTTAGGAGATTCCATAATTTCTTTCAGAACTTTGGATTCCTCAGTTCTTCCAGAAGCTCTTAGTTGCATCTGTGTGGCAAAAGTTAGTTCCTTCGTCTCTACTGTCTTCCGAAGTTCTTCAGTTCTTCTTCTTTTACTTCGTTCACTTATGTCACTGAAGGATTTTAATGGACGCCCTTCTCGAGGTGATACCACAGAGGGTATCTCAATAGTTCCTCGTAGCCACAGTTCATTATTTTTTATAAAAATTTCATTTTTCCTATGTGCATTTGCCCACCTCTGCTTAAATTCTGATTTTATATGTGAAAATGTATGTTTAAATTCTTTTTGTTGTCCCTTGGGGTAATTTTCTTTATTAAGCAAAAATTCTTCCAAATAGTCTAATTTTTCATTAATGTTGCAGTTTGACCGTTCTTGCATAATATTATACAATTGCATTCGTGTCATCAGTTTGACTCCTGATGGCCCTAGAAATGAACAATATAATTTAGAGAATCAATAAGATATTTACAAACAGTATTCAGAACGAGAAAAAATAAAAACGAATACCATCTCCACGCGGTTCCGCAACCAATTCTTTTTTTGTTAAAAAAGTATATCTATACCATTCATGATCGTGCAAAGAAAACAACTCGGACTCACACGGAAATATAACAAAATGCTTTACAAAACTTCACATTATATAAAATAATTCACATTTTTCAGCTATGTTCAAAGAACAAATTTTTATTAATTCAAATAATAAAAAAGTAAGATATTTATAAAAACGTAGTCTACATACCTTGCTCAGATGCATCCATCCTATGTTACACTCCACTGCGTCTTTAAAACTCAAACTAAACACTTTATAATAAGGTATGTCACAACGCGCTATGAAACGATAAGCGTAAGCTTGCCAACGGCTAACTTTGAACTAATCTGACGGCTTTATGAGTATTAGGATGAACAAAGTAACGACTGCCCATTATGCCCCATCCTTTTAATAACCTCAGGTAAAATTTTGGTGATAGTACACCAACTTTGGTAAAATCGAATTTTGGCCAGGTTTGCGAGGCAAATACCCCACTGTGCGACGCGACGTATTGAATTCCGTTTCATTATTTAATTTCATCGTATCAAGATGTTTTATTTTTGTTTTAACAGTTGTTTTTTCTTGTAGATTTCAGTTTTGATGCACAATTTTGAGACAAACTATTTAATTCAACGATACTATGAAAATTTTAAACTAAAATTTTACTTTCTATTTTCTTCAACGTTTTCAATGTCTGTTCTTACTGTGCTTTTAATTCTAGTTTATTGAAGTTACAGTTTACCTTGCTCTTTCTAATCTATTCTATAGTTTAATGTTACTAAAATTCAAGCTCCTTTTTTGTAAATCTGTTTAGTAGTACTTGTTTATATACATGTTTCGATGTCACTTTAAATTGTTTTTACTAAAATTATTATAAGCGTAAATACTTGACACCAAATAAATATGTGTCTACATCTTTATTATTACAATGTCACTAACATCCTTTTTGGCTGTTGTTTTATTTGTTGTTACGTAACAGGTCTTTAAATATTATATATTGCTTGTATGCTTAAGGATACAAATTTAACAAATATAATAGAATTAAGTAAGAAAGATGTAAACATATTTCAGTTTCTAAATGAACAATTGAAAAAAATAGATATAGATATAGAATAGTAAAATATTGGTTTAAAATTTTCATAGTATCGTAATTAAATAGTTTAGCTCAAATTTGTGCAGGAAAACTAAAATCTACAAGAAAAAACAATTGTTAAGGTGGCCATTCACTAGAAAGAGACATCCGATAGGGAAATATTTATTATTTTCGCCAATAACTTTTTTTTCTTAGTGCATATATTTAAAAAAAAACTATAAGACTACCTAAGTAGAACCATAACAAGGCTGTTACTATGAATTTTCACTGAATAATTACAGTGTTTTGCAAAACAGCTCGATTTGAAACTACGAAATAGGAAGATTAATATAATTTTTAAATTTAAATCTAGCTATTTTGCAACCCGCTGAAATTATTTAATGAAAATTCATAGTAATAGTCTTGTTATGGTTCTACTTAGGTACTCTTGTAGTGTTTTTAAATATACGTACTAAGAAAATAAACTTATGGCCAAAAATAATAAATATTTCCCTGTCGGATGTCTCTTTCTAGGGAATGGCCACCTTAAAACAAGAAGAAAACATCGTGATGTGATGAAATTAAAGGGTGATGAAGCAGGATTCAATACGTCGGGAAAACGTTCGAAGGAGCGATAGAACGTTCTAGATTTCGGGAGTAGGCCGCGCGTGCTGTTGGGCAAATTAAACTGGATGACTTTGCAATAACTTATGTGATTAAACATATTTTAACATAGTCAATTAATAATTTTAAATATTATGAAATGTTTAGCGCTAATTTCAAGTCACTATTTCACATCATTTGTTTATAATTGGCTAAAACAAAGCAAATGTCATATTTCGGCTCCCAATTGGCATAGATAAAACTTTTTTTTATTGTTTCTTGTCTAATGTATTTTTAATGTATGCTAATAATTTTTAATCTTGGGTGAAATATTGATGAGTAAAATGCAGTTGTTTAATAAAAATTAAGCAGATAAAAAAATTGTTTTCAAAAGCACTAAAAATATTTCTTTTAGCGCCGCTGAAAAGTGCATAAAATAAGCTACAATCTGGAAAAGAAAGCTTGTTGTACGACTTTATGCCCAAAAACGGCCAACTGTTCAATTTTTGACTTTGTTATTGTTTTTGAGCCGCTGTTATAGATATTTCGACTTGAAATCTGGCACCATAATTTATCTCCATTAGTGGCATATTCTTCTAGAGCTTAGTTAAATTTAATACGTTTAGGTTATTAACAATTATTTAAAGATGGCAACCTACAATTGTTTTTATCTTTTGCAATTTAACCAATTGACCAAACATTCTCTTTGTTTAGACAAAAGCTTTCCACCATACGGATTTAATCCAAAACATTTTCTTAAACTTCTTGGAATGTCTACAACAAGTTTCTGTAATAAAATTGCTATAGTAAGATAATTCCTTTTTAGGTGACTTATACTCTTAGTTTTATTCCACTACCTCAACAATTAATACTCCTATCCCTTGTGTGTATTTATGCGGATATACAGTGGGAAAAACAGCGGATGGTGGAGCGACGGTCAGCCTTGCACAGGGCGAATAGGTACCATCTCGGTAATACAATTATAACGTCACGAAATATTTAAGTCCTAGCCAGAATTCGAACCCAGGGTAAGTCGTCACAAACCTAACATGTAAGCACTGAGCCACTGTGTCTGTCATACAGGTCTGCTCAGGCTAATGTGCGAATAACTCATATATGAGGAAATTATTTCCACTTTTTTTACGTATTTTGCCATTTTCGATTTGTTACATGAAAATTTTGCATAGTTTTTTCGACACGCAATTCTACAAGCATTTCTCTGTAACCGTCAATGAGAAGGTGCTTTCTATGACGAGAAGAGAAATGTATCTGTCCTATTGAACATTTTGAAAAAATCTATGCATTGTAAACAGAGAAGGTACGGGTCTATTTTCGAACAGTCGCCTCACAGCATTATTTAGGTGATGCCATTTATCATTTGTTTCCTTTGTTGCCAATTTTAGATTTGTACAACGCATCTGTACGATTTCTCTGAGCAAATGTAAATTAGCGCTGAAGTACTGTACATTGCATTAACACAAGCTAGTTAATTGTCGCGTATCGGAAGTCATCGTATCTCGAATCAACTCCTACCAGTGGACGAGGATCAACTGGACATATTGCATCTATGTTCGTATTTGGCTGGGCCAAATTGTTTATTATTGTGCAACCTGAATTAGGAATTCTACTTGAAATTTTGTAGGCGTAGAACTATAATAATTATATCAATGTACCTTATTAATATTGTTCAGGGTTTGACTATAAACATTTGTTGTTTGCATTAATATCTTTTTGTATAATAATATATCATCGTTCCTCTAACGAGCTCTATGTTTACGGTTTATAATGCGTTTTACAAAATTTTAACATAATGTAATCTTCAGAAGAATACAAAAAAATAGATTAAATACAAACTTTCGATTTTTTTAAATAATTGTCAATTGTACTTGTAAATCAGAACCTAATTAAATGCCCTCGGTAAAGAATCAAAAGAGGACGAATGGCGATAAGTTTAATAAAAAAAATTCCAATATTAATAAATGCTTAATAGGATTTCTTTTACAGCACCGAGTTCAGCAAAGTTCAAATTTAAAAACCGAATGATACGAGCCATAAATTTTGCGGTAAAAACGCTTGATTACTTTTTTACAATGGAGGCAACGGTTTTAATTAAATTCGTTTTATGACTTTTCATAATGCTTATACAGTATCAGCTTAATTATTTTGAACGAGGCAGCATTATAATTGTACAACAGACATCATTTTCCTTCTGTCTAACAGAGAAGAGGTGGTTTATATTTTATTGAGATTTGGAAGTCTGTTATTAAATACATACTAGGTACTAGTTAAATAAGTATCCAAATAACAAAGGTCATCAAAATATGGATAATTAAATTAACAAAAGAGTAGAATTTATTTGAATCTTTAAATTGAATTGTGCGCTCACATAATTAACATTATTTCATTAATTTCAAAACCAACGAGATCAAGTTTATCATGTGGAAAATTCTATTTGTTGGTTATAGTGTTGCAGCCGAACCGTATAAAAAAAATAAGTTAACTCCATGAAAAAAACTTAATTTTTATTACACCTTTCATTATAAGTTTAATGTTGGTTTTAATGGGCGATATCCTATAAAGTAAATAAACCAATCGGCTTAAGGTAGTCAACATAACTTAAAACTAGTTTTTGGGTTGCACGTTAATGGTGTACAGAGTATGGCATTATTATAGTATTGTGGTGTACACCTTAATACCATAATAATACCATAATGCGGTATGGTAAATGGCTAGCCATAGTGACTTAGTGTCAATTCGAGCAAAGAGAAAACTTATACCATTTTTCACTGAACAACATCAACATACTTCGTAAAAATGGCGAAATGGCGCTGTCTTACACTAGGTTGTGTGATAAATTGCTGTGATAGAGTAATATTTCACGTGATTATTTTGTGGGCTCTGAATGGTTAATTTATTATTAATGACGAAGAAGAAAAATTTTTTTTATTTGAAATGTATAGGAAATGGTCTTGAAATAAATGTCATTGCTTAATTAAAACTAAGAACTATACAAGGCTAAACAATAGCGGATTAAAGCAAAAATTATTTGTTATTGCAAAACACATCGTTTTCATATTCTACAAAAAGCTTCTGTTGAATAAAACGTACAGTATTTGTTAAAATAATTATATAAATTTTTTGTTTTAACCCACATATAATTGAAAATAGTAAATGTATGGCTTACGTATTTATTTACATATCCTTCTTTTTGAAATTAGACATTACTTTTGTTTACTCGAAACATATTATGTATCAAATTAACAATTAACAGATAAACTATTTGATTGCTTCTAAACTGGCTGTTTCTTAGAACACACAAGTAATATTTTGAATTAACAATATTTCGAGTTTGTGTTCAGCACGTCGAAATACATAGGGTTCACTATGTCAGGTCCCGGGTTCAGATAATTTTTTTTGGTGTGTAGGTACCAAGGCACACACAAAAAAGTGATTTGATTCCGGGACCTGACGTAGTAATACCAAGAATTTCGATGTGCTGAACACTAATTTGATGTCCATTCAACTCCTTCACCCACCAATTTTTAGTAAATTGCGAAAATAGCACTAATTTTTTTAGGCTATGTTTGCGATTTACTAAACATTGGTGGGTGATGGAGCTAAGCGAACATCGGATTCGTGTTCAGCACGTCGAAATACATAGGGACTACTATGTCGGGTCCCGGGTTCGGATTCACTTTTTTTGTGTACCGGTGTAGTTATTGCAAATTAACAAATCATATGGAATGTAAATATTTTAGTCTCTAAACCTGAATTATCAATAACATATGTGGCTATAAACTAATAATGCGCCACTAAAAATAAAAAATGGAGAATAGTAATTATCAGTTTTAAATCATATTTGCAAAATCTCTTTAGCTGATAGGTAGTGCTAAAAATATTTGTGTCTTGAGATATATAGTTAATGCTTTGTCATAAGCGATGTGTCATTGAATGTTAATCATACGTTGTGTCATGGTGATCAGTATAAATCAATTGCTGATTTCTTGTAGCATCAGATGGTACACGCAAAGGAAACATTATCTCAAATCGGATACTGTATACGTATAACCTGTTACTTTAAATGAAGAATATATTTCATTTATAAATCTCCGTTTTTGTAAATAATCTGAATCTAATATTCTTAATTTTTATCATAATTAAGTTCTGTGAAGTTAACGTTTAGCCGAAGCGAACTTTATTGTGAACATTTTCAAGTCTGCTGATATTATTCATGTACTTCAAATTTCAAATCACTGACTGAAGAGTTTACAAGAGTACCAAAGATTTATTGTATAATGTTAAAACTGGATTTTTGTTTTTCAAACCTATATAATCTGTGAACAAATCGACACAACTTAAGACCTGCACACTACCTATGAATAAATTTACACAACTTGTATGTTTGTTATACTCTCTGTAACTACGAAAACAAAGAGTATATTGCATTTGATCAGCACATTTCTAACACAGTAAATAGCGATCGAAGAGAAAGAATTTTCATATAATGTTAGTAATCGAATCCTAAACAACTTTCAAAAATGTCCGTCCGTCTGTCTATCCGTCCCTTACGTATTTGTATGCACGATAAATTAAGAACAAAAACTCCAATTGCATCGAAACTAGGCCAGTGAGTTAGTCCCAACTAAGGGAAGAACCCTATTATTTTTAATTAAAATCGATCTGTAAATAAGAAAGTTATTAACTATTTAATTTTTTTTTAAATATCCGTTTTCTATGTTTTGTAATTAAACAAAACATGTCTAAAACGAAAACAATCCCAACCTTGGGGAAGGTACGCATAAATTCCAATAATGTTCATAAACTTCAAATTAATAAATTTGTCACAAATGTGATAAGATTATAGACCAGGGGGTCTATTCACGAATCTCTACTGAAATTATCGACCACGACAAATGTCACTGATAATTGTCGCATACTTCTTAAAAATGATATTTTCGAATAGTAGTAGACACCGCTAATACTACTCGGCAAAAATATCGCATAGCAAAGTATTTCAATACTGTATTATGCATCTGATTTACCTATAGAAAAAGTTCTCTGGCAGCGCAAAATTTAGTTTAAATGTCAGTGGAACAGATCTAGCAAACAAACAATGTTTTATGTGTAGCGATAATTATATAGTTTTATCTAGTTAGAGTTAGTAAAACATCCAGAGATTTTGTTTGGTAAATTTTCTGCTAAATAATAATAATAATAATACACTTTATTCAAGGAAGCTGTACAAAACAGATATGAAGCGTCATAGGTATGCATAAAAATATATATATATATATATATATATATCTTATTTTAATAAAAGTACATTAAATACAATAAAATTACAAATACAAAGTTTGCAATTAGACAAACATCACACAGATATGTACGCATACGTATTTACCTGTAGGAGACTTACATTACGTTAATATGGACAGAGGTCGATATTACTCCAGACTATAAAATTCTTGTAGTGAGTACAGACATTTTTTATTTAGGAATTCTTTTGTTGCTGTTTTGAACTTATGTAGGTTATTATTTTTAATACTTTGGGGCAACTTGTTGTAAATATTTGCAGCGCAGTAATAGGGACTTTTTTGGAAGTTTGACAGATTATAATTGTTTATCAGGATATCATTTGAATTTCGAGTGTTATGACTGTGAACGGTGTGGTTGCGATTGAATTTGCTTGAGTGTTGGTGAGCGAACAAAGCTGCCTCGTATATGAATATCGAGGTTAAGGTCAATATTTTGAATTGTCTAAATGTTCCTCTGCAGGACTCTAGCGGCCCTAGTGAGAACATTAGCCTTATAATTCTCTTTTGGAGTATGAAAATCCTTTGAGCGGATGTGCCTGAGCCCCATAATAAAACCATATATTTTAGTTGTGGGTAGACAATACCATAGTAGATATTTATTAGTTCTGTTCTCGATATAATATTTTTTAAATTTCTTAATGCGAAGAATGCTGAATTCAGTTTGTTGCATACGCTATCTATGTGGTTTTCCCATGTAAGATTTTCATCCAGTTGTAAGCCTAAAAGTTTGTATTTGGTGGATTTATTTATGTTACTACCTCCTATGGTTAAGTTAAGTGGGGGATGAACGCGTCTTTTGTAAAATTGTAAATAGGTAGTTTTGTTTGTGTTTAATATTAATCTGTTACTTTTGCACCAATCAGAAAAATATTTAATGATTTTATTTACTATACCTTGGAGCTCTTGGGCAGAAGTGGCAGTTACACCAATTGTAATGTCATCCGCGTACATTACCAGGCAAATATTTTTCGATAATTCTGCGAAGTGTTGTTGCAAATCATTTGTGAACATAATAAATAGCAAAGGAGATAGTACAGCTCCCTGCGGAACGCCTGTGTTTATATACTGTGGATCGGAATATGTGTTATTTATTTTGACAATGAAGTTTCTGTTTTTTATGAATGAATTTATCCAGTTTTTTATATTTACGCGGATTCCAAGTGCGTCTAGTTTCTCCAGTAGTATGTTATGATTTACGCAGTCAAAAGCTCTCGAGAGGTCGAAGAACAGCGCCATCGCGTATTGATTGTTATCTAGTGACTGGAAGATAAATTGCAGAAAATCGAAAGCGGCAGTATCTGTAGAATGTTTTGGCCGAAAGCCATGTTGACATTCACTTAGCAATTTTGACTGAGTGAGGTAATCATATATTCTATTATGTATTATTTTTTCAAACAGTTTTGATATGATTGAGTTTTGGGCGGTCGCCCTATAATTTTCTAACTTGTGCCTATCGCCATTTTTGTATATTGGAATTACATGAGAAAACTTCAATTTGGAGGGAAAAATACCCGTTTTTATTGACAGGTTCATTATGAAACACAATGGTTCTAATATACCGTCTATGCAAGAAATTATTATGTTGTAGTTCAGTTCGGCGGGGCCGGTAGCCGTCCTATTTGTGATTGACCGTAGGGCTGTTAATAACTCGTGCGGTTGAATATCTTCGAGGAACATAGAGTTAATATTTGTGTTTGTTGTTTTGTGAACATTTTGATTTTCCATACCGAACTCAGTGGTAATATAATGATCTGTAATTGTCGCGAAGTATTCACAAAATGCGTTACATACTTGAAATTCATCTGTAATACTGTTGTTGTTACATATGATTGTAATTTTTTCGTTTTTGTTTTGGCGTTCGCGAGCTGTGGTACTGTTTACAATTTGCCACATTGTTTTATTAGTGTTTGTAGAATTTTTTATGTCTGCGTAAAACGTTTTTTTTTGTTTCTTTTATTTTCGAGGTGAAGTTTTTTTTCTGATCTAGGTAGTATGCATGTAATTCCTCTGAATCGCTATTTTTATATAACCAAAATAGTTGTTTTAATTGTTCACTCTCTTCAATGATGTTTTTGTTTACCCATCCTTTTTCAATGAATGTATTTGATTTTATTACTTTTCTTTTAGGGCATGCTATGTCAAAGCAATAATAGAAGTTTTCCCAGAAGTGTGTGTATGCCATTTGTACGTCCGACATGTTGAATAACTCTGAGTAGTCGGTTGAGGAGAGCGAATCATTGAGTGCGCGCAAGTTTTGTTGTGAAATGTCTCGTTTCCAGTAGTGTATCAGTTTCTTAGTACAGTTTATTTTAGAGGATGTGTTAAATAAACAAATCTGTGCTTTGTGGTCGGATATGTCGAGGTCTATATTTTTAGAGTCTTTGTAGTCTAGATTTGACACTATGTAATCAATCTGACTTTGGGAACCATTAAAGTCCCGTGTGGGTTCTGGGGGAAGACATGATGTTATGCTGAAGCATTGGAATATGTCATCAAGCCAGGATTTGCTTTTCCCGGATATTAGGTAATTTATATTGAGATCTCCGCATAATACTAAGTATTCGTGGCTTTTCGCGATGTGGGTGAGTATATTACTCAACAAGTTAAAGAATATTCTTTGTTCGGCACTAGGTAATCTGTACACAGTAATTAGAGCAAGTTTTGAGTTTTTCGTAATTGTACTTATAGCACAACATTCACATGCTTTTTCACAGAGAAGATCGCTTGGTATGTTGATGTATTTGTAGTAAATGTCGTTCCTTCCATAAATGGCTACGCCTCCGTGGATTGATGATGTCCGACAGTAAAAGGATAATAACTTGTAATTGTTGATTGTAGTGGTTTTCAGTTGAGCCTCCTGCATCCAGTGTTCTGAGAAGCAGATAAAATCGGGGTTTTCTTTGGTTACTAGAACCTCGAGTTCATTTATTTTATTTGCTAGTGATTGTACGTTTAGATGTATGATTTTGTGGTTGAGTGTAGTTTGGTTCGTTTTCTTCTCCTGATCTTGATACAGTTGTGTGTTTTCTGGAGCGAAAAAAATACTGGCTTATTTCAACTCCTACTGGCCAATAGTCTGGTTTGTAAAATGTATCCATATGACTTGTAGGTATGCCTAATTTGAAGTATGTATGCTTGCCAAAGTATGTTTCAAATTTCTCGCAATCCACCTTGTCGATGTCCACATCATTTTTAATATATTCCAATACATCGTTAACGCTCACATCGTCATATTGAAATTTACATATGTGTAGGTAACTTTTCTTGTCGGCGCCTATGAGTTTTCCTCCTGATCTATCATTTGCAGAATTGCCAATTAGTACATTCTTTTGTTTTTTATTTCTAATTGTAGGTACGGTGCGTATTTTATTGGGACTGTTTTTATCGTCTTGGTTTTTATTCTGATTTGCCCCGTTATCACTGTTTGTTTTTGTGGCCATCGAATATGATTCATTATTATTTGTATTTACATTTGTTGTTTTGAGATTAGTATTTGGATTGCTGGTTTTTCCTTGGTTATAACACTTGTTTTTAGACAATTATTTACTAGCGGGTTATTGCTACAATTAGCCAATAATTGAATCAATTGTATGTTAGACTCACGTAGATCGATAACTTCCTGTTTGAGTTCCATTATGGTTTTCTTTAATGAATCTGTTTCTTCTTGCACAATTGTTTTTATTATCTTTTTTAGATCATCACTGTCATTTGAGCACGTTCTTATGTCATCATCACTTTTATTAGTTTTTTTTGGTGGCATTGTTCACTAATAAGCACTGTTACTTCTGGAGCACTTTTTAAGACGACCTGCTTCGCATAAAGTCTCACTTGGAAAAAATGATAGTAATTATATTTAGATTAAATTTACTTTATGCCAATCTGACATAAAAATAACAACTTTTACACTTGAGTCACAGAAGACAGGAACTAGTTCCTTTCCACTTTCGTCTTTGTTGCAGATATAATTATTAGCAAAGCGTAATAACCTTACCTTCATTCCTACCCTCACACTTAGTGCGGAAGCTCGCGTTTGCCTTATATAAACGATCTAAGCAATTCTATTAGATTACCAATTCTTAACCCAAGGATAGAGAATTAAAAATCCTTTCAAATGACCTATCACACGCATTCTCATCCTAGATATCACCCCAAGGGGGTTGAAAGGGGAAGTAAATGAATAGTTTTGATGCCCAAAGTGTTGTATTGTGTATATTTCACCAAGTTCGTGACATTGGCAACGTACGAGTCTATCATGTTTTTACATAAAACAGGTTCAGAGTAAAAGTTCTCACAAACCCATTTAAGTCTGCCCCTCATAATTATTGAGAAATAGCAACGTGACATGGGGACTCTGTCTTACATTAGTTAGTTAAATAATCGTTTTATTGATTAGGTTTATTTTAGATTTTAGATTTGCAATATAACTTTTCAGCGATATTTTTAATAAATAGGTTTGGTCCAGGAACTTATAGGTTTTGAAGATTCTATGAATGTAATTGAGTTCTTAAATGACCAAATTCTTCGAATTGTATATAGAGCATTCGTTTTCTCGACCTTGCTAAGGGTTAGAACGTGTGGTCTGGGGAAACCATTTAGCGATTCACAAATTCTGTTACCAAATGACGAGCACGAAACCCATAAACTATTTACGAGATTCGTTTATGAGATTTGGCAATGGATATTTTCAAATTCCAAGGGCGTTAAAGTTTGCTGGGGCAATAATCCGCTTTATCATTTTTTGAGATAATTATATGAGAAGTTAAATTATTTGATGGGCTTTTCAACGCTCTCGGTTCAACTTACTAAATTATGGGTATTACTTTTAAATCGAGTTGTGAATAATTATACAGAACTTCGTATTTAGTTTTTAAAAAAGTTTTCTAATATAAAGGATCAACGGATTTTATGATTCCGTTATTATTCTGTGCGCAAATTAAATATGCCAAATATGCAAACTAAAAACTTGGATGCATACTATAATTGTGTATGTATTTTTACTTCCCTCGCTTACCGAAGGGTAAAACAGTGAAAATATGACTTTCTAAGATTTCTTCTAATTTTCACCTTTTAGAGCGGATTATCAGTTAGCGCTATACCTGCGACATTTTTTGATAGAGAAGAATAATATTTGCTGGGTAGTTGATACCACTGCCCACGTTGAATTGAATAGTATAGACCAGGTGGGATAGCCAGAAAATCATCGATTTGCAATTTATTCGAGTAGAAAGCTGATTTTTTATGTACAACTAGTAAAAATCACAAACAATAACATATATTTTCACAACACTTCAAATCGTGGTAAGTTATTGCTTAAAACCCGATAAACATGTGATTTCAAAGCCATTTTTGCGATTTTCGCTTATATCTTTTTTCCCATTGATCGCACAGAAAAATGATTCAATACTTTTTTGTTCGTTTTCAATAAACCTACAATACCATTTTTTATCGCTGCTCGCTTAAATTGTTGAACAACAAGCGGTCAACTTTGACAGCCTATTTCTACGTTGTTTTCCAACGAATCTCAACTTTTTCTCGTCAAGTTAGAGCTCTTTTATGAACTTTCAATATACAGGGTGTCTCGCTTAAATGTGGAACAAGCCTGTAAGGCCTTTCTTTACTGACCAATTCGAATATTTTAGTTTTTTTTTGTAATGTAGTGCTACAAAAACGGTCAAAAACAAGTAATTCATATAAGCGATTTTTTTTTAATTTGATTGCGTATTCTTCATCACCGTTCTCCTAAGCCTTGTTCTTTAAAGTTTCATATAAATCGATCGTTGCATTTGGATTTTAGTATTTTTTTACGAATAAAAGTTATTAACTAAATAAAACCTAAATAATTGATTTCTAATATCACTTTACCTTTTTCCATAATGAACATATAAACAAAAGATAATTAAATTTACATCAAAAACACATGAATATAAATATGAAAACTAACACAACAAATTAAACATTTTAAATCAAACAACGAAAGAAAAAATGAACAGGAGTAATATTTTAGTTTTATGTAGGAAAAAATCAATGGGAGGGTTTTTCCAATAAAAAACAAAATCCTCATTTAATTATTCTGAAAGTGGGGGAGAATCCTCCATGTCCGAACCACAAGAACGTCCATCAAAAATAGTCAAAAAAATTCAAAGTCGGAGAGTCGATTCCGACGGACCCAAAATAACTTTAATCCAGGCCCAGGCGGGAATCGCCATAGTAGTCGCTCGAAGGCGAGCCGACGGAAAAAAAGTATATTTGAGTTCAATGCCGTTACTACGTTTATGCAAGCAGGAAAACCATTGAACTCATATAAATAGCTTCTTTAAGCATCCTGACAAAGATTTCAAGCTATTCTAAAATTTCAGTGCAAAATTAAAAGTGAATAATTTTCAAAAAGTTCGACATACATCTTATAATCATAACTAACTGGGAGTCTGGATCTTTTTGTACAGTCGATTGTTATAGTTCTCTCGAGGCTGAATGAGTTACGATACTACGGAATGTAACGGCTTGCCAAGTGGTAGTGCTCTCTGATCTTTGCTTTATATACATTAGTTAGGTGTTGAATATTTATATTTTATATAAATGAAAATATATTTTGAATTCGATTTCTGATTAATCCATTAATTATAATGGCGACCGAGATGCGATTCTGTCCATGAGTCGGATAACTACTTACTACGGGTCACCTTTGGTCAGTCACGTTGTTGTACCTATTCGAATACTCATAGAATCTCTCGACAGTCTTACTGTATTAATAAGTGTTGCTAAGAAAGTGCTAATTATAAGATATATTCAGTAGAAGTATTCAGACTGTAGCAATCTCAAGAAGTACCCAACTAGCAATTTGATATTTTATAAAAGTTACTCTCAGAAACACTTTCACTTTCATAACGTTTTCACAGCAGCTATAAATGCAAAATTGGCACCATCTTATAAAATATTTCAGTCGCTGTTGATATTTTGTAATGCCTATTGGAACCATTACAAAACAATTGTATAAACATTTTCAGAAGCCTCATGAAAATTTAGTACCATCACTATATAATAGTTTTATTAAAGCTTCATTTAATTGTATTATATAATACACTTCACTGTTTAAAAAAATGCTGCTTTATACCCACTAATAAAATAAAATTATTTCTAAAATGTATCCTAAAAGTTTAAGAAGTATTTTTGATACTAAGAGCATATGGCATTGTGATTTTCTAATACTAGGTACCTAATAACCTATAATAATTATTTAAGAGACTTGTTCTGGCTTACAACGACTACAATTGTTGATGCGAGGAAAATGTTACTGTCCACTATGGCCATATTATTAAAATATTTTTAACGGGCCTCACATTTATTGATGATTTCTAATAATTTTTGAAATTTTACAAATATCGATTTTACGAATTTCAGTTTTTTACAATGTAACTTACACTAATTTACTAGTCACAACTATATTGTTAGCACGTTTCTGACTCCAAAAATTCTAATAAACATTTGATATTTTAAATTTTCATATCTTGTCATATTTACCATCACGAACACTGGCCTTTCAAGATCCCTCCCTCTACAAAATATTTTTGTGTTAGTAGCAATCATTTCACGATATTTAAATTATTAGACTATTACTATAAAACATCTATAAAATAATGTACCCTAGTGTAACTTTTTCGTGAATCTTATAAAATAGATCACTTACTTTCGCGATACATTTGTAGCTCTTATAATAAATGTGTTAGGACTGAATTGTAAATGCAACCATGGAAACAGAATGTATTCAATTTGCATAAATATAACCTAGAAATTAGTAGCACTAAATCACGTTATTTACAAAGCTGTTTATTCGTGGTTTTTTATTGCCAAAAAAACGTAGTTACTTTTACTAGTGGACACAACAGTGCTTTGGCATATGACCTGATACGTTAACAGTGCAGTGAGTGAAATGCGTCGTTTTTTTTACAGCGGTATAAACTGTGTCTTATCGCCAAAACCACTACGCCGTTAATGCATGTACCGATTATTTTTAAAACCACTTTTTAAGTTTCTCCACTGTCCTAAATCTGCTGTTTTTAGTTATATGATATGTTAAGATCTGCAACGCTCTTGTCAATATTGGTAACCAAAATTTTGGGAGAATAATTTTTTATACTATAATTACGACAAATGTTCATTAAAAGACAGACTTTAAGTATGACTATATATAAATACAAAGCTAAAGCAGGAAATCTATTTTCTCAAATGTTTTATTGTATTGTTAGCTAACACATTTTTATGCTCAAGTAAACAATTTTGTTGTGTAATGACTTTGTTGCCGTTTCCATATTACAGCAAATACAATGCTATATAATAATAATTTAACATGCTCTGGAACAACATTTATTCTTAAAAGCAAAATTGTCAAAAATAGATCTCTTAATATAACTGTTTTTTAAGATGATAAGAAATAACTATAAAATAATTCGAATATATATATTTATAACGGTGCTCAAGATGCTGCTGAACGGTACTAAAAAATCGTTATAAATTTTGTTTCATAAGATGAAATATTAGTCTAACTTAGTCACGAAAACTTTTATAAAATAATTTCTTAATTCCATTATAAGATATTTTATAATTTTGCTGTAGAAACGTTTTAATGATAAATTTATAAAATAGATCAGTTGCAGACAACAAAATAGTATTTTCTGGAAATATAACATAATCAATCAGAATTTAGAAGCAATAATAAAATAACAATAAAACAAAATAATCGTAGTACATTTAAATTATAAAACAATATGCTGGTTGGGTATAATTTTGTCTATTTTCGTCTTGGGGAGTCTGAAGGGTAACTTAAATCCCCCTTGGAAGTAGCGGCGACACGGCTCCGGATTAATTAATATAAAATCCTTGTCGTGTACATCAGACGCGTGATACTAGGTTCATCTACAGGAACACTGAAATACAAATGGCCCCCACTTTGTGATCAGCTGATTGCACGCGTTGTATTAACTGTATATTTTGTGATGTTTTCAAACATCATTTTGGATTTTTTTACATCCACAATTATCCTTAATCAATTCACGTGGCGACTTTTTGTTAATATCGAGACAAATTTACATCTTACGAAACTATTTTTTGATTTATGATGTACAGAAGAGGTGTATGGAAAAAAGCTGGGGTTATCAGTTTAAATCCGTATATATTAAATAAAGAAGACTTTGGTACAGACGCCGATGTATTTCCGAATATTACACACACATATATTGTAATTTTATGATGTTTGAAAGCAGTGCATATTCAAAAGAATAAGTCCAAGGTATTCAAAAGTTGAAGTTTACGAATTTAGCGTGTTCAAACCTCAACTTTTCTTAGTTGAGGTTGGAAAAAATCGAAGTAATTTAATAAAAATTGGCGTCATTTAGTATAGTCACACTTCCACAATTAATAACACAGTCAATACTTAGCATTCTGTTGTCCCATTTGTTGTCCCGAAACTCTGACAAATTTCTAAATTTGTGACGTTACGCACGCACGACATATACAAATCACTAAATTACTATCGCCAACGTGCAAATATCGATAGTCTCACAAAATAGTGTGAGTGGCACACAAAAAATCTTTATGGAGAGCGGCACATTCAGCCTTTCTCGATCTCTCTGCATGAATAAATTGGATATATATCAGTGCAAAATATAGAGGGTGGAGGCACTAAAAAAATAATTCAGGAAACAATATGATGGATGACAATAATCTTTGGCATATAGTTAACACAATTGTCAAGTAAGAATCTTGCTATACTTTTAATGAAAAATACGCAGGGTGGAAAGGTTAAAAAAAATAATTTATGGAAAAAACGTAACTGAGGATTATCGTCCTCAGTTCATATTCATATTGTTTCCTGAATTATTTTTTTAGTGCCTCCACCCTCTATATTTTGCACTGATATATATCCGATTTATTCATTTAAAGTAGCATTAACTATCTACCAAATGTTATCTTTCATACAAGCAATACCTGGTAATTTTAACTATAATATGTTCATAATTTTCCGTTTATAGTTTATTGTTCAATTGTTTATATTTTGGAAAAAAATCAGTAAACGTATTTACATAGAACTTCCCTCTTTATTTGTGCATGGCGGTTACTTTAAAAAATTAATAATTACGAAATGACATTGAAAACAATAATCGGAATTTAGTTTTCACTATTATTACAAAGAAAACCTGATAAGTTTGTGTCAAAAAAATATACAGAGTGCTCAACCAATAGCAAAAGTTCAATACTAAATAACAGGTGACAAATAAGGTAATGTTCGTAAAAAAAAAAAATTTTTTTCTCCTGAAATATGCTTAGAATGTCATAAAACGTGGAAATTTTAAATTTGAGCAAAAAGGAGAGTTTCCTTCTATTCTATAGTAGTGGTATTTTTTTTAAATAGGTATAGGTTTAGAATACGATGAAACGTGAAAATTTAAAATTTGATCAAAGAAAAATATTTTTTCATCTATTTTAGTGGTTAAAAATTTTTAAAAAATGTTGGTGAAAAAAATTTTCAAAACTTTTTCTGAAATAGGACAATGTGAAAATTTTAAATTTGAGCAAAAAAATTTTTTTCCATCTATTCTAGTGGTACATTTTTTTTGCAAAATGGTAAAGAAGAAATTTTTTTTCGAAATAGGTTTGGAATGTCACGAAACGTGGAAATTTTAAATTTGAGCAAAAAAAAATTTCTTCTATTCTATAGCAAGTAGTGATAAATAGATTAAAAATTTTTTCAAAAACATTTTTGAACATTTCAAAAAAAATTTGAATTTGTTTGAGTTGGTTTAGAATGCCATGGAAACGTGAACATTTTAAATTTGAACAAAGAAAAGAAATGGTAAAAAAAATTTCAAATTTTTTTTTTTATAGATTTAGAATGAATTATTATTTGTTTGCTTATAATTGTATTGAAACATTCTTTATAGGACACAGTCCCCATGCCATGCAGATTAAACTAGTATCCACATAACCCCCTACGATTATGAAGATTCAGTTAAAAATGAGAAGAAAGACCTAAAATGAATTTAGTTAGCTAATAGATAGGTGAGGTTGTTTTTATCAGTCAATGTCAAATATAATCATTTCACACTTATTCAAAGAAATTGTCTTGGTTTTGCATGAAACATCGTTATGAATGGCTTTATGTCTTTCTGATGAGCTCCAGAATAAGGGCGAAAAACGTTTCAAAGGCTAAGCATTTCCAGGAAACAGAATGATAGATTTCATGAAAATGTAATCCATTGGAATGAAAATTTTTTAAGACAAAGTAGATAAATAAATTCATTTTAGGACTTTGTTCTCATTTTTAACTGAATCTTCATAATCGTAGGGGGTTATGTGGATACTAGTTTAATCTGCATGGCCGTAGGGGACTGTGTGGATGCTAGTGTTAGAATGAGAATTGTCAAATAAGAAATTAGACAAATTCATTTTAGGATTTTAATTTGCTAGCATAACCAGAATTCAGGTTATCGAAAGAATGCAAAGATTTCATTAATATTTCTACACAAAGTTTTTCTTTTATAGATAGTTATCTTTTCTGCTGTTTGCAAAATCCTATAAAGAATGTTTCAATAAGATTTAGAATGATATGAAACCTGGAAATTTTAAATTTGAAGAAAAAAATATTTTTTTTCATGTTTTAGTGGAAAAAATGTTTCCAAAAATGTTGGTACCTACTTAAAAAAATGTTTCAAATTTTTTTTTTCTGAAATAGGTTTAGAATGCCATGAAACGTGGAAATTTTAAATTTGATCAGAGAAAAAATTTTTTTCATCTATTCATGGAAAAAAAATTCAAAAATGTTAATAAGAAAAATTTTCATTTTTTTGTAGGCAAATAGGTTTAGAATTCCATAAAACGTGGAAATGTTAAATTACAAAAAATAATTTTTTTTTTTTAGTAGTAAAAAATGTTTCAATATTGGCGAAAAAAATTTTTGAATTTTTTTTTTTCTGAAATAGCGTGCCATGAAACGCGGAAATTTTAAATTTAAGCAAAAAAGTGTTTTCATTATTTATTCCCTTTAGACGGTCCACCCTGTATATTTTTCAGTGAAAGTTTAACCGTTTCTTCGCTGACAGTAGGGTCAACTACCTAACAAATTTGACTGCTCTCCGTCAAATAGTTTTTTTAGTTAATGCACCAACAGACAGACAGACAGACAGACAGACAGACACACAGACAGACAGACGGAATTGAAAAACCTATATTTTCGTAATCTACGTGATATGAAAGATCAAAATCCGAAAAAATCTCGGAGGGTGATTTTTTCTCGAATACAATACTTCCCTTCGGTATGCGAAGAAAGTAAAAATATTGACTCACTTATTTTCCTTAACCAGGGCACGTCTGTAGAATACTTCGAGGGCACTTCAGTCTCTTGGGCTCCTTGTGTTCTCCCTGTCATGCTTCACTCTACCCACTCCAGTATCCCTATACATCGAATCAGGTGATACAGTTCTACGGTTTAGTGAGTATAGTAGGTTCCATATGAAATACATCGATACAGAAAAGTTCGTAAAAAAGCCTAAAGGAGACCGACCGCTTCTGATTAGTATACCGCCGGTCAATAGTGTGAAAAATGTAATAAATTTGTTCTTAAACTTTTGTGAGAAAGAAACAGTTGCTCCACCCCTGGGAGTACACGTTGACTAGATCGCTTATCTCACCGAAACATCTATTTGGTAAGTCACAACCAATTATATTCAGTAGGATTGGTCCATGTTCTTAACCCGTCAAGAATATTGATGACAATTTTTTGCGGTGATAAGAAAGAAGCCGACACCTTGTTTATGATCTTTTTTTATATATAAATTAAAAACTAATTGCGGCCGGTCTCCTTTAAACTTTTTTGCAAGTTCCTCATATGGATGAATTATATACAGAACCTACTATACTAATGAAATCCGGGTCTGTTCGTGTTTGCCCGTAGATGCTATATTTTCTGCTAACCAGTGCCTTACAGTTGAATATAATGTGTTTCCGGTTCCTTGTCGCGTAATCTGCAGTCTAGGTTGCCGTCAAATTTTCCGATTGTATTCAAGCATTTATTGACAGGAAAATGTCCTATCAGAGGTCCCGTAATTATTCTTAACTGCATCTGTTAATTGTACAGTACTTAAGATTGTTTTGAATATGAACATTTGATGAGTGTTTTCCCGTGTCGATTTCCTGGAACGTTTCCAGTGATCTTTGTGTTTACTTTTAACCCAGCCTTTAATCACCCATCTGTCTGAGCTTCTGGTGATGCCCGGCGCGGGTTCTGGGCCGAAAAATAAATTAGCTGCTCCTTGTCTAGCAAGTTCATCAGCTCTTTCTTGCCGTCTGTTCCGGAGAGTCCTAGCACCCAGAGTAGTTTGACTCTTTTTTGCTCACTCAAAATTGTTAGCTCTTCGTGGCAGTCACATATCAGTCCGGATGACACCTTGTTAGAGTGTGCTTTAAGTGCCGCCGGACTGTCTGATGCAATGAAGTTCTGCTGATTGATGTATTGTCGATTTACATTCTTGCGTACACATTCAAGTATAGTTAGAATTTGTGACCGGAATACAGTGGAGTGTTGCTCGAAGTTAGGCTTATATTTGCCCTAAGTATATCCCCGTATATTCCAGCTTCAGCTCCGGTATTCGTCCTAGACCCACCAGTATATCAGGTTAGACCTTCACGTAATGTGTCAGGAGCTCCTGTTGACAAGTCCTTCCTATCTCCAATGGTAACATTGACCGCCTTATGGAAGGTCGTGAGTCGTTTATTTGGATAATTATTTTAAAACTAATGTTAAGTCAGTATTTTAACCACCTTGGAGGCGCTGAAGTATTGTGCAGGAAATATATACAAAATTTTCAAAAAGCATCTCTTTTCAAAAATTTATTACTGTTATAATTATTATTATAGACACTATAATTTAATAAAGGATAAATATCGGAGGAGACGTAACAAGTAAACGTAGAATATTAACATTTCATCAGAACAAGCCGTGTTAGTAGTATCAAACAGATACAATTTCAGTAAATTTACCTTGAATATTTTAACATACTAACTAATAATATTTATATAGAAATAACGCCTCGCAAATAATAGCTTGTCTAGATATTTAAATATTTCTGCAATGTTAATTTTAAAGACATGCATTTTAAAATAGAACTGGGATTCTAATTTCAAATTCAAATTATTGCAAAATACAGAAATATTAATAGCTCGGTGCATTGTACTCGCTAAATTAGCAAGGCCGGTTGATGCTATTTGTATCTCACAAAGTTAAAATTAGATATGTATATATATTTTAAACAACTTCACAAAACAATTGAAATTAATTGCATAGAACTTTCAGAATGAAGGATATTTCATTGAAGTGGAGACTAAACAGCAAAGGCAAATATGTATTTTAGTTATAAATTTTTTATTTGGCGTAACTCTTGGGTAAAGTTTCTGTTCTGTATTTCATAAGTTATCAAACTATCGATTTTGAAATTATATTTTTTGCTTTTCATTATTACACTTTTCCATTAGAATTGAATTTGTTGATGTTATGGCATACTTAAACACTAAGACAAAACTGTTTTCTAACAACCCTATTCGATGTCAAAATGCCCACAGTAATATGAAAAATTATGATTGGAAATAAGAGTAGAAAAAACAATAAAATACACGCAGATGAATTTTGCAGCTCGCGCCACAGGCAAGTACTGAAAATAATCTTTACCATTACCGTAAGTTGAATACTATACTTTATCTATGTTTAAAAATGAATTATTATTTGTTTGCTTATAATTGTATTGAAACATATTCTTTATAGGATTTTGCAAACAACAGAAAAAATAACTATCTATAACTAAAAGAAAAACTTTGTGTAAAAATATCAATGAAATCTTTGCATTCTTTCAATAACCTGAATTCTGGTTATGCTAGCAAATTAAAATCCTGAAATGTATTTGTCTAATTTCTTATTTGACAATTCTCCTCCTAACACTAAACTAGTATCTACATAACCCTCTACGAACATGAAGATTCAGTTAAAAATGTGAACAAAGGCCTAAAATGAATTTATTTATTTATCTACCTTGTCTTAAAAAATTTTCATTCTAATGGATTACATTTTCATGAAATCTATCATTCTGCTTCTTGGAAATGCTTAGCCTTTGAAACGTTTTTCGCCCTTATTCTGGAGCCCATCAGAGAGACATAAAGCCACTCATAAAGATGTTTCATGCAAGACAATTTCTATGAATAAGTGTGAAATAATTATATTTGACATCAACTGATAAAAAAAACAATCTCACCTATCTATTATGTCTTTCCGATGAGCTCCAGAATAAGGGCGAAAAACATTTCAAAGGCTAAGAATTTCCAAGAAGCAGAATGATAGATTTCATGAAAATGTAATCCATTAGAATGAAAAATTTTTAAGACAATGTAGATATATAAATTCATTTTAGGCCTTTGTTCTCATTTTTAACTGAATCTTCATGTTCGTAGGGGGTTATGTAGATACCAGTTTAATCTGCATGGCCGTAGGGGACTGTGTGGATGCTAGTATTAGAATGAGAATTGTCAAATAAGAAATTAGACAAATTCATTTTAGGATTTTAATTTGCTAGCATAACCAGAATTCAGGTTATCGAAAGAATGCAAAGATTTCATTAATATTTTTACACAAAGTTTTTCTTTTATTTATAGATAGTTATTTTTTCTGCTATTTGCAAAATCCTATAAAGAATATGTTTCAATGTACTTTATCTATGATTGTAACAAAAATGGTATACTATTTAACGTGCGGTAATGTAAGAAATAACCAGTAATCGGAATTTGGGTTTAATTTTCAGGTGTGTCGTTACAAGGATTTATTGAAATATAATAAATAAAATAAATGGCACAGATGTTTAATTCACTGAAAAATAAATAAGTTTTGATTTATTTCTCATGTAATATAAATTATATAATCTATTTACACAAAAAACGCTATTTAAGTTAAAGAAACAGAACGCATAAACAATGCACACCTGCAACACGCGTCGGACACGCTTGGAAATTGCATGGACTTGGCCTAGGGCCTATTTTATAATTTATATTATAAGAACTACATTTTGATGGCGAAAAAATAATTGGTAATATTTGTGATGACACGATAAGGTGTATACAGAAAAATGTTGTTTTAAAACATGTAAATCGCTACACACATGAGTGTAATATAAAAATGAAACAGATAATTTCAAAGGACGAGTTTTATTTCGATTTGGCTCACTTGTTAATACGTTTAAATCTTCCATTAGTGTACTAAATAACGTTCATTTTACACATTTTCTAAACAAACATTGTGTGGGGCAACGTGTTCCAAGTGGAAGCCTGATTCGTAAACATATTCTCAGCGAATTATATGAAGAAAAACTAGAAGATATTCGAGTGATCTTCAAAATGGCTAGTTTTGGGTTACAATAGACGAAACGGCAGACTTTTTGGGAAATAAAGTTGCCAATTTATTAGTTACAAAATTACATGTTGATGGTCCTGGCAAGAGCCATTTAATAGCTTCCAAGGTTTTAGAAACAGTTAATGGCGAGTCAGTGTTTAATTTTTTTGAAAACACTTTAAAATGGCTTTGGCAAAACGTGGTTAAACAAAATTTTAAGAAAGTTGTTATTTTTACTAGTGATTCAGTGTCGTATATATTAAGTGCTGGAAAGAAAATTAAAAGGACATACCCACAAGTGTTATATGTTACTTGTTTAGCGCGTGTGTTACACCGTTTATGCGAAAAAGTACGAGATTGTTTCCCAAATGTTGACAAATTTATTGCTAATATAAAGAACATTTTTCTAAAAGGTTTTTTTTTTTTTTTAATCACTTATTTAACGTCGGCCTATTTCCGCTACCAAGGCCAATCACCGACGCCAGGAGACGAGCTACCCCCAACCTGGAAATTTTGCCGAACCTCTTCTCTATCGAAGAGTAGGGATCTTTTACTTGCCTAACATTTAATAGACAAGGGACCGACTGCTTTACATCCCCTCCGAAGGATGGTATATCCACTATGTAACCCCCGCCTAAAGTTACATACCTTCTACGCATGCGCTGATATACAAGCCGTTAGAAGACGGAGCGAGAACGCTGTGTTTCCCTGGAGAGGTTTTCTAAAAGGTCCTAGTAGGACAAAACATTTCCAAGAGAAATGTCCTAATTTACCACTTTCTCCAATACCAGTGATCACACGTTGGGGAACATGGATAAACGCGGCATGTTACTACCATGTTAACTTCAACTCAGTAAAGTGAGTTGTAGAAACCTTAAATGAAGATGCTACTGCAGTTAAGCACGCAAAGGATTTAATGAATATTCCAAATATTAAAAATGACTTAAAATTTATTTTCGAACGTTTTAAAATAATAACAAGAATTATAGAAAACCTTCAGTGTCCAAATTTGTCCTTGGAGGATACTTTTAACAAACTAGATACTGTTAAAAAAACAATTGATGAAATTCCGGGTGCAACTGGTGAGGTTATATCAAAAAAGTGGGTTGCAGTTTGACAAAGGAATCCTGACTTGGCGGTCGTGGCCTTCCTTGATCAGGTTCCTATGAATATCTTTAGATATGCTTCCAGTATTTGTGGAATGCGAAAGATCATTTTGGACCTTGTAGTGGATACTTGCTGTTAAAAGAAATCGTCTCTCACATGAAAATTTAGAAAAAATACTTACTATATACTTTGAAACTATGAACACTCAGTAAAAGTATGAAGTTTGAAAGTGCTGTGCAGATTTATAACAATTTATGTGTGAAATATGTGTACATACATTTATTATGCCAAAATACATCATTAACTCATAAGGTAGGTTCGTATTAGATTTAATTTTGTAAGAGAACAAACTTACATTTAATATTTTGATGTAAAATTTCATATCAGGGCACCACTGGAATTAAACGCAAAGGTAATAAACACATGCAGATGAAGTTAGCAGTGTGAACCGCGGATGAAATTTTGGAAATATGTTTCCAGTTGCAAATTGTTTAAAATCAATTGACCTACAATACTGTATGATATAAAATATAGGGTGTCACCTTTAAATTTCGTATGTTAATAATTGATTGAGGAAGCCGTTACTCTGTGGTAATCCATGACAATAACGAAATTGAGTAAAACACTACTATGTTTTTTACCACTATATTTGCACAAAAACGCGACTGCAGTTTCGACCCTTTTTAGGTCATTTTCAAACAATGATTCAATTAAGATTCTTAATTGAATCATTGTTTCAAACAATGATTCAATTAAGAATCATTGTTTCAAACAATGATTCAATAAAGAATCTTCATTGAATCATTGTTTGAAAATGACCTAAAAAGGGTCGAAACCGCAGTCACGTTTTTGTGCAAATATAGTGGTAAAAAACATAGTAGTGTTTTACTCAATTTCGTTATGTTAATAATGTCATTTCCGACAAAATCGAAAGTGACGGAAAATGTTTCCAGTTTGTAATAAATGCGTTATAATACAAAGCAAAAAATCACAGAGAACTATATAGCGTAAATTCAATATTAACGAAAACAGAAATATTTTTAAGAAGTCTCCCGGTATACAAGTTACAAACTTTAAATTGGCTTTAAACTTGGATATTGGCTAATTAATTACATTTTTAACAGAAATATTAATTAAAGGACTACATCAATTTGAAAGAAATTCTCGTTTTAATTAAGCTTAGCGTGAAATTACTTCGTCTGTAATTAACATTAAGGAGGAAATTGATCACATTTTTTTGAAAAGCCTCACGGTTGCTCCCAATTGAGGACTAGTATAGAAACGTATAAGCAGTTCTTTTTACTAATAATCCTCAAAGAAACTTCTACCAATAAATTATGGTAAAACTTTTACATCTTAATATTAACGCACAATAAGGAATATAATATGTAAAATTTTATATACTGAGAGGAAGTACAATACATGCAAAATATACACATGCAAAGATATGGGGAATATGTCGGCTTCTTTTATGCTTAAAGTGTTGTCACACTCTTGCAGAATATATCGAAAAGTAGGTATACTTTATCCAGTTTGAAAATCATAAAGAAAGATCGACAAAGGAATAGTTGATATCTGATGTCATGAACGTCGACCGACAATTTTTAGAATCGCTTTTTAATTATTGTAAATATTGTTTTACTACTTTATATTAATTGAACTGTATGATGTAAATCATTCATTTATAATACATTATTTTTTATAAATTTGTTATTGCAAAATCTAACTGAAGAATTCATACAGTTATGCAACTTTGAATATGAAAGTATAACGGAACCAATTTTCTTTAAAAGTACATATATTCCCAAGTAAGAGGAGCTCGAGAAAGTCGGACGATTAGAACGGAAGTTAGGAGATAAGAAAAAGGCTTATAAACAAATATGAATTTTGCGGTAATTTTACAATTATAGCGGCGGGTGAATTTCATCAAGAGTATTTTCCAGTAATACGTCTCAGTTTTTGCTATTTCTACAAAAAAGAAAAACGGCGTGCTAAAAGCAACAACACTATTATAAATTAAAGTCACTGATCTAGAATATGAAATAATTTTAGAGTTTTAAAATAAAACTTGTTAAGACAAAATTATTTTTCTCATTTTGTTCTTAATAAAGTATTACTCACTTGAACTATAGTTCAGTTAACAAAGACGAAAAATTGCTCGAACCTCGGAAGAAAATAAGCACTACTGATATTCGTCACACGGTAATTTTCAAACTACTTGTATTACTTGAAAAATGCAACATGCTTACTACTCCAGTAAAAAAAGTGTCCAGAAAAAAGTGCCAAGTGTGTAAAAGTTGAGAAACAGCACCGATTTTAAAAATTCCTTCTGGGCTTTGTTCTTGAACCCTCTGGATCATTCATCACCACTAACATCTTTGTGGAAAGACAAAAAGGGGGGTTATAAGCCCCAAAAATTAAGCCATGAAGAAAATATTACGGAAAGTTTTGGGACCAGCTAAAAATTGGTCTATCCCCTATAGAATTTCCTCAGAAATCCGAAAAAAAAAATTGTGCTGACCACTCAATATGGCGGTTTCAATTGGTATTTAACTTTTTTTTTTTTAAATTCCATTTTGTAACTTAGTTTTTTTCTTATATCTCCGCTTGTAAAAGTCGTAGAAAGACCTTTGATCCGTCAATTTCTTCGTCTTGAACTCCCCTATAAGGTACGCAATGAACAAAATTTCAAATGTTGATAACATTTGGTGGCAAAAAACTGAAAAATTTAATTTTTCGATCCTCGAGCTTTAGGGTAATGTAGAAGCAAATGTAAAATCCATATGTTAACGATATTATAAAAAACATTACATCTTTTTATCGTTAATCAATTAAAAGTGTTATAACAAAAGATCAAATTAATATTTTGCAATTCTGCTTAGGTTCATATATTATATTTGACGTATATTTTTATAATTAAAAAGAATATTGCAAAAAAAAAAAAAATTTTCTACTTTTATTATGCAAGGAAACAATTTTGCAAATTAAACAAATGTAAACATCTCGGTGGATTTTGCATAAAATTTATTGCAACAATCAGCATATTAATCGTCATAAAAAGACACAAATTAAAAAAAAAATTTGCTCTACGATGCTCTGAAGCCAAGATATGAACAATTTACGCTTTTCGCGATTGCGCTGAAAATTGAAACTATTTTGGCTTGACAATTTAACTGAATATTCTTTAGATTGTGTGTTATCACTTACAAAAGTATACCTATACCTATACCTATAAACGGACCATCGAAAAAAGAATCAAACAGTATTGGAGTAATATGAAACTTAATAAGCTATATAAAAATTTTTGTAATTTTTTTATATTTTCTTGTCTAAATGCGACAATGCTTGTAAACGTTATCATATGTTATATAATTACGTCCACATCCACGTAGTGGATTGGAAGTATTATAGTAATCGTAAAAAAATTTTCCATGTTTTCTCTTTTTCGTGAGATAGGTTTAGAATGTCATGAAACGTCGAGATTTTAAATTTAAGCCAAAAAAATCTTCTATCTACCTGTAACTATTTTTTGTCCGCACATTTTCTCCGGAACGGTTTAAGATATTGATTTGAAATTTGTACACGTATATATTATAACGAGATCTGGAACTGGATTGTTTTTTGAACACATCCTATGAAGGGTTGGGGGCTAAATAGGGGTAAATAGGGGGAAATGAGTAAAGCAGGCTGGTAAGAGTACAGAAACTTGAAATTTGGTGTATGTACTAGAAAGCCAAGGCCTCAAATTTTTTTATAATATTTTCCATCCCCCCACCACCCCGCTCCATTATTAAAGAGGTTGATTTTTTTTTGTGGCAATAAAAATGAATAACTAAAATATTAACCTAACCAATAAGAAGCATGACATATGTGTCACAAGTCACAGTCACAAAACAAAGGATGTGCATGGGTCACAAACTTCTCGTCCAGGGGTCTGTTAGGACATTCTTCTGACGCACAACACAAGACCACGGTTAGGAAGGTATATATATATAACATGAGGATGTAGAACATAAGGAACAAAGCTAACCTACTGACCTATAACTTAATTTTAGTCTCTTCCAAAAAACCAATTAGATAATCAAACATATTTTTCTTATTTGAGGATAACAGATGAAGTATGTTAAAGGGTGACGAGATTTTACAATTTTTTATTATATTATTATATAGCTTATCAGATGCTTCTGTGTACTTTTTACATTCAAAAAATATATGATCTAGGTCACCCGTAATGTTACAATATTCACAAACATCAGAATTGTAAATGTTTATTCTAAACAAATGTGCAGTGTAGCATGCATGACCAAATTTTAAACGTATAATCGTTGTTATATATTTTCATGAACACTTATATTTTTTGTGCCAAAAGTCATGAGGCAGCTCAGAGTGAATTAGCGAATATTTGGTTGGTTTAATAAAGGATGATTCTTTCCACAGATAATCCCAATGATTTCTTAATTTAGATCTAAGTATATTCGTTGCATCCGGGAAACATAATTTATAATTGGAAGTAATTCCTACATCTATGCTGTTCTTGGCTAGATAATCAACATATTCGTTGCATTTTTACGTTTCGATGCTAGCCTACGCCTGGTATCGTCTTTGTAAAACTGGTATTTGATAAATATTGATACCTAGATTCATATTTTTGCATTGTTACGTTTCGATGTCGACCGACGCCTAGCGTTGTTTTTGTAAAACCTCTGAATTTGATTTTGATACCCAGATTCATATTCTTCATTTTTTCTCTTCGCCGCCGACCGACGCCTAGGTCTCGATTTTGTGAAACTAGTATATTTAACCAATTTTAATACCTAAATTAATTTTGCATTTTTACGTCGTGATGCCGACCGACGCCTAGCGTCGATTTTATAAAACTTGTGTATTTGATAACTTTTGATACTTGTTCATATTCTTGTATTTTTACGTATCGACGCCGACCAACGCCTTGCGTCGCTTCTGAAATACTAGTATTTGATTAATTTTGATATCTAAATTCTTGTTCTAGCATTTTTACTTCTCAACGCCGATCGACGCCTGGCGCCGTTTTGATAAAACTTCTGATTTTGATAAATTTTGATGCGTAGATTCATATTCTTGAATTTTTACGTCTCGACGCAGACCGACGCCTAATCTCGCTTTTGTAAAACTTGTATATTTGATACCTGGATTCTTATTTTTGTGGCTTCGATAAATTTTGATATCTAAACTTATGTTCTTGCATATTTACGTCTCGACGCCGACCAACACCTAGCGTCGTTTTTGTAAAACTAGTATATTCGATAAGTTTTGATACCTGGATTCTCATTGCTGCGTTTTTACGTCTCGACGCCGACCGATGTCGCTTTTTGAAAAAATTGCGTATTTGATAAATTTTGACACCTAAATTTATATTCTTGCATTTTTACTTCTCAACGCCGACCGACGCGTAGCGCCGTTTTTGTAAAATTTCTGAA
Organism: Stenurella melanura; assembly: GCA_963583905.1. Classification (NCBI taxonomy): domain Eukaryota; kingdom Metazoa; phylum Arthropoda; class Insecta; order Coleoptera; family Cerambycidae; genus Stenurella; species Stenurella melanura. The sequence goes on along the minus strand of OY757312.1, from coordinate 65,893,912 downwards.
TTTGATAAATTTTGGTACGTAGATTCATATTCTTGAATATGTACGTCTCGACGCAGACCGACGCCTAATCTCGCTTTTGTAAAACTTGTATGTGTGAGAAGTTTCGATACCTGGATTCTTATTTTTGCATTTTTACGTCTCGACACCGACCGACGCCTAGCATCGTTTTTGTAAAACTTATGTATTTGGTAAATTTCGATACCTAGATTCATGTTCTCGCAGTTTTACGAGACCCATCTTTTTGTGGAATATTAGCGTAAAGCGCGATTGCTCTGAGTTATGTAACTTTTTAAATTTTTTATCCGCAGTTTAACAAAAGTTTGAAGATTTCAAAAAGTTCTTTATTTCTATCCCCTGTACATTTTGCCAGATGTTGCAAATATCATGTCAGGCTTGAAAGATAGCCAAGTCTATTATCAATGTCTTATCGAAGCTTGCTAAATTGCAACTTTTGTAAAAAAAAAATATGACATCTGCCCCAAATATTGTTAAAATTCTATGACCAATTATTTCCGCATACTAAAGTGCAAATATAGTCAAGAAGTTTACCCTTAAAGAGATTTGGATGGAAAATCTAGATGTGGAAGTAGTGATTCCCCAGGTAGCGATTTTTTTAGTAAGAATCTATGAAAAAACGTAAAAAACAAGAAAGAATCACAAACATTACATGTTTCCTGCAAAATTCATCGGTTCTTGTAACAAGTCACTCGCCACGAGATGAATAAACATGAACGAATGAGCAAATGCATGTGTTACTCACTAGGCCTTTTCATACAGAATTTTATATGCTTTTAGATCCACTGTACTTTTTTCTGATTGCACAAATGATTCTGACAGAATCGTGTCAAAATGCATTGAAAGCATAGAAATTCATGAATAAAATCCACTATTTACAAAATTATGCCATTGCCGAACACTGTATACTAATGTGCAAAATGCATTATTGGCGTGTCCGCATAAAAGTGAATTTAAAAAACGTTAATTGTGAAATTAAGAACTGTATCATAGTTGTCTCCATTTGTTTGATGCACATTAAAAGACCATGAAAACTGAACATCAAAATATCAAAGTAGGAACAATTACCGCTGATATAGTCCAGTAGATAAAGTAAAAAATACACCAGAAACTCGCAAAAATGTTATCTGCGATTTTCCTTCAGTAACTGTTAATGGGAGGATTAAACATCACAAAACCACAAAAACCTGTTCTGGCGGTGCCGCGCAACCCCCCCCAAAAAGCAACCCCTTCAGTGAAAGAAGCCTTATTTTACTGATAACTCGTTAACCAATGAACATATGAAAAAATCGCTCATCATAAAAAATAAAGCTTGACTAATTGACTAAAAAAAGTCATCTTGTAATTTTCTTGTGTATGCCATGGTTTTCGAGAAAATTGATACTGACAAAAATTGCAAAAATGTGTGCGCATCTTAATGCGCGCGAATTTTCGTTTATTTCAAATTCTTTGCGCGGTCTATAGAAAAATTGAATTGCTGGAAAACCAAACAAGAAGAAAAATCAAAATGGGTTTTAAAGTGGATAAAAAATACTCTCTTATGTTGCCATTTTTGATGGCTGTTGATATTTATTAGTATATAAAAATAACAATATAGTTATCTCTTGATTTTTTGTACATCTAACTATTCAGAGGCCCATGAAAAATATCTGGCCTCAATATAAGTTATAAATACATTATATTTTAGTTCAAGGTAGTACTTCAATGCAAAAAAGTTGGAAATAAAAATATTCACATTTACAAATTTACCAGCATGTTGAAGTTAGCCAAGAAAAATCCAAAAAAGGCTGCATATTCAATTTTTTGATGATAATTTTTATGCATTTTTTTAACAATTAAATGATTAGAAACAATAGTCATATGATACATAAACTAAAAAAAAATTGTTGGGGTAAATTTTGAAGATGTTTGGGTCTTTTTTAATTTTTACGAAACAAAAAAAAATGGCCAAAATTTGGCTAACTCAACATGCTGGTAAATTTGTAAGTGTGAATATTCTTATTCCCAACTTTTTTTGCATTAAAGTACTACCTTAAACTAAGAGACAATGCATTTATAACTTATATTACAGTCAGTTATTTTTTATGGTCCTGTGAATAGTTAAAAGCGCAAAAAATCAACAGGTAACTATATCATATTATTATTTTCATATACTAATAAATATCAATAGCCATCAAAAATGGAAACACAAGAGAGTATTTATATCCCTTTTAAAACCTATTTTGATTTTTCTTCCTAGTTTGTTGGCATATACAAGAAAAGTACAAGAGGATTTTATTAGGAAATTAGTCCAGCTTTCTTTTTGATGACTTCAACGGTTAACGAGTTATCAGTAAAAAAAGGCTTTTTTCACCGAATGGGTGATTTCTAGGGGGGATTGCGCGGCACCTCCAAAATTAATTTTTGTGATTTTGTGATGTATAATCCCTCCACTAACAGTAACTGAAGGAAAATCTCAGATAATATTTTTCGTTATGGAAATCTTTATAATTATTGGATTAATAAGAGTACAGCAGAGCCGTACCTCAAATTTTTGCGTATTGGAATTATCAAAATATTACTAGAGACGTATGAATCGTGTTTTCGGTAGAAACTTAATGACGTTTCTAATAAATTAAAAAATCTTACTTTGTTTTGGGGCAAAGCAGCAATATCTTATGCATTGGTGGACATATTGACCGTGTTTCGCGACATTGACAGACAAATTCAAAGTACGGCTCTGTTTACCTGTTCTCTGGGTATAGCGATCTGGTTAGGAGTGATTGGCCTAACTAAATTAAAATGTTTCTTCCTTTATGACTTTTTCCTAAAGTGCACTCTGTCCAAGTTTTTCCGGAAAAACACGAAAAAAAGACCCTTACGGGAAATGGAAAATTTCGTAAACTATGAAATTTAAAAATCTAGAAAAATTCAGACGTACCTATTCATAGGATAATATACTCCTTAAAATGTTAGTCTCTTGTAATGTTTCTGTAACGTGCATAGGTGAAAACCTTTGGTAACTGGACCAATAAGCGTATTAAATTTATTTTTTTAGTATTACTGGAGCTGGAAACTATCTGCTATATACGTATATATTTATTGCACGATGGTATGTTTACCCAAAATAAGTAAAATAATTCTTATAATTTTTTGTCTAACTGAAACCTATTTTTTAATTTAAAATTAGATAGAAATACTGAATGTTTGCAATAGATAGTACAACTGCAAAAGAAATACGGACGAGACAAGTAAATCGCGTTGACTTGTGTTATCGATATGGGTTTTACAGTGTTGCCACAGAGCTTTTTAAAAATTATAGAACGGTTTTACATTTATCTTATTTAATTAGTTTTATATTGAAAACACTAAGCGAATTAAATTTTAATATATACTTGATGTAATATTAGCACATATACACATCACAATGAATTTGAAGTAAACGGTCATCATTTTAAATTTATAATTACTTGGACAATCAAGAAGCAATAGAGTTACGGCAGATGCCCATGTTGTAAAAGGAACCTTTCAAATGCAATTTCCATTTCACTCCCGGGAGCTAAAACTTTGTATGGAGGTACAGTTCATGACATGCTGATCCAAAGTTTTCACGATTACAACAAAATTTAATGACAGGATTTCGAGATATTTGCCGAAGAAAGTCGTGATTTCGTCGATATTAAGATCTTCTTCGGTCAATATCTCGAAATCCTGTCATTAAATTTTTTTATGACCGTGAAGAGTTTGAATGGATCGAGTTTTGGATCATGAACTATCTCTGTACAAAGTTACAGCTCCTGGGAGTGAAACCAAAATTGCATTTAAAAAGTGCTGGGTCCGTGGACATCACACATTTTAAATGCAATTTAGTTTAAAATTGTATAAGACTTTTGTACTTCTTTATGGCCAATGTATCCTTATTCAAAATTTATGTACGTACACATCCGGCATCCTGTAGTTTATAAATTATCACAATTATTTATATGAAGTTGAAGAACTGCGAAATAAAACTCAATGTAAATATTATACTCTTTCACGGTTTGTTAAAATTTTATGTAATTTTTGAAAATTCTATAGGATACTCTTCCTCGACTTTTTGAAAATCAATAAATTTTTCTGATAGAACTGCCATATTTTAATTTTAAACATCTTGCGATGATGTCAGCTTGGTTGACGAAGCACTTGTCAGCATGCTATGCAGTATTATTGTATTTCTAGGATATTATTAAGAGTAGTAGCATTATCTACGTACATCTATGAATTAAAATATTGAATATCTTTTATATCTACTACTTGATTTTTTTCTGAAACAATACAGTTCCTCCTCCAACTAACACTATCTTACTATCGTAATTTCAGTACGATTGGAAACTTCCTTCCCAACTTATTATGTATCACAAGAAATCTGACGCAGAGATGAATTGACGGAAGGACATTTCTTCGAAATGCATACAGAATTCTATGACTGACGCAATGATAAAACATTTTTGGTCTATGATCAATATTAACGATATAAACGCCTCTTCCGATAATGCCCAGTGTATTGGCGAACCTGTTAGTATATTTCACGATATTACTGTGTTTAGAATAGACAGACGGTCATTTTGAAAGTTACTCAGAATTTGACCACTAATATAGTAGTATGAAACTATTTTCCATATGGGCGATATTTATTGTTTTATAAATGTTACAATTAAGACAAATATACGCTATTATTGTACTCGAAGAGCATAATAACGGCGTCCGACATTTACACGCTTAATTTCTGCACTTGGCATTTCTTCACAATATTCTTCCGAATATAGGCAAATTTAAAACTCGTCACAACTTAATATTTTTTCCATTTATTAGAGTCAAACAAAAACATTTAGCTGTTTAATAAACTTGTGCACTTTATTAATTTTCAGTAATAGTATAAAGCTCTACACAATTTTACAAATAAGCAAATTGAGCTAACAATCTTGTCTGTATTTACATAATAAACAATACGATTTTAAATTTCATTTAACAAACAAGATCAAACAAAAACATGTTATCTATAAAAGCAATTAGTAGTTGAAAATAACTGTGTTTGCCGAAAATAATTAATTTCGTTAAGCCGTTTTATCTTCGAAAGGGAATTTAGGGCGAAAACAAAATTGATTTAGAGCTTTGAGCTATAGCCTGTATTTACTAGATAAATATTTATTGCATAACGTTATCAACATTGTAGATTATTTTCCAGATGCGATGGTTTAAAAATAGATCCTATGGAAAATTTCAGAATAAGGATTTTTAATAATATTATGGGTGACATTTGAACAGAATCTTTAGCAGCATAGTATATAAATTTCATTTGTAGTGAAAGTTACAATGTATTTATGACTACGGATGCATTGGGTAGTTGGTTTTATAAATACCGGATACTAGGTCTCACCTGAAATTTAAATATCGGGGACCGTATCATTAGGCCGGTCACCGGACACGACTATCGGGTATTAGCAAAGACGTTAATCTGCAAAAAAACGTATTTTTATGGTGACCATCGTTTTACTTTCAATGTTAGTCAAAGCATTGTACTAGTTTCCAGACCTTTCGAAGTCGAACCTAATTCTACAGAATAATTCAAATTTTTACACTTTTAAACAGTCATAACTCAATTTTTCTCTTACTTCTTTCGACTTGAGTTTTTCAAAAGCCATCAAAATTATTTATTGTGTAATTAGTTATACAAATTTGATTTTGGTTATTTAAATCTCTTGACTTCAAATGAATTCAGGAAGGTGGTTACTATATGAAGTATCAGCGTGTAGGTAATTGATTGCTGAAACATTTTAAGTCAAAAGATACAGGGAGTTCCTTTTCAAAAAAAAAAAAAAAATGGGTAATAACAGTTTCAAAATCTAAAAATTGAATCGTCTTGGTGAACACCTTGTACAATTAGGTTCGACTAGAGCGCCAAAAGACCGACAACAGGAAGACAGACAGACAAACTGACGGAATTCAAGAATCTTCATTTTCGTAATCTGAAATCCGCAGAAATCTCGGAGGGGTGTTTTCCTCGCGAATACAATATGATTTTGTCGCTCATGACACATAAAGTTGTAACTACTGGCCTCTTTTATCCACGCGTTTTTGTATCTGTCGCGCGGACATAAGAATCATAGCGTTTTTTACGAAATTTTGTTCAAGCGTTTCTTGTCGCGTGCTGCTTTCAAATAAAATGTATGAAACAGATCAGTAGTTGGCATCCTATCTTACAACAAAAACGTGTATTCATAAAAAATGGATCCATGTGTTTTGTATTTGCTATTCAAAGATATAATTCGAAATAGACGCCAGAGACATTGGGCAACGTTGGGAACAACGTTTTCGCAAATCTCTTTCCATCCATCTCTTTTAAGCTGCCAATTTTTGTAATCATCTGAAGACGAATCCCACAACGATGGCCAAAATAAATTCTTTCGAGCTTGCAATAGCGATAATGAACGCGTTGCATAAAAGCGCAAATTTAAATCAATGTACATTTAAAACGCCTGTCGCGATGCATTCTGATATTCCAGGTAGAGAATTTGAGAACGCCGCGACACACGCGACGAGCGGCTAAACGACATCGATGCATAAAATTGCACAATGTTTAGAAAACGCCGCGATTTTTACCGCAGCGCAACAGGTGACAAAAAACGCATGCATAAAAGAGGCCAATCGCTTGCAATATTTTGTACAAAACTATTAAAAATATATGATATTGTAATAGGTCTCTATAATAATTTTTGGTAAGAATTTTCAACAAATTCAATTCTTCTTATATTTAAAATATCTATCCATCTATCTACACTGGTAAAATGCTAAGTGAATATTCACATACTTCTAATCCCTTCCTTGTCACATTACAAGTAATATATTAGCTACAAGCCCTATTTAGCAAAAATCAAACAAAAACATGTTATCTACATAAATAAATTAGCATACTATCTGCGTCCACTGATAACGTGTTTTTATAATTAATTTCGGTAAACCACTTTATCTTCCGCGAAAGGGAAATTGCTAATTAAGCATAAAAACAAAATTTATTTAGTGCCGTTAATATTATAAAAACGGGTTTTTACTAGACGTACATAAATATTTACGGAAACAGGACAAATAGCTTGTCCAAAGTAATGAACATAAATTTTATGATGAGAGGTCGTTTTTGATTAAGCATCCTTTTGAATGTGGTCTTTACACCTATTTAATTATATGTCAATTATTAGCATTTTTTAGTAAAGAATCATACTTATAAGTCACTCTATGAAGTGAATTATTGATTCATAATTCGCTGCATCCGGCCAATCCCAAATACAAATTCAAAAATCACTAATTCAATGGTATTTCAAATCGACTATGATCAGCTCTTGCTGCGGCTGAAAATCAACTCGCGTGACACTGACAACCAACGCAACGTATGCACTTCTTATGAGTAGGTACCGATTAATGCTATAAAATTCCAGTCTAATTTATTTGTTTAATAGTTGTATAAAAAGCATAGAATTATATTCGAGAATATGGCCATTATTCACTCAGATGATTTGCGCCACTCGCCTACGGCTCGTGGGCTCAAACATCATCTTCGTGAATAATGGCTATCATAAGTTAGATGATTATTGTAGGTTCCAAAACCACTTCCTGGATGTGGAGCTAGCAATGTGCATGTCAGCGCTGAAATACTGGGGCTACGTTACCTAAAATGGTTGCTTATGAGAAAAAACACATGGTCGTTTATAAGAAACGATCAAGGCCGGCTATCAGAAAAAAACATGGCCGCCTATAAGAAAAAAACCTGACCGCTAACCTAATATACTTAAAAAATGATGCTCCTCTGCTGGTATATATAAAAAAACGAAGAGCTGTCTATTAGAAAAGAACATGGCCGGCTATTAGAAAAAACATGGCTGCCTGTTAAAAAAATATATAGCTGCTTATAAGGAGATTAAAGTAGACATCTCCGAACTTCGTTCATTCCTATATGATATTGCAAATGCTGCACAATGTCATGTACTAGAAAAGTGAGAGTATACCTAATTAATGATAAGCGACTCGGTTGGTGTATCATGTAATAATTTTTGGAGAAAAATATCTTAGCATATTTTCCTATTATCAGAAATGAACATGGCCACATGGGAAAAAATCATTACGCCGTCTGTCTTTTAGGTAGTACACAAAGACCATTTGCTATATGACACGTCTATCAGCGCATGGTCGCCTATAAGAAAAAAATATAGCTGCTTATGAGAAAAACTAAAGACGATACAAAAGGCATTATGTCATCTGTCTGTTAGGTAGTACATCAGAGCACGACTGCCCAACCTAACCAGACCTAATAAGATGGCTGCCGTTACCTAACATGGCTGCCTATCAGAAAATATGAGAAAAAACATGACCGCATGTCATCTGCCTGTTAGGTAGTACACGAAGACCATCTACTACATGACACGTCTCCTAGCATCATATCATTCATCATGGGCTGGTCACCTATCGGAAAAGAACATGGGTGCCTATAAGAAAAAAAAGCATTACGTCATCTGTCTGTTAGGCAGTGCAATGTTAACCCTTTGCTATATGAACGCCTAATAGCATCATGTCATTTACCATGAGCTGATTGCCTATCAGAAAGGAACATAGTTGCCTGTAAGAAAAAAACATTACGGCATCTGTCTGTTAGGCAATGGAAGATAGATCATATGTACTATTTCACGTAGACTCTTTGAGCTTTAAGAAAATAATACTTTATATATGTCTATGGTCATCAGAAAATTGTATTCTCATCAGCCATGTAAAAGGAGGATGTTAAAAAGTGGATAATTTTGGCCTAGCTGAGCAATAAAAACTGAACACGGTTTTTGATAGCATTTTTCCCGTAGAATGCGATGATGTATTTGGTTTTGTGAAAAATTGGCGGGAAAATGTGGAAAAGTTAAGAGACTTCACAAAAGCCTAATATTTTATTTTAAATTATGGTGATTTGTTTTAGTATTTTTCTTGTAGAATATGAGTCTCTACTTTGCTTTGCCGGAAAATGTCAGGGAAATGCGGAAAAATTAAGTTCATGAAGTTACAATTAATTTACAAATTCGTGTCTATAATATTCAAAATTTAGACTTTTTAAGATCCAGAGCTTATTATGCGAGATTCAGATGGTATCCTGTTTTTTCTTAGCATTTTTCCTTTGAAATATGATGGTCTACTCCGTTTTGCTTTAAAATGCCGGGAAATTGTAGGAAAATGAGGAAAATATCCGATGATGACTCAATATGTAGTCTGCGTCATTATTAAGTGAAATAAATTAGGAATCAATGTTTAATGCTTGAGAATATCGTGGTTTCTCGTACTTATTCAGTGAAAATAGAAGGTTAACACAGCTATGCGGGATAATCCCGGGAACATTCGGAAAAATTAAATAAGTGCATAAAAACTTACAATATTTAGCCTGTAACAACCACAGGTTAAACTCTTTAAGATCCAGAGTGTCTAACTTAATTTCAAATTAATTTCTTTTAGTATTTTACCAGTAAAACGCAATGCTATCGCTATGGTTGTATATCCTATTTTCCGGATTAGCTTGTGTTATTTACATTGGAAATCTGTTCAGACCAAACATAGTTAACTTGATATCAAACCAAAAATTTTTCTAATCTGAGTTAGTAATCGAAAACATATACAGGCTGTCCATTTTATCAGGGCCATCGAGACTATCTCACTTAATATCGATCGTGCAAAAAAATTGTTTCAACGAAAATTGTGCCGATTTTTATAAGCTATAAAATGGTTTAAAGACATTTGAAATCCAGGGCCTACGTTAACAGTTATGACGGAAAATATGGAAATTGCGGAATATGTCAAAGTAAAATATCTCCGTTATTTGAAGAGATACAACGGAAACTTTAAGTCGAAAATTGTTTGCAAAACAGAGAGTACTTCAACGAGGTTTTGTCTAAATTTTCATAAATCCGCTGTATTTTGAGATTTACTCTTCAGGTCGTTAAACAAATTTGTTGAAACTGGCGAGAAGTAGTGGCATTAAATGGAGTATTTATCTTCCTTTTCAACGATATGTCATGCCATGTTTATTCATTGGAACTAAGCAAGTAGTTATAAAGACATTTTTTAAACCAATATTTTTTTTTAACTAGAGTCATATTTGCCGTGGAGAAGCATGATTAAATAAAACGATTGAAAAATTCAGTAAGTTCTTCAAATGTTTGCTATATTCAAACATCAACACAATTAAAAAGAATAAAGTGTATCCAGCTAACAAAAAAAAATTAATAATAAAAACAAATGTAGCGCACAGAACATTAATACTTATCTAATCCTCAAAATAATTTTTAAAATGTCATATTAAGTGTCCAAAATGTCCACCGCGATTTCTTATGCACAATCGAACGCGGCGAGGCACTGCATTCAAAACATTACTTATCATTTCGGGGGTAACTGTATTACATGCCTGTTGAATTTTGGTTTAATATTTTGCGGTGTAGAAAACGCCTTATCTTTAATATACCCCCATATGAAGAAAATCATTGGGGTTATATCTGGAGAACGAGGGGGTCATCGAATAAATCCACTGATACATACCCAATGTTGAGGCAAAATTTGGTCTTAATAATCTAAGCAAATACGGGAAATGGGGGGAGGAGCTCCATCTTATTGAAAATATTCAAAGTTTGTGTCGATTTACTAAAGTTACGTCATCTTAGAATTCATTAAATTCGTTCCTCAGAAAGTTTAGGTACCTTTGGCCACTGAGGTGACCATCATAAAAACAAGGACCTATTAAATTGGTGCCAAAAATACCTAACCACATATTTATTGAAAAACGGTTTGGAAACCCAGTTGGTCTATGCCAGTATGTATTTTCAGAAGTCTATTTGTAATGAATATTACGATTAAAAAATCCATTATTGGAAAAATTTCCTCGTCGGACGAAGGTATCTTACTACATATTAATGGTTAGGTGCGCTTCTTTTCCAACAGCCACCTACAAAAAGTCATCCTTCTTGGTTTGCCCTCGGCTTGTAAATTGTGAACATTTTAGTTATCTGAATTTACTTTATTCTTTTTAATTGTGTTAATGTTTGATTATAATAAAGATTTGAAAAACTTACTGAATTTCTTAATCGTTTTATTTAATCATACTTCTCCACGGCAAGTATGATGCTAGTTAAAAAAAAATATGTTGTATTAAAATGTTTTTATACTTTCTTGCTTAGTTCCAAAGAATAAATATGGCATGTGACATATCATTGAAAAGGGAGAAAAATACTCTATTTGATGCCACTATTTCTCGCCAGTTTCAAAACATTTTTTTTAACGCCCTGAAGAGTAAATCTCAAAATGCAGCGGATTTGGAAAGATTTAGACAAAACCTCGTTGAAGTACCCTGTTTTGCAAAAAATCTTCGCCTTAATGTTTTCGTCGTATCTTTCCAAATAACTGAGATATTTTACTTAGACTTATTCCGCATTTTCTATATTTTCCGTCATAACTCTTAAAGTTGACCATGGATTTCAAATGTCTTCAAAACATTTTGTAGCTTTTAAAAATTGGCACAATTATCGTAGAAACAATTTTTTTGCACGACCGATATTAAGTGAGATATTTTCGATGGCCCTGATTAAATGGACAGCCTGTATATACACTTGATATTGTTATGAATTACACTCCCTTGGAACTGCAAATTGATACGCCTATGCCTAATATTGAGTGACTGGAAGCTTGTAGAAAGAAATGGACTTTTTCCAGAGTATGGTGAGAAGATTCTCGATTGTTTCTAGATGAATCTAAAGAGACAATTTCGGAGTATATAAGGCGCGATTACCAGCGCAGAAGGAGAAGTTTATTAAAGTGACGTTCGGTAACAAAAGTGAGGTTAAATATCTAGTAAACAAAGTGTCAAGGTTATTTTGAAGTATCGTATAGTCAGTAAATTATTAAATAAAGTGTTAGTGTTTATCTCTTGTTGAAATTATTTTAGAACCTACGGATTCATACAGGGTGTTTCCTAAAAGGTGGAAAACACGCAACAATATAATGGTTTTTCGCATTTTTTTTTAAATAACATTAGATTTGACTTTAATCATACATAGAGTATACAGTTTTTTGTAAAAGATATTATGAGGAAACACCATGATTTTAAGTCGAATAAGCTTGAAATGTATAGATTTTACTTTTGAATATTGCCTAAAGAAAAATATAAATTGACATTTTCTTGATTTTTTCACATTTTTCCGCAAACAAAGTACACCATCGTGTATCACAGAAAAATACTACAAGAAACCACCTTGAACTAAAGTTTAATGCTATAGATCTAATAGGTTTCATTCATTTTCTTGATTTAACCAGATTTTTCAGGGATTTCTCCGTAAAGCTAAGTGAACCTCCTCACTTTACTGGATAGTTACTACGCCATAAAACCACTATAATCTTAGGATAATAATGTTGGTTCTTAATATGTTTCACTTGGGAATGACGCAGACTAGATTTTGTGAGTTTTCAAACATTTTTTAAATTTTTTCGCATTTTCCTGCAAAGGAGAGAAGACCCTCGTATCCCACGGGAAAAACGCTACAAAAAATCACCTGAATTTCACGGGATAAGCTCTGAATCCTAAAAAGTTTAAATTTTGAATATTGCAGGCCCGAATTTGTAAATTTGTAAGCATTTTCTTAACTTTTCCACATTTTCCCGTCATTTTTCTGTAAATCTGAAAATATTATCGCATTCTGCGGTAAGAAATGCGGTAAAAAACCGTGTCCATTTTCTGTTGCCAGCCAGAATTACATCCTCGTCCTTTATTCTAATTCCGCCAATGATTTTTCATTTTCTGCCGGAGTCGCCGGTGATACTGTTATTGAACCTGGTAAAACAATTCCTTTGAAATATATTCAATTTACTAAGAAATTAAATTTAGGCAAAAAATCCCATGAAAAAATCAGCTTTAAAACATTAAAAAGGATCACCACTTTTGGCATCATCTTTCATTGAAATCTGCGTAAATAATTATTTCACTAATAATTACCAAAAAATCGACTTTTTCATCTCAAGAACGACGGACAATCGCCTTTTGGCTACGTCGTTCGAATTTTCAAAAGTACAAAAAAAAATTCAAGTTGCACGGGGCGTAATACCGACTCCACTCGACAAACTTTTCGAAAGTACTACAAATCTCATTTTTCGAAAATACCACGATTCTGGTTTTTTGAAAGTACCACGAATAAAATCGCACAAGATGGAAAACTGCTCCGTCCGACAAATTTTTCGAAACTACAACGAATTAAATTTTTTAAAGTACCACAAATTTAGTTTTTCGAAAGTGCCATAAAGGGACTTGCACAGGGCGGAAAACCACTCCTCTAGACAAATTTTTCGAATGTACCACGAATTTAGTGATTCACAGGTCGAAATCCTCAGTCAGAATGTAGCGAGCAGCTATTTCAAACGTCAAAATTTAGGAAAATATCAATGGGACGGGTTTTACAATAAGAACAAAAATCTCAGTTTAATTATCCTCAAAGTGGGAGAGCATAATCCTTGTCCAAACCACTAGAACGTACATAAAATTAGTCAAAAAATTCAAAGTCGGAGAGTCAATTCCGACTAACCCAAAATACTTTTAATCCAGGTTCAGGCAAACATCGAGTTAGTAATCGCTCGAAGGCGAGTCGACGGAAAAAAAGTGTATTTGGGTTCGATGCCGTTAGTACATTTGTGAAAGCAGGAAAACCATCGAACTCATATAAATAGCTTCTTTAAGCATCCTGACAAGGATGTCAAGCATTTTGATAATTTCAGTGCAAAATTAAAAGTTTTCAAAAAGTTACGCATATATTTTACAATCATGTCTAACTGGGAGTCTGAATCTTTTTGTATTCGGTTGTCATAGTTCTCTCGAGGCTTCATGAGTTACAATCCTACGGGAAGTAACGGCTTGCCGAGTGGTGGTGCTCTTTGATGTTTGCCTTAAATACATTAGTGAAGTGTTGAATATTTATATTTTTTACATTTTATGAAGTATTTCAATAAATGAAAATATATTTTGAATTCGATTTCTTATTGACACTAATTATAAAATTGGCGACCGACGTGCGATTCTGTGGAGTGATTAGGATAACTACTTACTACGGGTCACCTCAATCCCGTCACGGGATACTCATAGAATCCATCGACGGTCTTACTTATTAAGAAGTGTTTCTGAGAAAGTGCTAATTATAAGATACAATCATTAAAAGTGTACCGCCCGACATAACAGTTAGACGGAGAGAGCGGACTGTAGCAATCACAGTAAGTATAATTTTATCTATTTTCGTCTTGGGGAGTCTGAAGGGTAACTTGAATCCCCCTTGTGAATAGAGTTGATAGATATCGCATACAATCCTTGTCGTGTCCTTCAGACCCTATGATATTAGGTACATCTACAATACAAACATGACGCTCTTTCTCATTTTTCGATTTTTATTCAGTCCATTTTATACGGACTTTTAAAAAAAAATCGTATTGTCATCGATACTACATAAGCGGAGGCGATTCAAAATTGAACTAAATTTACTACTTAACTAACAAACGTGAAGTTGAACAGAAAAAAGCTTTTAATAAATGTCAGCGGCTGGTTAAACGTGTAAAATATGTCAGAATATTGACGTAATCTATTAATTGTTTGTCATTAAAATAACCACATAACAAATTTCAATTAGAGGAATCAATTTCTAGGTCTTAAAGTGAATTCATGCCTTTACAAACACAAACAACATTCGTCTAGACTAGAACAGTTTTAAAATTACCAACGAACTGTTTAATTGTGGGAAGCGAACTTGTTGATCGTATCCTGCTTCCTATAAGGGTTTATCCAACATTCCTTAGTGTCCTCGATGAATATTTCAGTAGCATATATTTTATTAAACATAAGTGAATAAGATCTTATTGAAATATATTACACCGCAATAGCTATGACTGAATATCTACGCAAAGGGAAATTTAAATAGAACTAAAAATTCTCTTTATATTTCTTTCGACATTATCAGTGTCTATGAAGAAATCTATGTGAGAAATAGAACTTTTTAATCAAGTAGTCTCATCTAAGACTTAATAATAGCCACAATTTTATTAACCAGAAGAAAGTTGACGTGAGACAGAAATCAATATATCTAAACAGATATTGCTTGCATAAAAAATAGTTTTCTTCTTCATATTATTAGTTCAAATTAATATTTGAGCTATTCTGCTCTCTTCACTATTTAAAACAAGTTAACGATTTATCAATTAAGTAAATAAAAGCTCACATTAAAGACAAAGTGGTACATAATTGGATACCAGAGACTGAAACAACGAAAAGCCATGTTCCTAATCTTGAAACATATTACACATTGTGTGGTTTGAATCGGGGTTACATCACAGGTTTGTAATTAATTCTTATGACTAATTAGCAAAAATGTGTATTCTTAGAATGGACTAAGGTACCTGGTCATTCAAAAAGATTGCACGTTCATAGTTTTAATTGAATTTAATTGTTTACTTGCCTCGCATTACGAAGAAAAGTATTGTATTCGAGATAAGAAAAATCAATCAAGTCAAGTCACATTTGGTAGATAGTTGATGTTACTGTCAGCGAAGCAATGGTTAGACTTTCACTGGAATGTACCGGGTTATTCGCGGAAAGTGGGTAGTAGACGCTTCTTGGGATCTGTTCAGTTTAGAATTTTGGAAGTTGGGCTAAGGGGGTTCTTGAATATGGCGGTTCTAAGGAAAATATTTTCATGCATGTGTTACATCCGCTTATACCGGATGTAGCACCTAAGTTTGTTATTTTAAATGGAACACTCCATATTTTATTTGACATTTGGATTCCTCATAAAATTTTAATTTTAATTTTTAATATGCCCTTAAACCTACTAGTTTTCGAAATAATTAATATTCTTGGAGATTTTTGACGGTTTTTACCCTTCCGAAAAAATGCGATATCTTATCAACTAAAAATTGTCTTATATTTTCACAACATCAGGGTATTTTATTTTCACAGTCGAACATTGTTTTAGTTCAAAGGTCCAGAACTAAATTTTTTCAAGTGTATATTTGTATATTTTCACATAATATAATGGAGTATTAAATTCTGCATCAATTTATATTAGCATTCCCTATACCTATCTCTCTTTGTTTTTCTATTATGGACGAATTTTTCTAAAATGTACATGCAAAGTCAGCACTGTTAGTAGCCAATAGAAGTCACCTTAACTTAATAAAACATATTCTTTATAGGATTTTGCAAACAGTGGAAAAAAACTATCTATGAGAACTAAAAGAAAAACTATGTGTAAAAAATATTAACGAAATCTTTGCATCCTTTCGATAACCTGACTTCTTTCTGGTTATGCTAGCAAATCAAAATCCTAAAATAGATTTGTCCAGTTTCTTATTTGACGGATGCTAGTGTTATGATGAGAATTTCAAATAAGAAATTGGACAAATTTCTTTTAGGATTTTGATTTGCTAGCATAGCCAGAAGTTAGGTTATCGAAGGAATGAAAAGATTTGATTAATATTTTTTACATATAGTTTTTCTTTTAGTTCTCATAGATAGTTTTTCCCGCTGTTTGTAAAATCCTATAAACAATATGTTTCATTACTATAAGCAAACAAATAATCAATAATTCACTTTTAAACATACATAGAGTATATAGGCTCCAATACTAGTTAGCTAGTAGATAGATGTAGATCTGTTGTTTTTTATCAGTCAATGTCAAATATAAATATTTCATACTTATTCATGGATATTGCCTAGGTTTTGCGTGAAACATCATTATGAGTGGCTTTGTACCTTTCTGATGAGCTCAGAATAAGTGCGAAAAACGTTTCAAAGGCTAAACATTTCCAAGAAACTGAATGAGAGATTTTATGAAAACGTAATCCATTAGAATGAAAATTTTTTTAAGACAAAGTAGGTAAATAAATCCATTTTAGGTCTTTGTTCTCATCTTTAACTAAATCTTCATACCGCAGGACGTCATGTAGATACTGGTTTAATCTGCTTAGCCGTAGGGGACTATGTTGGATGCTAGTGTTACAACGAAAATGTCAAACAAGAAGTTGGACACATTTATTTTAGGATTCTGATTTGCTAGCATAACCAGAAGTCAGATTATCGAAAGATTGCAAAGATTTCATTAATATTTTTTACATACAGTTTATCTTTTAGTTCTCATATATAGTTTTTTCCGCTGTTTGCAAAATCCAATAAAGAATATCTTTCATTACTGTAAGCAAACAAATAATAAATAATTCACTTTTAAACATGCATAGAGTATATAGGCTCCAATACTAGTTAGCTAACAGGTGGGTGAAGATCTGTTGTTTTTTATCAGTCAATGTCAAATATAAATATTTCATACTTATTCATGGATATTGCCTTGGTTTTGCATGAAACATCGTTAGGAGTGGCTTTGTGCCTTTCTGATGAGCTCAGAATAAGGGCGAAAAACATTTCAAAGTCTAAGCATTTCCAAGAAACTGAATGATAGATTTTATGAAAATGTAATCCATTAAAATGAAAAAAAAATAAGACAAGGCAGGTAATTAAATCCATTTCAGCCCTTTGTTCTCATTTTTAACTGAAGCTTTATACCGTAGGGGGTCATGATACTTGTGTAATCTAATAAAATGATCTAGCTGTAGGGGACTATGTTGGATGCTAGTGCTATAATGAGAATGTCAAATAAGAAATTGGACAAATTTATTTTAGGATTTTGATTTGCTAGCATAACCATAAGTTAGGTTATCGAAAGAATGCAAAGATTTCATTAATATTTTTTACATATAGTTTTCCTTTTAGTTCTCATAGGTAGGTTTTTTCCGCTGTTTGCAAAATCCCATGAAGAATATGTTTCATTATTATAAGCAAAAAAATAATAAATAATTCACTTTTAATCACCTTAACTTGTTTCTTTTTTTTTCACAAGCTATAATAATCATGTAGATAATTGACAATTATTTGTTTATTATCAAGATAATAATATCAAAAACAAGAGATCATTTTATTAGATTTATAACAAATACTCTGGAACAAAATTTGCAGACTTAATGAACACATTGAATATAAATATTTAATATAACAACTGTTCAAAATGCCCTCTACTTCGCTGCTGACATGCCAATATCGTGAAATAGAAGTTCAAATAGGAAACACAATATAGGGCGTTCCATTTAAAATAACAAAGTTAGGTGCTACATCCGGTGTAAGCGGAAGTAACACATCCATGAAAACATTTTCGTTAGATCAGCCATATCCAAAAATCCCCTTAACCCAATTTTCCAACTTCTAAACTGAACAGATCCCAAGAAATGTCTAGCGGACCATGAAAGTGCTTGGTTGGTAGTGAGTCAATGGATTTAGATATTACATTCTTTTGAATTAGTTCCAAAATTCTTAAGTGACCAACTAGATCTCATGGTTTGAATTAAAGTAGCTACTGCAGCCTTTGGACACTAAGTGCTGGCTCTCTCCTCGCGTACAGATGTAGATGAGGTAGGTCCAGTATTCTATAACTGCTATGATACAAGAGCACATTGTCCCTGTAATTCTTAAACGGGCAAGTTGTTTCACTTTATGTATGTTTGTAAGGTGGACATGGAATTGCGTTGGTCAAATCGGTCTAATAAATGAATTCTACTGGAATAACTGAATTTACAATTTTCCACGAGATGGGGAAGTTATATTTTTATAATTTTATTAATATTTATTTTTCACAGTGGCTTATTGCCGATGTCAATAAAGAGCATAATGAATTTAATATAACAGATTCGAATAACGAATTCAATTACTGTATAAAATTAAACTGAAAATATAATGTATAATATTCTAAATAGATAAATAATATACAATATGCAGTATTTTTATATCCGTATTATAAAACCATTAGTGCCTACTAATTGGCAATATAGACTTTAAAATATATATCAAAATATATTGTACCTACTCTATGCATATTTTAACCATATATTACCTAATATATCAACAGTATCTCCGAGAAAAGCTCACTAAGAGATGCATCATAGAGTAAAGTACTTCAAATACTCGTTCGTTTACTTGCAACCAAGTAAATCTTATGTAAATATTTCTTGTGCACCTCATGAATAAAAATCAAGTATTTCTAGGAGCATTTCTGACTCTGGCCAATTTGTATTATTTCCGAGCTACCTACTATTTTTATGTATGATGATTAGATTAATGTAGGTAACTTTTCCATTTTGGACATTTGATATATTTAGTTTCTCATAATAGATTATGTAATTAAGTGCATACTGTAATATACCAGGCAAATGAAGAGAAAATAGACAGAATTTTTAGATAAATTAGTAGCCACAATGTTTTTGCAGAATGGGTTTGGGAGAGGCTTCTCATTTCGTGAGTCAAAAAATTTCATTTGTATCATCGTTCTTTATTGAAAATTAGAGCGGAGAATCAGTTTTCTTAAAATACTGGAAAACTACCGGTAGTAGAGGAAAGTCAAGAACTTGTGATATGTGCGCAATTATAACCCCTACATCTATAAATTAAAATCACTTCAGCGGTAAAAGTGTTATTGCAAAAAGAAACTGCAATATAGTCGTTTTATAATTATTGTAAAAATCGGGTGAACACTCTTTAATATTTTGGTATTAAACCCGAATATTAAAAAGTGTTTCACCTGCGAACGGCAGCTGGTTTTTAGGTGGAGGGCTTAGGGGCGTGGGTAAGGAGGGCGGACACTCAAAGAGAGCCACTGGGCTCATAATAAAATGTGATTATATCATCTTGCCAGTCAACAAAATTATATTTCTAGATTTCAAGCGATGTATTTTTAAAATATACTAGTAATGTCAAATTTTATACTGCACTAAATAATACTCTAAACTGAATATAGTGGTAAATATCAAACAAATATCAGGAACGTTGGCATGAACTGCAGAAACGTGTAAACATTAAACCTTTATTACTACACAAGTGAGGTGAACAACAAAAATATATAGAAATAAAATTCCTAGTCACTAGTTAATCATGATCCATACTCAATAAAGAGACTCTGTATATTTGATTTAATAAAACTTCACTGAAAATCTAACTTTACTCTCTGACTGAGATTCTCTTGCAACTATGACTTATCTAATACACAACCAAGAGTTCCAACTTACAACAGCGAATGAAATACTTACTATGGATTAAATTTCCAGCTCATCACTAAAGTATTAACTAATAAACGAGATTTTATGAGATGACAACTGCAATGTTCGCTGCTTACACTTATATATTGAATGAATGTTCTAAAATAAGTATATTCTATTAAATATATTTCATATGTAACATAGTAGAAAGTAAATTAGCATCACATGGTCCATACGTTGCATTCACAGTAAGAATGTTCAGTATTTCATAATTCTATATATAAACTTAGAGCTCAATCTATAGTTGCAAGATTGTGGTATAATTTAATTTAATATATGAACAAAAAATCACCGAATAAGTCTGTAATAACTTCCTTTAAAGATATATAACCAATATGAAACTAAAAAACCTGTATAGAGCCTTGGCATTCTCTAAACGTCAGCAAGACCTATACATAACTATACTTCTGAGCAACAGATTTCCTTCTGCTACTTCTCTTCCATAACCAAAATTACAAAACAGCTGGGCTCATACATAAATCACTCAAATAATAGCCTGACCCGAATATATGGCTGACTTAAGCATAATCCCTGTCCAAACACTGTATAATTACAACAAATAGGAACTTTTGTAAGACAAAACTCAAAATAGAAAACCTTACCTCATATAGAGAGTATTACATAACTTTACGAAGCACGTGGCGTCAAAACTTCGGCAACCAAAGGAATTCCTTCCCGGAATTTACAAAACGCTGGTGGCAAAGCGGTGAAGAAACGCTGAGAGCATCAATCAAATCCACAATACTGTGTTAAAGATGTAGAACCCAAATTCTGCTACACAAAAATCAGGACCGCCGTCTGCCTGCCTCTTGTCTCTGTCGAAACGAGAGCCCCAGAACTCTCCCACAGTTCTCAGTATTGTCAACTTGAGCACCTATAGAAAACTTTCTCTATCCAATGATAATGCTCCACCAGAGCACTTAACAATCAAAAGACTGAATTTAACAAATATGTAATATCTCAACTACAAGAATATACCATCAGCACAATTAACTCAAATTATTTTTCAGAAAACATATTTACTTTCGAAATGTTAACACCTTTGCAGATAGGTAACATGCTACACCCATCAAAGTACGAGTGGTTGCATACCGCTCTACTCCAAGAAGGTATGTTAATTCGATCTAAATTAACATAAATGAACATAAATTGCGAATTATTATTAATGTAGCAATTTCAAATGCTACATTATTAACATAACTTTTTAATTTGTTATTAAAATTTTATAAACATTTCTTAAATAAGTGTGATTTATAGTGCCTTATAAAGGCTAGTTTCAAAGTGCGATCTACTAGGTGGCCAGTTAGCCAGATGCTGACCTCCTCACTGGGTAGAGAGGTACTGGACCGTGAAAATATTGACCCGTAGCATTTACACGATGCTAGTAATATCCTACCAGTAGAAAAATTGAAAGTACAAAGATAAGCTGTCATTTAAAAAATGTCTGTTTTAGAACATAGAGATGTTCGTAACATAATACGGGTCTTTCTCTGTAATACTGTTTGATGAAATTACGGAAACGATACTTCAGGAAGCTAAGAGAAAGAAAAGAAGGGTCTGGGTAAGAGACTGGCTGCGTACGGAAAGTAGGGGAGCATCATGTACCATACAAATCAACAAACTTGGCGCTTTGCTGATCACTCCACCTACCAGACATTGTAAATATTTATGTATTAAGTGGCCGAAGAAAGCAGGGAGAACTGAACTTAACCTATTTAAACCACTTGCTTCAACTGTCTACTGTCTAATCAGCTACTGACCTTATGGGTTCACAAGGGCCAGTGGCTGGCTCATTTACTTGGTGGGAGAGTGTCAGTGGACAGTAGAAACAAATAACTTTGAAGTAGCTGGCTGTACCAGTTACTGGCCCATTCGTACGGTCAGTTACTCGCCCGTTCTCTTTTCAAAAGGTCAGTAAGTTACACTCAATTACTGACTCAGTTTGCACGCCAACTCGCAACGTGAAAAGTAGCCTTAAGTGTGTAAAATATTGGTATTGTCAGCACAATACTATTTGTTTATCCCACCGAGGGAAAAAATTGACAACTTTGACCTCTCAGGGTGCTCGCAATTTTCAACTAAAGTTGATTCACAAAACATTTTTGTAATACTCAAGATCTAACTAACCTTTTTGCAAAAAGAGCAACATATTTTTGCAAAGCATGGCTGTGCACTATTACCTTAAAAATGGCTTGATTTTCGCTAATAAACAAAAATCATAACGTTTTTATTTTTTAAGCTGCGTTCTTGCAAATTAAACCAATGAAAACTTGGTTAAAACATGCAAATTTTAGAAATAAGTAATGAAGTTGACTGTATGATAGCAAGACAGTACTATCTAATTTTGAGACCTCATAAAATTTAATTCATACACAATGCAGGCTTTTTTGCAATAACTTTTTTACCGCTGGAGCTATTTGGAAAGTCTCATAACGTAGAGAATTTAACTGCGCACAAATCACGTGTTCGTCACTTTCCTCTACGATCGATATTACTTCCACATCCACGTAGGGGTTTGGAAGTATAGTAATCGTAAAGAAATTGTCAAGAATTTTCTCTGTTGAAATATGTTTAGAATGTCATGAAACGTCGAGATCTTGAATGTGAGTGAAAAAAATTTCTATCCGTCTGTCAGTCGGTCGGTCCGTCGGTCGGTCTGTAACTTGTTTTTGTTCGCGAGTTTTCTCTGAAACGGTTTAAGATATTGACTTGAAATTTTATACACGTATGTATTATAACGAGATCTGGAACTGGATTGTTTTTTTAACATATCTGGTGAAGGGTTGGGGGTAAATAGGGGTAATTAAGGGAAAATGAGTAAAGCAAGCTAGTAAGAGTACAAAAACTTGAGATTCGGTTTATATAGTAAAAGAAAATGTCTCAAATATTTCTATAATATTCTACCTCCCACCATACCCATTCCATTATTAAAGAGGTTCATGAATTAAAATTGAGATATTCACTTGAAATGGACGATATTTGGAAGTAGACTATATTTTGAAATTATTCCGCTGAAGGATTGTGGGTTAAATAGGGGTAAATAGGGGAGAATAAGTAAAGCAAGCTGGTAAGAGTACAGAAACTTGGGATTTGGTGCATATACTAGAAGTCAAGGCCTCAGATTTTTATAATATTTTTCAACTCAGCCCACCACCCCCCTCCATTTTAAAGGGGTTGATAAAATAAAATTGAGATATTCACTTGAAATTTTGAACATGTATGTATTGTAACCACATCTGCAATTAGATTATATTTTGTGAATTCCGGTAAAGTGTGTAGGTATGTTAGTATTGGTAAATGGGGCAAAATAAGTAAAGCAAGCTGGTAAGAGTATGAAAACTTGGATTTGGTAAAAATACTAGAAGCCAAAGCCTAAAAAAAAATTATATTTTAAAACATTTCTCAATCCCTCCGCCACCGCCACTCCATTTTAATAAAGAGACTGATAAAATTGAATTGAGATATTCACCTGATATTCGATACAGGTATGTATGTATTATAACGACATCTGGAACTAGATTATATTTTGGGATGATTCCGTTAATGGGGTGGGGGTAAGTAGAGGTAAATGGGGAAAATGAGCAAAGCAAGCTGTAAGAGTATAGAAACTTGAGATTTGATGTATACTCTAGAAGCCAGGGTCTCAGATTTCTTTATCATATTTTTCGAGCCCACTACCACCTCCACTCCATTATTAAAGGAGGTGAAAAAAATAAAATTCCAGAAACTTCATTTTTGGCGTATATGCTAAGGACCAACTCCTCAATTTTTTTACGATATCTGTCTCAAGTATTATTAAAATTCTATGATCAATTATTTCCACATCCTAAAGTGCAATTATAGTCAAGAAGTTTTCCGTTAAAGAGACTTGGATGGGAAATCTAGATGTGGAAGTAGTGATTCCTTAGCCAGCGGTTTCTTCCAGTATTTTAAGAAATATGATTAAAGTGCAGTTATAGTCAAGAAGTTTTCCTTTAAAGAGACTTGGATGGGAAATCTGGATGTGGAAGTAGTGATTCTGATTCTTCGCTGTAATCATTGATAAGAAGCGATGATAAAATTGAAATTTCTTGACTCACGAGATGATAAGCCTCCCCTATAACTCTCCGAAAACTATTCTGCAAAAACCTTAGGGCTACTAGTTTATATACATCAAAACTTTAATTTCCTTGGTCTATTATGTATTATATTCTAATATACCTATAAGGTTTTAAAACATATAATTTGATGGCATACATTTTAAATTTGAGATTCAGATAATTCGATAAGAAAAAATTTAAATCGGTTACACTTTTACATATATTTGCAATTTAAACCTTGTTAAACAAACGAAAATTTTAAAACAAAAAATGTGACCTCTATGAAATGTGGAAAAACCGATACTGGAGATAATGTCTTTTTTTTATTTTGGTGTAAGGAATATGATTCTGAATTTGAGTCGAATATTTTTGGAACTTCTGGTATAACATATATTATGGGCACTTTTCAATATTCATCGGCGAATACACCGCACCGATCTCCACCCGATCATGATTACTCAGGTGTTTTAGAGAGCGCCAACCTTAAAATTTTTTTATACGTGACGACGCCTTCAGTAAATTCTAATTTTTGGCATAGCCACTATACTTATTAAGTTCTTTGAAAATACGCAACAAGAAACAATTTCGAAATAGGTCTGTTGTACGATATGAATTACCATGATGAAATGAAGGTATTACATCGCGTAAACCGAAAGAAGTGAATTCGCTTTATGGACTCAAAGCAGTGTATTATAATTTGCAAGAAAATTCACGGCGCCGTATAGTTTTAGTTTATGTTCTCCACGTAGCCAGTACATTCCATTTGAAATATTAGAATTTCACGCTGCAAGACACTTTCAACATATCTCTTGCAGCTAAAGTTTTCGCTTTGATTTATAGTAATTTACGGTTTTTCAAGTTTGAAAGCTGTAAAGCATTTGGTTTTAAAAGCTCTTTGATTAAATGTCCATTCAGGATTACTTGCATTTACTAATGTTTTTGGCGCAACACAACGTGCATGAAAATTTATTGTTTTAAGCAGATTAAGGTAGTGTACGCTACGGAGAATGCTAATTATATTACGTGGAAACGGTGCAAATTTCTTAATTATATTTTTGCTTAGAACTGTTATTTAACGTGTAATTAGAAAAGATTTAATTATTATTTATAGAACAATAAAGGAGAGTTGGCAGTTTTTCAAATTAAAATATTGCCTAGTTATATATCGTTTGACAAATTAACTATTTTTTATTCTCTAATGTAATTTGTAAGATTCATTTTAGTTTATACCATCTGAATCTGCTATAAGACAATTTCACAACCAAAATTGGCTAAACGAAAGCTAAGGTAAAGTTTAGAACATATTAAAATAATAGACCGAGCTCCCATAACAAAAAAGATACCCCATCGAACACTTCAAATTTAAAAAGTGAAAATGGTTGCAAAACATGTAAAAATCATATTACGCCCGCCAAACTAGTAAGAATTTGTTACTTGTTATTTTTTATGAATTTTTAAATTTAGCTTTAAAAAATATTCTACTTTTCAAAGAACCTGCTTGACATTTTCGCAGTTTATGGTAAATAATGTACAATTTTTGTTAATTAACTTCTGGCAGACCTTTTGTTATAATTTCTTTTTCTGAAAGTGCACTTCATAACACCCCTTTTGTTTTAAAATATTGTATTTGCCGCCGTGCAACTTGACATTAAACAGTTTAGTCACCTAAAAAGTATAGATATATATAGATATAAAAAGTATAGATATTATTGGATCAAAGGTAATAATGAGGAGCCAGGTTGTGTACATATTTTTGCTTTACATCCCACCTAACATTCCTGTGGATACATATGAGGCTATATTTGACAGCATCGGCTCACTTGAATTTATACATAACTGCGATATAATAATTCTCGGAGACTTCAATGTCTTTGAGTATTCCTCATATCTGTCTAATTCGCATGCTAGGGTGAAGGTAATACCACTGATATATTTCATTAATTTCTTAGACTTAAATCAATAAATCAATGCAATAACATAGAAAACTCTGACAATCGCCTACTGGACTTGGTACTATCTAATAAAAATATCACCGTAAAAAAAGCAACAGATATCATTACAAAGGAAGACGTTTATCATCCAGCTTTGTTAATATCATTCAATATCAATTTTAATCCAAGAAATAATAAACAAAAAATTAACACTGCCTTCTATAATTTTCGCAAAGCCGACTATATCAACCTGTATCGTGAGCTGACCGAAATAAATTGGGATTGTCTAAACGATTTCTCTGATGTTAATTTGGCTTGCGATTACTTCTATGACAAAATATATCAGTCCTTTGATTTGTTTGTTCCTAAAACAAGACTTCGAAATAGAACGTACCCACCTTGATTCACCCCGGAAATTAAAAAAAAAAAATCGACTGAAACAAATTCGATGGAAAGAATATAAAAGAAACAATGACCCAGCAATACTAGAAGAATTCAGAATTCTCAGGCGAACCATAAAAGAAAGTATAGATATTTCGTACAAAAACTACTGCAATAATATTGAACAAAATATTTCCAACAACCCCAACAAATTCTGGCAATTTGTTAACGCTAAGCGAAATACATCCACTATACCTAATTATATGATTCTCCATAACGAGGAGTATAAGGATCAAGAAAGTATTGCCTCCCACTTTCAGGACTCATATGTACCGAGCGATGACCTGGCTGACCCAACGGAAGATAGCTCTATAACAGTCATTTCATGTTGAAAGTTTTACAGAGTTAGAAGTATATGATTGCATAAACAAATTAAAGCCGAAGACCACATCGGGGCGTGATAATATACCCGCATTTATAATAAGAGACTGCGCTAATGTATTTACACAGCCTTTGACCATAATCTATAATTTAGCTCTAAAAACACAAACATTCCCAAGTATTTAGAAAATGTCTAGAATTACACCAATTTTTAAAAAAGGCGATCGCAATAACATCCAGAATTACAGACCTATCACTATTATAAAAAACTTTGCCAAAATTCTTGAAATGCTACTTGATGAACATACTTCTAATTATATGAAAAATCGCATCTGTCCTTATCAACATGGCTTCACGCGTGGCAGGTCAACTGTTATTAATCTCTTATCTATTACTCAAACTCTAGCTGACTGGATCTTAACATCCTACTGAAAAAACTTGCTAATAATGAATTTCCTCCAATACTCCTTAAATTTTTCTTTAAGTCTTATCTTACCGACAGAAAGCAACTCGTGCAATGCTGTGGTTACCAGTCTGTTGAAATAGCCTCTACCTCTGGAGTTCCACAGGGATCCAACCTGGGTCCACTATTGTTTAACATATTGATAAATGATATTGGATCTGACTTAAATGTCTCATTTATGCTCTACGCTGATGATTTGAAAATCTATTCCACTATCAACAACGCAGCTGACTGCGATAATTTACAAGAAAATCTTCTCAAGATAAATCTGTGGTCTTCAGAAAACAAATTACCATTAAACGTTCAAAAATGTCATGTTATGTCTTTCACAAATAAATTGCATAGAATAAATTACAACTACTCAATAAATTAATCAACGTTATCTCGACCTGACACCATCCGAGACCTGGGAGTCACTTTCGATGATAAACTCACTTTCAAAAATCATATTAATAATCTAACATCAGAATCCTATAAAACGCTAGGCTTTATCGTTAGGAATTGCAAAGACTTCACTAATACTAGTACATTAAAGTTGCTATATATCTCGTTTATAAGATCTCGTGTTGAATACGCTTCAGTAATAATGGTGTCCTTATTATGACCTCCATGTGAATACTGTAGAAAACGTACAAAGAAGATTCTTAAAGTATGCCTGCTATAGAAAGGACGGTGTATGTTCCGCTATTGGCTTTCCTAATGATCGAATGGAGAACAGGTTATCCATCGAAAGTCTCGAGAATAGGCTTACGAAACCACAAATAATCTTCTTATATAAGCTACTAAATAGTAAAATAGACTGCAGGGATATTCTTCATCGTATTAACTTTCAAGTACCTAGAATTACCTCTAGGCATTCACTAACTTTTCATTTGCCGACGCCGAGAACAAACATCAAAAAGTTTTCTCCTATTAATCAAATATGCGACAAATATCATAAAATTCAACATAGAATTGACATATTCAACTAAAAAAACTGTCATAAGCTGTATTCTTGCTTATTTTTATTTTCAATTGTTACTTATTTGTCACTTATGTTTATGTGCACATAATATCGAATTACTTTGTAAATTGTATATTTAATAGTTGTATTACTTTTGTACCCATTCTGTAATTAGGTTAACACCTGTTGAATGGTTGTATATTAAATAAATAAATAAATAAAATAAGGTTTAAGATCTCTCCTATCTATTACAAGTTTCTGGCTAACAGTATTTGGTAACTAATCTGTCAAACTTAATTTTGAAGCATCACTGCATCAGGATCAATCACTGGCATCTCACAACACCCAGTTAAAAACGAACAACTGAAGTTTAAGATCTCCTCTATCCATAAAAATTTGCCTTTCATTGAAAAAATGTTTTTCGCCATATCAGACTTAATTTGTAAGTGCCGCGACAACGTTTTTTCCCCTTTAATAAGCTTTTACAATGTCCGCGTAATAACACCAAATTAATTTTTTTCTGTAATTAAGTTTGACATCTCTTTTATGTATAAAAGTTGAGCGGAAAAATTTTCTTCGCTATGACAGACTTCATTTTTTAAGTGCTGCGACCACATTTTTTAATGTCTGACATGGTGAAAAACATGTTTTCATTGACAGACAATGTTTTACGCATGGATCAGATCTTAAACTTCAGTAGCTTTTTTTTTAAGGACGTGTTATAAAATGCCAGTGATTGGTCCTGATACATTGATGCTGCGCAGTCAAAATTAAGTCTGACAAATTAATTAACAAAAATTGTTAACCAGATAAGTTGTCATAGCCAGGAGAGATCTTAAACTTCATTTAAAACAAAAAGCAAGGACGTGTTATGAAGTGCACTTTCGTAAAAAAAAATATTTATAACAAAATGTCAATTAACAAAAATTACCAGACAGACAAATATTTTCAAAAATTGTTCATTATTTACCAGAAATTGTGAACATTTCAAGCAGGTGTTTTAAAAAGTAGAAACTTTTTTTTTCTTAGAAAAATTCAAAAATTCATAAAAAATAAAAATTTCAAAATTTGTACTGGCATGGCGGGCGAATTACAGTGACTGGAAGTTAAAAACCTTTGAATTTTCAAAGATTTTTAATTTGCAGTCACTCGAGTCATACAGGGAAGGCATTAAACCAATTTTTTCATGACATTTTTTGTTCGGACTCCCTTGAGCTACCTATTCCCATAGCTTATTTCACCCAAACAATTTTTCAAAAATTTTTAACTTCCAGTCACTGTAATTCCACATGGAATGCATTAAATCAAATCTTTCATGATATTTTTATACGGAAGCCCTTGAACCACCTAGTCCCAAAGTTTGAAGAAAATTCCACCGAAATGATTTTTCCAATGCTGATAGTGCGGGGTCCTTTGTTGCAAGATAAAATTCAACCCTTTCTCAATAATCTGCCGAGAGATGTCGGAAGAAATTAGTATTATCGACTTAATGGTGCCCCGACTCATAAAGTTGAAGGGGTTAGCTAGGAGACAATTTTCGGGTAGGAGAATAGGTTTAAGGAGTCAAGTGTAGGAGTTTCCCCCTAGATCTATGGATTTAACGCCACTTGATTTCTATATGTGGGATCGCTTAAAGAATATAGTGCATAAGAGAATACTACGTAGTCAAGAAGAATTAGTAATAGTTATTTAATTCTGATTCATGTGTTGAAATCACTCCGTCTGAGATTATAAAGTTACACGCCATGTAAAGGACAAATTGAGAAATGTATTCCGAATGAGGTTACGTAGAGACGCAAAGAATTATAAAATAAATTGTCACTTGTAACAACTTTTGTTTTCATGGCTCATTATTGAAGATTATTTGTTAGAAAAATGGTAGGCATGTACGAATTAGAATTTTTGCCGTATTAACAAATTGATATTTTGTTATAAAATCAATTTATACTAGTACAATACATTATCCTAAACAAAAAATGAATAGTACATTTTTTTTGTTTGAGAATTCGTTTAACAGAAAAAAAATATTTTTAGCTGAAACAACTGTTTCTTTGACGACCCCTATCTCAAGCACCTACGAACCATTTACGATGCTATATTGTACAAAGGAGTTTCTAAAGGTGCCAATTAAGAATATCCTACTAGTTTTTCTTTTAATCGATAATACTTTTTTATTTAAAGCGGTCCCCTTTTTCCATTATATAATCGGACGCCTCTGACCACAATCAAATGTGGTCTCGTTCAGAGACTCACTTTAACACTTTATATCAGATAAACGAGATATGAGGGTGGCTACATGAAAAGTAGAACGTACTGTAGTATACTCACAAAAATGTAATATGTTATAAACAATAAGGAAATAAAACCTCACACACTGTGTTCTGAAAATAAATAATAATTATAAGAGAAAGATAAATAAAGGTTAGTGTAATAATATAAGTCATATTATTTTCAGTTCTTTATTTACATAGTCTGTTAGATGAACCGTAAGAATTTTAAACGAGAAATTTACTCATAAATTTAGAAAACTCCACAGAAAAAGTTCTTCGTCTGGAATTGTCCTTTACCACAAACATGTTTTAAAAAGTTATATAAACTTCCGCTCGAGATAAATCTTTCTAAGGAAGTTTTATTCCTTTCTTACTTTTCCCCGCTAACACTTTCCAGTTACTGGTAAATAATTTTCAATGCTTTAGAGCCAAGAGTGTTTAAATACTTTTAGATTGAAGATAGTATATCACTTCTATCAATTTTTGCAATTTAAGTTTTCATTCTGTGCAAATGTCTTCTAATAGACCAGTCAACGAAGCCCAAAAAAGATAGAGGAAATAATTCATGTAATAATAATAATAATAATAATAATATTTATTTATTTCAGAGAAGATATTACATTTTGCAATCAAAGGCACATATCAAAATATCAAAAATGAAATATCGTCAAAACAAAGTTGATGATGATCTTCCCTTTAGGGCTCCAAATCTATCAATATATTTTTAATTTCTTTATTAAATATTCTTTCAATTTTTTTGCATTTCTCTGTAGTTTGTTAAATAGCCTTATATACATACAATCTGAATTAATTTCTGCTATTGTTAGCCGATGTACTGGGTAGTCTATATCTGATATAGACTACACGGTGTACTGTACACCGTGTTCATAGGCATGAGAAATATTATAAACTGTTAATTTATCTTTATTTTTAAAAAGAAACATTGAACATTCATACACGTCTACTTCAATACTAGTTAAAATTCAATTTTTTTTAAAACCCCCTACAGGTCTCAATAAATGCCAAGTTGTGCATTAATTTTACAAGTCTCTTTTGTATTATGAATATTTCTTGAATAATATTATTTCCCTAGCAAATTATTCAAAATTCGCAAAGTATATAATTCGTAATGATTTCTGTTTTAAATATTTACAGATAATCCGAATGCTGTAACAAATTGCATTCAGTTTTTTACCTAAATATTTTATGCGTGTTGACCAGTGTAAATGATCATTCACTCCTAAACATGTTGCGTCTTCTTGAATGTTTAATTTGTCGTATAAAATATTTACGGTTATAGGTGTCTCTGTGTTTATAGTGTTCTGAATGGGATAATGTTCGTTTTCTCAAAGTTTAGTAAAAATCCATTATTTTAAACCATTCTTTTGCTTTCAGCATTAAGGTATTGCTTAAGTTTATTATCTCAGGATAATTTTCCATCGTCATTTTCAAATTTTTTTTTTTTTTAAATAGGTTTAGAATGTTACGGAACTCGAAAATTTTAAATTTGAGTGGACTTTTTTTCTTTATCTATTCCCTTTAGACGGTCAACCTTGTATATTTTCCAGTGAAAGTCTAACCATTTCTTTGGTGGCAGTAGCATCAGCTATCTACCAAATTTGACAGTTCTCCGTCAAGTAGTTTTTTAATTAACGCATCAACAGACAGATTGGCAGACAGACAGATAGACATACAGACAAACAGACAGACAGTCAGACAGACTCACGAAATTTATGATCCTATATTTTCATAATCTACGTAATCTGAAACATGAAAATCCGAAAAAAATTCGGAGGGAGATTTTTCTCGGATATGAGATTTTTGCACCCTCTGTATCTCGTAAAGTATTAATCCTAGAACAAAAATTAATAGGAACTTATTTATGTCATTTATTTTAATACTCTATATAAATACTTTTTCGCTACAGGGCGTGATTTTCGAGTTATTCCAGAAAAACGTGAAAAGGGGATCTTTACTACCCCCTACCTCCCCGCAGGCCATCCACTGGTCAGAAACTTTTAGTATCTTAATCTGGGCACTCTCCCCAACAACTATACAAAAATTGGCAACTATACGAATTATTTTCCGTATTTTTCCTTCGCTGATTGTACTATAAAGGTATTAATTATATAAAATGTAAAGGCGACTGGTAAAAAATTCTCACTTGTCCAAGATATACTTATATATCGGTTTCTCATCAACAATAATGAAATAAATTAAGGAATTAGAGAGGTAGAATAAGACATTTGAATTGTAACGATTAGCAGATTTGCAAATCGCAGTTTGCGTTTCTCCTTATTTCAGTTATGGATGCGTCAGTTTCCTAAATAATGTTTGCATGAATTTGTACTGTTCTATCCTGGTCTTTCAAAGTGAAATATGAACAAATCGCGCATTGCAAGTTTGGTTCTCATATAATGCAGAAGTTTCGCAGTATTTCATTTGTAGTTTTAGATGATATAAATCTACAATTTGACGTCATTTAGTTAGCTATTAGTTTTTCATGTTTTTGTTATATTATTTTTAGTATTCTGTTTTACTTTACAAAAAGTTTGGCATAAAGCTTAACAATTTTATAATGTGAACAATGTGATTAACAAGAGTAAAAATGAGAAAAGTCTTACATTTCTTTCACTCTCTATTCGTTTTGATGATGTGTTCTATTTCCCAGTTTCATTGTGTGTAAGGCGCGCTATATTTGTGTTGATTAAAATTTAAATTACGCCTAAATAAATACAGAGCTGAACCATTATTTTAAAAGATGACTCATGAGTTCGGGTTAAACTCTTCCTCGTTCTGCAAATTGACAGATATGCGTCAAATCAAAGAACAATTCAAATAAATCTAATCCTATCACTACAGAGATCAACATAATGATTTTGAAAAAATTAGTCACCATAATTACGTCAGTGTTTGTCCAGCTAATAATATGATTAACGTTTGTGTGTGAAGAGCAGGACACCTGAAAAGCATCTATACATATTAGGAGTATTTTGTAAAATAGCCTATGGTGACGATGGCTAACCCACACCATTTCATAAGAAAAAAGAAACGTTGAAGGTACCTTTACATTTACAGCCTCCCTAATTTTGTAAGGTTAGATTTTATTTAATCCTGAATGCTTATAGCCGAGCACAGAAACTTTTCTCCAGGGGTGAGTAATAATGTGACAGCTAATTTATTGATTCAAAATATAATATAGTCGATTGTCACCACAGGCTTACTATAACATTTACATAACTCTAAAATAGTTCAAATACATACTTCAGAAAGAATTCAAAGACGTGAATGTAACAAAAACAATATATTAACTTAAATTCCTTTACAAAATACATCTATTATAATAAACATACGGTAACCAACTTAAAAAAGCATGATAAAATCAAATTTCGTTGATTCTCAACAAACATACTTAACAATAATACGCAACGATTTGATAATAGATACATGTTCTTAACTCATGAATTTAAATCCTACAAATGCTTATGATTAATAAATCCAAAGCAAGGTAGTAACTTACTAAATGACCTTTAACATAAAATTTGGGCTTGCAAATTAAGCAAAAGATAAAATACACAGATACTTCTGTGTATTACATGAAAAAGAAAATGTAAACATGAAAGGAAAATTGTACACAAGTCTTAACTATAAAGTTACAGGTCTAAACATTTTTAAACGTAAGTGTTTATACGAATCAAAACCAAATATTCAACACAAAAGTTATTTAAAAGTTCTTACCGAATCAAAAGCCTTTTAAAATTAGATAACTTAATGACCCTATCGCGCGACGAATCTAGGGTCCGTTAACGTACAATCAAAACAGTTAGCACTTAATACGAAATTTCTGTCTCACCACCTTGCTGCAAACGATGAATCAAAATGGCTAGCCACTCCACTTGTTTTCGGAAAAGCTGCTATAACACTCGCAAATTTAATGAGCATTTACACTTCCTACAAGACACTGGAATTTAACTTTATATTAATGTACATACTGGTAATTATATTATTTCTAATATAATTGTTGCTTCAACAAATTTTACATTGACATTGCAACAGGTTGTCTGAAATTCAACATCTTTAACTCATAATTCCAAGTTCCAACAACTAGCATCGAATGCTATTCAACGATATTCATGAACATAATAGATATCAAAGTGTGCACTTGCATTTCATAAACAATACTGGAACATACTCGGGTTATACTGCCGACATAACTAATACGAAATTGCTATACTCAGCATTTGAACGGTACCATAAACGTAATTCACATTTCACTTATTTAATGTTAGGTAACTTATACTTTAGGGCACCAAATTATGCACCCTACACAACGAATTAAGGCGATTTCAAATTCAATCTCGCTTATATTTGTCAGGCAAACTCTACAAATGAACTTATATCGCACTGCAAAAAGTGAGCGTTACAAACTACACTTCTTTAAAAATCAAAAGGTCTGCCATTCTACTTATCTTGTGTTAAAGGTTATGGACCACCTAAGGTTGATGAAAAAGTAAACAAATACTGTGATTTACTAGCAGAAATATCAGTTTTTTGAACAGATTACACCAGCATCCATCGTATTGGAGTGGTTTATGAAAATTACCGATATTAGATTTAGTTGAAAAATCTGTGACAGTGACTGAACTACCAATCTTGGAGCTAGAAGTACTGTTAACAGTTAAAACCATTTATTAACATACTCTAATGTTACATTGCATGTGGGTACTTGATTTTTACATTATTTTATAGTGTACATTAAGACATTTATCAGTCTGTTATGTAGGTAAAAGAGTTCAAGAAACTCTGTTTTGAATAACTCAAATCGCCACAAAAAGAACATTATCACTACCATGCTTTGTAGGTGTAACGTGGCTTATGTGAGTGGAGAGTAGGGAGAATGTGGTCTCAAGGCGAGGAGCCGGAAGGCAGAGTCGGGGGCATGGCGTGTTTTCTGCGACTGGTAGACATTAGTTACTGCTCTATGCTGATCGTAGCTTCGTACAGCACGTTAGTTCAGCCGGCTAAAGCGTGTTGAGGCAAGCGCGCTTCGTCAAACTGTCTATCGTGTACTGGGTTCGATCCACAACTCCGAAGCAATGCCTGTAGGTAATGGATGTTGTCTGCGATCTGCAAATGTGTAACCCCTCCTTCCGGACAGCCCAGGCTCTAGATTTGGGGATTGTCTACTATGTGTGGTACGTGTATTAGTCTGGGTATAGATCTATTATTCTCATGTCATCTTAAGTCATGTCGCATGTTAATTCAGTATTGCATTATTTGCGTAAATAATTTGTGGTAGGTTTCCACGATGATCTCCAGCATCGTCCGCACATGAGTCCATGCAGTTCAGCGACAGTGATGTAGGACCAATATCATATTCAGTGTTACTTGTAGCCCCTTGAACTGCCTGTCTGATATAATAGTCCAGGACACGACTACATAAACGTACGTTTCGGCCAAAATAAAGTTCAATAGAACTTGAGCTTATTGGATACTTGTTTGGATATTTTACTCTATGTACGATGAGTATAGTATATTGAAGGCTACATAGGCTTCATTTATAGAGCTCCCAATCTGCAGAATGAATAATAAGCAACTGTGTAGTGTCTCAGAAATTTCACAGTTTTCCGTTTTTATATGAACGCCGATTTTTAGTTTCGTGAACGATTCAGCAGAAAAAACTAATGTTGCAAGGCATGCACTTTTGGTTCGATCAAGGAGCCTGAAACCCTTCCAGCAAGTGTTAACACACGAATTCACATACCGCGTAGCCATTGGCAAACACCAACTTGGGAAACCACATGTCTGCGATTTTGTGCTGTCACTGCTTGAAAATACAAAGAAAAAGATTAATACTACAATGGCGACTCGAGAAGATGCACTTAAGACATAATTGTACAGATACCAAACTGGGTGGATGTAAAAGGAGCGTCAACCACTTGTGCAAGTATCATAAAACTGATCTATTTCTCACTTATACGTGACTATGTAATGCTTTAGTAGAGATAACAACCAATACCATTAATAAAGCAATTGCACCCACATACGACATTATATCACAAATATAATTAGGAATGTGTATCTTCTATCTTAATGTGTAGTCTCTCTCGCCCAAGGATCTTTCAGAGCTTATGGAGATAGAGGGGGTCATATTACCTTGCGGTGTTACTCTGTGTCCTCAAAAGTTCTTACTTCTCGGAGTCCTCAGTCATTTGATAGCATTCGAAAAATAATTTCTAGTTCAAAGTTTACTGCTTTTTAGAGAGAAAAAAAACTTTTAACATTGCGAAAAAATATCATCGAAAAATCACTATCTTGAATTCTGGCCTTTAAGTATCTGTTATATAATTGTCACTATTTCATGAAATCGTCGGTCGTAATCCATTCCCGTAAATGTGACAAAAATATTTACTTAAACGTTAGGAATTAATGCAAATTGTGATATTTATTTAAACCTAATTATTGCAATAATTTACAGTGAGCCTTCGACAACAAAAAATACATAATACATAATTCAAAAAGGTGTTTTTTTTCCGCTGAACTTATGCGTCTACTATAAAAAAGTTTCACCATAATTAACAAAAAGGTCGCTACACTGTATCAAAAATATTTTATATTACGGCACGATATCACAGCCGGTTAAAACGTAGTATGTAGCGAGCAGACTTGGGTAAACTGTCTACAGTGTACTGGGTTCGACTCTCAGTTTTGACACTGGCAATATCAATGAGTAATGGACATGTACTGCGTTTCTGAAAATATGTAGCCTCCTTCTAGCTAGCCGTGAATTTAAGTGTTGTCTAATATATGTGACGTATTATAGAAGATTTCAGAATTAAGCAGGGCTGCAGGTAAAATCTATTTTTAATGCCACATTCACGTAGTGGAGTGAAAGCATAATAATTGCAAAAAGAAATCAAAAAATTCTTTTGCTGAAATGAGCTCAGAATGCAATGAAACATCGAGGTTCTGAATTTGAGCGAAAAAAACTTGCTGTCTGTCAGTCGGTCGGTATGTCTGTAACTTTATTATTTGTGCACACGTTTTCTCAGGGAGTATTTAAGATATTGACTTGATATCTGGTACACATGATGAGTTCTGGAAATGGATTATATTTTGCGTTACTTCCGAGAAAGGGTTGGGTGTTAAATAGGGGTAAATAGAGAAAAATAAGTAAAACAAGCTGGTAAAAGTACAGAAACTTGTGATTTGGTATATACACTAGAAGCCAAGGCCCCGTGCTTTTCATCATATTTTTAAACCCCCGCCAAGCCACTCCATTATTAAATGGGTTGATAAAATAAAATTGAGATATTCACTTGAAATTTGGTACACGTATGTATTATGACGGCATCTGAAATTAGATTATATTTTGATATAATTCCGTTGAAGGGTTGGGGGTTAAATAGGGGAAGATACGTAAAGAAAGCTGGTAAGAGTGGAATAACTTGGGACTTGGTGTATTTACCAAAAGCCAAGGCAGATTTCTTTGAAATATTATTCAACCCCCCCAACACATCCACTCCATTATTAAAGTAAAATAAAATTGAGATATTCACTCGAAATTTGGTACACGTTTGGGGAAAAAATATGTGAAACAATCTAATAAGAGCCCAGAAACTTCATGTGTGGCGTATATGCCATAAACCGACGCCTTAATTTTTTTATGACGTCTGCCTCAAATATATTATTAAAATTCTATGACCAATTATTTCCACATACTAGAACGCAAATATAGTCAACATGTTTTTCTTCAAAGATACTGCAATGGGAAATCTGGATGTGGAAGTAGTGATTCCTTGTGCAGCGGTTTCTTTTTGAGATAGTTTGAAGTTTTATTTGTTGCTTTACGTAATTAGTATAGAGTATAGTTTCAAACATCGAGTGCCTCATAGAAATTTTCAAAGCTGACATAAAGCTGACACTTTTCATCAAGAAGTCTTATAATTACTCAATATCCTTGTAAGTTCATAATTTATATAAAAGTTGTAAAACAAAGGGACCAGATAAATCGAAACGAGATGACATAAGACCCATATTTAATCTTGTGACGTGGGTTGACTTGAAAGTATATAGCAAACTTTTCAGGATCTTTATATGGAAATCATTTTATCCTGTTATTATACTGTGGAATCAGGTAAAATTTTTTATTAAAAAAAACATTTCTAATTTAAATATGCTAAGAAACATCCACATCCATGTTAAAAATGGAAGCATAAAAGATAACTGTCTAAACGTATTTTCTTTTCATTAATCGTCAATAATTTTGATTAACAGGTTACAAAGAATTATAAAGACGACATCTCCTAGCATGGCGTCGTTGCGTTTTCAGTTAACGTCGCTTTTGAATTGAGAAGAAAAGGAAGCTCAACTATATCACGTGACCATGTCTAAATAGAGACCAATTGATAAAACACAAAATAAAAGTTCGGCATTAAAATATAATGAATTATTTTTTTAATTAGAAGGAATCTGAAAAATGTATGTAATTTGATCATCCAGAAGACCTTAATTATTTTCGCCAATAGGTAGGAAAGAGCACTCTAACGTTAGAACAAAATGAAGATCAACTTTACTGTACCATGTAATCATGTCAGTATCTGAACCAAGTACTGAAAATACATAAAAAACTAAGATATACCCAAGGCAGATGATCCGATCACGTATTTTGCTAAGACAGGACACTTGAACCCATTGCATAATCATACGCCATATATTTTAAAATAATGCTTTTATAAAAATATATAATATTACTTCCGCATCCACGTGGAGTGGAAGTATAGTGATCCGAACAAAGTTTTCAAATTTTCTAGTAACAATGGTTTCAAAATTAGGATTAAAACATGCATTTGGGTCTAGGGTATAAAATATTGTTCATTTTTCTTTATTTGACTGTGGCCAGGTAGGACTTCTAAAAAATAAGGGAGACATGACCAATTCCTTTTGCAGAGAAGTAAATTAAAAGTAAAAAAATGAAAACTGCTCTAACGGTGTAAATTTAAAATAATTTGCATTAATGTATGTGGCATAATAAGAGGACATTGACCGGCATGATAACATCCTTAAATTTCGCAAACACCGCAATAAACTTGATCATCATTCTGCTAGGGCACTGCTGTGTTTAAGCTCTTGACAGTCATGTGAATTTATGAAAAACCATTTAATAAAACTAAAATATAGGAAACTATGTTTTTGTCCATTACAGATGTATTTTTCATGAAAATATAGCTATAACCAATAGTCATTCTGCTTTGTATTAAAAATTCTTCATGAATTCTCGAAATCGAGAATTTCAAAAGAAATCGAGAATTAAGTTGATCTCTTATCGATCTCGTCTCGAATATTCGAAATCTAAAATTGTCCATTTCGATTTCGAATTTCGAGACGAGACGAGACAAGATCGAGAAGTATTTCGTCTCAGTGGCATCACTATATATTATTGTGAAATGTATATTACCAAAATATATAAATAGATAATGATAACAATTGACAAAATCTCTGTTCAATTATAAAACATTAAGAATATGAAGACAATAAGGTAAGATAAGATAAGATAATTTATTGGTGTTATTTATACAGTATAATGTATTTACTTAAGTCAACATATGGTATATGAATGAATTTAAGGCTAGTTATAAGATAAAATTGGTAAAAGACAAACAATGTTTTTAGACATACAGACAGACTAAATAAAATGCTTATATACATACATTTTATTTTTTTGGAAATCAAAACAGGCCAATATTACAGTTTAAAAATTGCTCGTAACTATAGAATGCGTGTTCTATGAGATACGTTTTCATCCTATGCTTGAAGAGTTTAAGTGGCAATTCTCTAATAAATATAGGCTGTTTATTATGAAATTTTATGGCACAATAGTTCGGTCAATTTTGAATCCTTTTCAAGCGACAGTTTATAACTAAATTTTCTTTCCTCCTAGTGTCACGGTCGTGGATGTCCTGACTTACTTCATAAGTACCATTATTTTTCTTAATATGCATAAACAGAAGGAAATGTTAATATTTTAAGTTTTACAAAAGAACTTCTGCAGTCTTTCTTAAAATTTAATTCGTCCAATATCCTCACTCTCTTTCTTTGTAACATAAAATTTCGCTTGCGGTCTGCAGCGTATCCCCAAGCTATAATGGCTAAGAGACATGCGAGTGACAGAGAGCGAAATATGCAATCCTTAGAGTGTTGGCAAAAATGGAGTTTGCTAAGTTGCGCATGTTAGATCTAATTTTTTTGAAACAGTGTTTATGTTCATTCCATTTCAATCTTCCGTCTAGATGTAAGCCCAGAAATTTTACGCCACACGGACAGTTAATTATATCTTCATGATTTCTTAATGTGAATAGCATATTTTGAGTTTCATCTCTGTTCAGGAAAAGTTCATTTGCATTAAACCACTGTCCAGCTTTGGCTAGTGCCTCACATGAACTCTCAAGTACCGTATCTAGATTTTTACCAGATGAACGAATAGTAGTATCATCCACAAACAGTAAATAATTTGTTAAGTGGTTGCCAAATGGGAGATCGTTAATAAAAATGAGGAATACCAGAGGACCTAATATAGACCCCTGTGGTACTCCAGAGTAGTTCGTGTGAGACACGGTCAAAAGCTTTACTTAAGCCACAGAACGTTATTGCTGTGAATTCAAAATTTTCAAATGATTCGGTTATATTTAATAATAGATCTATAATACCTGTGACCGTGACTTCGATTTTCAGGAATCCGTGCTGGGAGATGGTAAAAATATTGTTGTCTTCAAAGTACCTCATTACTTTGAAGGCAACACACTCAAATATTTTCGAAATTATCGACAGTAAAGATATTGGTCTGTAATTCGATATATCGTTGGTATTTCCTTTTTTATAGATAGGGATTACTAAGGCCTTTTTCAGGCTAGAAGGGAATCTTCCTTCTTTAAAGCAGATATTTATTACTTTCGTTAGTGGTGTTATAATTAAATTTTTTATTCGCTTAATAATGTGTACGCTAAATCCATAAATATCCTTACTCTGTTTATTTTTTAGAGAGTTTATAGTATCTCTTACTTCATTGTAAGTCACTTCCTCTAGATCAAATTCTTGTTTCAGCGTATTTAACTTTGTCATATTAGCTAAGGGATCGATATTTACTTTTTCTATATCTTTTAATAATTTTTGAGCAATATTTATAAAGTAATCATTATAGCAATCTGGGGAAATGTTTCCATAGTTTATTTTATTTTTTAAGGTACGTCTTTGAACATCTATTATATTCCACATGGTTTTTGCTCGGTTTTTTGACGTCTCAATTAATTTGCCATTTGCAGATTTTTTAGCATTAAAAATGGCTGGTTTGTACTTTTTTTAAAGATTTTTCTTTTCTTTATTTAAATCAGAGAACGGGTATTGTTTATAAAAATCATTAAAAATACTTAGTTTTCCTGGCATATTTTACTTCCACATCCACGTAGTGGATTGGAAGTATAGTAATCGCAAAAAAATTTTCAAAAATTTTTATTCGTGAAATAGGTTTAGAATGTCATGAAACGTCGAGATTTTAAATTTTAGCGAAAAAAAAATTTTCTGTCTGTCGGTCTGTCTGTCTGTAACTTTTTTTGTCCGCACGCTTTCTCCGGAACGGTTTAAGATATTGACCTGAACTTTTGTACACGTATATATTATAACGAGATCTGGAACTGGATTGTTTTTTGAGGAAATCCGGTGAAGGGTTGGGGGTTAAATAGGGGTAAATAGGGGGATATAAGTAAAGCAAGCTTGTAAGAGTACAGAAACTTGAAATTCGGTGTATGTACTAGAAGTTAAGGCCTCAGATTTTTTTATAATATTTTTCAACCCCCCACCACCCCTACCCCATTAAAGGGGTTGATAAAATAAAGTTGAGATATTCATTTGAAATTTCGTACACGTATGTATTATAACGATGTCGAGAATTAAATTATATTTTGGGATGATTCCGATGAAGGGTTGGGGGTTAATTTGGGGTAAATAGAGGAATATAAGTAAAACTAGTTGGTAAGAGTACAGAAACTTGAAATTCGGTGTATGTACTAGAAGCCAAAGCGTCAGATTTTTTAATAATATTTTTCAACCCCCACCACCCCTACTCAAAGGGTTGATAAAATAAAATTGAGAAGATATTCATTTGAAATTTGGTACACGTATGTATTATAACGACGTCTGAAACTAGATCATAATTTGAGATGATGCCGTTGAAGGGTTGGGGGTTAAATAGGGGCAAATAGGGGAAAATAAGTAAAGCAAGCTGGTAAGACTACAGAAATTTGGGATTCGGTGTATATACTAGAAACCAAGGCCTCAGATTTCTTTCTAATATTTTTCAAACTCTACCACCTCCGCTTCATTATTAATGGGATTGTTACATCAAATTGAGATACTCGCTTGAAAGTTAGTACACATATGTATTGTAGTGACATCTGCTTGAGATGACTCCATTGAGGTGGTAGGTTGTAAATAGTGGAAAATAAGTACGATAAACTAGAAACTTCATTTTTAACGCATATGGTAGAAACCAACTCCGCAAACTTTTCTATGACATCTACCCCAAATATTATTAAAATTCTATGACCAATAATTTCCACATACTAGAGTGCAAATATAGTCAAGATGTTTCCTTTAAAGTGACTTGGACGAATAGTCTGGATGTGGAAGTAGTGATTCCTTAGGCAGCGGTTTTTTAAGTTGTCATGAAACCAATTTACCTTAATTACTTAATTTGTTTTGTTTGTGTACATTTCTTCAGGGAAAGCATGAGGATATGCATTTTGTAGTTGATCTACGAACATCATTACTTTGCTTTCGGCATCCAAGCTTTTATCATCAATAAATAACCAGGAGATATTCTCCACTAAGTTATAGAAAGTGACTTATTCTTTCTCTGTTATGGTTCTACAGTCTTTTTTTTTTAAATAGAAATGATTAACAACTTTTTACTTCGGGATCGGTCATTTCTAAAAACAATAGGGTCTTTCCTTTAGCTGACACTAACTTCCCGTTCAAATCTCAATACAATCACATTTTTATTTCTAAAGTTGCTGTGGTTATAAGAATCGCAATGGAGACTCAGGCGGACGTTTTTTGGGTCTAGCCGTGAAATTGTCTCCAATAGAAACCTATAACGTTGTCTGTGGCATAATGTCGAGAGGGTTACGAAGTAATTTTCTTCAGAGTTATCATAACAAAAGGCGGCGGATCTAGACCGGGAGGTTCGAAAAACATCCCCCAAGTCAAGGTGTAAGCCATCGTGCCGAGGACTGAATGGTACCAGGGTTAGGGTACCTCTAACGATGCCTATGGGAATTTGGGCGACATCCCATAGTAACCAGCCCCCACGTGTTTGTGCCGTGCGTGGCGACCCGTGTCGTCGGATGAAGGAATCCTGGTGGTTGAGTGGGCCGTACCTGCAACACGCCACTTTGGTCCGGAGTTCGGCTAGACGGGCGGTCGGGAGCTAACCCACTCCTGATCAACCGGCTGCGTCGTCCCGTCAGAGGGCCGGCAGGGTGAGTCTCTGGCGGCAGGGGGCGCGTAGGGGGCCGTGGATCTGGCTGTCGATCGCCTCGGCAGTCAGGTTTGCGCCACCCTCTCACAGCGTTGCCTGTCTCTGGGGGCTATATCCATCTGGTATCCTTGGTGATCGCACGGGCTTGCCGTGCGACATCCCCAAAGAGGGCTCCGTGGCGGGTGGGGAACCAGATGGACGAAATCAATAAATAACCCATATGGATAATAAAACTTTAGCCAATCAAGTGGCAGAGCGGCCACGCTCGCCGCACCAACCAGTGGATGAGCGCCAGC
Organism: Stenurella melanura; assembly: GCA_963583905.1. Lineage (NCBI taxonomy): Eukaryota > Metazoa > Arthropoda > Insecta > Coleoptera > Cerambycidae > Stenurella > Stenurella melanura. The sequence goes on along the minus strand of OY757312.1, from coordinate 65,849,438 downwards.
GCCCACCACAACATGTACAATCTGCGGCAGAGCGACAACGTTCGCCGCAGAACGAGCCAAACAAGGTAAGAGTAGTCCAGTGTAACCTGCAACACAGTAGAGCGGCAACGGCAACATTGTGCCGACGACTCGATGTGGAGCAGGATACACTGGCTCTAATCCAAGAACCCTGGATAGTTAAATCTAAAATATCTGGTTTAACAAAACTAAACGGAGTTATTTTCAGCTCACCAACAATGACGCCGAGGACAGCGATTTATGCCCCCCGGCACATCAAAATCCAGCCATTACAACACCTTTCAACCTCTGATCTCACGGCCGTGAGGGTGGAATGTGCAATAACAGGCAAACCAACAACAGTCGTAATAGCATCAGTGTATCTCCCCCAGGACCAGGCAACACCACCGCCGACAAGGGAAATGGAGAACCTGGTAACTCATTGCCTCACCCAGAAATGGGAACTAATCATGGGATGTGACGCCAATGCTCACCATGTAACCTGGGGCAACAAAGACAACAATGTTAGAGGTAAGTCACTTTACGACTATATAATCGGTAATAACCTTAATATAATTAACCAAGGCTGTACACCGACATTTATTAACTCTAGAAGTCAAACCATAGTAGATATCACCTTAGCTACAAACCGTATATCCAACTCGATCCAAGACTGGCATGTGTCTGACGCTGCTTCAATGTCAGACCACCGCTGGATTGAATTCGGCATTAAATTAATCAAAGCACCAAGAAAACTCCTCAGGAACCCCCGAGACACTGACAGAGATGAATATCGACGTCAACTCAGGGAGAACCTGAGGGATGTACACAACTGGGTGCCACAAAACAACGGAGAGATTGAGCAGTATGTTAAAACTGTTCAAACCGCTATGAAAAAAGCTTACGAAGCATCGTGTCCCTTGAAGGCCGTACAACAGCAGCCTGGGGAAGCCACTAAATAGTGGTGCCAGACGCTGACCGACCTCAAGAAACAAGCTAGGACATCGTTCAACAAGGCGAAAATGACAAAACTTGAATCAGATTGGGAGCTATACAGAACCAATCAAAGAGAGTTCAAAAAACTAGTCAGGCAGAGACAACGAGAGGCATGGAGAGCCTACTGTGAGGAGATCGAGGATTGCTCGCAGGCTGCTAGGCTACATAAAATACTTGCCAAAAACAAAGACAATCACCTAGGTCTACTGAAAAAGGATGATGGTACCAGTACCAACGACCTACATGAAAGCCTAGAGTTGCTTATGGAAACTCACTTCCCAGAATCTGTAGTGACAGATCGGAAGGAATGGCCAAATGAAACCGACACTCAACCCACCGAACTGGACTGGCAAACTGCCAAACAAATTGTGAGTGAAGACAGAATTAAATGGGCAATACTGGGCTTCTCCCCCTTCAAATCGCCAGGTACTGACGGCATTCATCCAGCCCTTTTACAATGGGGTCTGGATGAAATAGTGCCGCACCTGACAGCAATATTCAGGACATGCCTAGCACACCTTTATATTCCGAAGGTGTGGAGAGAAGTCAAAGTAGTGTTCATACCAAAGGCGGGAAGAATAGACTATACTACCCCCAAAGCATACCGACCCATTAGCTTGACCTCGTTCCTTCTCAAGGCGATGGAAAAGCTATGTGAGCGATACTTGAGGGATGTTGCGATCACTGCTAATCCCACACATCCCAATCAGCATGCATACACCCCGGGCAGATCCACCGACACCGCCCTTCATGCGGTTAGTGGTCGGATTGAAAAGTCTTTGGACAATAAAGAGTCCACCCTGGGTGTCTTCATAGACATAGAAGGCGCTTTTGATAAAACCACCTTTCCAAAAATTACAGCAGCCCTCACGAGCAGGAACGTTTCTCCGATCGTAAGTGGCTGGATATCCAACATGCTCTCAAAAAGAGCGGTACAGATTAACATGGGAGACATCGCTGTTAGAGGAATGGTTGCAAGAGGCTGTCCTCAGGGGGGTGTCTTATCACCTCTTCTATGGAACTTAGTTCTTGACAGCCTCCTGCGAGGTCTCAACTCCGAGGGATTCCACACAATTGCATACGCAGATGATCTAACGATACTGCTTAGTGGTAAATTCGAAGGAGTCCTCTGTGATCGAATGTAGATGGCCCTGAGAATAATCGAAAGATGGTGCAGAGAACACTCTCTGTCGGTCAACCCCAGGAAGACAGAGCTGGTCCTCTTCACAAGGAAAAGGAAATTGGGGCCAATGACGGCCCCTGTTCTCCTAAATACCACACTAAATTTCGCATCAGAAGTAAAATACCTTGGAGTAACTTTTGATGCCAAACTAACATGGAATCTTCATTTAGACAGAAGACTAAAGAAGGCTTACATCTCTTTTGAGCAGTGCCGCAGAACCATAGGGAAAACCTGGGGAATGAAACCCAAAGTGGCTATGTGGATTTACACTGCTATAATAAGACCAATGATAGCCTATGGAGCCATCGTCTGGTGGCCTAAGAGTCAGCAGACTGTAGCGAAACGTAAGCTCAGCCAGGTACAACGAGTAGCCTGTTTAAACACAATTGGAGCTATGAGAACAACACCAACAAGAGCAATGGAAGTGATGCTGTGCCTGCCACCACTAGACATATATCTAGAAGAGGTGGCCCTAACTACTATGGCACGTCTCAAATCCGTTGGCATACAGCCAAACATAGGATGTGGAGTGACCAGATGCCGGCTGTGGAATGAGGCAATTAAACAAATGCCACTTCTGCAGGTACGTGCAGATGGTATTTCTCCACAGTTCATCTTTGATAGACCCTATGAAATACACACCAACAGTAGCAATGAGGCCGTCAGTGAAGGAACAGTTAACATCTTCACAGACGGATCGAAAAAGAAAGAAGGAACAGGTTGTGGGGTATACTCCAGGAACCTGCAAATTCAAATTAAATGGGCTATGGACAAACAAGCCAGTATAATACAAACAGAACTGGCGGGAATAACCATAGCCGCAAAAGAAATTTCCCGTAGACAAATAACGGGAAAAACAATAAGAATCTACACTGATAGTAGACAATCACTACTGGCCCTACAGAGACACAAAATAACAACAGGGTCAGTATGGGAATGCCATCAGGCACTCGTGGGCGCCTCCAGCATGAACGGTGTCATTCTATGCTGGGTCAAAGGGCATGCACAGTGCAGAGGCAACAGGGAAGCTGACAGTCTGGCTAAGAAGGCAGCCAGTCTAAGTATACTTGGACCTGGCCCTTCCAACATACTGCCGACCTCAGCAATAATGCTAATGATTAAAGAAGACACCCACAGAAAATTTAAAAAACTGTGGGATGAAACTCATAGTAGTTGTCAGTTGGCCAGGGATCTGCTTAGATACCCTGACAAGGATACAACGATGATCTACCTAGGAATGTCCAGGAAGAACCTGCGCTTCGCGACAGGAATTCTTACTGGTCATTGCCAGCTGAGGAAGCACCTTTACAACATGAAGTTAAATGACACACCCCTATGCAGAGGTTGTGAACAAGAAGACGAGACTGTCCAACACGTACTCTGTGAGTGCCCGGCAGTCTCCTCTAGCAGAGAATCCATTTTGGGAGAACGTTGGCCTACACTGGCCGACTTGAGGGATATTCCCCTAAGCAGCATCACCACCTTCTTCACAAGATTAGGATGGTTGGAGGCCTAGGTGGAATCCTGTATCCCTCGGAAGGACGTACAAGGGGCCCAATGGGGCCTAGGTGCTGCGGTCACCTAAATGTGACTGCCCTCCCACAAACTCCAAACTCCAACTCATTCAGTGGAACTAGTAGATATTGATCCTTAAAATTTTCATGAGTATTTTATTCGTGTTTGTACTGAGGCTTAGCCATCGGAAAATATAGTGAAATTTTTAGAACGTACCTTAATATTTCCATTTAATTCTATTTCCCTACCTGTTGTACTTTAGTAACTATACCCATTTAAAGAAAAGTTGTCCTCTACATTATGGCATAGACAACGTTATAGGTTTCTATTGGAGGCTATTCCACCGTAGAAGTACAGCTAGATCCGTTGTTCCGAATTGGATCACGAGCACATTGATATGGAATTTTTCTATCTAAGCGGTTTTAGAACTATACCGATCAAATGCAATATGCTTTTCGTTTCCATATTTGCGAATAATATGACAACACTTCATCTTACCGAGAAGTTCTGTTGTCTCGCAACGCAATATTTTCTTCATCATATATGTTCAGTTAGTTACACATCAATTATAATTGATTGCTTAATTGAGCCGAAAGTAAGGTAATGCCTACTCGTAATTACTAGCTGTTTACCTACTAGATATTTACTTACAGTGTATGCGAGAAACATTTTAACGTGTACGCATTATTATTCTAATTATCGGGCTTACTATGTTTCTTCGTCATTTTATAATCTCTGCGTATTTGTGCAGAGAATGCAAATAACAAATTAAACGGAAAAATTATAATTTTCGCAGATTTTTAAAAATATGATAATGTGTTAATTGGTTTATTATTTAATTTTAATTGTGCCCTGAAGATGTCAGCGATTTGAAAAAGGCTCGTTAGTTATTATTATAATATCTTATCAATGGCTTGAAGCTGCTCTCCCTATACACATTTTTATGACGCATTAGATAGGCACATTGTCGTTTGTAGAGGAAACAATTTCAAATCGCTGTGTTTGTCATTGAGTTTGAAATATTTTCCCATATGTCCGTTTGTCCATCTATCATTCAGTCGTATTTTCTGCAAATAAGGTAACATAAAAAAGAAAGGTTAGTATTGGAAGGACGCAAGTTAGTGATAACTAAAGGAAGAATTCTGTTGATTTTGAAAAAAATCGGGCAGTAAATATAAACATAATAAAACTTGGAAAAAATACATGAGATTCTGCAAATATCAAAGTACTGTATAGTGTAGTGACAAACATTCCATCAACCAAGATGGCATTATCGGGGAATGAATAAAATTACAAACATTTGTAACTAAGAAATTAACCTATTTTCAGGAAATTTCAAAACGTGTACTATAGTATATTGAACATTAAAAGTTACAAATATATCAATTACATCTAAAAAAATAACCTGTTTTTAAAAGACTTCAAAACATGTAGTGCAGTATGTTCAACATACATATATTATAAAGTTTAATACTTGGACGAGGAATATAATGTTTACATCTACTTTTTATTAAAACATGCAATAACTAAAATATTTACTCACTGAATTTTCAAAATCAATAGAGTTCTTCCTACAGCTAACATTAACTTACTTCCCTCGAAATAAAACACTTCTTGTTTCTTACGTATTCCACCGCGATTCAGGCATCAACAGACGGTAGATTTATTAGATTCTGCTTTACTAAAGCATTCGTTGATCATTTGAATCACGTATGAAATTACAGAACTATTAGAAACCACAAGACAACGAAACGTGCAAATATAGCACATACTTGGAGTGACAAGGGTATACACAGTTTGTAGATATATACAAAATACCACGACAATATCAACGCTTTCTCAATCATTTATTTAAATTTATCCGCCACATTCAATTGATGAGAATAATTTCACGCAAAAAACAATTGTTCTTTTTCAGTGTATGTATATCATTGTTCATTTTGAAGTAAACTTAATTAGCATGCTAGTAACTTATCGTACAACAAACTTTAAAGCAATAGTTCAAATTACACTAAAACAAGATCAATTTATGGAAAAATTTGCGTCTTGATGAATTCTTGCAGTAAGATATTGCTATTCTAAATAATTTCTCAAAAGTCCCATCGACTTCACGTAACCACAATTTCTTACAGGAGTTGAAAAGCAGCTTTTGCGAATATCTCGCAAAATATTAATTTTAATGCAAAGATAGTCTAGATATAATTTGTAGCTCGTGAAATCTGTAGCAAATTACCTTTTTTGGTAGAACTCACCGATTAGGAGATATTTGATTTAGGCCACGTGCAATTTGCGTGAGGTTGTCTGTTAGTGTAGTATAGTCATGTCTACGATTGTAACCATGAAGAAAACTCACTATATAATACTGTAAGGACTAATATTGAAGTGCACTCCGAAAATACACCCCAATCCTACCATAAGACCTAGAAGAACAAATGCCAGCCATTTTTTTGTTTGGGTATGGGGGTTTCTGCACACCAGCTCTATCTGTTGTAGAGAAGTGTAGATTTTTAACTGTTCTTAGTTCTGAGCGGACGCGGACGTATCAGTTAATATTTTTGTGTAATAAAAGTAGGCTCATTTCTACGTTGTGCGAAAATTTGGAAACTGCGAACATTTTTAGCGCGGGACAAGCTCAAGACGATGGTAATGTTACGACTATTGATACTGCACTGGAGCAATACTATGCGAATAAAACGATTGTTGCAGGTGATGGCATTATTAATATTGTTAGTTGCTCGAAGGCCAACTGATAAAGAAATATATTTTCTGAAGCCAGAAAATCACAAAATTGAAAAACATATACAGACTGTCTATTTTACGAAGGCCACACCAAATATCTCGCTTAATATCTATTGTAGAAGAATAAAGTTTTAGAAACAGTTATCCCATTTTTTGTGAGCTATATTTCAGTAAAAAGAAATTGTAAATCCATAGCCTACTTTATGAGATATATTACAAAAACCTGAAAAATAGGAAAATCACAAACGGTTATAGCTTCCATATTTGAGGAGATACGAAAAAAGTTAAAGGAATGAAAGTTGACGGCAAAGACAATAAGAATAATAACGTGTAACAAAAAAATCGAAAAATGCAGTTGGCTTTGACATACGCTATTGTGCAAAAATGAAAAATACATATCTCAAAGTAGGCCGTGACGCCATTAATTCCGTTATTTTTTTCTCATTCCAACGATATAAAACATGTCACAGAAATTTTAACAGATAGTGTCAATATTTAATATTTTACGAATACCACAATTCATATAATTGAATCGTAACAATCAGCTGTGCCAGTAATTAGTGAAAAACAGTGTATACAGTTATTAATAAATTTGACAGATTGTCACTGTTGTATGTTGTATGTTGCGTTGTCGAGTTCTAAGACAAATTTTATATCAGTAATTATGGTGTACACCAATAATAACAAATTCGATATGATTAGCATTTATTGTCAGTGCAATTTTGACGCTGAGATGGCAGTCACGGTTTACGGGGATAGATTTCCAGATGCTCCGCAGCCAAATCGAACTATGTTTAGGAAGTTAGTTCAAAATATAAAAACGCACGGTTCATTTTCAAAAAAAGTAGTAGGCGAGCGCATGTTGCGGATAATGTAAGAAAAGTGTATAGAGTAATGAATTATGTTAACCAAAATGAGGAAACCTCTTTGAGACAAATTCAGAGAAACTGTCGCATAAAAAAAGACAGTGCAAGAAAAATATTGAAAAAAAACGGATTTCGATGCTACAAAATGAGGAAAGTTCAACATTCAAATGAGGGAGATAAGCCAAGGAGAGTAAGATTTTGTAGATGGTTATTAAATAAGAAAAGGAATGACGCGCTGATATGTAGCAAAATTCTTTGGTCGAACGAATCAAATTTTTCTAATAATGGATTTTTCAATAGAAATATGCATTATAAGTGGACACGAGAAAATACATATTGGTGCAGAGAGACTGCTTTCCAAGAAAGATTTTCTACGAATGTTTGGTTGGGTCTTTTAGGGACTAAAGTAATTGGACCTTATTTTTATGATGGCAAATTAACCGCTCGTAGATACCTTAATTTCCTGCAAAACGAATTTCAAGATTTTCTTTATGAATTAATAGTGGCAGAAAGATTAAATTAATCATATTTTCAACAAGATGGGGGTCCACCTCACACTGCTGTAATATGTACAAATTATTTAAATCAAGTTATGCCAGATAGCTGGAGAGGCACCTATGGACACATTCTATGGCCAGCTCGATCACCAGATATTACTCCTTTGGATTTTTTCGTCTGGGGTTACATTAAAGACAAGGTATTTCAAACTGCCCCTGAAAATATTGAGGACATCAAAACCAGAATTCGAAACGCATGTGAGGCAATTACTCCTGAAATGCTCCAAAATGTAATGCGTGACGTGTCTCGTAGAGCACGTTTATGTGTCAGAATGCATGGTGCACAATTTGAGCATTTGTAGTTAGAAAAATAAATACACACAATTTCTTTTCAATATAGTAGTAGGTAGTACTGTTATACATAGTTTTTCGTTTTTTTCTTTGGATGTTCGTTTTGTACTTGTATTTTTATTTATGAGATATTTATTGGTTTGTATTAAATTGTAATAAATAATTACGGAATTATAATTATTATAAAGTGAATTTTTACTATTATGGCACAGCTGATTGTTACGATTCAATTATATAAATTGTGGTATTCGTAAAATATTAAATATTGACACCATCGGTTAAAATTTCTGTGACATGTTTTATATTGTTGGAATGAGAAAAAAATAACGGAATTAATGGCGTCACGGCCTACTTTGAGATATGTATTTTTCATTTTTGCACAATAGCGTATGTCCAAGCCAACTGCATTTTTCGATTTTTTTGTTACACGTTATTATTCTTATTGTCTTTGCCGTCAACTTTCACTCCTTTAACTTTTTTCGTATCTCCTCAAATAAGGAAGCTATAACCGTTTGTGGTTTTCCTATTTTTCAGGTTTTTGTAATATATCTCATAAAGTAGGCTATGGATTTCAAATTTCTTTTTACTGAAATATAGCTCACAAAAAATGGGATAACTGTTTCTAAAACTTTATTCTTCTACAATAGATATTAAGCGAGATATTTGGTGTGGCCCTCGTAAAATAGACAGTCTGTATATTCATCAATAAGCTTTGTTTCATTCGCAAACGTCGCGTCGTCTGCATTATTTAATAAGGGCAAAGCAAAAGCTTTGAAATGATTTGAGTAATTGCGCAGAGGTGCTCAAAATCACGCAATGTCTTCCGTAACAGATTTTTAACAATGATATACACTTTATTTTGGTAATGTATTCGTCTTAGATTCAGATATCATTGTGGTTAGGGAAATATGTACATTAAAATAATTGAAATATATACAATATATGTGGCTAAAGGACTAGTTTCCAGAGGCCAGAAGGAAAAGAAATGGTAATGTATGATGCTCCACGTAACGAAGTGTTAATTAACAATTTCAGATATTTCTCATCTGTAAAATCTATAAGATTTAATAAAATTGTAAAATTATCAACACGTTCTCCAGCATCTTAACCCAATCAATAAGTAGAAGGGTATACCACAATTCATAGCTGGAAACAAAAAATATTTTCATTGGAATCGATCTGCAGTGGCGAACTTAACCTAAAAAATTCGAAAAGTTGAAGAAAACAGTTTTCGTAAATAAAAAAAATTACGGCTCTAATTGAAATAAATTGAATGAGAAAGTTGTAGGTGCTAAAAAGATCTTTAGTTTGCTATTTTTGTAATTATCAGTTGCTATGACACTTTTTGAGATATATCGAAGAAACCATCAAATTTACTTTTAAATACTTACTGTCAACCGTAAATATAGCTCACGACAAGCTGAAAGAATACGATTTTAAAAGATTTAAAAATATCTTTTATTTTTCGAAATATACCAATTTTCGAAAAAAAAAACGTTCTCGGAAATAGGATAGACTTGCTCCATGGAGGATTCTACAGTAGAGATCTTGGGCTCATTTTCTTTATAAAGAGCTGTACTATCATTCTGTAAAGGAACTGTAATGGTTTCATTAATTTTAAGGGTAAACAAATGGCTTTAAAATGATTACATTTTTTAGGTTATGTTTTTTTTAACTAATTGCCAATTTCAATTTTACAGAAATGACTTATACGGAAATTGATTACTGACAATTTTAAACCAATTTACAAAAAAAAAAATTGTCCTACGACTTTCTGGAGGAAATTGGCAAAATTATTTTAAGAAAACCTAACCTAAAAAAATGCTATTATTTTAAAGTCATTTGTTTACCTTTAAAATTAATAAATCCGTTACAATTCTTTTAATGAGCACAAGATCGTTACTGTAGAACCCTCCGTGTAGCAAGTCCATCCGATTTTCGAGAACGTCTTTTTTCGAAAAATCGATATATCTCGAATAATAAAAGATATTTTTCAATTTTTCAATAACGTACTTTTTCGGCTTACTGGGAACTATACTTACGGTTGATAGTAAGTATATAAATGTAAATTTGAAAAAGATACAGCGAGAAAAAGAAAAGCTGATTTTTGACGGGTTTTTCGATATATCTCGAAAAGTGTCATCGCATCTGATACTTACAAAAATAGCAATCGAAAGATCTTTTTAGCACCTACAACTTTCTCATTTAACTGTCGATTAGAGTGATAGTTTTTTAATTTACCATAGACCATTTTTTTCAACTTTTCGAATTGTATAGGATAAGTTCGCCACTTCAGATCGAGTCCATCGAATCTTCCTTAGATTTTTTTTTGTACAGTTGTATTTTTTGTTTCCGCGTTGAACTTTGGTAAATTCAACAATAGGCCGTGACAGGTTTCTTGGGCTATCTGCACCGCAACATCTATATACTATCAAGTACAACGATGACTTGATAACGAGCTTAGTCCCGAAACTCGTCATGGACAATTGTGAATGAAATTTTGGAACCCTCCTGCTCCAGATATACAATTTTCTGAAAATCCTGTAAAGTCAATGCCTTTAACTGGAGCTGTAGAAAAGTTGGCTTGCGTTGCTCAGCTGTATGCGGTAATTGTCATGTTGAAGATATACCGATATCGATGATGGAATATATCCGATAAACTTATTGAAGAAGTTGTACAAACGAAGGGCACTGACACAGTTTCCATAACGTCTGAGGAGATGTCAGAAATAGATGAAACAGAAAATTAATTAAACAACAAATCAATTAAAGAGCTGCAGAAATTATGAATTTGTTCTATGGGGGATACCACGCCAAAAAGAAACGCGCTTGGTACTTTACCTCAGCTATGGCTAACGGCTAGCCATGCGAAAAAGAAAGAATTAAACTTTATTTGTTGGAAATGTTATAAGTTTCAATTTATATCTGAAGCATCATTGCATGAAAAACAATATTTTGTAAAATATTTACGGGTATTGGTGGGGACTTTTGGGAGATTATTTAAGATAGCAATAACCCGCTGCATTAAAAAATCCAGCAATACTGGAATTTTCCCGCAGACGATTGCCAATTTTACTGGGCTAACCCCTTCGCATATCATATTAGCAAACACGAGATTGATTGTAAAGAATATGTTGAGATTATTTCTGAATGTGTTCCAAACATAAAATGCTTAATAGTTATTGTGATCGGAGTTTTTAAATTAAAATATTTAAAAAGGAAACGAATATTTCAATTATATACTTAAAGAAATTAACGCTTCAAAACTTTAACCGAGGCGATTAGGAAAAAATACAAAGTCCACTTCTGTACGCCACAGGAATAATGATGCTTGCGTCTTACATCTTACAACGTAACTACGTCTTCTGCGAAAAGTTTGCACTGCACTCGAGAGTATAGTAACGAGGAAATTCGCAATAAGAAAAGGCTTCTCTTGCATTTTATTCTTTCCAAAATGTACAAAGGGGTGTTGTTGAGTAATAAACTAGCTTAAAGTTTCTTAAGAGGCTTTTGCTAAAATACAACTGCTGTGGAGTTTACAGCTATGTTCTGTTAAATATCTTCAACATTTCTACTCTTTTTATTTGGAAATTATCTAAATCATGTAAAATGTTTTTTATGAGACATTTTCATTTGAATTACCAAAATGAAATAAGTTTTGTAGCTTTCAGGTTATATCGAGAAATTATTAAATACTCAGCTATAATATAACAATTGGTATGATATAATCATTAATTGAGTTGAAACCTAGTTGCATATTCAACAAGTCCGGGGGACAAGTTAAGTGTGTTGATCCAGTTTCAATTATTATTAATCATAACAAACAGCGCTTTTGATAAAGTGTACCAAATAAGGAACTTTGTAAAAAAACGAAAGTAAATTTTTATTATCGAGCAACCATAGGAGCAAAGAAAATCTTATGTGGTAAAAACATTTAGATTTAGACATTTTTTGGTTCCAATTATTGACCTTCTCCCGGTCAAAAATTCTGATCTGTTACACAGAGATAATGATTGACTGCTGAACTGATTTTAGGTCATATTGGGGTTAACAAATTATAAGTTAGACCTCCTGGATCACGGAAGGAAGTCCAAAACGTTTAACTATCTTAAAACTAATAATGTGACAATTTTGGTCCCTCGTAAACATTCCACAGATTATAATTTTAACTGCGTTCGATACCTGAGCAACCGACCCAGCGAGAGTCGTGGGCTCAATTGGCAGTATCATAATATATGAAAGATTAAAAAGAAAATTTACCTACGAAAGTATTAATTTCCAATATTTGCGTTCATATTTAATAACTTCTGATTATACCAGAAATTTAAACATTCTATATTAAAACATCATCGGTTCAATCAAGGATGAAACTCTAAGTAAAATGTTAATTACTACATATACATACATATCTAGTTGTACTAGAGAAGGAAGAGTTCTAAAATGAACTGATTTATAAAAATCTGTCCCAAACTTTTATATTCAAAAGCACTCACATTGATCTTAATATCATTTCATCCTCTAGAAACTGTTTAACTCTTCAAACGTTTCAAGGATTGGTGATTTTCAAGAAATAGGATGACATACCGTGGCCATAATGCAACACTTTCGACCAACTCTTTATATAATATATACAATACAATACACAATTACAATACGTACTATCACTTCAGTAATTTATCCAAATTCAAATAAATAAACTGGAAACCCATGATAAAGTTTTATTAAAAATAAAAAATATATCCACATTTCTTTACTTTGAACGTTGCAATGATTGTTTCTATAAAATATTACATGATACATAATTAAACAATTCCAAAATGCTACTCTACTGCTGGATGTCATTTAATTACGGGCCCAGTAATTACTGGGCACTAATTTTACCGACACCGTTCATCATTTAAATTGAAATCGGTTTAGTGGTGTTGCACTTGGTTACCTGAAAATCCAGCAGTCCTTTAGTAAAATTGCCCAGATTCTCTTTTAATCCATGAAAGCATTGTTGCGATACAATCCAACTATGAACAGAATTAGGATTATTCAAGTAAGGGATTTACTAGAGAACTATTATAGAGCTAATTAATTTTATACGCTTAGTCCAAGTAATTTACACAAACGAAAATTGTGATCGTAGACCGACTGAATGAAAGCTATTTAAACCTATTAAAATATGTTAAATGTGAAGTAGTAAACAAAATGATATAACTTCAACTGTATGTATAAGAGATTCGAGAAGAATATAGGTAGCAAAATAGACAACTTTCCGTATCAGAAAACTTTGGCGTGATTTGGAAGTATCACGAAATGCACAAGAATGAAAAGTTCTAGTTTACCTATTTTTCTTTACGCCTCTAAGAGATGGACCATCGCACAGCTGCTCCATTTGCTAATTCTCCTTTCCAGCATCTCATTTTTCCGATTTGGCCACATGAACTGGAGAGACCATAATATAAAATGAACAATGGTTCACGGAAAACCAGATGATAAGAGTCGAAGAGGGCTCCTTCGGAAACGTCATCAAAGTACTGATGGGAAAAAACCTTGGAAAAGTTGACATCATGCTGTTAGACGTGCTATATAGCACAAGGGACTAAAAAGAATAATGAATCTGTCCAAATGATATGAATGAAAACAAACTGAGTGTCAGTACCATTTTTTGATATTTTATCTCGTATTTCTCCGAAATAATGCAAAGCAGTACGGACGAAAGAAATTATGTTCTAATTAATGTTTTATCGTGACTTCTAAAATTTGAATTCATTTAATTTTATGTCGCTATAGTGCTCCATAATTGTAGCCCTCCAAATATGCTACCTATATAGAACGATTCGCCTGTTGATCGAGTAAAATAGATCCTTTACGAAAGGAGAATGAGAGGCCCTCGTCAGTATTTATTAGTCAGCAGTGAAGCGAACTCAGATTGAGCTTATTTGGCGCGTTTCGTTCACAAATAGGGCAAAATCCCTTACACCCCCTCTTCGATATTCTACAATGCTTTCTAACGAACGAAAGAAAAAACTCAGGGCACAGTTTAGTACGACGGTAAATACGAATTTTCAATCAATTTCACTTCTTCTCTACTATTATTTTACTGATATTGTTTTCATGATGAATTGTTTTATAAATGGGAACGAGGCAAAAAATTCCTTTCAGTATATTGAGTATCTCGTCAGTTCCAATGATATGCCTTTTCAAAGGACTGTTATTCGAATAACTGGAAACCAATGTAGAAAAGAGTTGCCCAAATTGAGTAATTATAAACAATCATATTTATTTTATAAAATACGTCCTCGACACAATCATTGTTCATAAATAATTACGTAAGCAGTATATTTTCTGTATAAACATTCTGATATTGATATATAGATTATGTTTCTAAAATGTATGTCATCATTTTAAAAACGGTTCTTCGTAACTGGAAGAAGTTAGTCCCAATTTACTTACATGGCAATAGTAATAATAATAATGTTACCGAAACCACTGAAGAGGACGCCAAAAAGAAAATTAAATGAAGCATTGAAAAGAGGAAAAGAGAAGTACTCCAGTGCAAAAATATTAGGAAAATGCCCTTGAAAATATTGTTAACACCGATATGTCATACTTATGTGGGGCGGGCGTGCCTAGTATAACGGACAGCAAAATTGGTGCGAACCGACTAGACAGCGTCGCACATAATAAAAAATCGGTAAAGGTATCTACCCAGAACTTAGTTATCTCTATTATTACAAAGAAAATCTGATAACTTTTGGTCAAAATAATATACAGAGTGGTCATCCGACAGCAAAAATTCAATACTAAACAAGCTAACCGTTATAATCTTCGCCGATTTACTGCACTTTTTATATTGTTGCACATTCCATAGGATACTCTTCTCAGTTTTTTTGTAAATAATATTAGTTTTAGACATTTTTAGTTTAATTACAAAACATAAAAAAAATTATCTAAAAATTATTATTTTTTTTATTTAAAAAAATGTATAACTTTTTTATTTATCGATCGATTTTGCTCAAAAGCAATGGGTTCTTCCCCTAGCTAACACTAACTTATTGTCCATATTTCAATACAATCGGACCTTTCGTTCTTAAGTTATCGTGCTTACAAGAAACGTGACGGACGGACGGACAGATGGACAGACAGACGGACGGACGGACATTTTGAAAGTTGTTCAGAATTCGATTACCAACACAGTGATATGAAATTTTTTTCTCTACAGGCGATATTACCGGTTTTAGAAATGTACCGATGCAACATACTTTGTATTGTAACGAAGAGTATTATAACAGGCGCCAAATGGACAGCATTAAACAGAGAGGAACCAACACCCTCAGTTAAAATCAAGAAACATGCTTGCAAAGAAAGGTTTTGCATCTTAATTACAATATTGAAACTACACCATTAAATTCTTATATGGAAAATGAGTTGGACTTTTTCAGCTGAACACACATTACGATATTCTACATTTAAATAAATTAAGAAACAATTTTTTTAAATTTGTGGGTTGGTTTTTTAAATTTTGTGGGTTGGCTCCTTTCTGTTTAATGCCTTCCAAATATGGCTTGCGCAAATACCTTTACAAATGCCCACCATGGTTGAATTACTTCTTGAGATGACCGCCCTGTACATTTTCCAATAAAACTATTATAGGTGCATATGCCAAATATTATTGACATCTGTCACATTTTCAGTTCCACATTTACGTACTGGAGTGGTCAAAAAATTTAATTTTTTTTTAATTGGTTATAAATGTTATGAAACGTGAAAATTTGAAATTTGAGCAAAAAGCATTTTCTTTTACGTATTCTAGTGGTAAAAAAAATTTCCATCGTCTATTCTATAGTAGTGGTAAAAATATTTTTTTGAAACAGGTTTAGAGTGTCATGAAACATGGACATTTTTTATTTGAGCAAAAATAATTTTGTTCCGTCAACTATTTTGTATTTTGTAGTTTGCAGAATTTTTTATTTCATTTTCAGAAGTTTTTGAAATAGGCTTAGAATTTTACAAACATCAGAAAAAATAACCATCTCTAACAAAAAAAAAACTTTGTGTAAAAATATTATTGAAATCTTTGCATTCTTCCGATAACCTGAATTCTGGTTATGCTAGCAAAAAAAATCCTAACATGAATTTGTCTAATTTCTTATTTGACAATTCTCATTCTAACACTAGCATCCACACGGCCCCCTACGGCCATGCAGATTAAACTAGTATCTACATAACCCCCCTACGATCATGAAGATTCAGTCAAAAAGGTTGGTAAAAAAATATTCAAGTTTTCTTTTTTTTTTACAGATTTAGAATACCATGAAGCATGGAAATTTTAAATTAGAGCAAAAAGAAATTTTTTTCATTATTTATTCCATTTAGACGGTCCACCTTGTATATTTTCCAGTGAAAGTTTAACCATTTCTTCGCTGACAGTAGCGTCAGCTACCTACCAAATTTGACTGTTATCCGTCAAGTAGTTTTTTAGTTCATGCACCAACAGACAGACAGATAGACAGACTGACTGACGGAATTGAAAAACCTATATTTTCGTAATCTACATGACCTGATACGTGAAAATACGAAAGTATCTCGGAGGGTGATTTTTCTCGAATACAATACTTCCCTTCGGTATGCGAGGGAAAAGGAAAAGGAAAAATCTTGTTTGCTGATTGATGTATCTATCCCGAATGATCGAATGATCTCAACGTGATACTCAAAGAAACTAAGCAAATAGAGCATCAGTAATCAGCTTGTGGACTGCAAAGACCACTACAGTCGCGTTAGTAATTGTAAGAGACCTTGGAATTGTTAAGAAGGGTCATGCCCGGAGTTTGCAACAACTGATTGGTTAACCGAGCGCGTAAGAAGTGGAGAAGATCGCACTATGGGAAAGATCGCATATTCTAAGGAATATCCTAGAGTAAGAGTCTCTGTGGTCCCTTGTTTAGACCTGAACTCTGATATGTTGGCGGAGACATGACCAATTGACCAATGTCGCCAGAAATCTGGAAAGGGCTCCAACAGAACTATATTGGTGCAACACTTAATCTGTTTTTTCCCTAAAGTAAAAAGTAAAATTCTATAATAATGATGCATCGTCTTTATTGAGAATAGGAATAAAACTTCCATAATCCCAATCCTTAAAACGTAATAAGACAAAATGCTTGTATTAAATTAGATATTCCTAGGAAACTATTAGACATTCTTCAATAACAAAAAACAACAATCATCATCACAAAATTAAGAGTTACATAGCTTAAAATGGACTGTGCAAACAAATAAATCGTAGTATAATATACTTCAGCATGCACTAAACATGTATTTTGCAGAATTTTACGCATACTTACAAGCCGTATTCGTTGCATAACATTTTTAAAATTTTATGGTTCAAGGTATCTATAGCTATAAGGTTCAAATAATTTTTAAACATATAATTTGATATTATTCCAGTAAATAAGCCGAAAAAGTGTAAAATGTGTAAAAGTTGAGAAACAGCGCCGATTTCAAAAATTCCTTCTACATTGTGTTACTTGAACATTCAGGATAATTCGTCACTACTAACATCTTTGCGGACGGACAAAGTGGGGGGAGTTATGGGGGTTATAAGCCCAAATACGCCACAAAAACTAAGCCTTAAAAAACTTTAAAATGAAAATATAGGTCTAAACATCTGTACTAGGGGGTTTTTAAGGTAGCTGGTCACGAAGATGAGGTTCAGTTTGGGAAATTCAAAATGACGGACCGGAAATCGGGTCATTCTCCAGAAAAAATGAGAATAGATATTTTGGCCTTGAACATCTGTACTCGGGGGTTTTCGGGGTCACTGATTATGAATCCGAGGTTTAATTTGGTAAATTCAAAATGGCGGACAGGAAGTAGAGTCAGTTTATTATACTTCAATTTTAACGTAATTTAGAAATTAGTGTTTAGACCGCATCGACGTATGTGCATTATATATTTATACAAAAAGTTCGCAATCAACAAGCTTGAAAGCCTCCCGAGACTCCACTTTCCGCCCAAAAAAGAGAGAAATACGATGTTTTCCTGAGAGTCTGGCTCTACTTCCGGTTCGCTAATTTGAATTGCCAATAATTGGAAATGGGATTCGTTATCAGCGACCCCCGACTCCCACTTTAAGCTCACTAAAGAAAAAAAAATGAGTTTTCTTGAGAAATTGACTTTCCTTCCGCTCCGCCATTTTAAATTTACCAAATTAAACCTCGGAGCGACCTCGAAAACCCCTGAATACAGATTTTCAAGGCCAAAATATCCATTCCCATTATTTCTGGAAAATGGCAGGATTTCCGGTCCGCCATTTTGAATTCCCAAATTAGACCTCAGATTCATGATCAGCGAAATCGAAAATCTCCCAGTAGAGATTTCAGGCCGAAATTTTCATTTTTAGAGTTTCCTTTTAAAGTCTTAATTTTTGGGGCCTTTTTAGGGCTTATGACCCCCATAGCTCCCCCATTTTGTCCCTCCGCAAAGATGTTAGTAGTGATGAATGATCCTGCTGGTTCATGGAACACAACGCAGAGGAAATTTTTAAAATCTGTGCTGTTTCCCAACTTTTAGACAACTTTCGGCTTATTTACTGGAGTATAGGAGAAAACAGAGAGAAATAGCATTAGTTTATTGTGGCATGGTCAAAATATCAGTAGATTTTACATATACGTTATGAATATTTCTTCGAAATTTCTGCGTAAAATAGTTTGATAAAGATACAATGAAATTTGTATGAACAAACATCAGCAGGTGCTATTTGTAGGTATTTTCAAGATGAAGCTTCCAAGTTACCAATTATTCGGAATTTAGGTTTCATTTTGAGGTGTGTCGTTACAAGGATTTATTGAAATAAGCAAAAATGTTTAGTTCACTGAAACATAAATACATTTTGATTTATTTTTCATGTAATATAAATTATATAATCTATTTATACAAAAAACGCTATTTAAGTTAAAGAAACAGAGCGCGTAAACAGCCTGCTTCGCAAAGAAAATCTCAGCGAACCATATGAACAAAAACTGAAAGGTGTTCGTAGTGATCTTCAAAACGAGTAGTTTTGAGTTACAATAGACGAAACGGCAGACTTTTTAGGAAATACTATTGCCAATTTATTAGTTACAAAATTACATGTTGATGGTCCTGACAAGTGCCATTTAGTAGCTTCCAAGGTGTTAGAAACAGTTAATGGCGAGTCAGTGTTTTCTTTTTTTAAAACGTTTTGGCAAGACTTTGCTGAACAAAATTTAAAGAAAGTTGTCGTTTTTACTTGTGATTCAGTGTCGTCTACGTTAAGTGCTGGAAAAAAATTAAAAAGATATACCCTTAGGTGCTACATATTACTTGCATGCGTTACGCCGCGTATTCGGAAAAGTACTAGATTGTTTCACAAATGTTGACAAACTTACTGCTAATATAAAGAAAATTTTTCTAAGAGCTCCTAGTAGGATAAAATATTTCCAAGAAAAATGTCCCAATTTCCCGCTTCCTCTAAAACCAGTGATCATACGTTGGGAAACATGGATAAACGCGACATGTTACTACCATGTTAACTCAATTCACTAAAAGAAGTTGTAGACACCTTAAATGAAGATACTACTTCGATTAAGCATACAAAGAATTTGATGAATATTCCGAATATTAAAAATGATTTAAAATTTATATTCGAACGTTTTAAAATAATGACAAGAATTATAGAAAACCTTCAATGTCCAAAAGTCTTTGGATGAAACATTTAACAAAGAAGATACTGTTAAAAACACAATTAATGAATTCCGGGTGCAACTAGTGAGGTTATATAAAAAATTCACGAATCTCGCAATTCTTGCAACCATCGGGACATTGGAAATGATAACACCATACATAAAACATAAACTTTTTCCGGACTCAGCTTCGCCTCGTCCGGGAACAGCTACGATCTACTCTCGATTGCGACACCGCTGTATTTCCACCTTAAATGAAAACTGGTAACTTGACCACCTGTGATATATGCAACCCATAAAACATTTGCATATATCAGCCGTTGCATATACGACAATCTCACTCGACCGCGACACCGCAGTCTTCTGACCTTGAACGAAAACTGGTAACTCGACCCCCATATACATACATAAACATTTCCAATGTTAAAAGTAGATCGCTGCTTTACAAAGCAATCCAGACTTGGCGGTCGTATTTGGCATTAGAAAAAAAATTGTAACAGAACCAGATGCCTTCCTTGATCAGGTGCCTATGAATATCTCTAGATATGCTTTCCTCACTTCTGTGGAATGCGAAGGATCATTTTCGACCTTATAATGGAAATTTACTGTCAATAGAAATTGTCTTCTACATGAAAATATAGAAAAAATACTTACTGTATACTTTGAAACTTTGAACACTCAGTAAAAGTTCAAAATTTGAAACCTGAGTGCTGTGCGGATTTATAACAATTTGTGTGTAAAATATAGGTACATACATTTATTATGCCAAAATACATCATAAACTCATAAGATAGGTTCGTACTACATTTAATTTTGTAAGAGAGAACAAACGCAGTTAATATTTCGATGTAAAATTTCATATATGTGCGCCACTGGAATTAAACTCAAATTCCAATCACTGGTAATTATAAGGATATGGTCGGCACACACCAGTAAGTGAAGGTCCACAGGCAGGCATACATATCGGTTAGTGGGGGCGCAGAGGCAGAGATTTTGAACCTGCAAGGTATCCACTCTTAAGCGATAACTAATAAATTCATATCAAGTGATTTTTTTTACATTCACTTTAATTTATAACTTAAGTTTCCACTGTTAAGAAAAATACTCGTATCGCTGCTATTTTCTGCCATGCTCTAAGGTAAAGGATAAATCATGTCTCCAGTTGATACAAATGTGTCAGATAATTGCACGCTGACTCTTATAGTATAAGACGCTGTCGCATATTTTATATATTTAAAAAATTTTACATATCTTGATACAAAAATGGAATATATACATGTAGCTAAAAAAAATATCAACAACTGGATAAATCGCACCAAATATTATTTAAAATATTTCAAAGTTAGAAAATGTCGCAAAATATTATTTGACCCACCATGACTGACTGTGAACGCTGTAGCTCCTAGTATCCATACTATACACTTTACCAAATGTTTTATGTTTTACGATTGTAGCATTTGAAAAAGCTACATGAATAACTTCATATTTATTTGCAGTAAATTAATTCACTTATTGGAGTAGAGAGATATGCAACCACTCTTACTCTAAAGGGCGCAGCGTGTCGCATGTTTGCAAAAGTCTTAACATTCAGAATGCAAACATGTTTTCTTTAAGAATAGTTTGAGTCAGTGGTGGTAATCGTATATTCTTGTAGTTGAGATATTACATAATTGTGAAATTCAGTTTTTTTATTATTGAGTCCTTCGGTGGTGCATTATCATTCGCTAGAGAAAATATTCTAAGAGTGCTCAAGTTGGCAACACAGAGGAAATTTTGACAAATTTCCGGTCTGGTTTCTAGTCATTCGACAGACACGAAGTAGGAGGACGGCGGTCCTGATTTTTGTTGTTCTACATCGTTATCACAGTTGTGGATTTGTACACATGTCCTCATAAATTCCTCACCGCAGTGCCGCAAGCGTTCAGTAAATTCCAGGAAAAGGAATTCTGGTCCCAGATAGCACAAACATATCCCTACATTATTCTCAGAATATTTTTGTAGAATATTCAGTTATTCTATAGTTAACCTATAAGGAACCATGTTTTTTTAAGAATATTCTTAGAATAACCGAATGGGACCCGTTTTTCTCTTGAGAATATCCTAAGATTAATTTTCAAATTATTCTTAACATATATCAGATTGTTCTAAAATCAATCATAGAATATGCACATGTATTTATTTCTGGAATATTCACAGTGAAATATTCTTAGAAGTGCTGAATTAAACTTATTCTCGTGAGAATATCTTAAGAATAACTTCCAGAATATTATTTTGGAATAATTTGTTATACTTACAGAATGTTCCATTTGTGCGACATTCATTGATAACTCGAAAACAGTTCTGTAGTTAAGAAATTATTGAAATATGAGTTGTTCACAGTGAAAAGGTTATAAAACTATATAACTTTTTCGGGTAACTAACCGGAAAATTTTTGTAAACATCCTCTTTTGAGCTATCAATTAATGTCATACAAATGGTGTGTCACTGGCCACATTCATGAAATCATAGTAAGAATACTAAAACCCAGAATCACAATATTAAGTTTATAAATATTTTAGATACAATGGGAATATATACATTACACAAAAGCAAAATAAGACACTCTTAATAATTGGGTTAAAGATTTATTTGTTACAATGTTTACTCTCGAAACATTTTCTAAAATTTCAATGACGGAACAAAGTAAATAGTAAATTCATTCGTTAGGAGAGACACAATATAAAAATACATACTTCAGTCCATGTAGTTCTCTGCCAGCTTCTTTGAAGGATGTAAAGACTACTGCTTAGCAGTTCTGGTTTTTCGTTCTTTGGCTCAAGTTAACCATAAACCGATCTGAATTTCAATTTGTTTTGGAGTGACCTCAATATTATTTTTATTACTTATAACTGCATCTGAAATTGAACATATATCCATGAATTTTATATAATGCCTCACCCACACACACACTAAATAAAACGTAGAAAAAATGTGCATATAAAATCGTAGTCTTACCAATTATCACACTGCATATAATAGAACCTCCAAAGGCTTATTTCCCATATCTATGCCCATGTAAATTAAATAGTACTGCAACATCTTCTGAGATAAGTTCTGTCCAAAATCTTCTAACGCACTCTTTATACGTTTCACCACCCAATCTCTCGAGACTGTTCATCTGTTAACAAAAGACAAATTTTTTTATTACTTAAGTACAACTTTCATTTATAAACACGTGCTAACGGTAGTTTATAAACCACGAGCGAATTTTTAAAAACAGAACAGAATTTATATACGAATCTGAATTTAAGTTTCCGCCGGGACAGATAACTTTCAAACTGATTAGTGGGCCATTCTTTGTATTCGTTTTTGTGTTTTTTTTTAATATTGCATAATTAAAGAATAACTTATGTAAAGTAAATCTAGAAAATAAAAGTGACACTGGCTTAGTAACTAGTTTGGCCAACGATCTATCGGAAGCGTACTGCTTATTTTCAGTTGAGATTGAGACTTTCTCAATGTATACTTATACATTTTACAAGTTTTTTCTGCTACACTGATGAAAGCTTCGCAGAATGTAAATTAACCACAACCCTCTCGGCCTTATTAGCCTAAGGATTGAAATTAATATGGCTAGGAAAAATTAGAAAAAATTTGTAAATTGGAAGGTAAATGGTATGTAAAAATGCGAGGAATATGAAAACCATGCTGTACGTCTTAGTATGTAAATGAAGTCACATTTTACCTATGTAGAAATTTCCTGTGTGTGCCAATAATTATAACATTTTAAACCGAGTCTCATTTGGTTAACTCTTACAGAAGATTTTTACCGTGTAAAAATCTTCACTTTCTCAGTAGAAATAGTGATAAAATTTTGCGATCCTTGAGTTTTACACAGCAGTACCATCACTTAGATTTCCACACGAATATAGAAACATAACGTAATACATTTATTATTTAATAGTTATTAAAGAAATTAATGAAAATATGTAAGGACCTCATATAAGTATTACATATTAGCCATTTCTGTATTTATAGATACAAGAAAATAGGTATATTATAGTAAATAATAAATGAATAATAAACGTTTAGACGTTTATTATTAACTATAATACCTATTTTCTTCTTAAATAACAGAAATAAATATTCCTCTTGAAACCAGCTGAACTTTATAAATAAAGTTAGGTTAGGTTAATTTATGTTGATATGACAAAAATGATTTGTCTCTTGTCTACCGTTTGTAAGGAAAATGTCAAAACTCCAAACGTCCAAACAGGATAATTCTTTATTATTAATTAAATTTTCCCCTGGTGTACACAACGCCCGAAGTTAAACGATCACACGCTGATCCTGAATATAAATAGCTTTTTTTACAAATACCTATAGGTATCTCGTATCTATATCTATAAACAAAAAATTAAACGATTCACTTACCTTCTTCAATTGTTTTTTTGATTGCACACAATAACGAACAACGAAATCAAACCGCAAATTGTCAGGCACGCAAACGTCGCAAACAGCAATTCAAAATGGTGATAGCGGAATAGCGGATGCCGTAAGCTGCAATGAAGATGTAGACAGAAAAAGGAAATAAAACGCGCCTGCGCACCGTTTCGCAGTATTTTTAAATAAAAAATTCCTGAGATTCTAACTATAAAAGTGATAGGTACCTATTTATTTTATTTGAATAATACTTTTCTGTAACATTTCATATAATAAGAAAAAATTCGAATTCATACGGAACACTCATGAATATAAATTAAACCTGCCATATTACATGGAGTACATTGAAAATTTTATGATAAAGCTTTATTTAATATATTAAGCATACTTGTTACATAAATCATGAAAGTAATAAATAATGGGTACAAAACGGCTCTAAATGTTTTACCATACTTTCTATACATTATTTTCAAAATAAATGGTCAAAAAATAACCTACTAAATTATTTATAAAATATATTTAAAACATATTCTGTACTTCTCTTATTAAAATATTTTTATCATATTATTTTAAGAAATATTTTTAAAATAATAATCCAAAGATAAGTTTTGAAATTATTCATAAAATATATCTAAAATATATTCTGTGCATATGTATTTCAATTATTCTAATATTAAGTATTAGAAGAGATTCTAAAAATATTAATAAATTAAATGGTTATTCAGAGAATAATTTAAAGATAATTTTTATAATTAATCAAATAATATTTTTTGGGAAGATTGTCAGATTATTCTTAGAATATCTTGTGCTATCTGGGGTTGCCATAATTCTGTCGCCACGTGTTTCGTGGGATTATGTAATACTCTCTATATTTAGTTTTTAGTTTTATTACTTCTTATTTATTGTAATTGTTACAGAGTACTTGGATAGGCTTATATTTGGGACAGGCCTGTGTTTGAGTTATTAGGACAGAGACAATTTGTGTGGGCCAGGCAATATAGCAGTTTATGTAAGAGCCCAGCTGTTTGGTGCTGTAATTTTGGTTATATGGGGTCTAGTGTTTAGAGGAGTTAGGAGGAAGTCTGTTACTCAGAAGTTTAGTTATGTATGGGTCTTGCTGAGATTTAGAGAAGTTTTGGATTGGAGAGTTGTTCGCAGCAGTCTCCAAGAGATTTGATGCAATCGTCCAACATGCATTTTTGGTTGAAGTCAACGTCCGAAATGTGCAAGAAGTGGTGACAGATCACGCTGCAGTAGTCACAGAAAATGCCAAGGCTCTAAACAGGTTTTTTGTTTCATTTTGGTTACATATTTTTAAAGGAAATTATTATAGATTTATTCGATGACTTTTTGTTTATACATTAAAATAAATTATACCACAATCTTACAATTATAAATTGAGATCTATGTTTACATATAGAACACCTATTGAAATACTTAAGATCCTTACTGTGAAGGCAGCGTATAGTATCATGTGATGCTAATTTACCTTCTACTACTATATACTTATTTTAGAACATTCATTACCATCTAACTGTAAGTAGAGAATATTGCAGTTGTCGGCTCATAGAATCTCAAAGTTGTGTATCAGATAAGTCGCAGTTGCAAGAGAAACTCAGTCAAACAGTAAAGTTAGATTTTCAGTGCAGTTTCATTAGATCAAGTATACAGAAGTTATTAGTTAATTTTAATATTTCCATCGCACAATTGCTAGTAACTTAATTTTGTTCCTGGCTGGCAAAATTATTTATATCACTACATTTAGTATTCAGCAGGTTGCGCCCTTTGAGTGTCCAAACTCCTTACTCACGACCCTATGCCCTGCAACAAAAAAACTAGCTTCCATTCGCAGAGGTGAACGCTTTTTAATATTTAAGTATTAAAACTGTTACACGATTAATAATTAAAGTTATCGTCGAAAACCAAACTTTACATATTTAGGTCATTATTTTGTACTTCTTATTCACTACTTCAAACTTCTCGTTCCATCTAGAAACAATTGTTTAGTTCTTTCTATATAAAACTCTTCAACACAGACTGATGAATAATGTTGCTATAGGAAATGTTTCTACAAACAAAAGGAAACAAAATACAAAAGAGAACTTTCCATCTATATGTAAAATATACAAGTTAAGTGGATAGGGCTATATAGTTAAGTAGAAAGTTACAACTCTGTCGAGAAATCTATAGAATTAAAACTTTATATACCTAGTCTCTGCTGAAGTTAGAATAAATCATTTTCTTATAATTTTCCGGTGCGCTTCATTTAATTCCGTCAGGTGGTTTCCGTATATAAAAATTCACATCAAAAGATGCATTAACAGACAATAAAACATAAATACAAGAGCTTTAATTAATGCATTGATATTAATTATATCATATTTAAGCCCATATTTAATATATAAAATTACTTAAAGCTCGAAATATTACAGGATTTGCTTGTTGGGATTTATTTACGAAACTGCAAAATGTTGTGTGTCGGGTAATTGTATTATCCTTTATCTAGTATGAACAGAATATTATTACATTACTGCGAGTAGAAAGGAATCTTTTTAAGTTGTGCTCAAATATTTGGAAACTAATGTTTTTTCAGAAATACGTTTTAGTATTCGTATATATGTCTGTATGTAATTGTCGTGTTTAATAGGTATTCGCATTAGGCACCGCACGATTACGACTTTCATTTAATTCGTAATAATCTCAATAAAAACAGCTTAATAACATTTTAATGTACGACTGTTATATTTCTACTCCTTAGGTTCCTTAGAACCTGAGACAGTTTTGGTATCTCAATATTAATATTTTTGGGTGCTAAATCAAAAACTGTAGTGCCATTTGGCCCTAGAATTGTAATATAATCACAGTTTAGATGAAAATAATCGTTTACACGCCTCTAGAAAACGCCCTGTATGACGAACGTGACCCAATTATCAATATCTGTTACAAGCTGTAAGGTATAGCGCTTAATATTTATATTTTTGGGTGCTAAATCAAAAAATTTAGTGCCATTTGGCCCTAGAATTGTAATATAATCACAGTTTAGATGAAAATAATCGTTTACACGCCTCTAGAAAACGCCCTGTATGACGAACGTGACCCAATTATCACTATGTTTTACAAACTGTAGTTTATAGCGCAGTGGAGGCTCCATTGTAGTTTCCTTAGATATTTTTAACGTAAGATGAGCAAAAATTGGAAACAAGCTATTCGTATTACTAGAATATTTGCAAATCTGGCGAATGCGCCAGGAATTTCAAATGAAAACTTTATTTTGAATTTATAATAATGACATTTTTTACAGCCAACAGTAGTATAATTTATTGCACGATGATAATTCCGTTTACGGCTTAAAATATTTTTATTCTATTTACCATGTCATTTCTTAACCTAAGGTACTTGATTTTATATTTATTTACATTCAAAATATAGAACACCTATACATTAGAAAAACATACAGTGGGACGTTCTTCAGCCAGGGAAGCTTAATAAATGTTTTAGTAAATATGATGTCATTGCACATTTCAATAATTTTATTGTGTGTGTTGTTTTTTATATTTTTTTACCAAAAATGAAAATTATTTTGAAACAAATATTTATGAGAGTTAAATGTTGTCTTTTATGTACCCAAGGAAAGAAAAGAAAAAACCTGCTATAGAAAATGTGTGCAGTTATAAAATTGTGTTCTACAGATAATGTATTCTTAAGCACTAATTTTATACGCCAGGAAATGTTCCGGGGCTAGGAAAGGGAAGGAATCTGGGTTATTTAGGTTAGTTTGTTGTGGGTTGTCTGTATTGTCTTATGGTCTATCTGTCGATTCGCTATTGTCACAATGCCTCAAAGTAGACGGGGGTAGTCTTTGGTATATTAGCCTGTGCATGTGTGTGTTTCCGTAGTGTTGACGTATGTTTGTCATGAAACATATTTTTTATAGGATTTTGCAAAGAGCGGAAAGAAAAACTATCAACGAGAACTAAAGGAAATACTATACAGGGTGATTCACTTGGGCCATTCATTAGAAGTTTCTCAACTTGAAGTTGGGTTAGAAACTTGAAATTTGGTATGCAGCCATAATCGATCATGCCCGTTCTATCTAAAATATTTTCAGTCCTCCAACTATACAGGGTGTGCCAAAAATTGGTACCAACTTTCTTATTTTAAATGGAAACCTATATTTTTCTTTACATGGTTCGATTGGTCGTCTAATTCCGAGTTTAGAGAACCTAAGTTATGTTAACTTATCTATTACAATTTTTGACATATGTCCAATTTTTTGAAAAAAATTGCCGCTGTAGTAGTTTACGAACAAATTTGTATCTCACAAACCTTTCAAAATTATGAAACCAAATTTGTGAAGCAGTTAGCTGGAAGTCCAGGCTAACTTTTGATGTCCCAGCGGTGGTCCCATTTTGTACCATATGGGCGCAGTCGATTTTCAAATGTCGCAATCAAAAATTGTCAAAAAGTCAACTTTTTCAAATTGCACCTACTATTTTTTTCACACCATTCGAAAGAGAAATTGAATTGTAGGGTGAGTTACTTAAGCATTCCCTATACCTAACTTCACCCCATATCGAGTTATTCAATAAAAATCAAGAAATACCTTATCTTGCCGAGAGATTCCTTACTTCATCAAGTATGCCATGGAAACAAAAGACAGTTTTAATAATTTTTTAAAGAAAAATATGGATTCTTATTTAATTACACAACACCAACAAATTATTATTAACGAACAAGAACAATGTTGACGAAATTCTGACGTAAATGTTCAATGTGACCACCATATTTTTGTTCAAATATTCTATTATTCTACTTTCAACAGATTGCGTAGCACATCTTTGCGCCTACTATTTCTGACGCATTGAGAAAAAAAAGACAACATTTTTTTCAAAAAATGCCAAACTCAAAAACGACTGTAGATAGACATACACAATGTTAATAAAAGTGGCCCTAAAATTCAATTTTGCATTGATTTCTGGCGTCAGAAATGGTAGGCGCAAAGATGTGCTACGCAATCTGTTGAAAGTAGAATAATAGAATATTTGAACAAAAATATGGTGGTCACATTGAACATTTACGTCAGAATTTCGTCAACATTGTTCTTGTTCGTTAATAATAATTTGTTGGTGTTGTGTATAATTAAATAAGAATCCATATTTTTCTTTAAAAATTGTTACAACTGTCTTTTGTTTCCATGGCATACTTGATGAAGTAAGGAATCTCTCGGCAAGATAAGGTATTTCTTGATTTTTATTGAATAACTCGATATGGGGTGAAGTTAGGTATAGGGAATGCTTAAGTAACTCACCCTAAAATTCAATTTTCTTTCGAATGGTGTGAAAAAGAAATAGTAGGTGCCATTTGAAAAAATTGACTTTTTCACAATTTTTGATTGCGACATTTGAAAATCGAGTGCGCCCATATGGTACAAAATGGGACCACCGATGGGACGGCAAAAGTTAGCCTGGACTTCCAGCTAACTGCTTCAAAAATTTGGTTTCATAATTTTGAAGGGTTTGCGAGATACAAATTTGTTCGTAAACTACTACAGCGGCAATTTTTTTCAAAAAATTGGACATATGTCAAAAATTGTAATAGATAAGTTAACATAACTTAGGTTCTCTAAACTCATAATTAGAAGACCAATCGAACCATGTAAAGAAAAATATAGGTTTCCATTTAAAATAAGAAAGTTTTTATCAATTTTTGGCACACCCTGTATAGTTGGAGGACTGAAAATAGTATGGATAGAACGGGCATCATCGATTATGGCTGCATACCAAATTTCAAGTTTTTAATCCAACTGCAAGTTAAAAAATTCTAATGAATGGCCTACGTGAATCACCCTGTATATAAAAATATTAATGAAATCTTTGCATTCTTTCGATAACCTGACTTCTGGTTATTCTAACAAGTGAAAATTCTTATTTGCCATTCTCATTTTAACACTAGCATCCAACATAGTCCCCTACGGCTAGGCAGGCTAAACTAGTATCTACATGATCCCCTTTATATAGTCTTTACTTTAGTTCTCATAGATAGTTTATATAGATAGTTTGTCTTTCCGCTGTTTGCAAAATCCTATAAAGAATATGTTTCATTACTATAAGCAAACAAATAATAAATAATTCACTTTTAAACATGCATAGAGTATATAGGCTTCAATACTAGTTAGCTAATAGATAGGTGAAGATCTGTGGTTTTTTATCAATCAATGTCAAATATAAATATTACATACTTATTCATGGATATTGTCTTAGTTATGCATGGAACATCGTTATGAGTGGCTTTAGGCTTTTCTGATGAGTCCATAATAAGGACGAAAAACGTTTCAAAGGCTAAGCATTTCCAAGAAACTGAATGAGATTTTATGAAAATGTAATTCATTAGAATGAAAAAAATTTTAAAGACAAGGTACGTAAATAAATTAATTTCAGGCCTTTGTTCTCATTTTTAACTGTATATACATATCGTAGGGGATCATCTAGATACTAGTTTAGCATGCCTAGCCATTAAAATGAGACTGGCAAATAAGAATTTTTACTTGTTAGCATAACCAGAAGTCAGGTTATTGAAAGAATGCAAAGATTTCATTAATATTTTTATATATAGTTTTTCCTTTAGTTCTCATGGATTGTTTTTCTTTCCGCTGTTTGCAAAATCCTATAAAGAATATGTTTCATTACTATAAGCAAACAAATAATAAATAATTCACTTTTAAATATGTTTGTTATGTCCATGGTACGCGTCGTTAGGTGAATTTTTGTTGAAAAAAATTTCTGGGGCGTTTTGTCTATGAATCATCATAGACATGTCCGTATTACGGTGTAGTTCAGCTATCGGTGTATACCTGCATGCGTTTGTCAAGAGTCTTAGTATTTTGTTTGTGTTGACGCACAGGCATTTGTCATAATTGGTCTGAAAACGACTTTATATAGAAGGAGTTTATTTTTGGTGGAAAGTTTACTTCTTCTGTTTATTAGAGGCTATAATTTGTTGAGCGTCGCGTACGTCTTGTTAATTGTCAGTGTGATGTGGAGAGCGAAACTCAGCCTCTTATCTAGGGTCACCCCCAGATCTGACTAAGTTGCGTTTCTCAATCACTTTATCATTATCTTTGTAAACTGTCTTTTAAAAGTTATCGTTTCAATCTTGTCTTGATTAATTTTTATGTTCCACTTCTCAATGAATTGTAATATTTTATGCAGATGGTAGCGTACCTTCAGGGTGGCCGTTTGTGCGTAAACCGACCGCCCATACAGCACGGTATCATCTGTTCCATTGTGGTTTTGTGATCAAGCAGTATCTTTATCACAAAACTTTCACAAAACTGTTGCCGAAATTGTCAGAGATTGGACAAAATTAATATTTTGTTGGAATTGCAATAAAATTGATGGTTTGACATTTTCGGTCTGATGTCAAAAATAAAGCATTCAAAATTATGGATTCAAAATATATACCATGGATTTTCAAGTTTTTCTTGGCACTATTCTTACAATTTCCACATTATTTGCATTGTGTATATGGAAGTTACAAGGTTGCAAAAATTAAATAATAAAAAATATAGACATTTAAAGTTCGGTTTTCAGTAGACTTTAAGTCTTTATTGAACAGATAGGCTTTTATTCTTATTTTCAACTGAATCTTCTTGGCCGTAGGGGGTTATGAAGATACGAGTTTACTCTGGCTGGCCGTAGGGGACCATGTGGATACTACAAGAATAGGCAAATTTATTTTAGAATTTTAATTGCCAGTATAATTAGAATACAGGTTATCGAAAAATGCAAAGACTGATAATTAATATTTTTACAGATAGTTTTTTCTGTTATTTATCAAATTCTATGAAGATTACGTTTCATTGTAAATGATATAAACGTTAAGGTCAGTGTAGAAATAAACAAATAATGAAACCAAACGCAATTTAATCGACTATTTGAGAGTTAGTTCTGTGGGTAAAATGGGAAGCTAAAGAAATATTTTTAAGAGCATCATGTAAGGTGTCAAACGAAAGCTAGAAATATATAATTTGTTTTTCGTGAGTTTCTTAACATGGATACTGTGTTTGTTCATTATAAAGCAACTATTTTATAACGCAAGTCAAAGTAATATACTTTATTGTTGTCGAATTAGTTTACGAGTATCTTTAAGCTCGCCGCGTCGTCGAAATTGTGAAAATGCTTTTACAGATGCTCCAAATATTATATTCTATATCTGGTGACAAATATAAGTTTACTTCATATATTATATGATACATTTTTGGTAAAGCCGGTAAATCAATTATTCAACTCGCCAATCACCACGTTTACTGTGATCAGTTCTCTGTTTGAACAGTATTATAATCAATTCTGTTATCCTATTGCACTGCCAGTCAAATTTATCTTGATATATCTTTACGGGAAAATATCCTTCCCTTGTTTTACATCACATCAGGATTTACCTTACTCGCAAACGTGGATTCTATGGATATATGGGAATCAGCTTTCCATATGAGCAAGCTTTTAACTTTGTCGATGGTCGATGTCTACTTTTATCCTCCTGTTCGCATATTACGTAAATATCCTCGATAATCCGACTTCCCGCTTGATATGCCAATAAAATTCATTATCGTAGTTTTTGAAAAATCGAAAACGGAGAATACAGAGTGTTCCATAAATGGAAGGTCAAACGAAGAGAGGTGATAAGCAGTGATCAGAATTTGGGATTAATTTTCAGGTGCGTCTTTACAAGGATTTATTGAAATATAGTAAATAAAATAAATAACCACAGATGTTCGGTTCACTGAAAAATAAATAAATTTTGATTAATTTTTAGTGCAATATTAATTGCATAATCTATTTAGACAAAAAGCGATACTTAAGTTAAAGAAACAGAGCGCGTAAACAATGCAAACCTGCAACACGTGGCCGACACGCTTGCAATACATGCCAAACATTATTTACTATTTACTCGCCTTTAAATTGAATGGACTTGGCTCCGGCCAGGGCCTAGTTTATAATTGTGTTTACTGAAAGAACGACTTATTATCAATATGCCGCATTTTAGTCCGAGGAAAATTACGGTCGAAAAATGGAAAAGCTACATTTCGATGGAGAAAAAATTATTTGTAATATTTGTGATATCACAATAAGGTGTATACAGAGACATGTTGTTTTAAAACATGTAAATAGCTACACACACGAGTATAATAGAAAAAAGGAAAAGATAATTTGAAAGGACCAGCTTTATTTCGATTTGGCTCTTTTGTTAATATGCTTAAATCTTCCATGGAGTGTACTAAATAACGTTCATTTTACATATTTGCTAAACAAATATTGCGTGTGGCAACAAGTGAAAGCCTGCTTGGTAAAAAAATTCTCATCGAATTATATAAAGAAAAACTGGAAGGTATTCGGAGTGATCTTCAAAATGGCTGGATTTGGGTTACAGTAGACGAAACGGCAGCCTTTTTGGGAAATAAAATTGCCAATTGATTATTTCAAAATTATATGTTGATAGTCCTGGCAAGTGCCATTTAATAACTTCCAAGGTTTTAGAAAGAGTTAATGGCGAGTTAATGTTTAATTTTTTTGAAAACACTTTAAAATGGCTTTGGCAAGACTTGGTTGAAGAAAATTTAAAGAAAGTTGTTGTTTCTACTCGTGATTCAGTGTGGTATATGTTTAGTGCGGGGAAAAAAGTGAAAAAGGAAATACCCACAAGTATTACATGTTACTTGTTTAGCGCATGCGTTATAACGCGTATGCGAAAAAGTATGAGATTGTCTCACAAATATTGAGAAACTTATTGCTAATATAAAGAAAATTTTTCTAAAAGCTAGTAGTAGGATAAAACATTTCCAAGAAAAATTCCCTGATTGGCCGCTTCCTTCAAAACCAATGATCACACATTGGGAAACAGAAAAACGCGGCATTTTACTACCATATTAACTTCAACTCAGTAAAGAAAGTTGTAGAAACCTTAAATGAAGATGTTATTATGATTAAGCATGTACGGGATTTAATGAATATTCCAAATATCAAGAATGATTTAAAATAAATTTAAAATAACAAGAATTATAGAAAACCCTCAATGTTCAAATTTGTCCTTCAAAAAAACTAGATACTGTTCAAAAAACAATTAATGAATTTCCGGGTGCAACTGGTGAGGTTATATCAAAAAAGTGGGTTGCAGTTTTACAAAGGAATTCAGACCTGGCGGTCGTATTTATCATTAGAAAAAAAATTGTGACCGAACTAGAATCCTTGCTTGATCAGGTGCCCATGAATATCTTTAGATATGCTTCCCTCACTTCTGTGGAATGTGAAAGATTATTTTCGACCTTACAGTGGTGAATATTTACTGTTAAAAGAAATTGTCTCTCACAGGAAAATTTAGAAGAAATACTTACCGTATACTTTGAAAGTATGAACACTCGGTAAAAGTATGAAGTTTGAAACTTGAAAGTGCTGTGCGAATTTATAACAATTTATGTGCGAAATATGTGTACATGCATTTATTATGCCAAAATACATCCTAAACTCATAAGGTAGGTTCGTATTACATTTAATTTTGTAAGAGAGAACAACCTTACATTTACTATTTTAAAGTAAAATTTCATGTATGTGCGCCACTAGAGTTAAACCCAAATTCCTATCACTGGTGATAGGGGAGGTATCCAATTGTTTATGGTGTAAAAGTTATTTCACTTTTTGTACTTTTCCTTGAAATTGCGTAGTGCATCACTAAAAAAAAGTTGTTCCGTTGTTTTATTTTTTAAAAGGGTTTTAAGTGGATGTATTATTCATACGAGACGATTTCTTTGAACTCCCTTATCTCCTGTCAAATAAAAATTGCTAGTAGAAAAATAAATGGACTAGGGAAAATTGATCAAGAAATAACGTTGCCCACTTAATGTAGATTCCAATATATCTTTACAATAGATTTTTAATAATAATTACTACTATTTACAAGTAGGTGAGTCTTCTTTGTTAAAAAGTACATTTGACAACAATTTCAACTGTGTGTAAACAATAAAGCAAAATGAGTAAAGTTAGAATATTTATTATCTATAAACATTTTTAGTTTGTTCAATGATTTTTCTGGAACGACTATATCGACGGAAATCTCTTGCAAACCATAGAGTATTCCTCAACGTAGTCCCGTATATATATCGTTAATTACTCAAAAAGTAATAAACCGATCTTGCTGATTTTTTTATGCATTATCGGGACAAAATACACACCATCTTCAAGAATTTTTAGCCCTCTATGTGCAGTTTTCTTCGGGCAAAGAAACAGTGAAAATAACGTGTTTTAAAGGCTTTGGAAGCTATTTGCAAATTAACAATTGCACCTAGAGACCTCGATCGTGCTCATTTATTAGACAATTTCATAGCAAACAGTTTTCATAGTGCATATGGAAAACTTTTTTGTCGGAGTAAGTTTTGTTCGTGCCAAAGCAGAGTTTACTTTATACAATCGACGAATAGAGACAAAATGATGGGATGTTCCCGTCTCCAATAATGCAGTCCACAGTTTATTTTATTTCACATTGTCAAATGTCTTACTGTAGTTAACGAAACAAAGGTACATATGCACATAATATTCGCATGTCTCCTCGATAAGTTAACGCAAATTCAATATTAATTTGCTCTCTAATACCACGGCCATTAACAAAACTTGCTTGCTCAAGAAGTATTGGCCAGAACAGATAATGCTGGAGTCTAGATTGAAGAATATACAGCAGTATTTTATTAGCGTGTGATATTAATGCCAGCAATCTATAGTTATCACAAACATCTGTGTCTCATGTAGTGGTACGTGGACTGAAGTTTTCCAATCATTGGGCCACATTTCTCTTTCCCATATTTTTGGTATATTCTACGGAACATGCTTACTCCATCTTTGCCAACTAACTTAAGCGCCCCAGCCCTAATATGGTCGACTCCAACTGCCTTGCCAGCTTTGTGTGGCTGCCTCCACTTTTGATTTCAGTACTGAGGCTTCACGATCTTAAACCTGTTGCTAGATATCTTCTGCCTCAGGATAGTCACCATAGAAAAGCGTTTATAGTATTTACAAGTCTCAATTATCCGATTCCTGTCAGTTTTTAGCGTACCTTTGGATTTCTTAATTCTCCATGTTAGGGTTTAAATCTGTATGTAATCACCTTTACTGTTAGGAAATTTGGTCGCAAAGATACTTAAATTATAATTCGCACACTCCTACTAATTACAAAAAAAGCATTGTTAATAGCCTAACAGATCGAGCCATTCAACTTTTACATCCAAAATATAGACAAAATAACTTGAAAAAAATTAAAACATTCCTCGAAACAAACTCCTATCCTAAACATTTTTATGAACCAATAATTAAAAAAAGAATACATAAAATCTATAATAAAAATATGAATCAAATAAGTTAGAATAATAACAACTATGCATCCATGCCTTAAATAACAAGTATTTGAGAATATTTCAAATGTATTAAAACAACACAATATAAGAGCAGCGCATAACTACTACAACAAAAGAATTATTTACAAAACTAAAACCCGAACTACAACCAAAAGACGAAATTAACGCAATGAATAAAATAGACTGTAATAATTGTAACAGCACATATATTGGCCAAACAAAACAGTACCTGCGTAAACGAATATATACACATAAATATAATATAAGAACACTAAATCAAAATTCGACAGCTCTAACCAAACACCCATTAGACTATAATCATAGCTTTAACTTTGACAATACAAATATTTTACAGAAAGAACCAAATTATCATCGGAGGACAATACATGAAATGCTGCAAATTAAAAGACATAACAACGCAATAAACAATCGCACTGATATAAAGAATTTAAGTGAAACATGTTTCAACTTATTAAATTAACTAAAAAGGGGATATTATTACACAACATATATTTTTACATCTTTCCATCAAGTCCGCAAGATAATTTTTAAAATATCATATTTCACACCACCAGCCATTAGAGAAAACCTCATATCTAACATCCATAAATTAAATAAACTGTATCAATAGTGACATAACATAGACCAGAAAGCAGGCAATACTTTTGTTCAGCATTTAGTTGCATTAAAACTTTTAAGAGACGTAAAATGGTAAAATAGTGTAAACAATTTTTAAATTGTATGCAACGAAATTCAATTTGTAAAATTACATAAAATAATCGTACTTTAATATAAATATTGTAGTTTTTCCTCTGACTATAGCTACTCATCGAGAGTTCACACCAAAGGTTTCAACTGTACCTCCAGATTTAATGAATTTCCTTCAGATTTTTGTCACTCCCTATTTTGACCAGGTATAGTTCTGTTCCCTCTTTTCAGTAAAATGTCCAAATCTCTAGTTTCGCCTAATAGTTTAAATATAATTTCATGGTAAAAATATGTTTAAAAATATAGTTAGCGTTCTACTAATTTTAGTGGAATTTAGTGAACAAATTAGGTTACCAGCACAGGTCCCAAATAACTTAATCATTAACTTAAAAGCGTGGGACGTTTGTATTACAAATGCCTTTGTTGCACATAAACAGGAACATCAAACAAAATAATTCAATTATTATTGTAAGCTTAAACACAAAAATTCAGCTAGAATCACATTCTGGAAAAATATATTTTTCGAGGGTAAAATTATTCACATAATTTATTGCCCAAATACGCTATAACAAACAAACAATTAAATTAGATCTCGAAAAAAAGTACAAAGGGGATTCGTTAAAAGCATTCTTTATGTTGACAACATAAACCGTATAAATGTATTTTGCTCTATGCTTTACAAGGTGATCCACTTCATTTTCAATTCTGTAGTTTAGGTCGTTACATTGTTCTCTTGATTTTTCTTCGGATTCATAACGTCATAATGATCATTTTGTAATCCATGTGTTAGTTGGCTACTCTTTGCTGTATGGCACGTCCGGCTGCGTCATGCTATCTGACGTGATTGCCTTTTAGACGCAAGACCTCAGTAAACCTATTACTTCAGTCAATATGTCATGAAAAAAAGGGGGTAGATCGAAGAAATTACGATTGGGCTGAATTTTTGTGGTTACTGGTGGTTGCAAAGGTAAAATCCCAAGTTGGCATACTGGGGATATGCCAACTGTATCGGAATCGCCGCCATCTTGAAAACATTTTGGAATCGATTTGTCTCGTTTCCTGTGGGTCTCGATCGGAAGAAAAACGTGTAAGGACAAAAATTGTAGAGTTTGAAATTCGCAAAATTTTTTGCCTGAAACCGAACTCTCTGTAGTTAGTTCCCAAACAGATAGAGGGCACCAAGGTTTCCAAAAATCAGTTTTCCGTATTTGGACTTTCCAAAAT
Organism: Stenurella melanura; assembly: GCA_963583905.1. Taxonomy (NCBI): domain Eukaryota; kingdom Metazoa; phylum Arthropoda; class Insecta; order Coleoptera; family Cerambycidae; genus Stenurella; species Stenurella melanura. The sequence continues at coordinate 65,810,856 of OY757312.1, read as the reverse complement.
TGATTTAAACCGAAAAGTTTTTCATAAGAAGTCTATCAAAAACATATATATCATTTATTGAGTTGCAAGAGGAAGTGAAATTCCATAATAATAATAATAATAATAATAATAATAATAATAATAATAATAATAATAATAATACACATTATTCGTAAAGTGCTTTCTATAGAATCAGCACGAAACAGCCAACACTAAACATTAGGACTCAGGTAGCGTCCCGGTTAATGGGGAACCAGTAATAAGCTCAGAGAAATAAATAAAAATAATGACAATTTTATTTCAAACAACCGAAGTACAAATATAAAATGAAGTAACAATTGGTTGAACAGCGTTACAAGAAACAACAGTTATTATATACGTGCTCTCACATCCAAGAATGTTTTTATTAATATTAAACCATATAATTATGGTTTAATTTCTGATATTATATTTTTTTACGTTTTATGCCCTTTATTTTATTTCGTACTAGCGTAACAAGGATCATTTTCTATCATGCTTATTCTGTGAATAGGAAAATTATAATCATTGTCTAATATTATAGCTATGGGTTATATCATGTTCTTCGTATTCTTTATTTTTGTATTTAAAATTGCACATCAGACATTCAAATATACATATTGCAGTAACAGATCTAATCGATGGCCCAGAACTCCCGTTGGGCATTTGTAAAAGCTTAGCCAGAAGGGCGATCAAAGACTGGGTCAAAAGCAAACACAAAACTCACTGGAGGAACATTCCAGGGAATCATTAAAGGTTCAGGTGCAAAACAAACTGAAGAACTGCTCACAATGAACAGGACGCAGTTAAGACCAATAACAGGACCACTGACTGGACATTTTCCTGTTAAGATGTAAGGCTATGCAGCAAGCTCTCGGAAACAGTCAATCACATCATATTCAACTGCGAGGCACTGGCTCACAGAAGACATGGTATCTACGGGCAAACACGAACAAACTCGGAATTCATCAGCACTCGTCCGACCATAGACCTGTATCTCCTGATTATGGGTACAGGGGTAATGGAGTGGGTGGTGTGACGCATAACAGGGAGAACACAATAAGCCCAGGAGGCTGCAGTGCCCTCGGAGTTTTCATTAACAAACGAGCCCTGAGAGAAAAAAAACAGTTAGTAACCTGATTTTTCTGAAAAAACCTTTCTTTACAAGACTCCTTTATAGGGATGTCATGCATACAACATAAGGCTTGTTTTGTACTATCAATTTTATCTATTTCCGCAGCAGCTGCATCTCCCTCAAAATATTATACCAAATCTTAATCGTGGTATAAAGCTGTCATAATATACCACTCGCAGTGTTTAATAGGCAACGTATTTCTTAACCAACCTCGTACTATACTGAGTGTACTATTCAGAGGTAAATCTGTTATTGATCTGTTAGTTTCAAACATTATTGATCTTTTCTTTATTCAGAATTATACTGTTTTCCAAGAGCCAAGTTGAAGACAAAAGTGAATTCAAGTATTAATTGGCATTAGCTCTTGTTGCTAAGGTGGTATCGATAGCATAATTTATCATTTGATGTCTGCTGTTGACTAACAGACTGTACAAATCATTAATATAGATACTAACTATAATAGTCCTATTACATTACTTTTAATCGCACTTTAATACTTTTGATTGCTGATTTGATTCCTATGGGCTGTGTTAATGTAACTAGTTGTTTGTGATTTTCTAGGTATGATTTTAACCAATCTAATGCTGTCGATCTAAGTTTATATGTCACAAGCTTTTGTATCAGAATAATACTGTCATATAAGCTTTTGATTGGTCTAAAAATATACTTAAAGGTATTTCATTTTCTTGAAAAGCGGTTAAAGTTTGATTGACGTTTACATCAAACAGTGTAGTGTCAATACCTTTTCTCATGTTGATTTTAAAAAAGATTCTTATCATTAAAGAAAAAATAGTTATTTGAGTAAATACTAAAAATTTTAGAAAAGGCCGGCAACAAACTAATTGGTCTAAAATTTTCTATTTCATTCCCATCTCCATTTTACGTATTCATGCCATCAGCTAATTTAGTGATTCTGGAGGAATATTGTATTTGATAAAATTATTGTTTTTATAAAAGTGTGGTGCGACTACAGTCTATATATTGTTTTATGAATGATGTGGATATTTTATGATGCCCTAGGCTGTTTTGATTTTCTAATCATTTTACAATATGTATGTATACTTTCAGTTTCCGAAATGTTTCTATATGTAAACTTATTCTGAATCATGGTGATCTTATTATTAGAGGGAATTTTAGTGCAATTTTTTGTTAATTCAACTACTTGTGTCAATAAAGGGTTTCGTTGGACTAGCCTCGTGTGTAGACATGCTGTAAAATGCTATCGAAAAAAACCGCGTTAACCTTAATAAAATTTAAGCCACCGATACATCAAGAAATTCGGCGTGAAGTGAAACGCCATAATAGAAAAACAAAGTTCATATGGAATTAATAGTTACGCGTAGATTTTTTTAAATAGAATCAAATTAATCAAGTGTAAGTAAGTGCCTAAACCTATGTTAAGACGACCGACTACCATTTCCCAAGTAATTAGTGCGATAAAATAAACATCTGGTAATATAGTACACAATCAATGAAAGGCAACGGACTGGGTTTATAACGATTGGAAGTACTAACATAAGCAAAGTAAGGGATGAACAGATAAGTTTTATTTTTAAGTTCTATTTATTAGTTTATTAATCCTTGTCACAGGATACTTTATTACACAACAGAGAAAAAATTTAGGGGTAAAAATGAAGAGGAATTAAATAGGTAATGAAATAAAAAATACCTGGAATTGAAAAGCGGCAGTTGAAAGTAATTACCGTATACAGGGTGTGCAAAATATTCTCTCAGGCCTCTTTCTTATAAAGAACCGATCATAAAAAGATTTTTATCGCGAGATAGGGCACTTCCACCGTAAATGGATATTTACCTGTGGGACAGGTAAAAAAAAGCTCCCTGCGGCGAGCGAATGAATATATGTCTTGGCAGACAAACGAAGTGAACGCAAGTGGGCAGAAAGAGGTGCACACTGCTAGATTCAGAAACAGAAGTCTTGGAGGAAGAATGAATAAGGAGATGAGATGGAAACTGAAAAGAAGCATCTTGCAAACGCCTACACTTCCCATCCGATGATGACAGATGGAAACTAAAAAAAAGCATGGAAACTTAAAATAAGCATCTCATAACACCTACACTTCCTATTCTATATTCCTACCCCATGCGTCATGTGGCTCTCGCTGCTGACAACAAGCATGTCCCATGTTCAACCCAGCGTATGCAGCCGGTCCGGCGGTATATAAAACATCTGAGATTTGGTTGAGGCACGCGATTTGGCCGTCCGTTGGGCATATTCGGCGGACGACCGGCTGGGTGTTGGAACGAACCTCCCTGGATGCCCGGAATCTTCAGCAATGCTCACCTTACGCTGACAAATCAACCGCAACTGCTTGCGTCAATAAAGAATGTTTTCAATTTATTTGACATATCTTGTGCGTTTTCATTATCATTTTCAGTTATATTATTGGCTTTTTTCAAAATTTCCACAAATGTTTTCAACGACACTCCGAATTTATTATTTTATTATTAAATTATTGTACTTCTTTATTATACCTACTGGTCCTTGTACTGGTTATGACATCTCACCACCACAGATGAGGTGCTTAGCTGGGTCCTAAAATTTATAATTTCAGTGTTATTCAAAAACCTATTTTCATCATTTTTATGATCACGCACTTTTTTAATTGAAAGGAATTGTAAGATGAATTACTTGAAAGTAAATCTAAAACTACCTCACTGGTAATTTATATCTATTTTGTCAATATTGTCCGATTAATAAATTTTATTAATTCTAGGTATTTTTACACCATCACCTTAGTGCGAACCTGTAACGACTACTGATGATATCATTTTGTATGCATAATTGCTCTTTTCTTCGACAAATATTTGTTACATGTCAAGTCATAGTGTAATCATGCGTCTGAATTCACAATTATATGTGTACCACTTTGTTAAAAGAATCTCTTAAGTTCCAAAAGTTTTTATGAAACATATGCAATAACAACATGGCTAGGTAGTATCATCTTCTGCGCCTTTGCCTTAGGAATCCTGTTTTTGTACGTTTCCCTCGTATTTTATGTAGGAATTTGCTGAGATTTACTTCTTCCGACAATCTCAACTATTCACTTTTCGAGAATTTCGGACTTCGCTGGAATTATATTCACTTGTGAAAATTAATCCTTTGTGTACTTAGGGGCTTCCGTTTCCAATTAACCAAAGAAACTGGTACCGGATGTAGCCTACTTAGAAGATTTCATAAACTGAGGGAGTGCTCACCACTAATTACAGATTGTTTTATAGCGGTAACGAGGGAAAATCTGTTCAAATTAATATAAGAAAATAAAACTGCACAAAGTTAATGAACGGGTTGGCGCATTATCCAATCGAATTAAATGGAAATTTAGCAAGACTGAGGAAAGTCGGTGATTATTTACATTGCAGACAACCCTTTCATGATACGCTATCTTCTTGATGAAATTTTGTTTATGTGGAATTATTGAGAGATTATATTAAACTTTACAGTAAACTTTATTTCCTGATAATTGATATTTTATGAAATAAATACAGGATTATTTTCAAAGTATGGTTGATTGATTGATTGATTGATTTGCCAGCGTAAGGTGGACATTGCTGCCAATTCCGGTGCAGGGAGATTTGTTCCACCACGCAGCCCGATCGCCCACCGATCATCCCACCGTGTGCCAGAACAAACCCCCAGTGCTTTTATATACCGCCGGACCAGCTGCATACGCTGGATTGGACATCGGACATGCTTGTTGTCAGCAGCGAGAGCCGCATGACGCATGGGGTAGGAGTATAGGATGGAGCGTGTAGGTGTTTGTGAGATGTTTCTTCTTGTTTTCCTTCTGTCTTCATCGGATGGAAAGTGTAGGCGTTTGTGATATGCTTCTTTTAGGTTTTCGTGCTTCTTTTTACTTTCCGGTTTTTATGATATGCTTCTTCTTAGTTTCTGTCTGTGATCATCTTCTCTCCTATTCTACTTCTGAGTTTTCTGTTTCTTCTGTTTCTGAGTCTGGCAGTGTGTATATCCTTGATATTTCTTTATTGTATTCCATTTTTTGTTGTGCCAGCTTTTCCCAGTGTGTATAATCCTTTCTTAGCTTATTCATAATCCTCTCGATTGTTGTTATCCATGTGTAGCATGGCCTCCCTATTTTCAGTTTGTTGCTGTTCATTCGCAGCGCTTTCTTTAGTAGGTGTGTCGAGTCCCGTCTTTGGACGTGTCCCCAGTATTTCATTGCGTATGATTCTATTCTTTTGATTATTGTTCTTCCCTCTAGTAATGTTGACGTTTTCTGTCGTTTTTGTGGTTTTCCTGTTTTTGCTAGCAGTTGGATAATGTCCCTTTCAGCTCTTCTCAGGCTTCTTCTGTTGGCCTTTGTCGTTGCTGCGTTTTTGACTCCATATATCATCGTAGGCATTATGATGGTCGTGTATATCTTTTTGGTTAGGCACCATGGTGGTTTGTTGTCCTCAATGAAGGGTAGTAGAGCTCTTGTGACTCTGTAGGCTGTTTTGATTCTTTCCCTTACTGTTTCCCTCCTTTTTAGTTGATTCGTTAGGTATGTTCCTAGGTATTTCATTCTATTCGTTGTTCTCAGGGTGTAGTCTCCTATTTTGTATTCTTCCCCACTTGTTGGACTTGTTTTTGTCAATGGGTCTCGGACCATTATAAGGCTCTTCTTGAAGTTTATTTTCATTCCAGAGGAATCCAGATGTGGTGTCATGTTTCTTAGAAATTTAACGATGTCTTGTTCTTCCTCGGTGATGATGAGTATATCGTCGGCGTATGCAAGTACGATGGGGAGCTTTATCGTTCCATCGTTTCCATTGAAATTCTGATTCTCCTTTATTGTGCTTTCTATCACTTGGTCCAGGACTGTGGTGAATAGTCGGGGGGATAGGGGACATCCTTGTTTGACTCCTATATTCTTCATTTTTGATTCCGTCGTCTGTCCAAACCATTGTATTGCAGTGTTTTCGTGTAGGCATGCTTTTATTATTCTGTTTATTAAGTAGTGCGGTACTCCCCTGTTGAGCAAAGTGTTGACTATAGCCTCATGCCTTATGGTATCAAATGCCTTTTGGAGGTCAATTGAGACTATATATAGTTTTGTTCCTTCTTTCCACTTTTCTTCCAGGATCCGTCTGGTGGTGTACATATGGTCGTCTGTTGATCTGCCCTTGATAAATGCCGTTTGATAATCTGGTAGTTCGCCGATGTATTTTTCCATTTCTCTGAGGAGGAATTGTGCGTAGTATTTGTACCCTACACTGCAGAGTGTTATTCTTCTGTAATCGTCCATGTTTTGTGGTGATTTGGTTTTAGGGAGCGGTATCTGTATGGTTGTGTTCCACTCCTCAGGTAGACAAATATAAAATTTCAATCTCGGCTAAAGGTTAATTTCGTTAGGACTCTCCAGTGTTTCTATTACTTTTACTTCGGACAAGTTTTAATTGGTTTGCATCTTCTTTTTTGGATTGTGTAGTTACTGTTCTTAATCCGTTTGTTTGGTGGAAGCAGCCTCAGTTTTATTTTTACAGTTTTGTTAAGCCGATCCAGACCTGCCCCGTCCAGCCTCTCAATTGCCATGGCGCTACGCACCGTGAATGTTTTGCTAGCTCTAGGCGAATTCTTGATTAAGCCATGTATCACCATTTTTAATACTTAATAAAGTTATTTTGATTGACTGATTGATCGAACTCTATGCAGATTTCAAGGAGTCCGGTAAATTGTTAATGATTTAAACGTATACCAGTTCTACTTGTACATTTAGCACTCTGTTCAATAATAGTCAGTATTTGATCAACTATGAATAAACAGCTGAATATTCCAAGAATCTTTCAACTCTTTTGTAAAAAATCTGACACTTTACGAAAGTGTACTTTATGATAGAAGCATTTGATGGGGAACAAAAATATCATTCAAAACTGGTTTTGGCTCATATATTGTGAACTAACTAAGTCTGGAAGGGATTTCTAATTATTTGGAGGGGATGAGCTTGCACTCACTTGAACTCAGGCCTTATGGATGGGCCTTTTGTGGTACCCAAGCAGCTGGTTGTATAATCGCTGGATTCCTCATCTCTCTTCAACTTATCGTACTTGACGAGAAGGTACTCTATCTGTACTGGCCATACTGAGCTAAGAGTCATTCAGTATAGATCATTTTGTGTTAAATGAGCAGAGCAGAGACAGAACATATGACTGGCCTTCTCGTCTTCTAGATTACACCCTCCACACTTCGGGCTATCCATAACTTCCAATGTACGGTGTTTGTTCAGTCCCACTATATTGTCAGTAATCCTACGGAGATATGTGAATTATTCCTGGACATCTAGAGGCACTGCTGTATGTTTTGACTCAAAATATTTCAGCAATCAATTACCTACACGCTGAAATCCATATAAAAACTTTTATCTATAACACACCGTATACGGGAAGCGTATTGTCTCAGTAACAATTCTTGGCCTCCATCTTTTGTATACATCTGTCCGTTCTGTTTTGCAGAAGCAGTGTTATTCTGCCTCCCACCGACATGAGCCGCAATGCGGCGTCATAGGCAGCACAGTATGTCAACCACATAGTTCACTAAGTTTTGCGTCCGCCCTGGATAGATCTATTGGCCGAGGAGGTTTCTGGTGTTGTAGTTCCCTTCTGTCTTTGATATGTACTGGTGTGAAAAGAACGTCTAAAACCACCTCGGCAACTGGTTGATCGGGCGGTCTATCGACTACCTCTTCAATAGGAGTCAACGGAGTGTGTGCTATCGTCTAGTTTTGTTCACATTTTTATGCTGGGATTTTCGAATTACATAACAAAAAAAGATAACCTCATAACATACACTACCACAGGCACTCTAATATGAAGAATTGATAAATTTGAATATCCATAACTCATTACTTTTTATTAAATAGTCTTTTTTTTTAATTAGAAGTTAGTTCCTTAATAAGATTTTAATTATACTTAAATAACATTAGTTATTTTACTTACGGTCTAATGGCCCCTTTAATATATGTAGTTGAACTTACCTGAAAGAGCAAATAAAACTTATTAGAAATACTATAATATCTTAAATATTAGTCATAAGAATACAAGACATGCCAATGATCACGCCTCTATCACAATTTCAAACCCATATAATTATTTCATGCATGAAATATAACACATTTTGTATTTAGAAAACTCAATAAAAATATTTTGATTAATCATATTATAGAAAGTATTTCGACATGATAATATTTTCATTATTCGTGGAAGGCAAGAAATATAGTTTTGAGTAATAACGTCAATTATTGTCATCTTTTTTAAATGTTAAATATGACAGATCAAGAAAACTACGTGATTGCTATTGTGCACGCCATTTGGCCTGATTTTTTAAGCAAAAACTATTGGCAGAATCAAAATTGACTGATTAATAAAAACTCGCATATAAAACTTATTGGTGACACTGTATATGAAGGTCTGCTCGAAATCTTATTGTAAACAATCTCACTTTCCACTCTTGCAATACGATCAACTCGATCGTAGATATTTGCAAAAAACGATAAAAAATTGAGCTTTACGATTTCAGTTGTTTAAATTAATATGTTCCTAACTTCGTCGAAAGTTCAAAACGTACAGCCAAACTTCTTTATATGTGTACTTCAAATTGCAGTTAAACATTTCCCCTCTCAAACACCTTTATTCCAGTTTTATTTTTGTTGTAATTTGTACTCAACCGTACTCAGAGCTATTTATTCAGAGATTGCTTAGCAGGTGTGTGAGCTCATCCTTGCTTGATACAAGTTGCAGACTTAACGAATTTAAAATATCCCAAAATAGGGATTACCAGCATCGTACGAGTATTACTGGGAAGGTCCATCCTTTATTACCTCTTCACACAATTTTAAAATAGTATCATTTTAAAAATGCATCAGTGATGAATCATTTTTGAGACCGAGTACATTTTCATAAAATTACCGCCCTTGCCACACCGCCATAAGTAGCTGTACCGCATATTAGATTAACTCCAACCTAATAGTCAGCCCGAGGCGCATCGTTTAATGGAACGAGATTTCTCCCAACACTGATTGTTAAAATTTGATGAAAGTAAAGTAAAATGTAAGAGATTTCTTTAATGTAGCCGCCAAACTGCCCTGAATAAATTACATTTTGAAGGCAAAAACGTATGATGTAAACAGGGAGTTGTTATTTTATATTATTCAAATATGAAGCAAGCAAGACAAACGTATGATTTATCCAGGTATTCACTAAGGCACTTATTACATAAGCAATATACTTATTTCTATTATTCTAATCCAACTCAAGAAAAATGAAACACCAAAGGTCAGCAAATCGATTAAGAATGAAATCTAAGAGTTGTTGTCAGGGGTGGAAAACTGCACACACCTATTTGATTATTTTTTTCTCATTGCACAATTCAGTATTATGTGGAATCAATAAGAATATTAAAAAGGCACTACGTGTTTTACTTTCGTTGCTCGACTGACCTTGTTGAAAAAATAACTAAACTCAGGGCTCGAAAACTCCTAGAGCACCGCGGCCACCTGAACTTAATAATATTTCTAAGTAAAATTGAGATATCACCTAATCTACATAGAATTTGTACTAAGCTGAGAGGCAGTGTATATTGCAATTCCGATGTCCTGCACATTGTATTTCTATGTGCTCTATCAGAAACGTTAGTAATATTTTACGCTAGAATTATAATGAAACATAGTTTATATAAAATATGACAATTTACAAACCTATGGCGATCGTCCTGTATGGCAGATATTGTTTCATTTCAATTGATGATATTCCACCATCATATTCTATAGTCCGTAGCATGGTGTCGGAAAACGAACGCTCTCTATTTAATGCTCTAGCACTGTTAAACGCTGCAGGAGAGGGGGGCGAACAAGTCTTTCAAATACATTTTTGTTCGGGGCCGCGACGATTTCCGGAAAATGAAGTTTGAAATTTCATGTGGTCCGACCAAAGGCATTTTTTGCGTAAGTACCAAAATATGTTTTTAATGGACCAAAGATTGCAAAAATGCTTTCTAATGCATTTTTGCCCACGGCGATTTCGATTTCCGGTTATTTCCGGAAAATTTGAAAAAACGGATTTTGCCGCTATGACCGACAGAAGATAACTTTTATTCTAACAAGGTGTAAATACTTCAACGTGTCCTATATAGACACGAAATAAGAGTAAATACATTTTTTATAGCGGCTAAAAGTTTATACATGCAAAAATACGTTTGTCAACTCCTTCAAAATACAGATTTTCTGAACCAAATGACATTTTAAGGATTTTTTACTCTAAAATATAATATTCAGTTTTGAGGTGCCTAGTGGTTCACAACATCCCGAAATAACATCAGTTATCAATAATTTAATTTAAAAAAACGTCAAACCCTTTATTTGCAACCACACCCACCCCTAAATATAGAGGCAAAATGCTATTATCTATGTGCTAACTATTCTTGCATATTTGGTGGCGAATGTGTATGATGAATGAAACACAAGTTTAAGTATTTTCAAACATATTTAACAAATTGGCCACATATATCAACCATTCAAACCCACCCCCTGCATCGAATTACCCCTCGAAATGTTCTTTAAAATTTAGTCCGCAAGTTTCAAAGAAATTTTGGTCGCTGATGACAATTTTGTCGTCAATTTTTCGACAGGAGACTGATGAATTTCAACATGTGTTACATGAAAGTTTTATTACTGACGAACTCCATGCCATCTTGGACATGGTCTGCATATGGCGATCCAATATCATTTCGCGTAGTTCAAGAGAGTAGCATGCTCCATCACTGCTACCTTCATTAGTAATTAAATATCATCCATGCCTCACTAAAAAACTGTTTCAATAATCTCTAATCTCTACTAAAGATGCTTGATATTTTCTGTGTTTAAATCCCTGATTCTTCCTTGTTGAGAAAGCTAGGAATTTGAGAAATTTAGTTATGTTCTCTTCAATAAAAATTCCACAGACACACACAAAAAAATAAGATGTCGATTCTACGGACCAGGACAATCATGTCCGGTGTATTTTGGCATGCTGAATCTGAATCCGGTGTCCTTTTTGCCCCAATACGTCACACATTTTTCTGTCCTCAAAACACAGTTAGAGAAATGCAATTTTTCATTTTCTAACTGTTTTATGAGGATAGAAGAGAATTGTAATATGGTGGGACAAAAATGCCACCGGCATTGGATTCAACAAGTCAAAATACACCGGAGATGATTAGTTTGGTCGGTGGAATTGATAACTTTTTTTTTGAGTATGCTAGTGTTGTCGGTCTACATGATCTACTCACATCATTGTAATATGGGGTTGGCTTCATGAGTGTTAATACAAAAAGTTGTTCCTGTAAGGCATGGGCGTTTTTTCGCCATATTTAATACTACGATAAAATTATTAACTTTTCTTGAACTAAATTTTCCGTTATTTTTATTAGGGGGTGTTAAACTTAAAAAAAAAGTTATCATCAATCTTATAAGCTTATCGAGCGTAAAGGACCTCGCACGATATGCATGGATAATTTTGTTGTCGACGGAATCGTTGCAAATTCAAGGCATAGAATCCTTCATGTCATTTTCAATGAAAACAGTTATGGACAAAGTTCCAAAATGTCTTTATTTTAAAAGTACAACAGGTCGAAGCTCCAAAATTCAAAATTTTTAAAACGTGATTTTACCAATTTTTTATCTAAATGGTAAATACTTTTAATATTTAATTTGCGTTAAGAATATAAAACTGATGTACAACGTAACATAGTAAAATACATTATTCTAATATTCATATAAAATGTGATTTAGCTATTTTAAAGTAAAATTGACATTTTTATTGCATAGTATTTAAAAAAACACAGGGCAAATTCACATCACGTTGCTATAGTAATATAAATAAAGCATGATAATATTATTTAATTTATATGACTTCTTAGTAAAAATGAGTTACCTATTGAAATATAAAATAAAAATCTGAGTTATATTATATATCTTTCAATTATTCAGGACGGCTTATCAAAATAGATTATTATGCTTTTTTAATTTTAAAAAATTACGTAAAACCGCGCTATTAAATTTTTGAGTTTTGGAGTTTCGACATGCTGTATTTTAAAAATAAAGATCGGAATTTTATCCATAACAGTTTTCATTGAGAATGACCTAAGGATTCTATGCCTTGAATGTGCAACAATTCCGTCGACAACAAAATTACCCATGGAGTTGGTGTGGGGGTCCTTTATTATTTATTTTTTATATACTTTTTTATAAATAAAAAAAAAAGTTTTATTATTTATTAAAAACACAATGTTAATTGTTTATTAAAAATGGCACATATTCACCTACATAGATAATTAATATCAGGAATAAATAATAATGCTGTAAAATAAAATTTTTAGGGAATTGTCTTAATAAAGTAATTTTGTTGCTGGAACTTGTTGTAGACATTACAAGAAGTTTAGAAAAAGTATTGGATTAAATCCGCGTGGTGGAAAACCTTTGTTTAAACAAAAGAATGTTCAAAATCATGTTTTTTTGCAGTTCTTCTTCAATAATTCTGGCTCTATGACTCTTATCGTAATAAAGAAGGAGAAACAAATTATTCACGATGAAGTTGCAAAGAATGCTAGATGTATTCGAACTCTCTTGGTCAATTGGTTCAGCTATAAAACAGAAACAATTATGGGTGGCCATATTTAAACAATTCGTAATGGTAATGCATTACATTTAACCAAACTTTAGAGAAATATTTCACTAATGGAGATAAATTATGGTGCCAAATTTCAAGACGAAATGTTTATAACAACGGCTCAAAAACAATAATAAATTCGAAAATTGAACAGTTGGCCATTTTTGGGCATCAAGTCGTACAACAAACTTTTTGTTTCAGATTCTAGGTTCTTTCGTGCACGTTTCAGCGGCGTTAAAAGTAACATTTTTAGTATTTTTGGAAACCATTTTTTAAATTTGTTTAATAATTTTTTTGAAATAAATGCATTTTATTCATGAATATTTTACCCAAATTATTAGCATACATTAAAAATACATAAGACAACAAACAATTAAAACAAATTTTTATCTACGCCAATTGGGAGCCGCGATATGACATTTCTTGCATTTTAGTCATTTATAAACAAATGAAGTGAAATGGTGACTTGAAATTAGCACTAAATATTTCATAATACTTAAAACTATTAACTGACAGTGTTAAAATCTTTTTAGTCACATAAGTTGTTGCAATATTATCGAATTTAATTTGCCTAACAGCACGAACGGCCTACTCCCGCAGTCTAGAACATTCTAGCGCTCATTCGAGCGTTTTCAGAGGGTATTGAATCCTGCTTCATCGCCCTTCAATTTCGTCATATCATTGTCTTTTCTTTTTGTTTTTTGTTTTAACAATTGTTTTCTCCTGTAGATTTCAGTTTTGCTGCACAATTTTAAGATAAACTATTTAATTCAACGATACTATGAAAATTTCAAACTAAAATTTTTCTTTCTATTTTCTTCAATCGTTCTTTTAGTAACTGAAATATCAGTACCTATTTTTAGTTAAAATAAAAAACTGCGTCTGTATGCTGTTAAGAAAATTAAATTCGATAATATTGCAACAACTTACGTAATTAAACATATTTTAATGTAGTCAATTAATAGTTTTAAACATTATGAAATGTTTGGTGCTAATTTCAAGTTACTATTTCACTTCATTCGCTTATAAATGACTAAAATGCAAGACATGTCATATCTCGGCTCCCAATTGGCGTAGATTAAACTTTTTTTCTAAATTGTCTTATACATATGTATTAAATGTATGCCAATAATTTTTAATTTTGGGTAAAATATTGATGAGTACAATGCATTTGTAAAAAAAAAAGCAAATAAAAAAATGTTTTTCAAAAATACTTAACATGTTTCGTTTAATGTCGCTGAATAGTACATAAAATTAGCTACAATCTGGGAGAAAAACATTTGTTGTACAATTTGATTCCCAAATACTGCCAACTATTCTTGTTTCGATTTTGTTAGTGTCTTTGAGCCGTTGTTATAAACATTTCGACTTGAAATTTGGCACCATGATTTGTCTGCATTAGTGGAATATTTTCTTAAAGTTTGGTTGAATTTACTGCATTATTGTTTTAGTTATTACCAATTGTAGAAAATGGCCACCTACAATTGTTTCTATGTTTTGCAATTTAAACAATTGATCAAGAGAATTCGGATACATCTAGTTTTCTTTGCAATTTCATCGTGAATCATTTGTTTCTCTTTGCTTATTACGATAAGAGTCATAGAGCCAGAGTTACAGTTATTGAAGAAAATCTGCGAAGAAAACATGATTTTGAACACTTTTGTTTAAACAACAAGCTTTCCACCGGACGGATTTAATCCAGAACTTTTCCTAAACTTCTTGTAATGTCTACAACAAGTTCCAGTAATAAGATTGCTATAGTAAGATATTACTTATTAGGTGATTTATAATCTTAGATTTAGTCCACTATAAGTCAAGTAAAAAGAAATTAAACTAGATATTTTAAATTTCTAGTGTGGGTAGTTGTCGTAGGTGTGCAAAAAAAGTAATATGAAACTCAAGTTGTTTTAATCAGTTTCGGGCTCTATTGCTGTCGAACATTCACCGGCTGGTAAACATCACTTACTACGTCTTTTATAACATAAATAACTAATAATTGCTTTAGCAAAAAATATATACCTTTTCACAAAATATATTCTGCGCCTATCACAAATTGATATTAGGTAATAATATACATTTTTTTCTTATATTCCATCAACAGGTATTTTTAAATCTAAGTGAAATTTTATTTCTGACATTTTCAAGATCTTTTTCATTATTCTTTTGGGGCGGTTCAATTTTGCAAAATTTATTATTATATGTCCATGCAAGTACATAATTATTAAATAGTATGTTAAAAATTATTATATGTCTGGCAACTCAATTTTACATGAGTTGTGTTGTAACAGCACAATTCATTTTAATTACAAAAAGTATTTACAACTGCATTTCAAACAATGGATATGATAAATTGATTGAAATGAATTTATCAGAATATCTATTTATTTAATAATAGATTTCTAACAAATAAAAGTTTAATAATATGTTCTACGGAACAGGTGGTATCGTGGTAACAATGCAGATAAAAATAGCGATGTGAAGTACAATAGAATTAATCCAATGTTGCGCCATTTTTATATTGCATTATAACTCTGCAACGGAGATGTGTAGTTACCCATCCGTAGGAAATTGTAATTGAAATGTATCTGCTATGAGTTTATATAGAAATGGAGAAAACATATCTAGTTCTTATGTTTCTTTTCTGCTAGATACTTCAGTAAAATTATAATGGTCTATCTTATAGATTATCTGTTTTAAGAGACATTTTCTCACATAATAGAAAACATATAGGCTGTTGAATATGTCCAAAATTAACGATTGCGTTAAAGAGTTTTTTTTGTTTAATATGATAGCTTAACACCGAAAAACGATAAAATCATAAAGTGCTACTGAATTCCGTGATGCGTTTTTGAGAGCCATCCGAAGAAACCCATTTTTCAGTTTTTTCAAAATAACTCAACAACAATGCAAATTTGGAGATTTTAATAAGAATACTTTTTTGTAGACAATTAATTTTCCCATCCAGGCACGTTAGTTTTTCCTATTTTAGTATTAAAAATAACTAAAGAACAAAGTAAAAAATTCACGAAAATTCACTTTTTTTTTGCAGTAATTTTTTTACGGCATCCTAGGTATTATATAAAAGTGATCAGAGAAAAAAAAGGTTCTTGGAAAAACAAATAAATTGCTTTTTTGCTCCGTACGAACAACGATGGCCAAGATATCGCCATTCAAAGTTGACCATTCTTTGCAATATTTTACCGCATTTGCTCTCGTACACGCGAAAGTTTTTTTTAACAGATAATGCAAAAGAGGAAAATATCGGTGCTGCAAGAATATCCATTTAAGCTTTACTATATCATTCAAAAGCGAACGATAAGTGCCCAGCTAAATGTCGCTTACAATTATATTATTTAAACGATTATCGAAGAATGCGACGTTTACACTATCACAGTCACATTCAACAACAGCTGATACTGCTAGATTGCATGGACAGCGAACATATCTATAGATAAAATAATGGAAGGGGAATATGTAAATCCCCTCCAACAGGGTTGGAAGAAAACAAACAATGGATTGATGCCAATTGCCATGACTATCACAGTTACCACCAGAAGCTGATAATGCTAGATTGCATGGACAACGAACATATTTACAGATACGATAATGGAAAGGAAATATGTTAAATCTCCTCCAATGGGGCTGGATGAAAACAAAAAATAGAGTGATGCCAATTGCCATGACACTGTCTCCTGCATCGAAATCTTTACTTGAAAAAATATCATGTGGCTGTTTAAAAGGCTGTCATGAAAATTATGGTTGCAGAAAGTTTGGCATCAAATTTTACAAGGAATATGCAGGGGTTAATTGCGAAAATGCAAACGTGCCAGAAATGTCGCAAGACGATGTCGATAAAGATATCGACAACGAAGTTGATATTAAACATATTCTTAAAATCTATTAAACAAATAATAATTCACCTTTGAAGTCGATATTACCATCGAAAGTATTAATATTGAAGAGTCGACTTCTTAAAATTAATAATGTACAATATTTTTTACCTTCACGGATAAAAATGTTATTTTTGAAATGCGTTTTTTGTTCACAACGGTTCCCTTCAATATTTATTTATTTAAAAATCAGTTTATTTTAAATAATGAATAAAATTCAATTTTAATATTATAAAGCTCAACCAGAAACATTAATTGTTTGTAATATTACTTTCAAGTATAAACTTACTATTTATTTTAGAACGTTAAAGAAATATTTGTATTATTATTAAGTTATCCCAAAATTGTTGTTTTATTGCACAAAAATAAACTGATTTGCTGAAAAGTAAAAGATAAATGAGCAAATGAGAGCAAATACGGTAAAATTATGACAAAAAAATGGTCAACTTTCAATGGCGATATCTTGTTGGTCTTATGAAATAGATGAAAAAAGCAATTTCTTTGTGTTTTCAATAATTTTTTCTCTGGCCGCTCATATATACCTATAATGCCGTAGAAAAAAGTTATGGACGAATAACTGAAAAAATTGCGAATTTACGTAAGTTTTTAACTTTGTTGTTGAATTATTTTTAATACTAAAAATAGGATAAAAACGTACTTGGAAGCGAAATTTAATTTTCTACAAAAAAATATTCTTATAAAAGTCTCCAAATTTGCATTGTTTTGGAGTTATTTTGGCAAAAACTAAAAAAATGGGCTTCTTCGGATCGCTCTCAACAACGCACCAAGGAATTTAGTAGCACTTAGTGATTTTAACGTTTTTGGGTGTCAAACGAACATATTAAACAATAAAAACCCTTTAACGCAATTATTCCTTACTAAGAGACATACTCAGTAGCATAATATTCGTGTGGTCGCAAACTGAGCAATAGTACAAATCCTGCTCACGAAAATAGAAAATAGTGTCAACTACAAATATTATTTTACACCAATGTCTCTTAATTAACTAGTATAGTTATTAAAGTGACAAAGGAAAATATTATTTGACATACACTAAACACAATTGCCAAGGAGGCAATAAAATATATTTAGGGAACGACGGAGGATAGTAATATTTGGAATGTATACCTACGTCACAATTATTACCAAAGAGAAAACCCGTTATACTGTTGGTGAACATTATACAGGGTAGTCATTTTTACAAAAGTAATTAGGAAACGACGAAAGACAATAATACTTGAAATGTTGTGACAATTTTCAAGCAGGAAACATGCTATACTTATGAAGAACATTATAAAGTGTTAAAAAATAATTAGGCAACAACGAATGACAATAATATTTAGAATATACTTGTCGCTATTGACATAAAGATGTACTTTTGGTAAAAATATACTAGGCGGCTACTCTAAAAAACGATTAGTTAACGACAGAGGAAAATGTGTAGGGGTCCACCCTGTATATTTTCCAGTGAAAATATAAACCATTTCTCAGCTGGAGGTACCATTAACTACCCACCAATTTTAGTGTTCTCTAGTTTTTTAGATACAGCGCCAACAAACAGACACACTACAGATCGATAAACACGTGTACAGACTAATGGAATTGAAGGACCTAAGCTTTCGTAATTTAGATAATCTGAAAAACTCACGGAGTGTGATTTTACGATTATTATTCTTCCCTTCGATTATCGAGGAAAGTAAAACTTTGCTTGCGGCATATTTATTGTTGATATTTTTTCTCTTTTCCAAAGCACGGAATTTGAAAATCACAATTTCTTAATTAATCGAATATTGCACAACTTTGGTCTTAAATTCTGCCATTGAGGATCCTCCCCTTTTTATTTTTACTTCTTGTCGACGCCTACTGAAAGTACAGAAGCAGGCATATATGCCAGTTAGTGGATGTCCAGAGGCAAACATTTTGAACCTGTGATGTGTCCTTTTTTAAACCATGATAGCACGCTCTCTCCTGTACTATTAAATTGTACAATACAGGGTGTCCCAGAATTGAGTTCTCGGACGGGAACATGTAATTCCTGAGGTCAGTTTGGGCCCACGTAACCTAACTTACTTTAGTCCAAAAATGCATCCCTAAGGAAGCATATTCTTTTAATATGAGACAGAAAAAAGATGTTTTTCCAACCATTTCCCTTATATTGAAGATACATTTAAATTAACCATATATTTGCTATTTTTTGATGTTACTAAAGAATTTATTTTTGTATTGTCATGACAACGTGATACGATAATACTTGATTTTTTGTTGATATTACAAAAAAAGTTAAAAGTATTAATTTGTGGACTAAAACAGTTGGATATTATGTGGAGCATTTGTTATGAATGTAATTTTAGTTCAATAAGCTACTTTTCTGTTATTACAAAATTTTGTTCTGGAATTGTAAATAAATGTTAAATACAAATAAAGAAAAAAAAAACGATAATTTCTTGTATTTTGATTAATATTATAAAAAAAAAATTAAGACTGCCTTTTTTGCAGTCCTTTCAATACTCTGCAATGTACCGGGTCACTTTTTGTCCACTCGATAATAAGAGTGATATACCTAAAATAATGCTTTTATTTAATATTTTGTTCTAAAATTACCTTAAGCCTACCCTGCTAGTACGCTAGAAATCTATACGAATGACTAAATAGATCCATTGCGCGGTAGATCTTTTATCACTTTGTAAACAACCAATCAAAACGATTAGGCCAAAAGAGCATTGAGAGAGTAGAATCGCGCATAAGACCGGCATTGAAGGTGAGAATTTCGTTGAAGACGCTGGTCCGAACAATTGTTAAGACACTTTAAAAAAGTCTATAATATTGCTCATCCAGTCTACCTGTTTTGATAAATTGATACCTAGAATTAATGTTATCAATGTATCACACATTGTAAAGTGAAGTAGTGTAGTACCCGGTTACAGAAGAATCAAACTGTAAGTACGTTTATCAACTTTATAATTCGTTGTCTGCATTTTAAATGGCCGACGAGCTAATTAACGTTTGCTAACTTATTCAGTTAGCCATACGATCCTGTAGTCAATGAATGTTCGGTACCCAGAATTATAATTTCCGAACATTGCATCCTACTATAAACATTTATTCTTCATCGATGGTTTCCCTGATAACTGATTAGTGAAAACGTCGCAAGTGACGAATTTAAACCTCAGCGTCGTGTTCTCCAGTAAGTCTCTTTCATAGTGGCAAAAATATCTGTTAGTTCGACAACTAACCCTTCGAATATTAACTTGTCGGTTTCCTCTTTCTAACTAGTTTGTAGATTTTGATATTGTTATAAAAATTATTATCAGTTAGCTCTCATTTTTTGTAACATTCCTTTTTCGCGGAACTGGCCAGACACGACTGTTTGAATATATACTTTGCATTTCCATTTTATAATTTTTTGTGTATGTATTTATCGTTTATGTCATATTGTTTCTGTGTATTTATATAACGAAAGTGTTTTGTTATTCATTCACCCCTGATGTCTGGTGCTCGAGTTTAGTTAATAAATAGGGTTAATTAGTATTTGCTAGTATTATTTTTTAATCAATTCCGGGTAGTATATTCCACAACTTTGCATTTTATATCTTTCTCCCTTGGCTTAAAACCATTTAAGTTTCAGCAAAAATGTTCAAGTTTTCCGTAATTTTACAGTGTGATTAAAAAATATAGCCAATCAAATAATAATATTAAAGTACATAGAGCACTTATGGAGATACAGCTCCAATTAAAATTTCAAAATTTTATCTTCAACATAGCGAAAATTATTAGAAAAAAAAATTCATTTAAGAGGATGTACTTCCTCCGGGATCCATTTTTGAACGAAGGTAAGGCGGGTTATATGGGCTTAATATGAATCCAGGAATCGCAGGTTTCCGTCTGGGAATTAAATTCTGGGAGACCCTGTATTTAGTCCAGTATACTTTAAAGGATCAAAGGTCGCTTCGATCGCTGAACTAAGCGTTGTCGACATACGTGTATCATGTTTTTACTCTATTGATTTAACTTTGTGTGCAAGAGAAAATTACATCGTATGCACACTTATTAACTCATACATAAGATAAGTTAAAATTTCCTCGACTCTTGTCTTGTGCTACATTAGACTGTTTCTTAGAAATTGAGAAATACGCATTTCTTAACTGCTCGAGCTCGTAATAGACGTAGCTAAGCATTAATATTCAGTATCATTATGAGGTTACAGCTTCCTAATGATACTGAATCGAATGCAAGATCATTATCGAGTAAAGAATAACGCGATCCACGTAAACTTGCTATATAGCAGTTTACTTTTTCAGGCAACCTTTCTTAATTATCACGTGAAAGTTATATTGTAACATTCAACGTCGTAAACGTTCGTTAAACATTTTGTAGCAACTTGTTCCGTCCCTTATAAAAAGCATATACAAAAAGCTCTCCTTACATCATTTGCGTCTAAAGTTGTTTCTCATGGAGTATTATAAATCATCAAGCTGTGTTAATGGAAACCAGTACACAAAAACTACATTGTCGTTGCAGATATTATGCAACCCTACTAAGTCAATTATGGTTTAATATATCCTCAGGAAACTGGAAACATTTGTTAGGTTATTTACCTAATGTACTAAAAAAACATGAAACCGTTACTTGGAAATTATTATTCTAAATAAACAAAAATAATGCCAATGTCAAGGTAGTACAAATTATCGGCATAAAATTTAACATTAAGCATAAGCTTTCATAAGATGATAGTCTAATTTAACTTCGAGGAGAGTAGTGTCAAAACCACTATCATTTACGGATCATACATAAATATAGGTACCTATAGCCAACACTCAATTGTTGATAAACTTGGGAGTTGCAAATAGTAAATAATATACAAAAACATCCTTAACACTGAACTGAATTTGTGGTACGTTCTGATGTTTCAGATCTTGAAAATAACACAACCACAGAAAAGAATAGTTCAGACCCAGAAACTAGACCCACCAATCTTTATTTATTTTGACCTACTAAATTCGAAGCTGCCATCAAAATTTCATTTTGTCATTGGGTTTTTTATTTGCCTTAGATTTTATCTAATATCAAAATGCTATTTCAAGGATAAAATCTGAGATAGAAGAAAACCCAAAGATAAAATGAAATTCTGCTGGCGGCGTTGAATTCAGGAAGTCAAGGTACATAAAGATTGGTAGGTAGGTCTATTCTCTGAGTCTGAAATTTTCTTTTTTTTTCGGTTGTTGTGTAATTGTTAATTATATAAACCGCTGCAAATTTGCAAATTTGGAATGCGTACAATGTATACATAGTTCATATGACAATAAAAGTTGACATATGACTATAAAAAGATCCAACATGGCGTTTCAAAGATAGCGGGTAGTCTATTGTCATTTAATATCCGATACTACCGAAAATTTGCATCTGGAGATTCATGATGTCGCAGATTACAAATATGTGATCAAAACTCAAAAATTCGAGATGGTGGCGTCAATATGGTAGATAGGTTTTATCATTTTACGTCTGATTCGACTGACAATCGATATCTGAGGATTTCAAGGTCGCAGATTATAAATATTTAGTGGACATTGAAGAATTCAAAATGGCGGCTTTAGGATGATGATCTGGAAGACAGTGCATCGTAGTGAATAGGTTATTCTATTCAAAATTAAAGCTGAAAAAATTTCCTGCAAGACTGTTACTATTCATTATCCTTCTATTCTCAATAGCTTTCGGGGTATTCGCCTGCGAAAATTACAAAGGATCATACACAAAATATACAGTAAAAGTTATATAGTCGTTTGAGCTAAAGCCAGCTGAAATGTATTCATTGGACCATTCCAAACAACAGATCTTATGTGCAGAAAGTCCAATAAGTCCATAGATTTCAAGTTATGGACACTTGAAAGTCAAGTAATGATTATTCATATACTTGCAGGTTTTTTAACTTTCCAAGTGCTGTAATAACTCAGTGTTGAGATTTCAGAGGAATTGAACACAACAAAAGTTGTAAGAATATGTGTAAGCTACCTTGTGAAAGCCTTGACTTTGACCTCTAGCAATATTTTCTTCATATAATGCTTCATCAATCATCACTTTTATTGTTTATATTTCCACAATAAACAAATTATCAGCTGACCCCTCAAAAAACTGTTTCCAACTTTGATCTAGAGACTCTAACGAATAAAATGAGCCATCATACATGTAGTTTTATGCACAATCATTCTGGTTTCGAGTAAAGGCGGTTTTCCGCCCATTACGCCCTGACTAAGTAGATCACTATAGTTTTATTGTTAATGTGTGGTGTGATATAGTTCACAATTCATTTAGGGAATATTACCAGTTATTTTCGCAAGATAACAAGTATTATTAAATGATGTTTCTTTAATCATCAGAAGTACCTACTATGTTTTACCAGCACATTCTGCTGATCTATTTACGCAGCATTTAAATAGAACTTTTCTTGGATGGCAGATTGGCTACAGTGGTCCTATTTAGCTGGCAAGCAAAGTCTTCACACCTCACATCGGTAGACTTCTGTTTGTGGGGATGGAAGAAACGTGTATAAATCAATATCAGACGATCACGATGCTCCAATTCTTCATGTTTCGATTGATTAAAGAACACCTAGTGCGAGAACTAGGGAGAGCAACGCGCTCCTTCGTAAGTAATCCTCAAAATGTTGCAAATTAAGCTTTAATAATAATTTAACATCTCCGTTAGAGACATTGACTTGAAATTTGATACACATATGTATCATGACGAAATCTGGTTATCTAGATTATATTTTGTGCTAATTCCGGTAAGGGTTGGGGTTAAATAGGGGCAAATAGGGGAAAATAAGTAAAGCAGGCTGGTAAAAATACAGAAACTTAGAATTTAGTTTATATGCTACAAGCTGAGGTCTCATATTTCTATATAATATGTTTCAAGCCCTCATCACCTCCATCCACTCCATTATAAAAGGAATTGTTAAATTAAAATTACTGGTGTAATTATATGTTATTGAGATGATTCCGTTGGAGAGATGGAGGTGGGGGGTATTTGCCCGATGGGGAAATAGGAGAAGGAAGTAAAGCAAGCTAATAAGAGTCCAGAAACTTCATTTTTGGCGTATATGCTAGAGGCCAACATTTCAAATTTTTTTAGGACATGTGCCTCAAATATTACATGTATAAAATTCTACGACCAATTATTTCCACATTCTAGAGTGCAAATGTATTCCTTTAAAGAGACTTGGGTGGGGAATCGAAATGTGGATGTAGCGATTTCTTAGGCAGAGGTTTATTTTATTATAGGTATTTTATTCTTTTTTTTGCGGATATCTGTACGATAATCACGTTTAAATAAAATTTTTTAAAAAACAAAGTTAACATTTATTTCCTTCCCTTTGTATATTATGAAAAAAATCAGAGAATGCTGTCGCAAAACAAATAATTTTTCATTTGTCTCTTAGTCTACTTTGATGTGGTATTTAAATTTGTCAAGACCACAGTTTTTATTTTCGTACCATTATATTAATTTTCTCTCTGAAGTAATAAAAACTGAAACATTAATACATCAAAACTATTTATTTTCATTACTGTCTGGCTTAGGGAATGCTAGCTCACACAAATTAAATCAAACGGTCTGTTGAGCAACCTCTTTATATAATATAAAGCTTAGTGTATTGTAAATGATAAAATTTCATGAGTTAAACTGGGTCATGTTACCTAAATCTTTCTTTCATATATATAATTTATAGATCCTGCTGTAACCACAGTGACTGCAAGCTCGCTGAAATAACGGTACAAAATTACCTCGTAGTTGAATTTGATGAGATTTTTCCTTTTCATCGAGACCGAGCGATCATATTTCAGAATTTCCAATATACATCAAACATTTCACTTTACTGTCTTTTTTTTCTGAGAGATAGTTAGTAAAGATATTAGTTTTTTCTATTTGACCTTTTGGCACACTCAAAGATTGTTTTTTTAATCTCGGCTTTTACATAAAAGGCAACAGGTTTACGTTTAGTCTACGATAGTCATAGAGTTCACAAACTAAAATTGAGTGTTTGATATTCCAAAGCGTTTTATGCCTTTATAAAAGATTAGAATGGGTGCTTTTATATTGAATCAATTTATAGAATTTACTTACAAGGTGGTAAGCGGTAATAATCATAGTCACTAAGAAGTGAAATCGTCTCCAAGATTTATCAATTTATAAATTTTAAGTATAAATATAGAGATCATTCATGTGCACACCTTCTCGTTGAAATGGAAAAGTAATGTATAGCGTAAAAAGGGTGCAAACAGAGTTTATTGCTTTCTAATAGTCGTCTAAAGAATGCTAATTGAAGAACAAGAGACACAGGAGGCACATGAGGAAGGACTTAAAATTCTCAAACAGGAAGATGAACGTGCTCTAGAAACATGAAAGAGAGAAAAGCAATATGACCTGACGAAATACCAGTGGAACTTCTGAAATTCATCGGTGATCATTGATGATATTCTAGACCTATTCAATACCATCTACAATACTGGAATTATACCAGAACAATGACTCTCATTCACTTATTCTGATTCAGAAAGAAAAATAATGTCAAGGAATGTTCCAACTACATAAGTAAGTCCCTAAGGAGCCAAGCCCTGATAGTTATTTTAAAAATAATATGCAACAGGATTTTTAAACTAGAAGAATATATGGGCGATACTGAGTTTGGTTTCAGAAGTAGACTAAGAGCAAAAGAAGCCACTCTCTGACAATATATTGTTTCTAAGCTGTGTGTATATGAATCAAGAATATATGATTGTTTCACTGATATTGGAAAAGCATTAGACAAAATACGCCACGAAATACTACGTTAGCTCCTGCAAGATATAAATGTTGATGCCAAGAATAATAACATCTATCCTGAAATCAAACGGTGAAGGTGGATGATAAATTAATAGAAGGAATTGAAATTCGACGTGGTGAGAGGCAGATATGCATGTTATCTCATCTTTTGTTTAACTTTTATAGCCCAGCCATATCTAAAAACTGTTTATTTAATTAGAATTCAGCGATAACTGTATAGAACGTATATATCTTTGCGCGGAACAGCTTTGAACAACATAAGGTACGCAGAGTATACTATAATACTAGCTGATAACTTAGCTGACCTGCAACAATTAGTTGAACGAGCGAAGGAGAGCTGCAATATGTATGGTTTAGAGGTGAATTTGATAAAAACTATGTTGATGGGGATATCAAACGCACCAAACACCACAGCAAATTCAGGCAGCGCTAACCTATAGAAAGAATGTATTGATACAATTATCTAGATGTATAGTTTGAACAGACTATAAATCAAACAGAGGAAATAAAGACTAGAATATAAGTAACAAGATTTTCATTTATTGAAATGAGAAAACCCCTCCTGTCATTAACTTGGCCCTGAGTGTCAGTGTTCTGTGTTGCTATGACTGTTTAACCCCGGTTCTGAGGCTTGGATATTGACACAAAATCGTCCCAAAAGCATAGAAGCATTCGAAATGTGGTTCTGTAGAAGAATGGAATATCTTGGTTGGACAGGGTAACAAATGTAGAAGTCCTACGAATGGAAAAAGCTGCGAAATCGTTTTAACTATTAAAGAGAAGAAATTTAAATATCTGAGGCATATCATGAGATGAAGCAAATACTCATTGCTAAGACTTGTCACGTAAGACAAAATGAAATCAATGAGGAACATAAGGTGGCGTAGAATTGACTAGCTGAAGAATTTACGAGAATAGTTTGACTCCACTTTTCACGACTTATTTCGAGTAACTGTTAACAAAATGAGAATCATAACACTGATATGGAACCTCTGATACATCATACATCGTCTCACATGTTTCATTCACTAGCCCCATATTGTTAGAGACTATAAAATCTAGGCGTCTAGGCGCTCTTATCTCTAATAGGAGAGTCCAGAATTTGTTGCACTTCACATGTCAAAAATCTAAGTAGTCCATGAAATAAAAATACACTGGTACATAATATTTCTTGGCCTTCTTGTAAATAATTCGCAAATTTAGTTTTTTTTTTCTCTAGTTTAGTGTCCTTTTACATAGTTTGCTTAGGAGATATTTGCTAAAACAATCGATCTTGAGTCTTGATTTCTCCCTTGAATCTCCAATCAGAACTTCAAGATTATGCATTCATAAAGCATTACTTTATTGGTGTGTGAGTAATAACGAATAATAACGAACTCTAAGAAAGTTGAAAACTTTAATTATCGTTCCAATTAAGGAATATAAAAAATATAAAAGCTACTCCACTCCTACTTATCCCGCATGAAGCTTGAGATTTAAATTATAAGTCTGATAGTTCTTTTTCAAAGTTAATCTCTAAGAATAAATCTATTACTTTAGTTGCCGCTCCAATAAATTATTCTATGTATATTCCCTTCCATTTTAAACAAATAATAAACTGATCCTTGAATTACTCTGCAAACTCTAAATTATAATACCGTCTGTTTTATTTAAAAGAAGTAATATAGTTACAGCAAACTTCAAAAACTTCAATGCTAATTCAAGCCAAAACTCTAGACAGTACATGTTCTCAATTTATTGGCTTACTTGACGAGCTTACCACGTCATAACTAATTCATAAAGTTGCTATTACCTAAGGATTGTTAATGTGTTTTCATAATAGGAGTACATTCAATATGAAAATAGTTACTTGGGAATGCTTGCATATAAATAAATAAATATGAATCAAATTTAAATAAACTACTGATGGTTAACTAAAACGGGCCAAGTCTATGTTTGTCAGATTAAATTTAAACTATAGGTTTTTCAGAAGGGTAATAGATATCAATATCCAGTGTTCTGAGGAAAAGAGATAATTTATTTGTGGAATGGCGAATTTATCTGATTATTTCTTAGTTTGAAACACGATACTCCCTACAGGGTGTAAAAGAAGACGTTGTTTTAATTTCTAATTTACGGGGAAAACCATTTTATCAAATTTTTGATACTTCTTGATATTCTCTTATTTTATAAGATACCTACCATTTTTTCCTAAAAGCCTGTGATTTTTGTTGGCGTGAGGTCTTATTGTTTGTTATATAAGCCGATCGTTGTAGGTGATTATAATATCATATGATTGCTCTTTCATAATAGGTACATTTTTTGATAAAGTAAATAAGGTAAATAACGTAACCCGTACGGTGAAAAGTCGTTTTCTGTTTGTCTATCTCACTACCCGCCTATCTGTCACAGTCAATTATCTCCTTATTAATTAAAAATTGAGTGGTAATAACTTTTTTTTCGCGAAAATTTTCAAGCCTAATTCTTTTAATTATTTTTTTACCTTTATATAAAAGCTTGATAAAAGTCAGTGCTTTGGCAACTAGGGATCAGCAATTTCACAAAAACTTGAAATCAGGACAAATAAACTGTCTTACTAAAACCTCCTAAATAAAATCGTAATAAGTGTGTTTAAACATAACAAATTGCTAAAAAGACTTATACGATTTGGAGTGTTCACTTCACTATAATTCTATTTACATCATATTTTTCTCACACGAAAAGTGTATGTAGTATTAAGTGATTTCGGGTATGTTGAATACTATATAACTCCAAGGATGCCTCAAGGAACTAACCTGAAATCTCTATAACTTCAAGGGTGCCTCAAGGATCTAACTTCGGCCCCCTGCATTTCTTCACATTTATTATTGATTTTGTCACAGGTTTAGATGTAAATTCTCTCCTTGTAGATAACTTAAAAATATTAGATATGATTATTAAATAATTTACCGCTGATTCCTGAAAAGTCATGTAGTGTCCTATGCATTACTGTTCTCTACTTCATTGTTTAATTGCACTCTCGAACGTACAACTTTGACACATCACAATCTGAGAGTAACATTTTATTACACACTTTCATTTGGTAACCATATCGAAATGACAGCGCGTGAACTACATACATATATCTTATGGAATTATGGAACATAACAGCAGAGACTTTATGGGCCTAAATTTAAGCTTGAATATGCCTTTTATATTATCCACAATACAACGGGTATATATCGATAAACTCGAATGTGTTCAACTTGTATGTCTAAACAGCTGTGTTTTAAATCGGAAGGTGTGTGCTTGTCACCTGGGTTAACCGCAAATAGATCCGCTTGAAAATAAATTACAGCACATTCCTCCGCAAGTCTCTTGCGGGGGCGTGAGTATCACCCACAGGCGTTTTTGTCTAAAATAATTTATAATAAAACCGATTCTTAAAATACAGTAAAACGATTCAACTTTTATGATCTCAGAATATTCTCCAGTAACATGTAACTCTGTACATTTCAGCAGTGTATATTTCAATACTTGCCTATTATACAATACACAGGCTGTAATTAGTTTCATGTCATTAAAAAAACTGGTGATAGGGAACAACAAGATAAACAAAAATAACCTTATATAACATGGGGTCTAAAGCTCATAGTTTTGGAGCAAAAAATAAACAAAAATTACCAAAATACTTAATAACATAGTTTGAGAACTACTGGCATATTGGGGTAGGCTTTATTGTCTCGCGTCTTTTCTTTTTGTTTTCTTTATTGATAACGTTAATTCACAGTTTAGTGTGGTATTTTAAAACGCAGATTTTGGACATTATGGGAGATTACACTTAGCCAGAGTTCGCGGAAATGCACTTGGTGTATGGAGAAAGTGATGGAAATGCAGCTGGTGTGGAAGAGCTTTATCGTTTAAGGTTCCCTAATCGACGTCATCCTTGTGCTCGTACACTTGTTAGTATTGACCAGCGTCTTCGAGAAACAGGTCGAGGTCCCAACGCGAAGAAAGCCTAATTGACGCAGAGGTTCAAATGTTGGAACTTGTAGAAGAGGATCCAACTTTAAGCACCCACGATATCGCGAACTATGTGGGAGTATCCTATTTTGTGGTATGGAGGACACTGAGAGGTATGAACTTACATCCCTATCACTATCAACGTGTCCAAGCACTAGAACCTCAAGATTTTGCAGAGCGAATGCAATTTTGTAGGTGGATTTTAAGAAAACCTGCGGCAAATGAGGATTTTTTAAACGATCTGTGTTTCTCCGATGAGTCGTGTTTTATCAGAAATGGAGTATTTAATTTTAAAAATATGCACTATTGGGCAGACGAAAATCCACATGTAATAAGAAGGGCGCATTTTCAACAACGGTTCAGCGTTAATTTGTGGGCTGGAATTTGCGGTAATGAATAATTGGACCTATACAATTACCCGCTAGATTAATTGGTGAGTATACTTAAATTATTTGCAACAAACATTGCCAACTTTACTGGAAGATATATCCTTGGCCACGTGCAGAAGAATATGATATTTGCACGATGGCGTGCCAGTCCATTTTAGTCTGACTGTTCGAAATTTTTTCAACAGAAAGTTTCCTCGACGATGAATTAGACGTGGCGGACTAGTACCACGGCCTGCTAGATCGCCCGTCTTAAATCCGATGGACTTTTATTTTTGGGGGCATTTTAAATCTCTGGTTTACCGTTATCCAGTTGACACTTTAGAACACTCGCAACAACGTATTTTAATGTGCACAGAAACCATAAAAAATTATCCTAATTTACCAAATGTGTTGAACGGAGTGCGTATGTCCTTAGTTCGACGTGCCGAAATGTGTATATGTAGAGATGGAGGTCATTTCGAACAATTTTTGTGAAGAATTCAAAGGAATTGTTCAGTTATTGGGTGTTACCTATTGGGTATTAATGGTATAATTATTATTAGTATTCGCTGTCTTGTTTTGATCTGTTTATTATTGTTTACATTGATTTTCATAGAGACCAAAGACTCGATTTAGTTTTCGATACGCACTCAATTCGTTAAAAAACTCAGATTTTTTCCTGACTTAAAATACACAACTATTTTCTGTTATCGTATCTACAATAACTTTGTTCCAAATTAAAGAACACATGTTAACAAATCCTATTTAAACCCCTGCCGCCATGCTATGGTTGCGTTGTCCAAAAGAGAAGGAATTATTTGCATTTTCATAATTAGTGGTATAGAAAGTTCGGTACAAGTAATCCCATCAAAGTGCCGCACTTCTGCCGGCGGGAACACAAGTCGGGTATTACAGCTTTTTATTATTTCTAATATTCGGAAGTATAACATCCATTGACCCTATAAAACAGTGGTTCTCAAATGTTTCCTACCTTAACATTCAAATTTTAAACCTAGGTCAGCTTTTTTCAAAGTGCCCCTAGAGAAAAAAGTCATGTAGGTTTATTGTTTGTCTAGTCGATCCCTATTATCAGTTTTTTTTAATGACATGAAACTAATTACCCCCTGTATATGTAATGTGGAAAGTGGCAACCTAGTAGGTTGGTTAGATATATTTTTCCGGAACCTTAGTAATATGAAGGCGGTACTTGGAATATATGACATTTTTAATGTTTTCTTTATATTAACGTGTTGGTTTACTTTATCTACAGTTATTCTATCACTGAATCTGGATAAATAATAATAATAATACAGGACTTTATTTACCAAATTAATATTACAATTTATAATAACGATTTTACTGGGCGAGGTTCAGTAAAGCCTAAAGGCATCCTGTTCTTCCACCTAACCCAAGACAAACAACATAGCCTAAATAACAAAACCGGAATTTTCCTAACTTATGCTTACAAGAAAGAAAGAATAAAAAAACTAAGTTCTGGACAATGGGCATAAAATATGAGAAACAACAAAAAAAAACTACAACAAATTTTTTGTGTGAAATCACTGCCTGTTCATAATTAACTCAATCACATGTTTTTTAAAACCAGACAGATTTTTAGTTTTTAATTCCTGTGGTAATTCATTAATACACTTTGTAATATTATACGAATATGACCCCCTAAAAAACTGGGTATGATGAACGGGAGGAGTAAGGGTACCCTTAAACCTAATGTTTAAATTGTGGACATCAGTCCGAAAACGTATTTTAGAATACAAGTATGGCGGGATCTTGTTAGTCAGTATATTAAAATACTGACAAACAGAGTGCAAATATCGTCTATTTTTCATGTTAAGTCAGTTATTTAGGTTTAGTGTGTGGCTAATACGATTAAACTTCCTTATACCAAAAATTAAAAGCAAACAGGAGTTCTGAAGTTTTTGAATTCGATTACTATCAGTACCATTTAAACAAGGGCCATATATTGTGTCACAGTAATTCAACTGTGACAATACTAGAGAATCACAGAGTACAGATTTAGAGGTTTTGGTCAATACAAATCTATTTTGATATATTACTTTTAAATTTAAGTACGTCTTTTGTAGACATTTATTAATATGTGGCGTGAATCTCAATTTTTGGTCCATAATGAGTCCCAAATTTTTCACAGCATTTTGAAATAAAATAGGCTCATCTTTGATTTTGATACTGTTCTTAAACTCTAAAGCGAATTCATTTCTTTCCGATTTTCTGCTCAACACAATCACAGCTGATTTGCTAGAGTTGAGTTGAAGACACATTTTACTTGAAAAATCAAATAAAGAGCTAAGATCATAATTTATGGCAGCGATTGCCTGCTTACTTTCACTCGCGTCAAAAGACAAATACAGCTGTGTGTCATCTGCGTAAAAATGTTGTTTACATGAGAGAAAAACGGATGAAAAGTTAGACGAGTAGATTATGAAAAGTAAAGGACCCAAAATTGACCCCTGTGGCACACCTGTGCTAATGGTTAACATATCTGAGGATTCTCCTCCATACATTACCAGTTGAGATCTATTTTTTAAATAATTCTCTAATAATTCAGTTGCACTTTCAGTGAAGCCGATGAAATGCAAAATGGATATCAACATCTCATGGTTAATGGTATCAAATGCTTTGGAGCAGTCTAAAAGAATTAAAACTGTTAGTTTATTTCAGTCACATGCCCCTATGATGTCATCTGTGATGCTCATCATCCCGGACTGATTTGATGGTATTATCTGATTATCTTTTAGATGCCCCTGTATTTGCATTTCCATCATTTTTTCTAATAATTTTGAGAACGTTGGCAAGATACTAATTGGTCTTAAGTTATTTAAACATGTAGGATTTGTAATTTTTGGTATAGGTATTACTCGGGCTTGCTTCCATGTATTGGGAAAGGCAGAGTTAATTAAACAATAGTTCATTATATGTGTAATATATGGAAGCAAAAGAGGTAAACAAAGCTGTATAGTTAAAATATTTATACCATCTAAGCCACAAGATTTACTCTTAATTTTCGAAAGTATCTTTAGAACATCAATTTCTGTGATTGTGTGAAAGTTAAATGATGAATTAACAGTGCGTTTCACATTATTATTATAAAATTGAATTAGGGATGAATCAGGAGTAATTTGTGGTACAGAATTAACAAAATGATTGTTTATCTTATTAACATTGGATAAGTTGTTAGGTAAATCACTTCCCGTATTTATTTCTTGACTGCTTTATTTCTTTTAATGTTAACCATTTTTCTTTTTGATTTTTGCTAGTAAATTTTGTAGCATAATATGATCTTTTCTCCTTCCTAATGGTTGTAGTAACTAAATTTCTAAGTCGCTTATAATTATTCCAATCCGTTATATTTTTCGATTTTTTGTATTTTCGTAATATTTTATCCCTATCATTAATCATTGCTCGTATAGTATCAGTCAGCCAAGGAGCATATGGTTTAGTGGTTCTTATTGTTCTAACTGGGGCATGAATATTTAACAAGGTAGTGAGGGTATCATTAAGGAATTTTACATTAATGTTAATGTCATCAAAATCGTAAATACTATGCCACGGTATAGATCTAAGATCAGAGCTAAATTGATCATGGTTAATATTTTTAAAATTCCGGTAGGTTTTATAAAGCACAACAGATAACTACACAACAATCACTCCCTCCGTCAGCGGAGACTCGAACTTCTCGATGATACATCAAAAACACCACTATACATATGTATGTAAAGATTATGGACTCGAACCCAGTCTTTCAAGTTTTATGCATAACCACCCAGTTTTTCTATAGGATTATATTGGTATGATTAATGTTTGTTTGAAGTATTGTCTTCACTTAAGCTCTAATTTGGTTACATCTACCTTTATCTTAACCTCCTGTTTTGCCATTTCATGTATAGAACAATGTAATTAAAATAAACAAAACAACGCAAATAAAATAAAATAAATTTATGAACACTTAGTTTGAATTAGGAATAACCGATTAAGCACACGTTTTTCGCTTCTTCGAGAAACCACGGTTTGTTTTCGTATTCTGCAAAAAGTTTTTAATTAACACCGAAATTAATTAAACCAATTTCATTTCCATTATTTTCCGTTCTCTTTGTGCAATAGCAGTAGCATTAAAGTTTACCTTGCTCTTACAATTTAAATGAATTCAAATTGTTCGTATAGTTTCTTCTAACAAAAAGCACTAAAGAAAATTATTAGTAAATAAACTAAGAATAAAAAGTTCTTAAGTTGAATGTAGCTATACCTGTTTTATAAAATCGGATTCCGGACAGTAATCTTTCATTTTCATAGCTTATTCTTTGATGTTTATTTAGAATTTGTTACCCCTCTGTTATCATCCATCTATATCCATTATATAAGTTTACGTTGACAAAGTAGTGCAATCTTCAAGTCGATTGTAAAATTTATTTCCTATTATATTTCATATTTTCGGAATAAGTACATTGTGTTTCTGTGGTTTTGATTTAGAATATATGATTTACTACATCTAAAAATATTGAGGGAATGTATATTCTACATGAAACCTCATATACAGTAAATCATTCATTTTGTTACTTTTCCGTGTTGTAGTAGAAGAATAATTAATTAATTGCGTTTTAATAGACGTATCACAAGCCAATCTTGCAAAAGCATGATTATTATGTACCAGTTGCTGCCGCTTATACGATATCCTCCAATTTCGTTCACAGAGGACTTTATCAAGGTATTTATCTAGGAACATATTAAAGTGTATTACATTTCCTTGTCTCTTAAAATCAATATTAATCTAGTTTCTGAATAATCTATTAATTTAAAATTTGCTTTTGGAGGGAACCTACTTATCACATTTCCACGGCTTTCTCATAAATCATCATCAAAGAAATTCATTTACTAAGGCAAAAGAATCTTCAAGTAATAAATTTTCACAATATCATGTATCCAAAGGGATTTCGGTTAGCTTTATCTTTACATTCAATTTTGAAGAAATACTTTATGCACGAAAATATTTTGATCTATGATCAAAGCAGTTTTAGTATGATTAAAGTGCAAAAAGTTCCAAAAATATTCATATGCAGGGTGGAGCATTAATAACAGGCCATAGCGTTAGATTCTTTGGGCCAAAATATGAGGATATTACTAAAAATACTTTAGCAAAATGTTGCTGTAAAAAAAGATACAGGGTGTAAAAATTCAAATCATTTTTTCGTTTCTCTGCAATAACTCAACAGCCTCTTGACTGATCTTCTCCTGCCATAGGAACTTTTTTTATTCTAAGAAATAATAATGTATGTATTATATCAAGTTAGATCATAGAGGGCGTCGCAGAACCTGTATCTGATGATGAATTTCTTTCATATTTCTTTTGAACGGAACGTTGCAGTACTTCTGACCAGAAAATCTGATGTGGACGACATTTCCACGTATAAGAGGTACACTTGGTAGAACTTGATAACTTCAACCATTTTCGAGGAAATTTCCGTTAATCATTTGAATAATTTTTTGAAAGACAAATTCAAATTTAATGAAACAAAGTGTATTTATTAAAAAAAGTACAAAACGTAAGGGAAAACAAAATCATAATGACATCGTAAACTCTTTCTCACTTTCCTATGAACAAATGGAGTATTTTATTGGTATTGAGATAAATACATAAATCAAAAGATTGTGTAAAACAAGGATCTAATCTTATTACAAGACCAAAAAATAACACAAAAGTTGACTTAATTATATTGGTATTTGTATAAAGTTTGCTGCAACTTAGAATAAATTTTCGATATGGTCTCCATCTACTTCTATGCCTTTTCTAATTCTTTTCATAAAAGATTTTCTTACATTGAAAAATACATTTTTCTGTCCTCTAATAAAATTGCCTGCGTTTTATATTTTTGATAGTATTTGCATAGACTAAGGACTACATATATCCCCACACGTAATAATCCAAAGGATTAGGACTCCTTGGTGGCCAAGAAAACTCACTTCCTCAACAGATCCATCTGCGTGGAAAGGTCTCATCAAGGTAATTCCTGACTTCAATTGAGAAATTAGGGAAGCTCCATCTTGCATAAACCACATTCTGTTCCGTATGTCAAGCATGAAAGCATGTAATATATTAGCAAGAGTATTTTGAAGAAGAAACAAATGTTCCCAATAACTGATCGCCGATAATACCATACCAAACGCTAATCTTAAATTCATGCTGAAAATGCCTTTCTTTAACGGCATGGGGATTTTCTACTTCCTAGTAATGGATATTTCCCCAGTTAAAAACGCTTCGGCGAGTAAAAGTTGTTTGCTTCGTCGGTAGATAAATGTTCTAACAGAATTTCGATCCCTGTTGTATTTATTTAGAAAAAATTGACAGAATTGTAGCCTTTGTGGAAGATCCCTTCGAAGTAAGTTTTGTACAGGAGTGAAGTGATATGAGTAGAAGCGTTCTTTACGTAAGACTCTTAGAACAGATTGTTTACTGACCCCTGTGGCCGCTGATAAACGACGAGCTGACTTGAGGATCCTCATCCATACGAACTAAAATGTCTAGTTCTTGATCTGACGTAATTCATTTCGGTAGTCCTATATCATTTTTATGGAGGAATGAACCCGTTGAATGAACACATATAATATCAACAAATTTTTTGAAGAAGCTGTTACTCTGTGGTAGTTAATCATTTTGCACAAATAACTAAATAAAACACACTACTATGTTTTCTACCACTACGTATTTATAAAAATTACGACTGCAGTTTCGACTTACAAAGCCATTGTCAAGCAGTGAATCAAAAATGACTCATTTTTGATTCACTGCTTGACAATGGGTATGTAAGTCAAAACTGCAGTCGCAATTTTTACAATTACATAGTGGTAGTAGTGTATTTTATTTAGTTATTTGTACATATCATATCCCTTATTTCCCTATTTGAAAAATTATTATGTCGAGGCATTTTAAATAAAGAAGTTAAAGAAATTTGCTCGTGGAACACAAGAACAAAATAAAATGATTAAATGACGTACATGACAGAACTAAAACGTAACCAAAGCACACTTTTCAATAATTACACTTTGTTTCATTAAATTTGAATTTGTCTTTCAAAAAATTATTCAAATGTTTAACGGCAATTTCCTCGAAAAACGGTTGGAGTTATCAAGTTCTACCAAGTATACCTTGTATTCGTCGAAACGACGCCCTCATCATATTTTCTGCTCAGAAGTACCACAACGTTCCGTCCAAAAGAAACATGAAAAATCATCATCAGATACAGGTCCTGCGGCGCCCTCTATGATCTAACTTGATGTAATACATACATTATTTTTCCTTAGAGTAAAAAAATCGGTAAAGGTATTTACACAGAACTTCCCTCTTTATTCATATAAGACGGTCACTATAAAAAGTTATTAATTAAGAGATGACATATGAAAAGTATAATCGTCATGTGTAGTTAGCCCTACTATTACAAAGAAAACCTGATAACTTATCTACTGTACAGTGGTGGGATTTTTATTTTAATTTGCAATACATTTTTTTATTGAAATAGTTTAAGAATATAATGAAACGTGGAAATTTTAGAATTGAAAAAAAATGTTTCCCATCGTCTATTCTATTGTAGTGGTAAAATAATAAGAAATAAAATATATTTTCAAAATTTGCAAAACTAGTTTCTTTCTTCAAATATGTTTCTTATTATGAAACACTAACAAATCTAAAGCATCATTTGGCAAGCGTTGGAGTTACTTTTTGGGTAGCTTCCTGTAAACCACATAAAAAAACTTTATAAATTGTTTCAAATGACTTGAATTTAATTAAAAAATCGTATATCCCTAATTCTTGAGCACTCTGTATTTTGTGCGCTCGTTCAAGATATTTAGCAGAAAATTGATACATATTAGGATTATCATGCGATTTGCATAAGTTTCGAAATTTCTTTCCAAAAGTTAATACAAATTATCTTTTTTTTAAATAATTTTACAAAATTTTTTCCACCACCAATTTTATAATTTTTTTTTATTTTCTAAAAAAATTTTTTTTAAATATGTTTAGAATGTCATGGAACGTCAAAATTTTAAATTAGAGCAAAACAATTGTGTTCCATTATCCATTTTATAAAAAATTTTCAAAATTTCAAAATTTTTTTCTATTTTAAATTTTCTTTAAAAAAATTGTTTTTAAATAGGTTTAGAATGTCACGAAACGTGAAAATTTTAAATTTGAGCAAAGAAAATTTTTTCCATCACCCAATTTACAAAGAATTTTCAAAATTTCAATTTTTTTTTTCTGTTCAAAACTTAGAGATAGGTTTAGAATGTCATGAAACGTGGAAATTTAACATTTGATCGAAAACGTTTTTTTTTTCATTATCTATTTATTCCCTTTAGACCGTCCACCCTGTATATTTTCCAGTGAAAGTCTAACCATTTCTTCGGTGTCAGTGGCATTAGCTACTTACCAAATTTGACTGTCTTCTGTCAAGTAGTTTTTTAGTTAATGCACCAACAGGACGACAGACAGACAGACCGAAAGACAGACAGGCAGGCAGACAGACAGACAGACAGACAGACAGACAGACAGACAGACAGACAGACAGACAGACGGACTGACGGAATACAATACTTCCCATCGGTGTGCGAGGGAAGTAAAAAGTTCCTGTAATAAATTTGGCGAAAATCAGTCA
Source organism: Stenurella melanura (assembly GCA_963583905.1). NCBI lineage: Eukaryota > Metazoa > Arthropoda > Insecta > Coleoptera > Cerambycidae > Stenurella > Stenurella melanura. The sequence continues at coordinate 65,772,335 of OY757312.1, read as the reverse complement.
CGAGACTGTTTAGCTACTGCAAGAAAATGAAAAAATAATTTGAATTTTGACGCCCTGTTTCTTTTTCCACAGCAACATTTTACTAAAGCATATTTGGCTATATCCTCATATTTTGGCCAAAAGAATCTACCCCTACTCTATGGCCTATTATTAATGGTCCACCCTGTATATAAAGTGAAACAACCTAACCACTATACTCTTCGCAGATTTACTTCACTTTTTATATAATTGTTGCACATTCTATAGGATACTCTTGGCAGTTTTTTTTGTAAATAATATTGGTTTTAGATGTTTTTTGTTTAATTACAAAACATACAATTTCTTCTTTTTTTTATTTAAATAATGAATAACTTTTTTATTCATTAATCGATATTGTTCAAAATTTTTTGTTCAATATGTTCCTCTAGCTAACACTAACTTACTGCCTTAATTTCAGTAAAATTAAACTTTTCGTTCTTAAGTTATCGAGTTTACGGACGGTGGACGGGCGGACGGGCGAACGGACGGACGGACCGTCAGACAGACACACAGATGGTTAGACGGACATTTTGAAATTTGTTCGGAATTGGATCACCAACACAGTGATTTTTTTTCTACGAACAATATTGCCGGTTTCAGAAATGTGCCGATCGAATGTAATATACTCTTCGTTTTGTATTTGCGAAGCGTATAATAACGGCACTATTTACGGAATAAGTTCATTTGTAGAATCGCCTATTCAATGTAGGTATTTATGGAAATTATTTCACTCCTTATTGGTAGTAGTACAGGCAATGAAGGCAAAATGTTGTAAAAACCTCGCAAAAATTAATAAAATAATCATCTCTGGGATTTAAGTAGTTAATAACCTGTAGAATGAAATGGTGCATTCTTTGCACTTCCAAGTTCCGAGAAAATTCAAAAAAATTTGAAAAAACTTTTTGATTTTCGGTTTTTTTGCTCTAACGGCTAAAATAATGAAAATGCAGAAAACAGTTTTCAACAAAATTTGTAGCTCGTCTCTTTCTCTACAAAATAGGTCTTTACAAATTTTTGTCTTACTTAAGCCGTTTAGGAGATAAATCCAGTTTTCCACTTATAGTTTTGAGCTGCTCCGAAATGCGCGGAAAATGAGAATTCTCTGGGAGTTGCGTACGACCGGACGTATCGATCGATAATTATTACTATTCAGAGCCGCTCAAAAAATGAAAACAACGTAAAATGTAGAGAAAAGTCACAGCTTTAATGTGGAACTAATCACAAAATTCATACAAATTTTTATCATAGAGAAAAAAGTGTTAGAAGATGGCTTAGTAAACTTTATACAGTTCATTTATTCACATCATTGAGTTTTATGCATCCTGCCTATTTCTCCCATAACAATGGGTGCTCTTTCACTGTAAGGATTCGATTCCACGCACTTTATTCTATATTTCGTGAATATTTCATTGAAGAATGTTAAGAAACAAATAAGTTGTATATGTTTTACTGTATAATTGTGCATCTTCTGAACGTGTGTGAATAATGTAGACAAATTCAAAAAGTACTGCGCGCATTCAAAAAAACTCTAAAGTCATTCGAAAGAATATGTTTCATTGTCCATATAATCCAAAAATTAAGACTGTGCTATTATATTACTTAAGATATAGTGAATTGAACTCCAAAATTTGGAGGTGATTGATCGATGAGAAATATACCCTCTACTTTGATCGCGAGGCATATATTTCCAACAAAAGTAATTGCAATAAAATGTTATTGGATTAATATATCATTATATAAGAATATATAAGCAAAATGAATTATGATTCTAACGACTCCGGGCAAAGATATGAATAAATCAGTGGATCAACTGTACTAAGTTCACTAAGCTATCTTCTGACACTTGCTCCCTTTGATGAAATTTTTTATGAATTTTGTGATTAGTTCCACATGAAAGCTGAGACTTTCCTCTACATTTCATGTGATTTTAATTTTTTTATAAGGGCTCTGAATAGTAAGAATTATCGAACGATGAGCCCGGTCGTACGAAACTCCTGGAGAATTCTCATTTTTCGCGCATTTCGAAGCGGCTTAAAACTATAAGTGGAAAACTCGATTTATCTTCTAAACGGCTTAAGCAAGATAAAAATTTCTAAAGACCTTTTTTGTAGAGAAAAAGACGAGCTACAACTTTTGTTGGGAACTATTTTCTCTATTTTCATTATTTTGGCCGCTAGAGCAAAATAACCGAAAGTCAAAAAGTTTTTCCAAATTTTTTTGAATTTTCCCGGAACTTGGAAGTGCAAAAAATGCATCATATCATTCTCCAGGTTATTACCTAATTAATTTTTGTTACCATAAACTGTTAATGTTCCTGTACTTTAGCCAATATCATTATTAATAAAATAACTAGATAGGTTTTTGATAGCAGAAGCATACAATTTTATCGCTGCAAAACTCAAATACCACTTGTTCTTTTAATATCATTTACGACTCGGTATCTACTTTCTCAAGCTTATTGCCCAAAATTAATATAACTCGTGTATTCATTGTTTTTTTCAAGGAAAATTTTTAATGTCACACAAAAATTTACTTCACTTGCTTTATTTTATAACCTCGTCATCATCACCACCATCTGCCAAAAGATAATTGTCGATCAATTCTAGCATAATGTCATTAATGAAAATATGATAGACCTAAATGAAACTTTGGGTTACACCGAGCTAGATATTAAGTCCGCAGATCGTTCACCATAATATTCAATATAGTAATGTCTATTTTCCAGTTACGATTTGAATGATTTGTTAGCAAGATGGTGACAAAAAGCAGTATGTGCTTCAAATCTTATCGGATTTTAAGAAACAACTCCCCAACTTGAAGGAAACTTTATACAAGTAATTGTAAAACATACATTTTTCATTCAATATAAACTTGTTGTTTTTCTGTGAAATTCACATGAAATTGATTAAAGAAACCATTTCCTTCTGAAGGTGTATTACACCCATAGGAATCCTTGAGTTTGAAGAAGAGGTCGTTGTGGCATTCATGAACTTCCGATGGGCTTGAAATTTCACAGGAAATTTATTTTCATAGAACTGAATCATTTTGAGGGAATGAAATCCTAACTTGAAAATAAAGCCTAGTAATGATTCCTCATTTGTTTACTTTCCAATATTGGTCTACAGAACTCCTTATACGAACTTTATACACGTTTAAATTAGGTAATTGAAACTTATTACATGTTGGTTAATCATACCAGCATAGTTTCAGCGAAATCAGTTTATCTACACCATACTGTGAAAATATGCTTTAAGTGGATCAATGGAATCCCCCAACAATCAACAACAGTTATTATTTCCTGTATATAAATGTTTAACAAAAAGCTTATAGCGCTCTTAGTGAAATTGCGCACGTATTTTAGCAGAACACTTGAGATTAAACATATAAAATATTAATATAACTTTATGGGTCCTAAAACTAAACTTTGATGTAACGTTTACCCGGTTAATTATTTATTTATATACAGGATGCGCATTTTATGAGGAAGATATTGTGGTGTTAAATTGAATTTTAATGGGATTTCAAGTGAAACCTGAAACAACATTCGTAACGCATATCAAGTTAGATTTGCTTCACAAATGTCCTCATTGGTACGTCTTCATATATCCTCTGATACATACAGCATATATGTTATATTAAAAAATAGCAGTACGACACTGAGTTATAAGTCAGCTCTCAGTGGTATCAAGTTACATAAGTTGATAACGACTTCTCTCGGTAATTGCTTATCTTACGTATCAAGTTTCACCTATTGTTTTGTATCCGTTATGCCAAATTGCACATTTGCATTTCCTTTGTTCTCCGTCTAGCTGACACTGCTTTCTTAATATTATAAATATGACCAGCAGACGCATTTGTATTCAGTCTTATACTCACATTCATATTAAATTCTTTAACCTACAATTGTACATTTTATTCAGAGTCATCGATGACTCCAAATTAATCAAATAAATATTTTTTAAAAAGTCTAAATCAAAATAACAAATATAACAGTGGCGCAGTCGTGGTAGGATCTTCATAACACCCTGTTGACGGAGCCTAACTCGAGGAAAACTACCCAAAAGAACAAGGAGTTCATCTGAAGAAGGTGCCTAACTAGTGGGAAAGCCCGAGAGAACAAGGAGTACTTCAGGACAGAGGTGGTGGATCCCAATCCTTTAGAAGAAAAAAGAATCTACGGATGAAGACAATAACGTAAGTCATTTTAAGAATCATCTCGCTTTATTTTACTATTTTTTTTTCACAATTATTTTATAAAAGTGCTATATACACTCAACGAACAAAATACAGTTCTCTTACCAAATATAATTATACGCAACAACCTTAATTTAATTTTAATTAGCATAAGAAACGTATTATACTGCTAATACGTCACCGTGTATTATACAGTTAATACACAAACTGCCTAAATAATTTTTTATTATTAAAACTAATTTCCTTTTCTAAAAAGGTCATTTTTTTAAAAATAATTTCAAGTTAACATTTAATTAATTTTTTTTTTTTGTAATCTCTAAATAAAAGCAACAATGCCAGAAACTTCGCAAACTACACAAACAGTACAAAGTGCAAGGATAGAGCAAATTGAGCCTTACAAGCTCTCTGAAATTTTCTCCGTCATACCTGAATTCGATGGCAATGCCATTAATTTACAAACATTTCTAAATTCTTGTATTTATGCACAAGGCATGGCAATCAATGATCAAAAAATATTACTAACTCTCCACATTAAAAATAAATTGCGCGGCAGAGCTGCCGAATTAATAAATTCTCGCAACCCCGATACTTGGGCAGAAATTAGAGTTCTCCTAGAAACTCATTTTGGCGACTCTCGTGATTTGACATCGCTTATCCAAGATTTACAGCGTATTCACCAAATGCCAGGTGAATCTGCATTAACTTTTGTTGCGCGTCTACAGACGCATAATGCGAAAATGCATGCGGCTATTCAGAAGCAACGCCTATCTGGAGAACAAAAACAATCTCAATCGGAATTAATAGAAACTATGACCCTGAACACTTTGTTGACGGGTTTAGAGTCAAAACTAGGCCAAATAATACGTGCTGGAAACCCAACAAGTATGTTACAGGCAATTAATAGGATTAGAAGAGAATTACAACTCTCTTACTTTGAGTCACAGAAATTTTCAAAAAATAATAATAATGTTAAAAATCCAGTGCCTCCTCAACAAAAACGACCAAACGTAAATTTCCAACAAAAATTTTGTTCATTTTGTAAACGCAGCGGGCATATAATAAACGAATGTCGCACAAGGCAACAACAATTATTTATGCCATCAACTTCACAAAATTTCCAAAGACCAAACTTTCAAGGTAATACAGGTTTTCAAAATTTTGCACAACAAACTAGTCAATTTAATACCAGAACATTTCCACAAAATAATCAAGTTAGCCAAGCACAACAAAATAGGCCTTCAGCAATTAGACCAAATCCTAATTTTGTCCAACAAAGACCATCAGCGATACAACCAAATCCGAATTTTAACCGTTTCAATCAACAAAAAACTCATCATTTAAATTATGAACCTTATGATAACCAATATAATTTTAATCAGTACGAAGATTATTCTCCTGAATATCAAAACGTTGATACAATGTACGACAATTTTAATTTTGAAGATAATCAAAATTTTTCGGAAAATTATGCAACTAATTTTCAAGAACAGTACGAGAATTATACTGCTAATTCTCAGATACCACAAGAGAATTATACTGCTAATTCTCACTTACCACAGGAGGATTATACTGCTAATCCTCAGGATTTTTGCAAAAGTCCGGAGTATCTCACGGATACTCCAACAACGAATTGCGAATTGGACCAAATTTCTCACCAAATTCAAAATATGAACCTCAACGACAATTTCGACCCGTTTCTGAACTTCCCAGAACAGAAGTTCATGTAGAAACACTTTCACATGCTTTATTGACTGTAAATTCGAATAATCTTTATTATATCAAAGACATCACAAATAAATTTAAAATTCTTATTGATTCTGGTGCAGGAATTTCGATTTTCAAACCGAAAACGGCAGAAAATTACAAAAGGAGATTTTCTGAAAATATTATTATACAAGGCATAACTGAACAAAAAATTAACATTAACGAATCTGTTCTTATACCATTTACTGACAATAATCCACACAAAGTTTACATTCATAATTTGGATATAGAATTTGACGGATTATTAGGCGCAGACTTTTTAGAACACTACGAATGTATGGTAGATATTAAAAATAAGCGACTAATTACGAATTTCAAAACCGTACCGATATTTAAAGCTACGGGTGACGAAAAAACACAAAATTTACCTTTGCAACCAACTACAAACTCAAATCAAATTCGGAATCAAATTCCATGCAACGTGAAAAATCAAAATTTAATTTCAATTGAACCGCGTATGGAAAAAATATTTAAATTAAAATGTAATTTACGGAATACTGAGGCTATACTGTTAGCCCAGGAAAATGAAAAAGTACGCTTACCAAACGCTATTGTCAAAATCGACGACAACGGAGAATTTTTAACATCAATTATAAACGCTAACGCAATTCCCAAAATAATCGATTTCTCGAATCTTAAACTAGAACCAGTTCAAAAATTTAGATCAATTTTCAATTTAAATTCTCAGAGTCCGGACAGTCCTCAACATACGGACAGAAATTTCGAAATTAGAAATCAACTACGATTAGAACATTTGAACGAAGAAGAAGCCGAGTTAATAACAGAGCTTTGTCTAAATTTTTCTGATATATTTTATTTAGAAGGCGACAATTTAAGTTTTACTAACGAGATTAAACATTCCATTGATACGAACGATTCTAAACCAGTTTTTACAAAATCTTATCGCTATCCTCATATTCACAAAGAGGAAGTTAAAACTCAAGTCTCTAAAATGCTCGACCAAGGTATAATTAGACCATCAATTTCACCCTGGTCATCCCCGGTTTGGGTTGTACCCAAAAAACTAGACGCCTCCGGTAAACAAAAATGGCGAGTTGTAGTAGACTACAGAAAACTTAACGAACTGACTATTGACGACAAATATCCGCTTCCAAATATTTCGGACCTTCTTGATCAATTAGGCAAGTGCCAATATTTTACCACGTTAGATCTTGCCTCCGGATTCCATCAAATAGAAATCGACGCGAAAGATATTCAAAAAACTGCTTTCACAGTAGAAAACGGTCATTTTGAATTTGTACGAATGCCATTTGGACTGAAAAATGCTCCATCAACATTTCAAAGAGTGATGGACAACATTTTGTTAGGTATCCAAAACGAACGGTGTCTCGTTTACATGGATGACATCATTATTTATTCACCCACCATTCATGATCACATTTCGCGATTAACGGAAGTATTCAAACGTCTACAAAAAGCTAATCTCAAAATTCAACCGGACAAATGCGAATTTTTACGTAAGGAAGTCGCATATTTAGGCCATCTTATTACTAAGGACGGTGTAAAACCAAATCCCGCTAAAGTTGACGCAATTCTAAATTTTCCTCAACCGAGAAACCCTAAGGAAATAAAATCATTCCTAGGCTTAGCTGGATATTACAGACGTTTTATACCTAACTTTTCAAAGATTTCTAAACCTTTAACAAAATTATTGCAAAAAAACATACTTTTCGACTTTGACAATGATTGCTTAAACTCCTTCGAAAATTTGAAACGAGCGTTAACAACAACTCCGATTCTTATTTATCCTAATTTTGACGATGTTTTCATCCTAACTACTGATGCTAGCGCATTTGCCATTGGTTCCGTGCTCTCGCAAGGAAATATAGGCAAAGATTTACCAATAGCTTATGCATCTCGAACTTTATGCGCGGCGGAGACTAAGTATTCAACGATAGAGCGCGAGTTATTAGCTATAGTATGGTCAGTAAAACACTTTAGACCATATCTATTCGGCAGAAAGTTCAAGTTAGTAACCGATCATCGACCACTTACCTGGCTATTTTCGATAAAAGACCCAGGAAGCAGACTTGCACGTTGGCGACTTAAATTAGAAGAATACGACTATGAAATCATTTACAAACCCGGCAAAACCAATAAAAACGCGGACGCGCTATCGCGAGTTAAAATCAATCACTTTTCAGAATGTTCCAAATTTTATTCAAAAATTCTAGCCGCGAACGAGGACGACGAATCAGAAGATGACGAACCAAACAATGACGAAAACCCAAATAATAACGGCAAAATCACTAAAGAACAAATCTCTCGAGAATTTGATATCTTTTGTAATTTGTATAAGACGAAATCCTTAATAGATTACTCTAAAATTCAAACTTCAAACAGACAACTTTTAGACAAGGAACACAAAAATATTATAACATTCTTTCAACAAAATAAGTTAGAAGATTTGCATCATAAAATTATTGAGGACATGTTCGAAGAACACCCCGAGTTTTATAACAATACTATTAACGTTGTCTCAAGCAAATCGGTCAGGCATAGAAAATATTTTATTGTTCCTTTACCTTTTGATGTAGATTCAATAAACGAACATTTATTCATGGTATTGTACAAAAGACAAGACATTTTGGATCTTTCTAAAACATACTATGTAGAAAATAATTTAGATCTTCCAATACTCGAAATGCTATCTTTTATTTTTGCTGAAAAAGACTTGAAAATGGTTATCTGTCAAAATATTGTTAAAACCCCCGATGAAGACGAAATTCCAATTATTTTAGATCAAAATCATTCAGGCAAAAATAATTTACACCGTGGTATTAATGAAACTATTAGAAGGATTAGAGTAAAGTACAATTGGCGAGGCTTAACGAAAGACGTAGAAAACTTTATAAAAAATTGCGAGACATGCGAAAAAACTAAAGTCTGTCGTAAAAATCTTAGCAACCCTCTGGTAATTACCGAGACTCCAAAAACACCATTCGAAAGAATAAATGTTGATCTATTCGAATTTCCCACGCGAAATTACGCTGTTACAATCCGCGACGAATTAACAAAATTTACTCAAGCCTATGCTGTTCCGGATAAATCCGCGAAATCAGTTGTAAATACCTTATTGCTTTACTTTCAACACTACGGTACCCCGTTGAGAATTCATTGTGATTACGGCGGTGAATTTGACAATAAATTATTAAAAGACCTTTGTACGCTCTATGACATAAAACTGACATATTCTAGCGTAGGACATCCCCAATCCAACGGATCTCTCGAGCGATTTCACGCTACATTAGCCGAAATGATAAGAGTCCACAAAACCGAAAATCCGAATGAACATCCTTTTACAATATTACCATACGCAATCATTTGCTATAACAATTCGGTTAACAAAACACACGGGTTCACACCATACGAACTCATTTTCGGACATACGTCTATTAGACCACCCGAAACTTTATACAACCAAAAGGAATTAATAACGAAATATATAAGAGATTTAAACAACAGAATATCTCACTATTATAAAATCGCCCGCAGTCGAACGCAATCTCAAAAGGAGAAAGCGAAAGTTCGCTTTGACAGAAATGTTCCAAAAAATCGACCTGAATACAAAGTTGGTGATAAAGTATATGTGAAAGATTCCCAAATTAAAAACAAACTTCAAAATAAATTTAACGGTCCTTTCAAAATCATAGAAATTTTCCAAAATTCTGCTACTTTATTAAATCTTGAAACGAATCAAGAAACTAAAGTTAATTTCGATAGAATGAAACCATATACTGAAAATTAAATTTATTTTCAGGTTTATCCTGCTGTTCGGATCAGCACTCGCACAATATAAAATAATACCAATAAACAACACTATTGGTGTATTTTACCACAAAGACACGGACATCGTTGTGACAAACGAAAAATGGACATTATTGGTACATAAAAATATATCATCCCTTAAACTAGCTTTCGACAAGAACCAACAAATTCTAGACATGATATTAAATACTCTCGACGGTGCTCATCAAAAAATGATCACGTTTAGAAGTGAAGTCAAAACAGACCTTAACCTTTTGACACAAATTTCCAAAACTATACAATCCAAATTTGATGAAGTATTTCTAGACACAAAACGATATAAGCGCGGAATATTAAATGGTATCGGCACAATTTTTAAATCAATAACCGGAAATCTAGACGCCGAAGATGGCGAATATTACGCTAACTGTATTAATAAATTAAATAACGACGAACACCAATTAGAAAATTTAATAAAAAATCAAATTTCAGTTACAACATCAGTAATCAAAAATTTCAACTCAACTATTCAAAAATTGCAAATTGACGAGGAAACGTTTAACAAAGACATAAAAGAGATCGAACGTACAATCGATACCATGACGCGAAACATCGAAGCTGTCGAAATAAAGCTAAAATTCTTACACATTTGTGAACAATTAATGGCAAGCTATTTGTATCTTGAAGACAACTTGAATGACATTTTAAACTCAATAACATTTGCTAGACTAGGAATAATTCATTCGTCGATCATAACTCCCGATCACTTAGTAACAGCATTACAAGAAATTTCACAGAGTTTGCGAAGAAACAATTTGCCTCTTCCAATCAAATTATCGGCAGTTGCTCAATATTTAGACATTATCGAATTAAAAGCATTTCAAGTAGATTCCAACTTAATATTTGTTTTAAAGATACCACTTGTTGAACCTCAGAACTATAATACCTACCGTTTATACCCTATCCCTATATTTGATAACAGAACTGGTCTTCATCATATTTTATCTATTTCTCAAAAATTTATCGCGAGAGATGATGATTCTTTAATGTACATACCAATAACGAATTTAAAAGAATGCAAACCCTTATATTTTGGAACTAAGCTATGCTCGAACCTGTTTGCATACCCTATTGACCAGAATGCCATCTGTGAAGCTAGGATCCTGAAACAACCGATGAAACTTCCCGAAAATTGCCAAACCTCCTTCATTATTAGCCAAGGGTACAATGTTCAAGAACTTGAAGAGAACACGTGGCTCATAATAAATTCCGAACCTCTACATATCACCATTAGCTGCCCGAAGAGAGAACCAGCAACGGAACTGATTAATAAAAATTCAATTATAAAATTACAACCTGGATGTTACGCCTTCGCAGGTATTACCAGGATACAAGCCAGTGCCAAGGACCTCTCCGAAATTAAAGACAATTCCCATCCTGTGCAAATCCCATTTGAATGTTGTAACCAGATGCCCGACAAAATTCAACTACCTAAATTAAAACCATTGAAACTCAATAATTTAAATATCGAAGATTTGGATATTGCTAAAAACAAATTGGAACAATATTCTAAGGATCTGGACGATCTCATCAACGAACCTTTCGTGACCAAACATATGTCCTGGTTCACGTATTTCACCATCACCTTCATCATTTCCATAATTCTACTTTACGTGTTTTGTAAATGTAGAAGGAAGAGACGTTTACTGAAGATCGAACCCTCTACAGGGGATTCTCCTTCACCTCCTCCAGGACGAAGCAAAACCTTCATGAAATTCCCAAGTTTAATCCCTCCAAGAAAGCGACCCGGTATCAAACCTCAAGAAGAAGATATCGAGTTATCATAGACTTTCCAGTGAACCACTACCTTTTTGTTTATTGACTTAAACTTTTATTGTTTCTATTTTATGCTTATTATTTTATTCACTCAATATTTTATTATTACCTTTGCATTATATTCATTTTTTATTACTTTTATATTGTATTTAATAATCTTATTCAAAAGTTGTTGTATAACAATCAACTTTTTTATTAAGGGGGAAGTTGTTATATTAAAAAATAGCAGTACGACACTGAGTTATAAGTCAGCTCTCAGTGGTATCAAGTTACATAAGTTGATAACGACTTCTCTCGGTAATTGCTTATCTTACGTATCAAGTTTCACCTATTGTTTTGTATCCGTTATGCCAAATTGCACATTTGCATTTCCTTTGTTCTCCGTCTAGCTGACACTGCTTTCTTAATATTATAAATATGACCAGCAGACGCATTTGTATTCAGTCTTATACTCACATTCATATTAAATTCTTTAACCTACAATTGTACATTTTATTCAGAGTCATCGATGACTCCAAATTAATCAAATAAATATTTTTTAAAAAGTCTAAATCAAAATAACAAATATAACATATATACATGATTCAACAAGTAATTCGAGGAAATATTTTGCAGTTATTAAAATTTTACCGAAAGTTCATAATTGTACAGTATCTATCAAAATTGCGTATACCCAAAAAACTGCATGTTATTTAGGATAAAATTTATATATTTATAATTTAACCAAATTTATTTACAGGAAAGGAAACGGTAAGTGTAGCTTTCTGAGGTCAAATGGATTAAACGAACGATTAAACTAAACATACCTTATTCCAAAAGTGCTTCCTCAATGAGATATAGGGTCTTATAACAGTTTTTTTAATAAATTTTATAATGGGTATACTTCGGAAAACAAATGACTAATCAAGTTGAAAATTGGTACACATATAATTTAAGGAAGTCCTAATATTGTGAAGATATATGTATCATACATCACAGATGGCGTTGCCGACATATTTTTTAACACTATCTTTATCATTACTCTTTATTATTATTATTATTGGTTCATATGACTTAATATTATGATATAATAACTAGTTTTACAAAAATAAGGCCTACTTGTTTCATAAATGCACCGTTTTCAGTTCAATCGCACTTACGTATTTCAGCGCATTTCAAGAGCAAACATGATATTCGATCAAGTCAGCGTTTGTCAAATTGATATTATTAGTGATAATTGTTGTTCTAAGACATTTACGATTGTGTTCTTCTATTGTGTAATATTTTCTTTCGCATTCTAGCACAGTTTACCACAAATGCAATTTAATGGGGGAGCTGCAGCGAGAATGTACTGAGAACTGTATCAAAATCATCGCCAACCCAACAGAAAACTGTTTCAAATTCTATTTCAACGGCAAAAAAAATATGGGACTTTTCGAGTGAAGCACCATGCAGGAAGACCAACTGCTCGAAGCGCCGAAGAAGAAGAGGATATTTTAGAGTGAGTAGCAGAAAATCCTAATATTAGTGTACGACGTTTATCTACAGTTGCTGGTGTATTCCGGACAAGCGTTATAATATTCGTCAGATCCAGTTACTCTATCTGTATCACCATACAAAAGTACAGGAATTGCTACTAAATGATTTACCACTTAGATTTAATTTTTGCAGGTGGTTACGTAACAAACAAAACAATTACGCAACATTTATTGGCAGTATTCTCTTCTCTGATGAGGCAACATCGTGGTATCTTTAATACGCGGAATTCCCACACATGTGGGTGAAGAAAATCCCCATATATCAAGAGCCAAACATTTTCAATACGAATTTTCTATTAATATATGGTGTGGTATTGTTGGGGATTACTTATTAGGACCTTACGAAATTCGTTTTCGATTAAATGGCGAGTCACATTTCAATTTTTTTGAAAACGTTTTGCTAACCTTGCTAGAGGCCATTCAATCTACAACCAAATTTATGGTTTATGCACGATGGCTCCCTTGTTCATTTCGAATGAAATGTGCTAAATTATTTAAATAACCAGTGGATTGGACGGCGATCTGATCATACATGGCCACCACGAAGCCACGGCCCTAGTCCATTAAATTCGTTCATCTAGGGCTATATGAAGTACAATGTGTACCAACACTCAAGCCACACTAGAGACGAATTATCACGAAAAATCAGAGAGGAAGGAAATACAGTTAGAAATAATAATAGATCATTTTATCGTGTTACAAATTTTACAAAACTGTGTCAAAATGTATTAAACAAAATGGTGGACATTTTGAGAACCTTCTTTTAATTATAAGTATAATAAGAGTAATTGAAAAATCCAGCTTTGATTTAAATAGTTATCTGAATCTGTTTCTGAAACAAGGCAAATAATTTTTTTATTTATTTAAAAACGCACAATTTCATGAAGAAGAACTTGAGGACTAAGGTACGTTTGGTTTAGTCACTAAACTGGTTCAGTAATATTAATTTGACAAACACTAACTTGATCGAATATCATGTTTCATGGTAGCTCTTGGAATGCGCTGAAATACGTAAGTGCGATTGTGCTGAAAACATGAAACAATTAGACCTTATCTTTGTAAAATTAGTTATTATATCATAATATTAAGTCATACGAACCCAAAATAACAATAATAAAAAGTTATGATAAAAAACGTGTCAAAAAATATGCCGACAGCGCTATCTAGGTGGGTCTTACGGAAAACATTTTTTTATTCCAAATGGAAGCTCATGAAATTCTCTGCAACTTTCATTTTATATACTTTTTTCGAATTCGCAACCGCTTTATAAGGTAAGTAATTTTATTCGATTTCAATAATTTTCATTGTTCTCACTCTCAATAACTTTTCAATGTTCAACTCTCAACTTTCTCTGGATTCACGTTTTCATCCTCTTTGGCCGTGAGACTCCTGGCAAGGGTTCCTCGTCCATGGTATCCTCATCCTCAGTGGTGGGTTATACTTGCTGAAGATGCACTACGTCGTCTTCATCGTCGTCCTCGTTGTAAGCAGGCATGCCGTTGAGGCATTTCCCTTGTCAGTGGAGGCATGCCGCAGAACAGTTCAGCATTGCTTTATGGCATCCACATTTGCCACTACCACAATCCTTGTTGCAGCGGCAAAATATAGTTTTCACTAGGACCTCCGATGCCGGTGGATCTTCTGTTGTAAATTGGCACCAGGATTCTCCTACATGTTTCCACCCGCACTCTTGAGAGAGCAGCTCATTCTCGAGCCACTGCTGCACTTGGCGGTAGGTGCGCCGGGAATGGCGTTTAGCTGCCCACTCAGTTGGTGAGAGGGAGCTGATGTCAGGCTTAGTATTTTCCACTGACCTCATGAACGACTGGAAGCGGTACTGGTTGAGAGCGATCTATCTTGCTGGTGCCCCACACCATTTGAGGAAGAAAATATTCCCAGCCTCTTCAACCTCGGCTTGAGTGGAGGAAGGGTTGTAAAAGATCGCTTCCTTGATGACCTATGACTTTAAGTACAATTTTGGGAAGCCCATCTTGCCCTTCCTTAAAGTCGAAAACGTAAGGTAAAAATCTGTTTTTTGAAAATTTTCACTTTCCGGAGCGTGTAGCTCAAGAACGGTTGCGAATTCGAAGAAAGTATATAAAACGAAAGTTGCCGAGAAATTCATGGGTTTTCATTTGGTATCAGAAAATTTTTCAATACGACCCACCGTTTTCGAGATATAAGTGAAAAAACCAAAAGTGATACATTCTTTGTGACCCCCCCACCCTCCGGCTCACCTCCTAGATGTCAGGACTTTCAGTATGTTCACTCCTTAAGCATCCTGAACCACTATATAAAGGAATTGCTGAGGTCCCTGCTCACGCAGCTTTGCCCTTTGTATCAGACTCTACAATCTTGATAAGGGCCCCTTAGTGTAACAGTCAGCCCGTAGTTCTTCCTCCCCTTGTTAAAATTTCAGTCTAGTTAGGCTCTCACAGTGGCATATCACATGAACTGAGGTTTACTCTCTTAGTGTAATAGTCGGCCGGTAGTTCTTCCTCGCCCTAGTTAGAATTTCAGTCTAATTAGGTTCTCACCGTGGCATATCACATGAACTGAGGTTTACTCTTCCTCTTGGTAACATCGAAACGTTCTGTCCTCTATCAGATCCGTAAGATTCATATTCCTACTAAGCCAACGATGTCCGGTTAACACATCAACTATTACTGTATTCTCTATTTTAGATTGGCGAGTCTTCTGTAAATTTGTTCGATCATTATTTAAAGAATTCTATGGCGTATCTGTTGGAGGAATCTCTTCCACCATTCGGGAGATTTGCTTTGTACCTTTTTGGTCCTATTAGGGTTTTAGGGGCGCCTTTCTGTCAGATCCACTTACTTTTTTTCTCCAATATCCTGATACCTATGTTATTTTGACTTCCTAGGTCCATAAGGGCACCCATACAGCTTATACTAGTCTATAATCGACCCAGGTGGAACACATTGCCTTTAGCTTTGCTTTACTATCGTCGGACAAAGTGGCAATCGACTAATTCCCAATTCCTTGCCTTATTTATTTTGCATACTACTATATTGCGGCCACATCGATATTTTACTAGACTTGTCGGAGTTTTTGCTTTTGACCTTATCCCGTAAATTTCAGTTCCAACTCCCCGTTCTATCTCGAGCCCGTCTGCGTCTATATACTAGATTATTTGTGCTGAAATTGCGGACCGTCCCTCCTGTCTGGTATTTTACTTTCAATTATTTTATAAGCTTATATATCAAGAGAAGTTTTGTCATAGGAGATGTATACATTCCTTATACCTTCGTTCAGATCCGACAGATCAATACCATCGGCCCGGTCCTTCTGGGGATGTACCTGCCATCAGCATGGAATTTATATTTGATAGTGCACAACCGACTGAGTAAGAGCCGTGAGATAACAATACTGTCAGTTACTGACAGATACCCTTGGCTTTTAGTAAGAGCGATCTTTTGTAAATAAATAAAAGATTTCCATAAACAAATATAAATATTCTGAAAAGGTTCAATACCGTACTTCATTAATAATAATTCTCGTGATGATTAGGACTGATATTACAATTTTGCGTCGTTCATTTTCTCATTAGCAGAATATTGTAAACTTTGAAAATGTATTTGATTTTTTTGTTTATTTCTTCTTATTTAACACATGGCTAAGTTTTCAAGACATTAATAATACGGAGCAGTGCATATAGAAATACCGATTTTTATCGGTTTGTACTATACAGCGTCACTGGCAATTCAACACACTCCTTCACGTTATAGCAGAGATAATTTACTATATTATGAACCCAAGTATGCATTATCCAATAGTTATTAGTTTCGTAGATATTACAATGTTTGTCTGTTTTTAGAGAAATGCTCCCTACGGTGATATTACCGTGAATAAAAATGTCCGTTTTTATTTCCGATATTGGTACAGCAAAAACTTCTTCTTGTGCCCTCAGATACAGAAATCCAATGGTGTGATATCTGGACACCTAGCGGACCTAGATCTCGGTGCTCATCTTTCAATTCAGCAATTAGGAAAATGCTGATCAAGCTATTCCCTGATATTATGACGATAGTGTGCTAAACAACCATCGTGCTGATATATCACTCTGTGCCAGTCCAAAAAATAGATATTTCAGTTAAGAGACAAGCATATTTCCAAAGGTGGTTTAGCGTGAATGTGTGGATGGGAGTAATCAAAAACTATTTCATCGGCCTGTATATTTTAACTGCATACCTGCATTTTTAAATGGTGGTGCATTTGGAAATCTCCAAATCAACAATTCTTTTACTTAATCTATGAAATCCCTTTCACCGGCTAGCACAGAATGATATATCAAGACGATGGTTGTCCAGCACATTATCGTCTTGATGTCAGGGAATGGCTTGATCAGCATTTTCCCAATTCCTGGATTGGAAGAGGAGGGCCGATATCTTGGCTCGATGGATGTTCAGATGTCACACCCATATATTGCTGTCTCCGAGAGTACGTGAGGGAAATAGTAGTTTATACCATACAAATAAACTACAAGGAGCAACAGACTGAACGAATTCAACTATCTGCACAACAATTGCGACAAAACATATCCGCAAGGGTTACAAGGATAGAAATAGTTTGAAAGGGGCTTAAGCTTGTGTTCAAAATAGAGATGAACACTTTGAGCATCAACAAAAAAAGAATAGATCAACAAAAATTAAAAAGAAACTAAGAAAGAAAGTTAATTCTTTATTTACGCAAACTTTTTTACTTGGGTCATTCTTGTGTTGCTGATTACGATTCTGAAGTCAAAAATGAATTATGACGTGATCACAGCTGTCCATAAGCTGTCAACAAGCTGTCAAATGTCACCAAGATGTGAAAAGTTGATATTAAATGTATATTATTAAGTTTCTTGCGTTGCTGATTACGATTCTGAAGTTAAAAATGAATCTTGATATGATGACAGCTGTCAATAAGCAGTCAACAAGCTGTCAGGTATCACCAATATATGGAAGCTTGATACTAAATATATATTAAGTTTTTTGGATTGCTCATTATGATTCTGAAGTCAAAAATGATTTTAGACATGACGACAGCTGTCAATAAGCTGTCAACAAGTTGTCAAATATCACCAAGATGTGAAAAGTTGATATTAAGTGTATATTATTAAGTTTTTTGGGTTACTGATTACGATTCTGAAGTCAAAAATGAATGTTGACATGATGACAGCTATCAATAAGCTGTCAACAAGCTGTCAAGTATCACCAAGATGTAAAAAGTTGATACGAAAAATGTATATTCATAAGTTTTTTAGGTAGCTCAATACAAATCCGAAGTTGGTTGCTGGTAAGGGAGAGGAGCAAATTAGGAATCATAGAAGAAAATCCCAAAAAAACAATAAAATGAAAAGTGATCCTCAAGAAAAATAAAGTTAGTATGTAAAAATGGACGAACGTGTGAAAGTGCAAAAATTTCTTTCATAAATAATGGCTCTAAAACCGCAATTTTCCAGGATTTTGTAGGTTTTATGGAATTTAAATGCTAACTGAGCCAATGAGAATATACAAACACGTTACATCTGAGCTCTAGTTTTCTTCACATACAATGTTGACATGAGAGAATCAAGTAACATCTACAGTTTCTTGCTCACAAGAGACTTTTTGTATCAGTACCGCGAAGAATGCCGTAGGCGGTGATATCATACCAAACTTGCATTCAGATTTTGTTGACATGAAGATGTCAAATGGCCATACCATATTATAGAATGCGACATTTTGAGATAACTTCATCAACTTCGGATTTATATTGAGCGACTTAAAGAACTTATGCATATGCGTTTAATATCAACTTTTCACATCTTGGTGATAATTGACAGCTTGTTGACAGCTTATTGACGGCTGTCATCACGTCAAAATTCATTTGTGACTTCAGAATCGTAATCAGCAACCAAAAAAACTTAATAATATACATTTAATATTAACTTTTCACATCTTGTTGATACTTGACAGCTTCTTGACAGCTTATTGACAGCTGTCATCATGACAAAATTCATTTTTTACTTCATAGTCGTAATCAGTAACCCAAGAACCTTAATAATATACATTTAATATGAACTTTTTACATCTTGGTGAAATTTGGCAGCTTGTTGACAGCTGCCATTAAGTCAAAATTTATTCTTGACTGCAGATTCGTGATCAGCGGACCAAAAGGCCCATACAACGGTCATAAAAAATAATTAATTTTTTTTCAAAGAATCTCCTCTATAAATGTTTATGGGGGTTATATGGAGGTGTAGAGAAAAATTGACGGGGCAAACATTTTTTTTAGCCAAGTTTGGTTTAGGAAATGATGAGTCTGATTGCAAAGACAGACAATTTTTTTTGTAGATCTGTGTAAGCATACTGGGCACAAAATAACGCTACAAAGTTTGTCTCGCCAGATGACTGTGTGAAGTAACCAAATTTTACCAATATTTAATTACATATTTAATACAATGATAAATATCTTTTTGGTATTAATCTTTTTATAATTACTGCCGTTTAACCTGCCGTCTATTCTTAATTATATATGTAGTCAGCCTTAGACTTTAAATTAACTAATAAATTTCAAAAACAACGTATTTATAGAGTCTCTAAACTTAGGAATTTAACAAATTAACTTTCAACGAGATGCGTTAAAGCCAGTTTCGTTTATTGACGCTCTCCTGCACCTAGCAACTTTATTTTATAAGTAAGATTTGTAGAGGTAAATACCGTGATGGCGAAGATAAGCGCAGATATTCGCTGCCTGCAAGTCTGGAGTTCCATTTAATTCAAATTCAGATAGCTGTAGCACACTGAGAAATAATTCTTATATCGTTATGCTCATTATTAACTACTTCAACTATTACTGCTTTCGTTACTTTGCTTAAAATTAATCAAGTAAACAACGTATAAACGATAATTATGTAAAATATAAAAATTTATAAATTCATGGTAATAAATTCCAAAGGCCATTATGTAACACTATCCAGTAAGTAAAAGTTTCAATCAGGCGTTGCCTAGTGCAACTTGTACTCGTTTGGTAATGATCTTATTATTAAAAAAGAACAGCTGCTTAAAGAATAACTAACTGTGAGGCTTTGACTTCTAGTATATACAACTCTCAAGTTACTGGACTCTTACTAGCTTGGTTTACATATTATTTTCTCTTACTTATTCCAATTTGATAATAATAATAATAATAATAATAATAATAATAATAATGATAATAATAATAATAAAGTCTAGGAAAGCATGTATAGTAAACAAAATACGTGACACGAAGAAGCAAAAAGAGCGGCGGTGTCCTTTGTTGGCTTTAAGTGCTTTATCGGCATCTCTTTGCAGGCCTCACTATACCTCTTACGTCTACTACACATACAATACATCCAATCGCCAAGGCGGAGTCTAGCCAAATCTATTCAACTTAACCTTATCAAACCTAAAATTCCTAAAAATAAGAGCAGTAATAATAATACCGAAAGTACATATCAATAAGCATTAAATGACAGTCCGAAAACTTTAGTAATAACAGATTTCTTGGGTGCCATCTATGGAATTAAACAACTGTATCCCAATAACCCTTTACTGAAATTAATTAAAGAGGAACTATTCCTCTTGCAGCAGAACAATAAATCTGTCACATTTATATGGGTACCTTCTCACATTGGGATACAAGGTAATGAGCAAGCCGATAGATCTGCACGAGACGCTACTTCAAGTGTAAACTCTACAGTTGTGACCACATCTCTATTATTAATATACAAAAACAGTGGCAATATGAATGGGAACAGAAAAGAACTAAGCTAAACGAAGTCAAAGCTTCAGTCAAACCATGGTCCCTAGCCCCTAAAGGTAGACGAAACCAAATAATCCTGACGCGGCTACGAATAGGCCACACTTGACTTACACATGAGTACCTCATCAATCGTAGTGAAGAACCTAAGTGTGAAGTGTGCCAAACAAAAGTGACAGTTAAACATATTTTAGTGGAGTGCCCTAAATACCAGTTCCTAGATCAAACAGACAAATACCGGAAGAACTAAACAAAATTTTAGCTGATAGTAGTGACATAAAGAATTTATTATTATTTTTGTCTGATATTAATGTCATGTCAAGAATTGAATATCTTCATTGTAAGTTATTATACGATTATATAATTAATTTTTCACTGTACCTCGCACATAACCAACGAGGTTAATGCGATTATTTGTTAAATAAAAAAAAAATAAGCATTAAGATAATAGTATAGTATAATACTCTTCTGAATAAAAAATTGTAGATAAAGAAATCAACAATAGAGGAATGCAACTGTATTAGCATTACAATTTATCAGTTTAGCAAAGTGTCATTCAGCGAATGAGCCACGTAGTGAAGGAAGATGCAGATAAAATTACTGAATGGAACATAATTTCATTTTCACTTGTTTCCATTTAGACATTTGAGGATATCATTTATGTCGTCATAAATTATGACAGAATTGTAAGAAAAAGATCTGCCAAACAGGGTAAGACGATAAGGTGGGACTGATAACTTATGCATATGTCTCAAGTTCAAATTGTGAATGTTATTCCTAGATATCAATTTTTTACGAAGATATGATTTCGAGGAGGTGCATAGGACACGGTGAGTAAATACAGACAAATTATAAATATTTTCCACTCGTAGCCAACCAAGATGATTTATTTTTTAAGAAGTACGCTGGTACTTCCGAATGCGATAAACAAATCGACAACAGGTGTTCTGCATTTTTTGCAATCGGTTCTTTGTTAGTTTGTCCAAGCAGCTATAATATACGATAATGCAATAATGTAATATAGGTAACACCAGCGATTCACATAGCTTTTTTCTTAATTTAAAATTAATAATATATATATATATATATATATATATATATATATATATATATATATATATATATATATATATATATATATATATATATATATATATATATATATATATATATATATATATATATATTGTTACACAGTAGCTTTACTGCAAGATACGCATTTTTGACTAACACATGTTCTTTAAATTTTAGATTTTCATCATTAATTAGACCTAAACTTTTTACTTTGTTTACAACAGTTAGAGCTTTATCTGATATCTTTAGTTTTATATTTTCATTGACAAAGTTTGTTCTTTTTTTATTAGAAAAATATATTACAATACAGTTTCCAATATTTAATTTTAAATTATGACAATTAGAATAACCCACCAACCATTCAACAGAATCGGCTCAAAATATGATCCAGTTCCAAGAAATATCATTATAATACATACGTGGACCAATTTTCTAGTGAATGTCTCAATTTAATATTATTAACTCCTTTAAGAGGAGCGAGCGTAGAGACGTCTGCATATACTCGTATTTCGATACGCAAATGCAGCAACGTCGGGCGCGGTTAGTACTTGGATGGGTGAGCCTCTCCAGGGAAACACAGCGTTCTCGCTCCGTCTTCTAACGGCTTGTATATCAGCGCATGCGTAGAAGGTATGTAACTTTAGGCGGGGGTTACATAGTGGATATACCATCCTTCGGAGGGGATGTAAAGCAGTCGGTCCCTTGTCTATTAAATGTTAGGCAAGTAAAAGATCCCTACTCTTCGATAGAGAAGAGGTTCGGCAAAATTTCCAGGTTGGGGGTAGCTCGTCTCCTGGCGTCGGTGATTGGCCTTGGTAGCGGAAATAGGCCGACGTTAAATAAGTGATTAAAAAAAAACTCCTTTAAGAATAGTGTGTAGCGGTGTCAGTGGCAGATGTCATAAAAAAAATTGATACCTCGTCTTCTAGTACATACATTAAACCCCAAGTTTTTAAACTCTTACTAGCCCTTTACTGATTTCTCCCCTATTCACCCCCCAAACCCTTTAACGGACTAAGTTCTAAATATAATGTGGTTCCAGATCTTATAACAAATACGTGTACCAAATTTCAAGTCAATATTTTAAACCGTTCCAGAGTAATTGTGTGTACAAAATAATTTCAGATCAACGGACAGACGGACATTATTTCTCTCAAATTTAGAATCTCGACGTTTCATGACATTCTAAACCTATTTCAACAAAAGATATTTTTGAATTTTTTTTACGATTACTATACTTCATCTCTACTACTTTGAGTTAAATAACATTTTAAATTACATTTGATGTACCGCCTAATCTACGTAATGATTTAATTTGTGTCTGATATCGAATAATAAGACTAAGTATTATCTGAATGAAGTTATGAATTAAAAAATAAAACCTCCTCTTTATAACGTCAGTAAATGTCAAATAATCGTCAACTTTGATTTGTTTTTCAACACTATTTACAAATGATTTAGTAGCACTTAATAGAATTTGTATCAAAACACTTGCACAAATGTACCTAATTCATTATGTTTTAATTTCACAAGTAGATATAATGTTTCGATATACCTTATTTTTAATGTGTCTCTACAAGAAATAATCAAGAGGCACGATGTATCCAGCTACCGCTATAATCTCTAATTAATATTTTTTACCATTTATTCTTTTTTTTATTCGAGCTCAGAGGCAAATAATAATTTAACTTGAATTAAACAAATTAATGGAGTTGGGTATAGGTCGGCCTTTTTTCGCCCATCACAACATGAAAATAAAAAGTTTTTATTTGAGTCATTCTTTTATATTTATTTTTAGTTAAAGTATTCGACATTATGTTTAAATAAAATTGATATAAAATATCCTACACTAAGTTGCAATAAAAATATCTCAAACATAGCATATTTGTTAGTTTTTTTTGGCGTCTTTTCGAGCTTTCAATGACATTTCATTATAAAGCGCACCATGAACCACTACAATTTTTTTTTCATAATAGTAGAGTTTATAACCTTCTTTCTAAGCGTGAATTAATTGTGGTTTATTGAGCACTTTATAATGAAATAGTTACTGAAATTTCGAAAAAATTCGAAAGTGTCAGAAACCCACAAACACACTCTATTTGCGACATTTTTAATGTAACTTACGGCAGGATATTTTATATCAGTTATATCTAAACATAATGTTGAACACTTGAACCAAAAATAAGTATAAAAGAATGGTTCAAATAAAAAATATATATATTTTCATGATTGTGATAGGCGAAAAAAGGCCGAACTTTACTGACCTCATTTAATAATTTAATTAGAAATATTGGCTTTATTAAAATAATGCAGTGACTTTTGTTAGAATCAGAAAGCGTTAGACAAGCACCGTGAAATGTGTTTTGTTAAATACATCTTTAACAGCGCATTTTCGGAAACAATATCCCACTGGGCAAAGTAATATTTCAGCAATGTTCTAGAAATCTTATCTTGGAAGTTGTAACATACGAGCAATGAATATTTAGGTTCTCGCAACTTTGATGCAACAGCCCTAACGGCCATGCAGCAATATTGCAGTGCAATGTTACATATTGCAAAGTACCGGCAAGGTTTATGACTTTTGATTGTAAAGTTGTAGAAACTTTACAAAGCAGAAAATTAAAATATCAATATGGTTACATCAATAATTTCCATGTACATTTCAATTATTTTTTTACTGAAATGTTCTAATGAAACTAACATTTGTCTTGAAAATGTAACTTTACATCAACGTTTTCTATGCTTATGCAGAGAATTGTGGAAACTGGACCTAGAAAGTGGAGAAAAACAACTATACACCCTGCCTGTATTTTTGTTTATTTTGCATAATCTTTTTCAGGGCTTAATTAGCAAAAAGTGAATGTCATGGGACAAATTCTATTTATACAATTTATATTTTTAACCAGTATTTTTGTAATACAAGACTACGTTGTGGAAACATAACATCCACTTTTTCGCTATTAAGCCCTGAAGATGATGCAAAATAAACAAAATACTTTAGGCGTGGTAGTTGTTTTTATATCCTTTTTAGGTCCAATTTCTACAATTTTCTGCATAAGCATAGGAGACGTTGATATAGTTACATTTTTAAGACAAATGTTAGTTTTTGGCTATCCAACCCTGAATAAGTTTATATCAAATAAACAAAATATGGACAAGTTAAATGTTTTTCTTTTCTTAGTCCATACATTTGTCTGCATAAGTAACTGACAAAGTACAATTTTCTTTTTCAAATAGTATGGCTTGCACTCCCACTTTTGATCTACGAGATTGTTTTTTTTACAGAATACATTAGTTCATAATATTCCCAAGCACTTAAACTGGCCGAAGTAACAAATCATATGACGAATCTAAAGGAAAAATTTATTTTGTGCTTCTGTAAATATCAAAATTAGTCTTAGTATAAACTCAAATTGTTTAGTAAATACAAAATAAAATGCAAAATGTTATACATATATTTATTTATTGTCACGTGATGAATAACTTACATTTCTAATTTTATTACAAATTAGTTTGTAGTTTTTGTATTATTTAACACGAATTTTATAGAAAAAAAATGTTACCAATAACAGAAGCCAAGAAAACATATCTGTGGAGTCTATCTTTATCTATTGATGACTATACTTCGTAGATATCTTGTTTTCACATGTTGGAGCCACGCCATGGAAAACCTTTCAAACTGGTCGTCACTTAAATTCGGGAATTATATCCGTACCTACTGCAGCTGCAAAATGTAACAATATTAACTACCTGGTTATTATGCTACCAACCAAGGCAAAGATGGGTGTCGTCGAATGTGTGAAAAATAAGCTAATTGAACCTTTCCAAGTACTCTATGAAAAACCAGGCGAATTGGTAGCCCACTATAAATTTACAGTGTTGTTAATGCCAAATGGCCCCCACAAAATTACCGGTTTGCCTTTGGAACCAGAACTATACCACTCAGAGTATTCTGTCACCGATCCCGAACTCAAGTTAATCCTCAACAGTTCTGCCAATCCCAAAGCAGCAGTGAATATTTTAAAACTTTATAATCAAAGTACTATTACAGTACGAAACAATATATGACTTTTTAAAAAGTAATTGGACACCTTAGATATTGTACAGGTAATAGGTATACAATCCTTTACCCCCTTGTATGACATAGGTTAGCATATTTTGGGATGTGCCACATACATCCAATTTCAGAGCATACTGAAATTATTCACTTGCAGAAAAAAAATTCTAGTGGCCAAACGTAGAAAATTACGATGAGAAGTAAGTCTCTAGACCAAGCACTCAGTTTTGAAAATTAGTAAGCACTTGTTTAATTAAGACAACGAAATTAAGTATAGCTTAAAAGCAGGCCTTTAACTTAGATTTAAGGACATTCATTGATGCACATATTTAGTAGCATTAAACTATTAGAGAATGACGATTTCATTGAGACGTAATTTTATTAACCTCAAACTTACCGTTCTATCACTCACTTTTTTCTTCTCCATATTGAAAACTCCATTAAAAAAAATTATAAAATGAACGTAGGTACCGCTTTTATGTTTTTTTTTAATTCCAACCCAATTCAACGACGCTTTCACTTTCACAAAAATGCCGAGACAAGCCTCCAAAACTCCCAAAACTGAAGTGAACTGACATTCGACAGTTAGAAAATGGCGTGTGTTTGGAACTACTAAATTGTAAAAATGGAAACAAGTTGAAAAACAATAAGGACTGGATTTTGCAATTTTCATGTTACTTGTAATCTTTAGTTTAACTCAATGTTCCACAAAGTTGTGCTTGCAATGTTACTCTTGTTAATTAAAATCAAATATATAGTGATTTACAGACCTAACTTACAATATATTTGCAAAATTAACATTGAGTCAAAGTTTCATTTGTATTTTACATTTGAACTTGTAATGCATTTTGACAGAAACTTACAAATTTTAACTTATTTCTTTTAAATTTGCTGAAGCTTTCCAGCAACTGAACAATTAAAAAATACTAAAATTAACTAAACGCAACATTGCAGGAAACTTTTGCAACTTTCAATGCCCAGTGGGATTTTACTCAGAAGTTGCTCATGTCTTTCATAAAATACGATGCCGTAATAAAAATATAGGTTTCTATTTAAAATATTTAAGTTGACCTTGAAATTACCTTGAAAACGTCTGCAAAATCGAAAGAAAGTAAAGTCACGTTCCTTTCTCCTCGATAGCAAACAATTTTTGTCTGAAACATTTTTTCCTAAAATGCCTTGTTTCCGAGATATTTTACTATCTCCATTTAAATGAACTACTCTATACAGGGTGTTGCATCATGAGAGGGACATAGCTTAATAGGAGGTAGAGAACATCAGTGGTAACCGGAACCTCCCATAGAAATGTCTCATTGGGCCTTCACTACGAAATTACAGGGTGTTAAATAATTTTTGGCCAAACCTGTTTTTTGTCATAACTTTGACAGGAAATGAAATAACGGATTCATATTTGGTACGGCTGATGTACAAACGAGCCCTAAGAGGTACATGTATAAAAAAAAATATATCCAGGTCCGGACTCACTATAATTTATGTTTCTTCTTTGCATCAATAAAACATCACCCTGTATATATTTTTTTGAAATTTCGATACGATATTCGAAAAGAGCAAGAAAAAACAAACAAAATGGCCTATTTCATTTTTTTGTTACACCTTCGTGGTTATTTAAATACGTTGTTAAATGTGCAAGAAAATGGATTACAGAACCCTATTAAATGAGAGGCACGTGAAATAAATAGTTTTATAACTAAAATTTGCAAAAATTCTATTGAGCCTAGGTGGTCTGGGGAATCCTAATTCCGGCACGTTTTAAAGGTCCATTTTGGTAAAAAACTGTGGTCCTAATAAGTAATCGGGTATGAAATAACAAAATTTTTAATCAATCACAGTAGGCTTGTTCAAAGAATAAAAGTGACAGATAATTTAAACCATTTAGGCCTAAGCAACCAGTTACTTTGATCAAGAAAATCATCAACATTTTATACTTAATAAAAATTGGAAGAGAACAAACTAAAATCTAAATAAATAAAATATTTTCCCTTCAATTAACAATAAATGACAAAACAATAACTAAATGTGTTTAAAAATGAAACGTAATTGACACTAAAGTAAATTTTCAAAATGTCCTCCCCCAAATTCTGTGCATTTTCTTGCGCGTTTAGAAAGGTCACCAATTGCTCGACGTATCATTTCTGGATTATTCCGTATTTCGTCGCAGGTTGTAACGATGCGCTGGATTAAATGTTGTCTACTTTCAATTTCAATGCTATAAACCTCGTTTTTTAAGTGGCCCCATAAAAAGTAATCACAAGGGTTACAATCAGGAGATCTTGGTGGCCATTCATGTGGACCCCCGCGTCCAATCCATCTATTAGGATACACATTGTTTAAGTGTTCTCTTACTTGAAGGTTAAAATGTGGTGGGGCCCCATCATGCTGAAACAACATGCCTCTTATACCGATATTTTCTAACATATTCGGTAAAATGTTTTGAAGAAAATCAAAGTAAATTTCACCATTCAATCTTTCTTCAAAAAAATGTGGCCCTATCAAATGTCTATTCACAAGTCCGACCCAAACATTTACAGAAAACCTGTGTTCCTGTGCCCATTTATGATTATTTCGTGAATTGTTTACTCCATCCCTTGTAAATTGTGCCTCATCCGTAAATAAGGTTCTGTAAATGACTGGGCGATGATTAGACAACCAACGACAAAATGCCAGGCGGGGGATATCGTCGCCTTGTTGAAGACGCTGTACCTGCTGGATATGATATGGATGGTAACGTTCTCTTTTTAGGGTTCTCCATACTCGCCAATGAGGAATACCAGTTGCCAAACTGATTCGTCTAGTGCTCATATTTGGGTTTTCTTGAACTACGTTTATAATATTGTTTTGTTCCTGCACACCTTGTTGTAAAACACGCTCCACAACTGCAGAAGTAGGAAACTTTCCGTGTTGTCTTGCATACTGGAACACCGTACTAAAGGTTTTATGATTAGGGCATCGACGACCAGGAAAACGCAGCCGATATTCTCTTTCCGCCGACCTACCATTTCCATTACAGAAACCATAGATGAATATTATGTCAGCATATTCCCCGTTTGTAAATTTTACTGGCATAGTTAAAATATTTTCACCAGTTTTCACTAACTAAATGCGGATTATTGACACATTAAATTACTAACAAACAATTATTCAACTGTTTAGGAGATTTCTTTTTATTATCTGTCACTTTGAACAAGCCTACTGTGATTGATTAAAAATTTTGTTATTTCATACCCGATTACTTATTAGGACCACAGTTTTTTACCAAAATGGACCTTTAAAACGTGCCGGAATTAGGATTCACCCAGACCACCTAGGCTCAATAGAATTTTTGCAAATTTTAGTTATAAAACTATTTATTTCACGTGCCTCTCATTTAATAGGGTTCTGTAATCCATTTTCTTGCACATTTAACAACGTATTTAAATAACCACGAAGGTGTAACAAAAAAATGAAATATGCCATTTTGTTTGTTTTTTCTTGCTCTTTTCGAATATCGTATCGAAATTTCAAAAAAATATATACAGGGTGATGTTTTATTGATGCAAAGAAGAAACATAAATTATAGTGAGTCCGGACCTGGATATATTTTTTTTTTATACATGAACCCCTTGGGGCTCGTTTGTACATTAGCCGTACCAAATATGAATCCGTTATTTCATTTCCTGTCAAAGTTATGACAAAAAACAGGTTTGGCCAAAAATTATTTAACACCCTGTAATTTCGTAGTGAAGGCCCAATGAGACATTTCTATGGCAGGTTCCGGTTACCACTGATGTTCTCTACCTCCTATTAAGCTATGTCCCTCTCATGATGCAACACCCTGTATAATTATGGACATTTCACATTACACGCAAATCAATTGAGAGTTTATGAAATTGGAACAAGTGTAATAAAATAAAATCATAGGCACCATTAGAAACTTTCTGATATTCAATCAAATATGGCGGTCACATGTTTGTGATTTAGTGTCATATTCCAATCTAATTAAACTCGATATGATATGTTCGGCAACGGAAGAATAAATAATAATTCTCATATTACCTAATTCAGATACGGCCAATGTCTACAGGCTAGAGTTCACACATTCAGTGATTACTATATTTCTGAAGATTACAACTTATCCTGTTACAGACATTCCTAACGTTTCTGATCCGATTTCATTTCCTTAATTGCTAGGTACTGTATTCAGAATTCATTTCATTAAACGTGACATAGTTCGATGAATATTTAGTAATTCTACATCAGTGTGTTTACTATTTATATATTATTATGTGAGGTACATCTATCTTATGCAATGTTTGCATAATATAAAAAAAAACTAAACCGTACCTTAAGTAAAGATTAGAGAATTAACAAGATATAACAGTCCAGACAAGACGAAATAGACAAAGATCGTTTTCAACCCCAAATGAAAGAGGCACAGCATCCAGCGGAAACGGTTTCGGAATTTGTCGGGTATGCATTAAATAGATTTGTACAAGATTACTAAAAGACATGTTAGAGTAGTGTTATTATGAGAAGATGCTTGCAAAAAATAACAGGCGTCTAGCGCCACGGATTGTACTTTGACATTGACATTGTGCGCGTGCGTCATTCAATTGTTTTGTATGACTAGCTAACTAACCTAACCTAAATTTTATTATGCCTACAAATTTTTTCCTCAATGCTCAGTACCATCAATTTTTAGTAGGGTTCCGCAAGTCAAGCAATTGAAATATTTTGTGTTGTTTGAAAAAAAGGCGGGGGGACAACCCCGCACCCCCTTTCTTTGTCTGCGACGCTAATACTGCCTGAGCCGCTGCGCTGATAATAACATAATATAAAAATCAATCCAACCTAAAAAAATCACATGAAAGAATGAAATTATTATAGGAAAAGAAAAGGAGAACATTATTTCTGCCGTGAAATCAAACCTGAATTTGTGAAAAATACATTAATGGTTACAAGATAAAAAAAAACAATGGGTCCTGGAGTTCAACCTGCGATCTCTCGCACCCTAAGCGAGAACGTTATGCATAAGCCAACCATCCAGCTTAGAATCACCCCTATTGCACGAATCAAATAGATTGTAAAGTCTTGGCGCAGACGCAGTGTCAAAGTCAAAGTGGAATCTGTCGCGTTAGACGCTTTACAAAAAATAATGCACAGAAACGAGTTTGTGTGTTTCCATTGTTCTAAGCCAATGAGAGTAAATTGCGTCATGGTTACAAGATAAAAAAAAACAGTGGGTCCAGGAGTTGAACCTGCGACCTGTCGCACCCTAAGAGAGAACGTTATGCATAAGCCAACCATCCGGCTTAGGATCACCCCTATAGCACGAAACAAATAGATTGAAAAGTCTTGGCGCAGACGAACAATTTCAAAGCCAAAGTGGAATCCGTGGCGCTAGACGCTTTACAAAAAATAATGCACAGAGACTAGTTTTTGTGCATCCATTGTTCTAAGCCAATGAGAGCGAATTGCGTCATATTTGACATTGAATGCAGTACCACCGGCAACCTGCAGTCACAGGGTCTGTGACACTGTCACTGGTTAAAATATTCACGCACGTTCGCTCCACTCTAAGCATCTTCTCATAATAATACTGCTTTGCCTCATAAAGATCAGCAGAGCCTTCGATGACAGCCGTGTGAGACGATTTCTTCTTCATTTATAAAATAAATGTTTGAAAAAAGTTTCAAAGTTAATCTATAAATGGATACTTCTATACTAATTAAATAGATGCCTAATACACACAGTATACAGAGAAGACAGCCAGCCGACGAAATTCGTTTGATGTCAAAGCCATCGTAGCTATGACCTCGTCCTTTTACAGTGGTATGGAGCAACGTTACCAAACTTAAAATGTTTCCAAACGCAATGTTGCCTTTACTCATTTGTTCTATATATTTATAAAATGAAAACATTGGGATTTGCCAAAAGTAAAATACTTACATGCTTCCGTCCCTGCACATTCTCAATCACTTCACGCCTCTACGTCGGCACTTGTACAAAGTATTTTTACTCTTTTTATATATAACGACTTCCAGTAGAGGGTGGCTTTGACACAGCTGACTAAATTTTCCATAACTTAGAGACACAATACACTATGAGCAAAACAAAAATCAAGAACGTGCAAGGAACGCTTACGGACAAGAAATGTGTAATAAAACAAAAGACGTCACATACGAGGCACGTGCATCCGGCGCATGCGCATTGCCTGTGAACATTTAATTTGGAAATGTCTTGTATCTCTCTCTAAATTACAGCTTCTCTGTCTGACTGGCAAATCTGTATTAATCAGTGCCTAATATATGAACGTAGAAATACTTGAGGTTTCATGTGACGTATGTTACGAAGCAACCTGTTTCCTTAGTATCTTGGGTTTGACAATCAGTTGAGTTCGGTCGTTTTATTAGAACAGTATTGTCTATTTTTTTCCATTGGTCTCTCTCTCTCTCTCAAATTTTACCTATTCTGTCTAATTGGCACATTGCACATTGTGGCAACTGCTCCATAACTCCAATTTAAATGGCGACATTGCTAAAAGTTTAAAGGTATTTCGCCAGCTGTTCTATCTTGTTAATTATTATTTAATCATTGCCTTAAGTATATATTACTATTTTTCATCTTACATTCAAGGGACCACCATTATGGGTGTATTCTTTATTTACTTCCTGTTTGTAATTTTTGCAATATTTAAGTATTAAATGTATACGATATCAGTAAATAAGTTTATTATTATTATTTTTATTATTATTATTATTATTATCAGCCGCGAGTAAATGTAATATAAGTCTATGTATCATAAACTCCGTTATAGTAACGTGTATACTGTATACACAATACACATTGCCAATGCCCATATCCTATAAAAAATATAGGTATTATATTACTTCCACATCCACGTAGTGGATTGGAAGTATAGTAATCGCAAAAAAAATTTCAAAAATTTTTATTCGTGAAATAGGTTTAGAATGTCATGAAACGTCGAGATTTTAAATTTGAGCGAAAAAAAATTTTCTGTCTGTCTGTCGGTCTGTCGGTCTGTCTGTCGATCTGTCTGTCGGTCTGTCGGTCTGTCTGTCGGTCTGTCTGTCTGTAACTTTTCTTGTCCGCACGCTTTCTCCGGAACGGTTTAAGATATTGAGCTGAAATTTTGTACACGTATATACTATAACGAGATCTGGAACTGGATTGTTTTTTGAGGAAATCCGGTGAAGGGTTGGGGGTTAAATGGGGGTAAATAGGAGGAAATAAGTAAAGCAAGCTTGTAAGAGTACAGAAACTTGAAATTCGGTGTATGTACTAGTTAAGGCCTCAGATTTTTTTATAATATTTTTCAACCCCCCACCACCCCTACCCCATTAAAGGGGTGGATAAAATAAAGTTGAGATATTCATTTGAAATTTCATACACGTATGTATTATAACGATGTCTAGAATTAGATTATATTTTGGGATGATTCCGTTGAAGGGTTGGGGGTTAATTTGGGGTAAATAGAGGAATATAAGTAAAACAAGTTGGTAAAAGTACAGAAACTTGAAATTCGGTGTATGTACTAGAAGCCTAAGCGTCAGATTTTTTAATAATATTTTTCAACCCCCACCACCCCTACTCCAATTTGAAAAGGGTTGATAAAATGAAATTGAGATATTCGTTTGAAATTTTCTACACGTATGTATTATAACGACATCTGGAACTAGATTATATTTTGAGATAATTCCGTTGAAGGGTTGAGGGTTAAATAGGGGTAAATAGGGGAAAATAAATAAAGCAAGCTGGTAAGACTACAGAAACTTGAAATTCGGTGTATGTACCAGAAGCCAAGGTCTCAGATTATTTATAATATTTTTCAACCCCCACCACCCCTACTTCATTATTAAAAGGGTTGATAAAATAAAATCGAGATATTCATTTGAAATTTGGTACACGTATGAATTATAACGACATCTGGAACTAGATTATACTTTGAGATGATTCCGTTGAAGGGTTGGGGGTTATTTATGGGTCAATAGGGGGAAATAAGTAAAGCAAGCTGGTATGAGTACAGAAACTTGAAATTCGGTGTATGTACAAGAAGTTAAGGCCTCAGATTTTTTTATAATATTTTTCAACCCCCCCCACCACCCCTACCCCATTAATGGGGTTGACAAAATAAAGTTGAGATATTCATTTGAAATTTCGTACACGTATGTATTATAACGACGTCTGGAATTAGTTTATATTTTGAGATGATTCCGTTGAAGGGTTGGGGGTTAATTTGGGGTAAATAGAGGAATATAAGTAAAACGTTGGTAGGACTACAGAAACTTGAAATTCGGTGTATGTTCTAGAAGCTACAGCGTCAGATTTTCTTATAATATTTTTCAACCCAACCACCCCTACTCCAATATGAAAAGGGTTGATAAAATAAAATTGAGATATTCATTTGAAATTTGGTACACGTATGTATTATAACGACGTCTGAAACTAGGTCATAATTTGAGATGATGCCGTTGAAGGGTTGGGGGTTAAATAGTTGCAAATAGGGGAAAATAAGTAAAGCAAGCTGGTAAGACTACAGAAATTTGGGATTCGGTGTATATACTAGAAACCAAGGCCTCAGATTTCTTTCTAATATTTTTCAAACTCTACCACCTCCGCTTCATTATTAATGGAATTGATAACATCAAATTGAAATATTCACTTGAAAGTTAGTACACGTATGTATTGTAGTGACATCTGATTGAGATGACTCCATTGAGGTGGTAGGTTGTAAATAGTGGAAAATAAGTACGGTAAACTAGAAACTTAATTTTTAACGTATATGGTAGAAACCAACTCCTCAAACTTTTCTATGACGTCTACCCCAAATATTATTAAAATTCTATGACCAATAATTTCCACATACTAGAGTGCAAATATAGTCAAGATGTTTCCTTTAAAGTGACTTGGACGAATAATCTGGATGTGGAAGTAGTGATCCCTTAGGCAGCGGTTTTTTTTAATTGCTTTTCTAGGTCTGCAAAGAATGTGTAAATATGTACGAAAACTTGGTAAAAGGTAAAATGTACTTTTTCTATCAAATACATATTTATTTCTTTTGGTATATAATAAAATGTTAATATTTATGTATTTAAAACTCTTATTTCCGTTAATTTTAGACATCATCAGGTTCTTTATTCAATAATTTATTTTAATTATCTAAATCACAAAAGTGAATGAAACACTATTAGTGAAGTAAATCAGGGTCTAAATTGTCTACAAAGAAATTGTCTTGTCGAAAACCTGTTGAAAACATTTCAAGAGGTGTAGTAAAACGTTTTGGATTAAATCCGTATGGTGGAAAGAATCCTGTTTCTTCGCAGTTCTTCGTAAATATCTCTGGTTGTATAACCCGTGTCGCAATAAAGAAAGAGACACAAATTATTCACAATGAAATCATGAATAAACTAGATTTATCTGAAAATTTTTGGTCAATATGTCGTACAACATAAAGACATTTTAGGTAGGCGATTTTGAAACAATTGATGATAACTTGAACAATAATGTACATATTCTACCGAAACTTTAGAAGAATATAACTCACGTGGAGAAAAACCAATAAATCAAGTTCCAAGTTAAAATGTTTACAATAACTCCAAAAAAAAACAATTGTAAACTCGAAAATCGATTCATCGATTATTTAGGGGCATCAAATCGTACATCAAAAATTTGTGTTTCAGATTATCGTTGTTTTTACATTCTCTACGGTGCGGTGGTATAAACAAAAATAAATTATTAAATATTTAAAACCAAAAAAATATTCAAGTCATTATGCCTCTTGCTTGCTTATAAATGGTCATAATGCAATAAAAATGTCATGTCTAGGGTCCTAATTGCTATAGGCAAAAGTACTTTTTTTAAATAGTTCGTTTTTTGTGTACTTTCAATATATAGCAATAATTTTTATTTTTGGACAAAATATTGATAAGTAATATTCATTTGTTTTAAAAATAGAAAATAGATGAATTCAATAAAATTGGTTTTAAAAAATTCAAAATTTATTTGTATTTATACCACCACAAAGAACACAAAGACAACTATAATCTGAAATACAAATTTTTGATGTACATCTGCGCCTAGAAAATCGACGATTCGATTTTCGACTTTGCAATTGTTTTTTAGGGGTTATTGTAAACATTTTAACTTGAAACTTGGCTTGACGGTTTAACTCCACGTGGAATATATTCTTCTAAAGTTTCGTTAGAATATGTGCATTATTGTTCAAGTTATCGTTAATTCTTTCAAAGTCGCCTCCCTAAAATGTCTTCATGTTTTGCGACTTGGTATATTGACCAAAAAATTTCGGACAAATCTAGTTTTCGTCGCAAGTTTATTGTGGATAATTTCTGTCTCTTTCTTTAAGAAAAACTGCTAAAAAACAGGATTCTGAACATTCTTTTCTTTAAACAAAAGCTTTCCACCACACGGGTTTAATCCAAAGCCATTTACTACACTCCTTGAAATATTTTCAACAAGTTCCAGCAGAAAAATTGCTATAATAAGGCAGTTCCCTAGAAATTTTAGTTTTATCCTATATATGCTTTTTTCCTACTATATTTACACAAAGTTGACTGCAGTTCAGACAGTTGTGTCATTATAAACAATGATTCAAACTAAAATATAGATCTTTTTTACCAGCTTCATACAGATTTCAGTTATATAATTCACATATAATTATGTACATATGACAGTGACTGATATATAGATGAAGTGAAATCTCTATGTGAATCTAATATGACCGATGAAACGTCGGGATATGATTAATTGTGTTTTTATTAAAGCTGAAGCCGTTTGATACTAGAGACGTCATTTCATATAAATTAGAAAGTAGAAATTCCATTTTCGCCAAACGGTACGATATAATTGTGTTTTCAAAGATAAAATGTATTTCTGTAAATAAGAAATTGGTAACAAAGTTTGATAGTTTTCTAAATGAAATGAAAAACTAATTTAACACAAATTGACTACTAAGTTACGTTTGCGTCATCACGCGCTAGATTTATTATATACACGATGGTTCATCTAAATTGAAACACTAAAATATCTCTTACTATCATTCTAGGTCAGAAGTCAAGATGCAAGACCAATAATTTTCCGGCCAGTGGATTGATAATTAAGGCGTAATAAGGTAGCCTGCCATGTCACCTGACTTAACACTGTGTGATTATATCTTGTGGGGCACTTGAAACAACAAAGTGTAGAAGAAACCCATAAATAATATTGAACGTCTGAGGCAAGTAATTCCAAACTCTCCTTGCCTAGGGGTGACACTGGACTTGCAACACATATCAACAGAAGAATAAACGTATGCGTTAATGAAATTTACAATTACTATACTTCCAATCCACTACGTGGATGTTGAAGTAAAAGGAAATTTAATTGAACAGCTTCTGTCACTTGTTACGTTTCGTTAGTTAGCTTCTAAACATTTTGATGCCATTATAAAAATCAATAAATAATGTAAAGTAAATAAACAACTTACTAATACTACAATGTCCAGTGAAATCTAATTTAAAAAATAAAACTTATAAAACATTCCATTGCATTCGTATTACAAAATGCTTCCAATAAATGATGTAGAATCTTCACGTCCGTATTTAAAATTTTGAAGTTGATGATGGTCCTAATGCAACGTAACGTCGTCAGATAAAACGGATATTAAGGGCGTGTAGAGCATTGTAAAGTGGTCTAAAAAAGTATCCTTGGATTTGTGAAAGTTCAATAATAACTGAACTATTTGGAAAAATCGAGAATCCATAGTTTGAATTTCTCTCCAAAATCACAAAAACCAACAGGAGTATTTCCGATTGCTTTATGCCATATTATTGAGTACTACATTGCGTAACTTTGCCACCATTTAACTGACTGTCTATATCTCTTAAGGTTTACGAGATACCAATGTTGAACATCCAATTTGAATAGGCCTGTATACTTAGAAGCCAAGCTCTCAAATTTTTTAATGACATCTATCATATCCACTCCATTATTAAAGGGGTCAATGAATAAGATATTGATTTGAAATTTTATACACATGTATTTTAACGAGATCTAGAACTGGATTATATTTTGAGTTTATTATCTTGAAGGGTTGAGAATAAAAAGGGCTAAATAGGGTACATAAATAAAGCAAGTTAGTAAGAGTCCGGAAGTTTGGGATTTGGTGTATGTACTGGAAACCAACGTCTTCATTTTTTTTAAATGTGTAACCCGAACCACCACCCCACTCCAATGTTAAAGTGGTTAGTAAAATATAATTAAGACATTGACTTGAAATTTGGTACACGTATGTGCTACAAGGAGATCTGAAACTAATTTATATTAAGAGATTATTGAGTTGAACGGTAGAGGCGGTAAATAGAAGTAAATAGATAAAGCCGTCTAATGCGACTAGCGATAAATTTTTAACTCAACCAGTCCAACCAGATCAGTTTTTGGCGTTTAGTTAATTCAGTCTCTTTAACATTTATTTCAAATAGTTCAAGATTACTTTCAAACGACATTATTAATAACTTTGTTATTTATAGTAATGTTACAGCGATGCCTCACATGCCAGCCGCGTCTGTTCTAATGTGAGCATTTCAAGAAACCAAGACTCTTCAGGAACAACATTTAAATTAAGTATTCGCAGATAAACCATTTTTAGGGTTCCGTAGAAACCCATATAGTTTCGGTGTATCCATCCGTCTGACCGTCTATCTTTATGTCACAGCCCCCCCCTCATTATCTCATTTTTTACCTACGGAGATGAAAATTGTAGACATAGCCCCAAAAAAACCCTAACCTAAAATGCAACAAAAAACGATTTGGAATCTTATAACTTTAATCCTTCAGTCACGACATATTCCCTTTCATAGTCGTTATCAACGCCCCTCCCCCTCTAATTTGTAAACTATCGATGGAGAATATCTGAAAAACTTACAAAATATAGCTTTTAGTTAGTACTATCAATAAAAATTATAACGAATGCTGTAGCAAAAGTGCTTGCTGAAAAATGTTGAAATCACTGTTTTTTAGAAAGAGAGTAGTAGATTTGCCAAGGTGAAATAGCTCTTAATATAGAGGATTTCACAGCTCTATTTAGACAACATATTCATTACATGTAAACAGAGACGGCGTATTTCTAATTTGAAAATAAAAGAGCCTTAAGAACTACGTGGATATGGAGGAACTGTCAGTGTAACTGCCACAGAATGATAATAACAATCATTTCTGCTTTCGTGTGTAATCAAGGCCAGCCTTAGTAGTTTAAGCAAATGGAGCAAGGCGGAATCAAGATTAAACCATTAATATATCGTAAACTGTTAATGATAGGTATGGAGCATGGTTAACATAATCTGTATGGGAATAAAAGGAGCATCCAAAAATTTCAAAATATATTGGGCGTTCTATTAGCAAAGTAGAGTTAGATCCCTGTACATTTAAAAATGAAATGATTACGTACGTACATCCTTTTACACAGAACAACTTTTCTATTTAATATTTATTTCTATGTCTTACCGTTTTCCAGATGATACTTGCCTAAATAGATCTGGGATACCCTATATAGGTAGGTATATAGTACGGTGTTGAAGAGAATGTCAGTATGATTACGGAACCCCATCTGTGCGTGCCCAATATGTTCTTGATCGGTTTTTCATTAACTATTACATGCCAATAGAAGATCGCCATTGAGATAGGGCCTCAGATTTCAGGCATATACTCTGTGAGGGATTATCATTTCATCGTCACCAACTAAATTCACCTCAGCTATGACTTTATAGATTTTCTTGATGGCATAAAGGCTTAAAGCCATAAATCCAGTTACAATTTAAAAATATTGTAAATCTTTTTGTTAGTTTTATTTTTGTAATGCTGCTTGCACTTTCAATATCAACATTGCAGGTTTGCCTTCGTAATTCTACTGCGGGTCATCTTCTAATACAGAATTGTTACTCTTGAAATGCATTTCGCAGCGTTGTCGCCAAAACTGAAATAGTTCTCAGAATACCATTGGGGTTTTCAATTGACCATATTTTGAGTTTGAACTTACATGTGATCATCTCTAATGGTTTGGAAGAGTTCCTCACTATGATTGTGATCAAAATATGGGTGTCTTCATATATTAAAGTAGGTCGGATTCAATCAGTCAAATCAAGTTTGAATATTTTTCAATTCTCTTTAGATAAACTCATACCAGTAGCCCTGGGTACATATGGAAGCATTAAAAACCTTTATCCTGGCATTGTAGTATTATAACAAATGCAATCAAGGTTAAAGAAATTAAAATTGCTTTTCATAGAATAGCGCGATTTTGCAAAATATTCGGAGACCAGCTTTAGGGCCTGAAAGGATCGTAAGGACGTCAGCTCATGGCAATATTAGAGAGATTTTAGAAATAAACAAGCTTTCATAAGTTTATAATTTTAACAACGCTCCGTGTCAAATACAAAAACTTTTCGGCGATAACCATAAATTATTCTGCGGTATATTTTCTAAATCTAAGTTAACAACCGAAACGCCTGAGCATGAGAAAGTTGGTAAGGTCATTATCAAATCGACTTATGAGAAACGTCAATTACGCGGGAACAAGGTAAAACACCGATGCTGTTTAAACGAATATTTAAATTAATTATCGCACAGTAGACTCATAAATGCCGCAATTGGTGCATTATTTCCGACCTTACCGTACACTAGGTAGAAAACTAGTCGGTTTTTTTCCTTTTCCTCTCGTCAAATAATACAAAAGGTTTTTTCACCGACTAGGGAATAATTATCTAGCTGTAGATATAAAATAGCTTTTGTTGTTAAAAGAATGGGTTACATTTAGGATAAGCCATTTTAGTCATATTTACTGT
The DNA here is from genome assembly GCA_963583905.1 of Stenurella melanura. NCBI lineage: Eukaryota > Metazoa > Arthropoda > Insecta > Coleoptera > Cerambycidae > Stenurella > Stenurella melanura. The sequence goes on along the minus strand of OY757312.1, from coordinate 65,731,485 downwards.
AGATGTCGTCAATTGCCAGATTAATTTCTTGTTTGACATATTTATGGAAAGTTATTTTGTCGTAGACTGTACTACAGAAAACGCAAGCTACCGAGTCAAAATTAATCTCTAGAAGGGGGCAGGTCCATATCCATTTGTCCAAGTAATTCAGAAGTACCTCGCCCTATTCCGCCAGAAATTCGTAGTGATTTCGGAAGAAAAATAAGGACTTTTCGTTTAGCTCCGGTGGTCTTAAGATTGTCATATTTTCAGCGTAATAATTCTAGTGTCACCGGGTATTTTTTGGGTTTTTGAGATTTTGTTCTAAAATTTAACTTCATGTCGTTAGATTTCAAATTAAGCGTTACCTCATTCTAATTGTCGCTGGCAGCTAGCAACTGACAACTAAATTTGTCTTAATGTTCGTTAATGGTATTGTTTTCTTCTGTCCCTAAAATAATCAGTTTAGGTTTTTTATTGTAAATGAATTTCTCATTGACGAAGTAATATTGTTTGCTTAAGTACGAGAGTACGGTCTATTTCTCTTATCTTTGTTTAAATTTTAAGTTCCATTTTCTTTTGTTATATTTCTAACCGATTATTTTCGTGTTCTCTTTTTGTAAATATGGTTTTAAGCGCTGTTAAAAATGCGTGTTTTATTTACTCGCTAACTAGTGATAATCGTGTCATAAGAGTTAGATCACCGTGGTCAAACAGCAGGCCTGACAAGAAAAAGGGGTAAGTTTTTGGACTGTAACGTATCAAAGTATACCCACATATCTCTGAGAACGGTCCACGTATGAACGATATTAATGCATCTAGATATTACGTTGCTCAATGTGCAAAAAGACTGTGAGTATAGACAAAGGTAGGCCCGATGTAGATCGATGATTATTACTTAGTAGTCGCACATGGTGTAAATTTGTCTAATTATGAAAGGGGTAAATTAATTTCGTGGATATAATCAATACAAATGACAAACCCAGATTAAAGTAAACAAGATAAAGGGGGCCGTTACAGAATCCTTAATGTATTATAGGTTTGCTGTACGATGTACATCATGGTACAATTTATGTTGTACCTTCATTTTAAGTAAATAAAGATGGCTTTTAATGTTATTTGATCTAACGCTTGGTTACAAAATACTAATGACTTACATGGTTAAATTTTGAATCTCAATGCCTCCGATTAAAATTTATAAAGTAAGAAGGTTACCCAATAACTATTAAAGGTAGAGTCAATATGCTATAGTGTACGTTATCCTGCGTGCCGTTTAGGCCACGTGCCTCTTTATGTATTTTCTTGTAACTTTTGAAATTTGTGTTCTTTTTTTCGAATTAACTTTGCCTTAGTACTTAATATTCTGTAGATATGTTTTTTTCATATAAAAAATCCAGTTATAGGAAAAGAATGGATGACGAAATAAGATTATATATTCAATTTTCAGTCACTGGCAAAAAAGTTCTTAGTAAAACTTCCAACCACAAAATTTTGAAAATGAAATGAAGTTTACCTTGTTGTGAACTCAACCCAAAAAGTAGAAAACCTTCGAACTTTTGAATAACTTTTTTGGTTACAGATATTTTTTATTTCATTATATTGTTCCTAATAGTTCCCTTATTAATGCTACTTTCTGTAGCAGTGGCTGAAACCTTCAGAGAAATATAGCACACAAATTAAGAGATATCTGAATTAGAATTTAACCAAATGTTTGCATTTTTGATAGCATTAATAACAATAAAACGTATTGGTTTATAATATAAAAGTAACCCTATATACAACATTAATTTCACTGAATACAATAACATTTCAATATACCTCTTAAGAGATTACTCATTATTTCCCGAAAAAAATTAGAAACAAAATGTCTATACATGACACAAACGAGCTCTTCCCCGATTATCATTTTACATTTACTGATGGATCCAAAAACGAAGAAAATACAGCGTGTGCTTTCTTTTACTCGAATACTAACACTCAATTTATGTTTGCACTAAATGATAATTTATCTAACTACTCTACGGAACTCATTGCTATATGGCAAGCATTACTACAGGTTAGAAATGTACAACAACAAAAATTTGTAATTTTTTCTGATAGCAAAAGCTCGTTAGATAAATTTAAAAATATAAAAAGTTTGTCTAGTTGCAACTATATAATATCTAACATAATAAATTTAATAATTGAAATACAAAAACAAAACAAAATTGTACATTTAGCATGGGTCAAGGCTCATTGTGGTATCTTAGGCATGAAATAGTTGACAACATGGCGAAACAGGCCGTAAATTTGGGGGAGGTGACGGAATACCTTTGCCCATTTGAAGATTTAACTTAACAAAAAAAATGTTTTTACGAGAATGGAACAACTTATATCAAAATTCCGAAAAAGGGGCTTATTATAAGTGTATTGAGCCATTGCCTTCAAAAGAGCACTGGTACAAAAACTGCTATTCAAAAAATACAATTAGTAAAATATGTAGACTAAGATTCAATCATGCACTGGTACCATCATATCTATTTAGAATTAATAAGAGAGATAATGCGTTATGTGATTGTGGAGAAGTAGGGGATACGGTACATATGATTTTAGAATGTAACTTGAACGAAGATAATAAACATTTTTTGGATGTAATTTATAAATCAAATCTTGTACCATGTCCGTTTAATTTGATGCAATTGCTAGCATCAAGAAATATTTTTATATATAACCATTTAGTATGCCATATAAAAAAAATTAAATTAAAAATATAATAAATATGTAATATTTGTAACTTGTATTTAGAAATAAGTTTCCTATCGTCTTTCCTTCAATGTTAATCCATGTTATCCGAGGTCTAGTCAGTATGTGTGAAAATCGTCTATACGGACCCATAGACGTACCTGTATCACTGTCAGTTCCCAATTATAAGTTGAAAAAAAAAAAAAAGAAAAAAAAGATAAAAAAATATTAAATGAAATAAAAAAAAATACACGAAAAAAAAAAATTTTTGAAAAAAATGCATATATTAAAAAAAAGGAATACATATTTAAAAAAAAAACTGAAAAAAATATCACAAAAAAAAAGATATATGTTTGTATGTTTGTACTTATTCGTTTACGTAAATATTTATATGCTTGTTATATACAATAAAAAAATATGAAGTTAAAAAAAAGTGTACACATTAGTAACCAAGGAATAATGTGATAAGAAATAAAATTTAAAAAAAAATAATTATTATACTAGGAAACTTGGCGAATGGTCTTTGTAACCGTAGTCAACAAACCTGAAACACACACACACACATAATATAAAAGTAAGGAGATTTAATTTAAAAAACGAAACATTCAAATTATATTTCAAGCAAGGTATTTATTTAACGTCTATGGAACATTTAATTATAAGTATTACATAATTATAGGTTTAATCTATACTTAATTAATTACATTATTAACATATAACTAGTTTCAGTTGTTGAAGATTTGTTAATGTGTAATCATTTTGCTGCACTGGTTGTTACAACTAAAGTTAAACTAAAACAATTTTAGTGAACTCAACTCAAAAAGTAGAAAACCTTCGAACCTTTGAATAACTTTTTTGGTTACAGATATTTTTTATTTCATTATATTGTTCCTAATAGTTCCCTTATTAATGCTACTTTCTGTAGCAGTGGCTGAAACCTTCAGAGAAATATAGCAAACAAATTAAGAGATATCTGAATTAGAATTTAACCAAATTTTTGCATTTTTGATAGCATTAATAACAATAAAACGTATTGGTTTATAATATGAAAGTAAGGAGATTTAATTTAAAAAACGAAACATTCAAATTATATTTCAAGCAAGGTATTTATTTAACGTCGATGGAACATTTAATTATAAGTATTACATAATTATAGGTTTAATCTATACTTAATTAATTACATTATTAACATATAACTAGTTTCAGTTGTTGAAGATTTGTTAATGTGTAATCATTTTGCTGCACTGGTTGTTACAACTAAAGTTAAACTAAAACAATTTTACATGTAGGTATCATCAGGTAAAATGTGAAGGTATATGGAATTACTTGAACTAGATAGACAGCGTTAAGTATTCCGGCATCATAGTGTCAAACGCTGATTAGATGAAAGTTAACTTATTACTTTATAGATCTTGATAACCGATAAAATTATTTATTAACATATATTGTTTAACAAATTTCCTATAATTCTTACTGTGTTAAAATGGACAGGACATAAAAGTCAGAGGGTAATAAAACTCATATATATGTTTTATTTAGATTCTGAGTAGAAATAGAGAATTCAATTTACATTTAATTGATATAAATATTTCTCTCCTAGAAATACATAAACTGAGAGTTAATACAAAAAAATAAATAAGTACGTTTAAATTGAATACCTGAGATTTTTATTCGTCTATAATTTGGGCGAGCATAATTACTTCTCATGTGTATAATAACAACAAGGATGCAGATTTGTTTGCATATTTGCCTTTTAAATTTTCAACACACTTTTCAGATTGTATATTGTATTTACGTTTGTTTACGTCTACAATATATTTTCCTTCAATTTTCTAACGTCTTTTTACATAAAGTGATTAGTTGTTTTAAAGTACTTAATAACTGTTGTTCGCCTATCTGAAATCATTAAAGATAAAAGCGCACACCCCGTAAGTTGCTTTATCCAATAATAGTACAGGGTAAATAATTTTCAATTACCTAAAAATACATGTCTGGCTAATACTTTGCAACAGCATAATAGTTAATGGATACTTTTTTAAATTAAATTGTGTAATAGAGGGTCACAGTGGGCTTTTGTATACTTTTAGTAAAATCTTTTAATGATAACACAGGCACACACAAAAAAGTCAATTTTCTGAGGTTTTACATATATGCTCCCATGTATTTTTGACCGCTGAATACGATCCCGATGTCAGTTTTCAAAATTAGGTCAGGATTTTTTGATAACCACAAAAAATAAGTTAAAAGAGGCCTGAATAGGGTTTAAAATAAAATCTAAAGATATTCGATATATTTTTGACTGCCGAACTCGATCCCGATGTCAGTTTTGCTCCATCAGATCAGGATTTTTTGCTAACTAAAACAGGTTAAAACAGGCCAGAATAGGGTTTAAAACATAATTTAAAGATGTTAAATATGTAGGCGATATATTTTTGACCGGTGATCAGGATATCGATGTCAATTTCATCTTTTTCGTTTTATTCCATTCTTCTCACATCCCTTTTCAATGTCCAACAGTAGTCTGCTATCATATTAACATCCCATCGACCTTGATATATACGCTCCATTTCCTATATATCTTGGTGAAAACATTCACCATGCTTTTCAATATAATCACCTTTCTGGAAACTCTTCTTTATAAGTATGCGGTTAATGTAGTTTCAAATTCATTAAACAACTAATTTTCCAAATTTTGCTGCCATGTTGGATACTATTTCTTTAGTCTTAGCTCTTATTGTTTCCTGAACATTTATCAACAACTTCTTTAAAGCTCCACTAAGGTCTCTTTTCCGTATCTGACATTGTAGTGATGAATTTCTTATCTCTGTAACGGGCCAGTTCTTAAAGAACGCCTTATACAGCACAAGAAATTGGAATATTTAAAATCATACGTGTTTGTAGAATTGAATTTTAAAACACAAATACGTTGGTTCACAAACACGTGTATAAAAAACTGTTGTCTTCGTTCGCAACGATGGAACGTGGATTAGTGACAAAATGGTATTTTAGTCTCGAGCCAGGTAAATCATTATGATGGATTTTGGAAGCGGGCAGTCGAAGTCAAGCATTGCAAGAATAAGCTGTATGTGTACGAATTAGTAGTACCGTGAGTTCGTTTTTAACTTAACAATAAAAAGACAAGTAGAGTACAGGGAGTTTTAAAGTACTTTTATTGTTTACTTTTGGAGAATAAATACTGATCTCTAGTTTTGTGATCTGTAGAAGCTGAAATACCTTAAGTTGTGTGGTGTATAGGGAAGGCCTAGCCATACAAAATGCAGAATTGAGTTACGGCCAAGATCAATTTATTTAAAAGAAACCTGTGACATCTGTGCGAAAGTAAGCTGCCGAAGTTAGAGGTGTTTCAGAATCTCATGAGCCGCGAAATGCGCAAAAGGCAAAGTTTAATCTGAGCTATAAGTATGTTTTTGAAGACACTGGAGGCTGCCTTGCTGTATACATAAACAAGAGCTCGAGATAAATTGTAAACAATAAATATAATATTTTTAAGAACTATAACTGAGTCAACAGGACGGATTATGTCTCTGCGCATATGAAGGTCACGGCTCATGAGGTTTTAAAACACCTCTATATATTGTTATGAGAATAAGACGTAGTTTTGCGAAGAATATAATTGCAGTGCGACAGTGTTTGTCGCTCTTATAAAATTTTTGTTAGTACGTCCTAAAATAGTGAACCTGGAGAATTTTCAAGGTCAGTCTAGTAACGAATTGATATAGCGTTTATGAACTGATGAGGCAATTTTTTATACTGCTTTGACATTATTCCGAGCTATTTGTGTTCCGTGGCTACATTTTTTAAATCGACAACTAGCCCGGCAAATTAAATATTTGACAGTCATAGCACTGTATTGCATTTACCATTTGATTTAGCTAATGTAGTTAGTGTGCTGGACTTATAGTACTGTTGATTTATTTTCTCATTGGTAGTTATATGATTAACTACTAACGAACATTGCCTATTTATCTCACCAGTATGTATTTGCTGTAACACCTTTGAGAGCAATTGTAGCTTATTTCTTAAGTTCGCCCTAACAAAAGCCAATTTAAAGTTATATATTTCTGTCTTGGTTTGTTAGTTATAGTTCTTGTTCCTGATATTTGACCAAGCTTGATTGTTGTGCATGACTTTATGTTACCACTTGTGTCCTGTAACCTCTATCACTAATTTTTTATGCTTACCGTAGACTTTCGTAAGCGAAAATTCATTGCTTCTGTACGTCTAGGGTAGCGTTTACCTTTTCGTCATTAAGAATACCATTTAAGTGTAATGCAAATCGTAGTTAATATAGTTATTTATTTATTACATTTTCGCGTTTGATTTCGGTTAATCAAAGGGCAGTGATGGCGCCTGACATATTTGTGTACCGTTGATCGATTAATTGATTTTAAAGTTAGTGAGCAAATGGTAACAAACCAATTATTACGTAAGCTAGGGACCTCGCAGTTGATTGCCAGAAACTTGCCCACGCGTTGAGAACATGTCTCATTGCCATGGTATAAATTCAGTTTTTTAATCCGGCACAAGGTAACAAAAATCAGTTGTATTTCCTAACATTCCCCTTATTTGTAGGCCATTAAAAATATCACATTGAAGGAAGGAAAGCATTAACAAAACCTTCTGACCTAATTATGTAAAACTGACATCGGGATCGTGTTCAGATGTATGGGAGTATACAGTGAAACCCCAGAAAATTGACATTTTTTTATGTGTAATTTTACCAAAAGTAAAGTTGTGGCTTTGTGTAATAAAATGCTCTATAATTATGTTTTTTCTTTCTTTCGATGCGATAAATATGGATGGGGACACCATTATTTGAGTAAATACGCACTTTTAACTTTATTATTATAGACATATGTAGTTATGTTCAGACCACTCAACTTTGTGATTTTCTGTTTTTCTCCGTAACTAAGATTTTTTCACAGCAACCGTACTAATATAGTGTTTACGAAGTCGATTAAAACTGGTCAGTCTTAAAGCACAGGACCGTGCGCACTTAACTTGATATTTTGTCCTATGTATTTAACAATGGTATTGAGAATCGAATAGTAGTTGAAACTGTGCAGGCGAGTACGAGACTGGCAATGTAATCAGCCTGAATGAACCATCTACGACTGCACTGGTTTAAAGATAATAAAATGGACAGGTCCACTAGCATAAAAAAAAACCGTAAATCGTTTCTCAGCACTCAACGTGAACTTGTGAGATGTGCCTAGTTCCTTATAACATTTTTCCAGTGCAGTGCAGAAATACCTATTATAATATCAAGTGTGGTTCAGTTTATACTTATTGTTCATATTTATAAATATTTATTACTTTATAAAAGGTAAGATATTTTGTTATTTACTAATTGACCATGGCTTTCTGGAGGCCATTTAAAACACAGGATAATATAATAACGCCGGAAAATCCCGAAATAGTTGAACCGGTTATTGCCGAAGAAGTCGAAATAAATTTAGAGTTTAAAAATAAAGATTTACACGTACAAAGTCAACGCATTATTATAAATATACATGAACGCTTAAAAAGGAAAATCGTGAACAATGTGAGAAAGAAATAACAGAACGTATTAACGAATTAACTAAAATATCAAAATCAACAATTTATCGCGTAATTAAAAAAGGAGATGTTATAGATCACGGTACAAATAGGAAACGGAAAAATACGAAATTAAAAAATATTGATGATGCTACCAAAAATGTAATACGGCGTATAATTTATAATATGTATGAAAAAAATATAGTTCCTACGTTAAAAATGATTCGAGAAAATTAAGCGATTATCCTGATTATAATTATAGTTCTTTAGATACACTACGAAATGTTTTATTATAATGCGGTTTTAAACATTAAAAATTTGACAGCCGTGTGGTAATTATGGAATCACGACGTATAATCATTTTCTTATGACAAGCATTTCTATTTACCTCCGCCCATGTACAACAAGACTATAATGAGGACGTCAACCGATCCAAACCATCTTTCGTTAGATTTTTGTAACTCGTTACATATTAGATTTTTGACGTTAGATTAACCGTTGCGGAGATATTTTAAAAAAACAACAATTTTTGTACCTTTCATTCAAGATGATGGCTCACGCCTTCCGCATTCAAGGTCGAAAACTTTGATTTTTCAGAGAGTTCAAACCTAATCAATGTATTTCAACATGGTTTCTACCTCACCTTTTGTAACGCAAAGACCATTTTCCGTCCCCACTGACGGGATTACAAATACTGTTCGGCAAAAAATTCAAATCAAAACTAAAAAATAAGGCAAATATTTCTTTTCATTATTATCTCGTAATTTACAGATATTCCCAAAAGTTAGAATTTGGACTCAATGAACCTATTTTAACATTTACTACTATTCTCAGTCGATGCGATTTATATAAAATTTGCACAGTCTATATAATGAAAATTCTGCAATAATAAATAAAGTGTCAAATAAATTCATAAGACTGAATAAATATGTAATACACAAATAAAATATTTAATCAAAATGATTAATGAAATAATGAAAATGTGTATTAAAAACATGAAAACAAAATTGTATATTAATAGGCCATTTACGCATTTAAGAGCACTTTATAATCATCCATCAACATGACAAATATTTCTGTTATCCATTCCTTGTATGCATTCGTGGCCCTGACTTAATATAATATTAATATTTATATGATAAAAAAATGCTTATAGAAATAGTGCATAGCAGGAGCTATTTACTCACAGCTTAATGTTAATATTTCAAACAACTTTTGAATAGATACTTTCTTATTATATTCTTCACAAATAAAAATGCGAAGATGCATTTTATCAGCATATTTATAAAATCGTAAATATCTCTCATGAATGAAATGTTTTCTTACCATTGTATTTTGTGTATTGTGTTTGTTGTAGTTTTCGAATTTTAATGAAGCTTCAAAATATCCGTCTGTCTGCTTGTCCATGCGTACGTCACGTTTCTGTACGCACGACAACTTCAGAACGGACTGCATTGAAATTCGGACTTTAAGTTAGTAAGTATTAGCTGGAGGATTATTTTTCAAAGATATCGATTAGCATATAAAACGTCTTACATTATAATTATAAAATTGAACTTGAAGATGATTATAATCTTTCATATTATGGACTGAGATAATTTCTACAAACACTAAAATGCTGCGAATCATATTTACAAGAATTTCGCTAATACAGTCGACACCATTGGGAGATGACAAAGTTGATAATAAATGTACCTAGCCTATTTACACATTCCAACATAACATTAGTATGTGGATCTTACATATTTTATTGATTGATTCATAAATGCTATAAATAAGGCATTGTTGAAGAAATAATGTATGAGACTAAAACAAGATCATTTTCAAAACACTGCGAAGAGAATTCTATAGAATGTAAGATAATAACATTCTCTAAGAAGAAAAGCAATATCTTGTTTGATTATTCTGTAAATACAAAAAAAAAACTTGTTGGAGTAAACTGTATTTGTGATCTGGGCATACTTTGGACACCAGGTTAAGATATGACGCCCATTAAGAACGTTTTAAAGCAAGCAAACCATCTGTGTGGTTTTATTTATTGAACGACAATGTAGGAATTTCACTGATATTACTTGCACTTTAAATATATCTAATTCACTTGTCAGATAAATATTAGAATATTGCTGTATAATCTGGGAACTATACCATCAGTCTGACATTGACAGACTCGAAAGTGTACAAAAGAAAATGGTAAATTTCATTTTATATAAGTTGCAAATTGATAAAGTCAACTATTCATATGAAGAAAAGCATGAGTTGCTAGGTATTACGTTTATCAAGCAGAGGCGTCGTAAAATGATACAATAATTTGGTTTTAATATTATCCAGAGCTGGGCAGAGTACCGCAGTAAAGTCCTCATTAGTACTTCACAACGAATACCTTTAAAAAGTACTCGTGAAAACTTGAATACGAGTACTTGTTTTTGAAGTACTCTAAAAAATGAGTACTTTTGCAAAATTTGGAGAGTACTTTTATAAAAATGAGTACGAGCACTTCCAAGAATACCAAAATACTTCAGAGAATTCAGATCAGAACCTTATAACAAGACCCTTCTTTGCATTTTTAGGGGATAAAAGAGGTTATAGACAAAAACTGATAAGGCAGATTTTTTTTATTATCAGAATCAGTTTCAGCAAGTCAAAAAACAAGGGATAAGACAGTTATGATCAAAAGAACACACCCCTTTTTTTGTTCGCCTGTGTAATTATTAAGAAACGTCAGCCAAAGAAAAATGAACACAGCAGATTTCAGCCACTACTTTTTATATATTTTCACAAACAGACAAAGCTTGCTGTAAAGTGTCTGACACGGTAAAATAATATAAAAGCGTATTTTACCCAATTTTTGAAAATTAACCCCCTTTAAACACAGCAGTACACAGGTGACTAAAGTGTGTTTTATTGTTTCTTATTACTTTGCGAAACTTTTGATATAAGGTACACCGTCAATAAAATCATTTTAGTTTTAGCATATCTTAAGTTGGGTTTTCCGGCTTTTTATTATGACCCCTTTACACTTTTCAACTTCAGTCACGCAATAATATCATATAAAAATTTCTGCCACCATCTCCCTAACTATAGCGTGATACATAAATCACCACAAATTTTTGATTTTTTTGTTAGTTCCTGTTTTAAAAATCCGCGTGTATTATTACAAATATGAAGAACTATGAAAGCTAACAACGCTTAAAGCAGTAACTTACCACTCCGTGAATTAGATTTACACGTCAAACGATCACTTCTCACACCGCCTGACTGAAACTGATTGCCCTGCACACTTGTATGGAAAAAGACAAGCTGAGATTTGCCTGTATTGCACGTCGGTATTCATACTCGTTACTCGTCATTGTGGCCGCCAAAAGTACTCGGGTACCTAATCATGCAAAGTAAATGAAAATTTCGAGTACAGAGTACCATCCAGATAAAGATACACGTGAGTACTTGTTACTACATTTTGAAAAAAAATGTAGTATACGTTTAGCATTTTTCCGGTGGACCGTCGAAATCCGAAAAAAACGTCGGATCGATGTGAAAGTCATATCTATCGATTCGAGAGCGAATTTAGAAAATTCCGTCCGTCGGTCAGTCGGTCTGTCTGTCTGTCTGTCTGTCTGTCTGTCGGTCTGTCACGCCCAGCCCCCCTAATCCGTTTTCGGATTGCGATGAAACTTGGGTGGTTAATAGGAGGTCTTTAGAAAACCTTAACGCCGGAAGCTCGGCCCGTTCGGGAGCCGGAAGTACCCGATACAGACGTTTCGAGTTTTTCGGGAGAAATTGCATAACTCGATAACGGGTAGTCGGATCGAGACATTTCAAAAAAGAAATGGTGCCGCTGGCAAAGCTCTACAAATAAATGTACCAGAGGCTATGTCGAAAAACAAACGAAAATTGATTTTTTTTGCAAAAAACTGGTTTTCTCGAAATCGGGCTAGGAAGCACGATAACTGTCCAGAATATTGATCGATCTCGATGAGACTTGGTGGGATCAAAGGCACCCGGCCACAAATCAAGCCTATTGCTGGCGGCCCGAATCCGTTGACAGCAAGTATGTTTTCCAGGGCCGAGTATGATTTTTCAAAGAAATTAATAACTCCCGAACCCAAGGTCCGATTTTGATTTTCAAAAATGGCAATTGTAGGGCTCGATTAGGTCTATTAGTTGACGTTTGTGAGAAATTTGATAAAACAAAAGCGAATCTACAAATCCTGGAAAACTTGATTTTTTTTATAAATTCTACAAATTCCGAACAATTTCCTAATAAAAATCGAAAATTAACTATTCCGTCGATCTATCTCTATACCCAGTATAAGGCACGGACCTTTTTGGACAAAAAATCTGAAATAGAGTTTTTTCGAAAAATTTAAAATAAACGAGTTATTTACGAAAATGCATTCCATAGAATTATTAAAAAAAATATTACAAATTGATAAATTCTCCGTGCGATAGAGATGCAAAAAAATAATGTAATGTTATATTTAAAATATCATAATTCATTTCCTTATTTTCATTTACTAAATAAAAATAGAACCGATGCCCTTTCCGTGTTTCAAAATGTAGTTAGCTTTTACTTTAGTCAATGCAAAAAAAAAGAAAAATAAAACATGTCAAAGCACTGAGTCATCTTGCGCCCCTCTGCTAAAAATGTTATGAATCATCCCAACAAATTGGATTAAAAGCATATCAAAATGTAGTTTTTTCACTTGTTACTACATTTTGAAAAAAAATGTAGTATACGTTTAGCATTTTTCCGGTGGACCGTCGAAATCCGAAAAAAACGTCGGATCGATGTGAAAGTCGTATCTATCGATTCGAGAGCGAATTTAGAAAATTCCGTCCGTCGGTCAGTCGGTCTGTCGGTCTGTCGGTCTGTCTGTCTGTCTGTCTGTCTGTCTGTCTGTCTGTCACGCCCAGCCCCCCTAATCCGTTTTCGGATTGCGATGAAACTTGGGTGGTTAATAGGAGGTCTTCAGAAAGCCTTAACGCCGGAAGCTCGGCTCCGTTCGGAAACCGGAAGTACCCGATATAGACGTTTCGAGTTTTTCGGGAGAAATTGAATAACTCGATAACGGGTAGTCGGATCGAGACGTTTCAAAAAAGAAATGGTGCCGCTGGCAAAGCTCTACAAATAAGTATACCAGAGGCTATGTCGAAAAACAAATGAAAATTGATTTTTTTTGCAAAAAACTGGTTTTCTCGAAATCGGGCTAGGAAGCACGATAACTGTCCAGAATATTGATCGATTTCGATGAGACTTGGAGGGATCAAAGGTACCCGGCCACAAATCAAGCCTATTGCTGGCGGTCCGAATCCGTTGACCGCAAGTATGTTTTCCAGGGCCGAGTATGATTTTCCAAAGAAATTAATAACTCCCGAACCGAAGGTCCGATTTTGATTTTCAAAAATGGAAATTGTAGGGCTCGATTAGGTCTATTAGTTGACGTTTGTGAGGAATTTGAGAAAACAAAAGCGAATCTACAAATCCTGGAAAACTTGATTTTTTTTATATATTCTACAAATTCCGAACAGTTTCCTAATAAAAATCGAAAATTTACTATTCCTTCGATGGATCTCTATAACCAGTATAAGGCACGGACCTTTTTGGACAAAAAATTTGAAATAGAGTTTTTTTGAAAAACTTAAAATAAACGAGTTATTTACGAAAATGCATTCCATAGAATTATTTCAAAAAACATTACAAATTGATAAATTCTCCGTGCGTTATAGGTGCAAAAATAATGTAATGTTATATTTAAAATATCATTATTCATTTCCTTATTTTCATTTACTAAATAAAAATAGAACCGATGCCCTTTCCGTGTTTCAAAATGTAGTTAGCTTTTACTTTAGTCAATGCAAAAAGAAAAAAAAAAGAAAAATAAAATATGTCAAAACACTGAGTCATCTTGCGACCCTCTGCTGAAAATGTAATGAATCATCCCAACAAATTGAATAAAAAGCATATCAAAATGTAGTTTTTTCACTTGTTACTACATTTTGAAAAAAAATGTAGTATACGTTTAGCATTTTTCCGGTGGACCATCGAAATCCGAAAAAAACGTCGGATCGATGTGAAAGTCATATCTATCGATTCGAGAGCGAATTTAGAAAATTCCGTCCGTCGGTCAGTCGGTCTGTCGGTCTGTCTGTCTGTCTGTCTGTCTGTATGTCTGTCTGTCACGCCCAGACCCCCTAATCCGTTTTCGGATTGCGATGAAACTTGGGTAGTTAATAGGAAGTCTTTAGAAAACCTTAACGCCGGAAGCTCGGCTCCATTCGGAAACCGGAAGTACCCGATATAGACGTTTCGAGTTTTTCGGGAGAAATTGAATAACTCTATAACGGGTAGTCGGATCGAGACGTTTCAAAAAAGAAATGGTGCCGCTGGCAACGCTCTACAAATAAGTATACCAGAGGCTATGTCGAAAAACAAATGAAAATTGATTTTTTTTGCAAAAAACTGGTTTTCTCGAAATCGGGCTAGGAAGCACGATAACTGTCCAGAATATTGATCGATTTCGATGAGACTTGGTGGGATCAAAGATACCTGGCCACAAATTAAGCCTATTGCTGGCGGCCCGAATCCGTTGACCGCAAGTATGTTTTCCAGGGCCGAGTATGATTTTTCAAAGAAATTAATAACTCCCGAACCGAAGGTCCGATTTTGATTTTCAAAAATGGCAATTGTAGGGCTCGAATAGTTCTATTAGCTGACGTTTATGAGAAATTTGACAAAACAAAATCGAATCTACAAATCCAGAAAAACTTGATTTTTTTGATAAATTCTACAAATTCCGAACAGTTTCCTAATAAAAATCGAAAATTAACTATTTTGTCGATCGATCTCTATAACCAGTATAAGGCACGGACCTTTTGGACAAAAAATCTGAAATAGAGTTTTTTCGAAAAACTTAAAATAAACGAGTTATTTACGAAAATGCATTCCATAGAATTATTTAAAAAAATATTACAAATTGATAAGTGATAATGTTATATTTAAAATATCATCATTCATTTAGTTATTTTCATTTACTAAATAAAAATGGAACGATCCCCTTTCCGTGTTTCAAAATGTAGTTAGCTTTTACTTTAGTCAATGCAACAAAAAAAAAAAAACATGTCAAAGCACTGAGTTATCTTGCGACCTTCTGCTGAAAATGTAATGAATCATCCCAACAAATTAGATTAAAAGCATATCAAAATGTAGTTTTTTTCACTTGTTACTACAATTTGAAAAAAAATGTAGTATACGTTTAGCATTTTTCCGGTGGACCGTCGAAACCCGAAAAAAACGTCGGATCGATGTGAAAGTCGTATCTATCGATTCGAGAGCGAATTTAGAAAATTCCGTCCGTCGGTCAGTCGGTCTGTCGGTCTGTCTGTCTGTCTGTCTGTCTGTCTGTCCGTCCGTCACGCCCAGCCCCCCTAATCCGTTTTTGGATTGCGATGAAACTTGGGTGGTTAATAGGAGGTCTTTAGAAAACCTTAACGCCGGAAGCTCGGCTCCGTTCGGAAACCGGAAGTACCCGATATAGACGTTTCGATTTTTTCGGGAGAAATTGAATAACTCGATAACGGGTAGTCGGATCGAGACATTTCAAAAAAGAAATGGTGCCGCTGGCAAAGCTCTACAAATAAGTATACCAGAGGCTATGTCGAAAAACAAATGAAAATTGATTTTTTTTGCAAAAAACTGGTTTTCTCGAAATCGGGCTAAGAAGCACGATAACTGTCCAGAATATTGATCGATTTCGATGAGACTTGGTGGGATCAAAGGTACCCGGCCACAAATCATGCCTATTGCTGGCGGTCCGAATCCGTTGACCGCGAGTATGTTTTCCAGGGCCGAGTATGATTTTTCAAAGAAATTAATAACTCCCGAACCGAAGGTCCGATTTTGATTTTCAAAAATGGCAATTGTAGGGCTCGATTAGGTCTATTAGTTGACGTTTGTGAGAAATTTGAGAAAACAAAAGCGAATCTACAAATCCTGGAAAACTTGATTTTTTTGATAAATTCTACAAATTCCGAGCAGTTTCCTAATAAAAATCGAAAATTAACTATTCCGTCGATCGATCTCTATAACCAGTATAAGGCACGGACCTTTTTGGACAAAAAATCTGAAATAGAGTTTTTTCGAAAAACTTAAAATAAACGAGTTATTAACGAAAATGCATTCCATAGAATTATTTAAAAATATTAAAAGTTGATAAATTCTCCGTGGGATAAAGGTGCAAAAAAATAATGTAATGTTATATTTAAAATATCATTAATTTCCTTACTTTCATTTACTAAATAAAAATAGAACCGATGCCCTTTCTGTGTTTCAAAATGTAGTTAGCTTTTACTTTAGTCAATGCAAAAAAAAATAAAAATAAAACATGTTAAAGCACTGAGTCATCTTGCTCTGCTCTGCTGAAAATGTAATGAATCATCCCAACAAATCGGACAAAAAGCATATCAAAATGTAGTTTTTTTTCACTTGTTACTGAATATTTTTCTACTTTGGGCATTCAGTACAATTACGACTACAATTGACTCGAGTACCGCCAAGCTCTGATATTATCAATAAGAAAATAGATTCCTCTGAAATTTTGCAATGATTTAATTTTAGAGGTCCTAGATTTATAATGAAAAAAATAATGATTTGTTCTATGCCGATAATTTTTATTCAAATTACAATAGTCATTGTCCTGTTGCAAGTCATATCGGCTATTAATAATTTGTCAGGAAATATTGATGTTTACTTTTGTTCATTTACAAAATGTTTAAATTGTATCTCTGCGATGGAAATAAACTTCGTTCTTACATCATAACTTATGGAAATCTGTAATTAGAGAGATATTGCAACTTCGATTTACGGATCCTTTAATCAAAGTTTCCCTTAAATTGACATGTACGCATGCGCATTTAAAATATCGTTAAGCATTTTCCTTTAATAAAATACAGGCATCCCGTATTTAACTTAAATACGGGCAAAGTTTTCCTTTATTTAAGGCACCTTAATTTTGACACATTTAGGAACTTTTTGTCGAAACTTGCATCAGACGAAAATTCCCTAAGGAAATTGTTACTTTTGTTGGCGATAATAGAGAGTTATTGCAAAACGAATAGGGGCCGACTTTATTAAAAGAAACCTTAAATAAAGTATCCCGTATTCCAATTTATCATCCATTTTTAAAGTGAGTTATTGCAACGGTGCCCTCCTCATACCTTATTGTTGATACTTTATTTTGACAATGATTCATAACCTAAAAAATCAAAGTTGGGCATTGCCGGTATTATCATTTGTTCTAGTTTATAATGAATATGGAAGAACAATATAATTAGAAGTAGCTCTCCTAGCTGGTGTTAATGATGAAGAAACTGAAATGTTACTTCTACATAACATAATTGATATTTATATCGGTAATGAACAAATTAACGCTGTAGGCCGCGTGAACTTCGATTTAAATAATATGACTGACGATGAAATAGAAGTTAATTTTCGTTTTCAAAGATGGGATATAATACGATTGCGAAATTACGTCTCCTCATATTTGAATCTCACACGTTTTTTATCTTTTTCTTGTGCCATTATCGCCAACAAAAGTAACAATTTCCTTAGGAAATTTTCGTCTGATGCAAGTTTCGACAAAAAGTTCCTAAATGTGTCAAAATTAAGGTGCCTTAAATAAAGGAAAACTTTACCCGTATTTAAGTTAAATACGGGATGCCTGTATTTTATTAAAGGAAAATGCTTAACGATATTTTAAATGCGCATGCGTACATGTCAATTTAAGGGAAACTTTTATTAAAGGATCCGTAAATCGAAGTTGCAATATCTCTCTAATGGCACAAGAAAAAGATAAAAACACGTGTGAGATTCAAATATGAGGAGACGTAATTTCGCAATCGTATTAGGTATATCCCATCTTTGAAAACGAAAATTAACTTATATTTCATCATCAGTCATATTATTTAAATCGAAGTTCACGCGACCTACAGCGTTAATTTGTTCATTACCGATATAAATATCAATTATGTTATGTAGAAGTAACATTTCAATTTCTTCATCATTAACACCAGCTAGGAGAGCTACTTCTAATTATATTGTTCTTCCATATTCATTATAAACTAGAACAAATGATAATACCGGCAATGCCCAACTTTGATTTTTTAGGTTAGGGATAATTGTCAAAATAAAGTATCAACATAAGGTATGAGGAGGAAGCTTAGTTACTTTAGCAATATTTGGCAATATTCGGAAATACATGCGCTACCGGATTTGCTGTAAAATATTTGTCATTCGTTTGACAGGGGATATGCAATTAAGGAATTAGGGACTGTGTTTTTAAGATCTACGATATCATACCGCCTCACGAAGGCAAGATGGCCCTACAAACTTTTTTATTACAAACCCTGCCACTTTCATATCGTAGAATGTAGTTAACAAGATTATGAAATAGACATTCCTATGCTCAAATCATTTTACGCGGCCGTCGGAGGCGGTATAGTCGAACCAACTTTTTTATCACAAACCCCGTCGCCTTTATATTTTAGTATATATTTCACAAGATTACAAAATAGATAACAATATGCTGAAATATTTTTTCGCCACCATTGGGGGCGGTACAATAACAATAATTTTCTTCTTAGAAACCCTGTCACATTCATATTATAGTACATATGTGATTACTGAGGTAGAAAAGTAGATGAAACAATGCTCAAAACATTTTACCCGACCGTCGGGGGCGGGTTAGTATAGCTAACTTTCTTATTAGCAACCCTGCCACGTTCATATTTTAGTACGTGATTACAGAAGTAACGAGGAAGATATACCAATACTCAAATCATTTTACCCGAACGTCGGGGGAGGGGCGGTATAACTAACTCACTTATTAGCAACCCTGCCACGTTCATATTTTAGTACGTGATTACAGAAGTAACGACGTAGATATACCAATACTCAAATCATTTTACCCGACCGTCAGGGGTGGGGCAGTATAACTAACTTTCTTATTAGAAACACTGCCACATTCATATTTTAGTATGTGATTACAGAGGTAGCGAACTAGATCAACCTATGCTCAAATCATTTTACCCGGGCGTCGGGGGCGGGATAGTATAACTAACTTTCTTATTAGAAATCCTGCCACATTCATATTTTAGTACGTGATTACAGAGGTATAGAGGTAGATGATCCATTACTCAAAACATTTTACCCGGCCGTCGGGGGCGGGACAGTATAACTAACTTTCTTATTAGAAATCCTGCCACATTCATATTTTAGTACGTGATTACAGAGGTATAGCGGTAGATGATCCATTACTCAAAACATTTTACCCGGCCGTCGGAGGCGGGACAGTATTACTAACTTTCTTATTAGAAATCCTGCCACATTCATATTTTAGTACGTGATTTCAGAGGTATAGAGGTAGATGATCCATTACTCAAAACATTTTACCCGGCCGTCGGGGGCGGGATAGTATAACTAAATTTTTTATTAGAAATCCTGCCACATTCATACTTTAATACGTGATTACAGAGGTAACGAGGTAGACGATCCAATACTCAAAACATTTTACCCGGCCGTCAGGGGCGGGATAGTATAACTAACTTTTTTATTAGAAATCCTGCCACATTCATATTTTACTACTACGTAGTTGCAGAGGTAACGAGGTAGGATGATTCAATACTCAAAACATTTTACCCGGCCGTCAGGGGCGGGATAGTATAACTAACTTTCTTATTAGAAACCCTGCCACATTCATATTTTAGTACGTCATTACAGAGGTAGCGAGGTAGACGATCCAATACTCAGAACATTTTACCCGGCCGTCGGGGGCGGGATAGTATAACTAACTTTTTTATTAGAAATCCTGCCACATTCATATTTTACTACGTGATTACAGAGGTAACGAGGTAGACGATACAATACTCAATACATTTTACCCGGCCGTCGGGGGCGGTATAGTATAACTAACTATTTTATTAGAAATCCTGCCACATTCATATTTTAATACGTGATTACAGAGGTAACGAGGTAGACGATCCAATACTCAAAACATTTTACCCGGCCGTCGGGGGCGGGATAGTATAACTAACTTTTTTATTAGAAATCCTGCCACATTCATATTTTACTACGTGATTACAGAGGTAACGAGGTAGACGATCCAATACTCAAAACATTTTACCCGGCCGTCGGGGGCGGGGGAGTATAACTAACTTTCTTATTAGAAACCCTGCCACATTCATATTTTAGCACGTGATTACAGAGGTAGCGAACTAGATCAACCTATGCTCAAATCATTTTACCCGGGCGTCGGGGGCGGGATAGTATAACTAACTTTCTTTTTAGAAATCCTGCCAGATTCATATTTTACTACGTGGTTACAGAGGTAACGAGGTAGATGATTCAATACTCAAAACATTTTACCCGGCCGTCGGGGGCGGGATAGTATAACTAACTTTCTTATTAGAAACCCTGCCACATTCATATTTTAGCACGTGATTATAGAGGTAGCGAAGTAGATGACCCAATGCTCAAATCATTTTACCCGGCCGTCGGGGGCGGGGGAGTATAACTAACTTTCTTATTAGAAACCCTGCCACGTTCATATTTTAGTATGTGATTACAGAGGTAGCGAACTAGTTCAACCTATGCTCAACTCATTTTACCCGGGCGTCGGGGGCGGGATAGTATAACTATAACTTTCTTATTAGAAATCCTGCCACATTCATATTTTACTACGTGGTTACAGAGGTATCGAGGTAGATGATCCATTACTCAAAACATTTTACCCTGCCGTCGGGGGCGGGATAGTATAACTAACAATTTTTATTAGAAATCCTGCCACATTCATATTTTAATACGTGATTACAGAGGTAACGAGGTAGACGATCCAATACTCAAAACATTTTACCTGGCCGTCGGGGGCTGGATAGTATAACTAACTCTCTTATTAGAAATCCTGCCACATTCCTATTTTCGTACGTGATTACAGAGGTAGCGAAATAAATGTAGCAATGGTGGAGTTATTTCACCCGACCGTCGAAGTACCCTAATGGGGTATCAAATAATTTGTAAATATTATTTTTTCGATAGATATAGGGCTTCGGAGAAAAAGCATATATAATGTATCCAACGGCCGCAGAGTGACAATATACAAGATGCTATTTTAGTATATAACGCTACGACTTTATAAAATCAAATAAACATTTTTAAAATAAAAGCTACGTTTTATCAAAGATTTTTAAACTGTATGTGTACTTTTTGAAATGAATTTTTAAGAGTTAGTGTCTGCAAATTAGACGAAAATCGACCTAAACATGAAAAAGTTTACCTACCGAATGAATGGATTTTCACGAAACTTTGTGCGATTTGATGTCTAGATCAAACTCCAACAAAATGACCGTTATTACCCCGCAATTGTTATAAACAATGATTTTGTTGCTCATTTGTTAACTAGCAAAATTGACGTGATATAAAATAACAAAATGTATTCTTAGATACTTTGACGAAATATAACAACTTCGTACTGTTGTAGAATTTTCGAAAAAATGCGTATTTTCAAGATAGAGTGATTCGAATTTTTTCAACAAGAGTGGAGGTAGAATAAAAGGTGACAAGAGGAAAATCCAAAAAAAATCTGCTGAATGTAATATTAAAATAAAAGACTTTTTTCCTTTATGACTTTTCCTAAAGTGCACTCTATTCAAGTTTTTCCAAAAAGACGAAAGAAAAAACCCGTATCGGAAAATGGAGAATCTCGTGAACTATGAGATTCAAAAATTTGAAAAAATTCAGGCGCGTGTTTAAAATTTTAACTGTTGTATTTTACTTGTAACGTACATATTTTCCTAGTTTTCAACGGTTCTTCATTTTTCTTTCTTTTGGAGTTTGATCTAGACATCAAAATAAACAGAATCTGCAAAGTTTCGTGAAAATCCATTCATTCTGTAAATTTTTTAGTCAGAAATGCTAATTTGCCTACTCTAAGTTTTAATAATTTTGATCTTGAGCATTTTGGCCTAATCAATTTAGTCTTAAATTTTACATAATTCACAAACATATTTTCCAATTGGAACTTTAAAAGTTGTTTTAATATATCTGCTAACACAGTCTTGATGATAACATCTCTCACAGACGTCGCAGATTATCCATTCTGTGTTCACGTCTAATTGAATATAACCACACATTAGACAGAAGCTAGACATGTCGTCGGAATATTGTATCAGACTATTGGCGATGTATAGGCGATATTCATTAGTGCTAAAACTGTGCTTTGGAATTTCTTCTCCATCAAAAAAGCATTTTGCGAATTTTAGGATAAATACACCGCAATTGTAATCGTCTTTTTGCTTTACATGTTCTATTAAATTAGCTGACCAACCACGAATGGGAAGAGGATGTCTATCGCAAACCTTTGAAGCCTTTCGGTTGTAATGCCTTAAAAATAAAGTGAACTTTTTCAAATATTTATTTACACTATCTAATGTTGTACCCATAGGATCAAAGAAATAGAAGATTGATTGGCTGATGTCTGCAACAATTATGGTCCAATGAAGACCCACATTAAGGAGAATTATTAATATGTTTTGTAGGTTGGGTATATTTTCTATCTGAAAGTTAGATTCCTCTTTAAAAATTAAATAGTACGATAATTCACAAGAAATAACGGTAAAGCTACTAGTTTTGTGCATTGCCAGAAAGGCGTCTATAATGCCATCGCTTAAATACATATCAATATGTGATATTCTGTCATTTGACAACCGTAGAAAATCATCAAAATACAATGATTTTGTTGGTATATTAAAGTTTTCATAACGGCACACTAGAAAAGAAGACTGTTGAAAAGTACTGGAAATATCAATATAATATTGCGTATTTGATACTAGCCCATTGGGCAACAGCAAATGTTTTTCTTTGATCTGCTGAGAAGACAATTTGGATAGATAAGCTTTTTTAAAATAGTTGTGACGCCGCTTTTTTGTTCTTTTCCAAATTTCTTTTTCAACCTTTCGTTTACTATTGGAACATCTGGTGCGTATTTCTAGTTTTATTTCCTTGCTTAGAGAAATTACGCGTTGTCGAATTAACCTCAAAAAACGGGAGCACTTTTGGTTTGGAATGCCATTTAACAAAACGTTTTTTACATATCCAAACCAATTTTCCGCTATCGCATTACTACACCGCTCCTTATTGCCTTCATTCGAATTTACACCGCACCAAAGAGGATAGTACGTAAAATATCGCTTCAGCAATATGCCATGTAGTCGAGGGTTAAATAAACTATTTCTCTCATCTCCACTGGACCCTATATGTACCTTATCTGACACCATTTTAAAATGTTTATAGAAATTACTGGAACTCCAAATGGTCTCTTCATTTAAGGGATCGTCATCTGCAATAATTTTAATTTGCATTCTCATGGACGAAATTTCATTTTCGTCGCACTTTAAATTTATACTAAGCTCTACTAAGGACTTGATAGCACTTTCAACCTCACAATTCTTGCGCTCAGAGAGTAAAATAATCGTCAAATGCTTAAACCACACAGATGTCGTCCATATGCATGATATATTAAATAAAGCAGCGATATTTTCTATAAGAAATGGCCTTTCTTCTGTACGTGCGAAAACTGAATTAATGTCACGAATAATGTTTTTTAATAAATGAGCACAACACAATTTTATCAATACAAATTCGCTCCCAATCAACGACGTTCCCTCTATAAGTAGCTCGTACGTTATAGTTAGATACTCCTTAATTGTCATGGCATTCCAGCTAGCCAATACCGAATTTATTAGAGCATGACTAAAATCAGTCACCACTCTTGAAAATATCGGCCATTTTCCATTTTCGATGAAAAAATCTTTAACATTCTTTAACCATGCCGAAATTACATTACTTTCGTGTCTACAACTTATCATTTCAAACACCGGAAAAGCAACGCCTTCTTGCTGAAGATGTATAACGCCGGCATAATAAAAGACTCTTTTTTCTACGTGGCCCATACGTCGAACACAATTGCCAGTTGCATCGATATGAATGTCAACGGAACCGATGGAAGACAATGAATGTAAAACAACATCTATTTGCTCCTTACTTATCACCTGAACGTTAAACGGTTCACCAGCGTAATGAATAAATGGTGAATTCTTCTTGTCATAAGCTCGCTTCATTAAAAGTACGTCGAACATATCATCTGTGTGCCTGTCCTTTTTTGCAAAGTACTCGCTTCGAATTCTCTTATATACAGATTCTGATCGAATGATATCTAAATTACCCTCTTGTATTAATAGTTCTGAAGAATTTTTTATATCCTCAGAGCGTACCACAGATGGTTTAGATTGTTTTAACCTATCTTCCAAAATTCTTCTTTCCACTCCAGGAGCCGGTCGATTAATAGCTGACGGACTGTGGCAATAATTTAAACCATGACTGTAGACCAGTACATTTGCCCCACCTGCGTCATTTACCTTAATTATCAATTTAAAAGATTTACAATGGCCATGTTTACAATAGCCATAAACTGTAATGTGTGGAGTGGGTTTTATATTCACAGATTTAATGATAAATAAACAAGTATTATTAACCAACCTTATTTTTCGGGTAAGAATAAAATTGTAAGTATTTGATTTAAATCTATCTCCCATCCAAATATCACCCCATTCTAAAGGACTTAATTGAAAAGATCCTTCTAAAAATGTGCATTTTTTAAATTCGTATACTCGTTTCGCTTCGCACTTCAATGAATCTCTCCAATCATTCCTTGAGCCAACTGGTAAAATAGTTGATTCCATTTTCGTATTTTTATTTAACAAAAACACAGCAGCTCCAATGTCATTTTCACTATTACTGCTTTCTAATGGTATAACATTCAATGATGTATGTCTAGCAACATTACAACCTGAGCTCGAAATTGTTGAAATATTTGGCGATTCAATCGGGACAGAACTTATATTTGTTGGTGTACTGCAACGTTGAGATTTACGAACCAAGTCCTGCCAACGTTGCTTAATATATTTTCGGTTACGTTTAGAATTTTTCTTTCCTACTGCCCTACATAATTCAGCATATACGGAATTTGAAGGGCAATAGGATTGAGTTGTGAGAATGTTGTCATTAAACTGGTAGTGATCGATAGAACATCTTAAAAATTCATCTTCAATACGATAGGTATATTTTTTATCGCATTTTTCAGACACTACAGATGAATTACTGCTGACAACGTCATCCTCGAAATGAATACGAATATTTCCCACGTCATTTTTTATTAAGTTTGTAATATATCGCCTTCTTTCGTACTCGTCACTTTGAAAAAAATACATAGATGCATTATGAACAACTTCGTGATTGACATCCAAATTTTTGAGATCTCCTTGAGTTTTTATATTCACAGATAACAAAAAATCGATAAAATTATCGGTAGAAATCAATGGTTTCCTCCCCTTCATGGTAATTAACAAATATTCAGTAGTTGTCTTTAATTAAAAATGAAAAGCGAATTAATGTACCAAAGTCACACGTAAAAATAAAAATGAAACGAACTAAGTTGGATGACGTGATGTTTACAAATATAAAATAAAGGAACTTATTTTCTTTTTCATTAACTATAAAAGTATATAAAGTTTTGGCTTATCAAAATACAAACTAAAGAAATATACAAATTAGAATATAATTGGATTCAAAACGGAAAGTCAATGACAGCACGAATGCTGAAATACTAAAAAAAGCAATATAAACAAAAGGTTAACAGAAAAATACTGTATATGAGAATTGTTCAAGGTACAATATAGATCGCAATTTTCCAAAGAAAAAAGAGAAAAATATTTTTCAAAAATGTTTCGGTAAAAACTCAAAAATAAAAAATATTCTAATAAGAAACTATAAATTAATTCAGGAAAGGATGGCAAACGACACAGTTCAAATAACTGGATTCAAGAGCGCTTAACAAGAAGCCTCAAGAACAGCTAAAGAATTCGTGGAAATATCAAATACTTAGGTATATCAACTTTTACATGAAATATTTCCGTTTTCGGAAATATCTTCGTAAATTTTGATCCAAACGGTTTAGTCTCCCACACAGACTAAGAATTTCCAAATAAAAAAAAAAATAAAAAAAAATTTTCAAAAATTATTAGGTAAAACTCAAAAATAAAAAGTATTCTAATAAAAAACTATAAATCAACTCAAGAAAGGTTAACAAACGACACAGTTCAAATAAATGGATTCCAGAGCGTTTAACAAGAAGCCTCAAGAACAGCTAAAGAATTTACGTGGAAATATCAAATACTTTGGTATATCAACTTTTACTTAAAATTTTTCCTTTTTCGACAATATCTTCGTAAGTTTTGATCCAACAGAAAAATTTTGCGAATGAAAACGGTTTAGTGTCCCACACAGACTAAGAATTTCCAAATAAAAAAAAATAAAAAAATATTTTTCAAAAATTATTCGGTAAAAACTCAAAAATAAAAAGTATTCTAATAAAAAACTATAAATCAACTCAAGAAAGGTTAACAAACGACACAGTTCAAATAACTGGATTCCAGAGCGTTTAACAAGAAGCCTCAAGAGCAGCTAAAGAATTTACGAGGAAATATCAAATACTTTGGTATATCAACTTTTACATGAAATATTTCCTTTTTCGGCAATATCTTCGTAAGATTTGATCCAACAGAAAAATTTTGGGAATGAAAACAGTTTAGTGTCCCACACAGATTAAGAATTTCCAAAGAAAAAAATATTTTTCAAAAATTTTTCTGTAAAGGCTCAAAAATGAAAGTATTCTAATAAAAAATTATAAATCAACTCAGGAAAGGATAACAAACGACACAGTTCAAATAACTGGATTCCAGAGCGTTTAACAAGAAGCCTCAAGAACAGCTAAAGAATTTACGAGGAAATATCAAATACTTTGGTATATCAACTTTTACTTGAAATATTTCCTTTTTCGACAATATCTTCGTAAGTTTTGATACAACAGAAAAATTTTGCGAATGAAAACGGTTTAGTGTCCCACACAGACTAAGAATTTCCAAATAAAAAAAAATAAAAAAATATTTTTCAAAAATTATTCGGTAAAAACTCAAAAATAAAAAGTATTCTAATAAAAAACTATAAATCAACTCAAGAAAGGTTAACAAACGACACAGTTCAAATAACTGGATTCCAGAGCGTTTAACAAGAAGCCTCAAGAACAGCTAAAGAATTTACGAGGAAATATCAAATACTTTGGTATATCAACTTTTACATGAAATATTTCCTTTTTCGGCAATATCTTCGTAAGATTTGATCCAACAGAAAAATTTTGGGAATGAAAACGGTTTAGTGTCCCACACAGATTAAGAATTTCCAAAGAAAAAAATATTTTTCAAAAATTTTTCTGTAAAGGCTCAAAAATGAAAGTAAAATGATTTGAGCATAGGTTGATCTAGTTCGCTACCTCTGTAATCACGTGCTAAAATATGAATGTGGCAGGGTTTCTAATAAGAAAGTTAGTTATACTCCCCCGCCCCCGACGGCCGGGTAAAATGTTTTGAGTATTGGATCGTCTATCTCGTTACCTCTGTAATCACGTATTAAAATATGAATGTGGCAGGGTTTCTAACAAGAAAGTTAGTTGTACTATCCAGCCCCCGACGGCCGGGTAAAATGTTTTGAGTATTGAATCATCTACCTCGTTACCTCTGCAACCACGTAGTAAAATATGAATGTGGCAGGATTTCTAATAAAAAAGTTAGTTATACTATCCCGCCCCCGACGGCCGGGTAAAATGTTTTGAGTATTGGATCATCTACCTCGTTACCTCTGTAATCACGTATTAAAATATGAATGTGGCAGGATTTCTAATAAGAAAGTTAGTTACACTCCCCCGCCCCCGACGGCCGGGTAAAATGTTTTGAGTATTGAATCATCTACCTCGTTACCTCTGCAACCACGTAGTAAAATATGAATGTGGCAGGATTTCTAATAAAAAAGTTAGTTATACTATCCCGCCCCCGACGGCCGGGTAAAATGATTTGAGCATAGGTTGATCTAGTTCGCTACCTCTGTAATCACATACTAAAATATGAATGTGGCAGGGTTTCTAATAAGAAAGTTAGTTATACTATCCCGCCCCCGACGGCCGGGTAAAATGTTTTGAGTATTGGATCGTCTACCTCGTTACCTCTGTAATGACGTACTAAAATATGAATGTGGCAGGGTTTCTAATAAGAAAGTTAGTTATACTATCCCGCCCCCGACGGCCGGGTAAAATGTTTTGAGTATTGGATCGTCTACCTCGTTACCTCTGTAATCACGTATTAAAATATGAATGTGGCAGGATTTCTAATAAAAAAGTTAGTTATACTATCCCGCCCCCGACGGTCGGGTAAAATGTTTTGAGTATTGGATCGTCTACCTCGTTACCTCTGTAATCACGTATTAAAATATGAATGTGGCAGGATTTCTAATAAAATAGTTAGTTATACTATCCCGCCCCCGACGGCGGGATAAAATGTTTTGAGTATTGTATCGTCTACCTCGTTACCTCTGTAATCACGTAGTAAAATATGAATGTGGCAGGATTTCTAATAAAAAAGTTAGTTATACTATCCCGCCCCCGACGGCCGGGTAAAATGTTTTGAGTATTGGATAGTCTACCTCGTTACCTCTGTAATCACGTATTAAAATATGAATGTGGCAGGATTTCTAATAAAATAGTTAGTTATACTATCCCGCCCCCGACGGCCGGGTAAAATGTTGTGAGTATTGGATCGTCTACCTCGTTACCTCTGTAATCACGTATTAAAATATGAATGTGGCAGGATTTCTAATAAGAAAGTTAGTTATACTATCACGCCCCCGACGCGACGGCCGGGTAAAATGTTTTGAGTATTGGATCGTCTACCTCGCTACCTCTGTAATGACGTACTAAAATATGAATGTGGCAGGGTTTCTAATAAGAAAGTTAGTTATACTATCCCGCCCCTGACGGCCGGGTAAAATGTTTTGAGTATTGGATCGTCTACCTCGTTACCTCTGCAACTACGTAGTAAAATATGAATGTGGCACGATTTCTAATAAAAAAGTTAGTTATACTATCCCGCCCCCGACGGCCGGGTAAAATGTTTTGAGTATTGGATCGTCTACCTCGTTACCTCTGTAATCACGTATTAAAGTATGAATGTGGCAGGATTTCTAATAAAAAAGTTAGTTATACTCCCCCGCCCCCGACGGCCGGGTAAAATGATTTGAGCATTGGGTCATCTACTTCGCTACCTCTGTAATCACGTGCTAAAATATGAATGTGGCAGGGTTTCTAATAAGAAAGTTAGTTATACTATCCCGCTCCCGACGGCCGGGTAAAATGTTTTGAGTATTGGATCGTCTACCTCGTTACCTCTGTAATGACGTACTAAAATATGAATGTGGCAGGTTTTCTAATAAGAAAGTTAGTTATACTATCCCGCCCCCGACGGTCGGGTAAAATGTTTTGAGTATTGAATCATCTACCTCGTTACCTCTGTAACCACGTAGTAAAATATGAATATGGCAGGGTTTCTAATAAGAAAGTTAGTTATACTCCCCCGCCCCCGACGGCCGGGTAAAATGATTTGAGCATTGGGTCATCTACTTCGCTACCTCTGTAATCACGTGCTAAAATATGAATGTGGTAGGGTTTCTAATAAGAAAGTTAGTTATACTCCCCCGCCCCCGACGGCCGGGTAAAATGATTTGAGCATTGGGTCATCTACTTCGCTACCTCTGTAATCACGTGCTAAAATATGAATGTGGCAGGGTTTCTAATAAGAAAGTTAGTTATACTATCCCACCCCCGACGGCCGGGTAAAATGTTTTGAGTACTGAGTCATCTACCTCGTTACCTCTGCAACCACGTAGTAAAACATGAATGTGGCAGGATTTCTAATAAAAAAGTTAGTTATACTATCCCGCCCCCGACGGCCGGGTAAAATGTTTTGAGTAATGGATCATCTACCTCTATACCTCTGTAATCACGTACTAAAATATGAATGTGGCAGGATTTCTAATAAGAAAGTTAGTTATACTGTCCCGCCCCCGACGGCCGGGTAAAATGTTTTGAGTAATGGATCATTTACCTCTATACCTCTGTAATCACGTACTAAAATATGAATGTGGCAGGATTTCTAATAAAAAAGTTAGTTATACTATCCCGCCCCCGACGGCCGGGTAAAATGTTTTGAGTATTGGATAGTCTACCTCGTTACCTCTGTAATCACGTATTAAAATATGAATGTGGCAGGATTTCTAATAAAATAGTTAGTTATACTATCCCGCCCCCGACGGCCGGGTAAAATGTTTTGAGTATTGGATCGTCTACCTCGTTACCTCTGTAATCACGTATTAAAATATGAATGTGGCAGGATTTCTAATAAGAAAGTTAGTTATACTATCACGCCCCCGACGCGACGGCCTCGTAAAATGTTTTGAGTATTGGATCGTCTACCTCGCTACCTCTGTAATGACGTACTAAAATATGAATGTGGCAGGGTTTCTAATAAGAAAGTTAGTTATACTATCCCGCCCCTGACGGCCGGGTAAAATGTTTTGAGTAATGGATCATCTACCTCGATACCTCTGTAACCACGTAGTAAAATATGAATGTGGCAGGATTTCTAATAAGAAAGTTAGTTATACTATCCCGCCCCCGACGCCGGGGTAAAATGATTTGAGCACAGGTTGATCTAGTTCGCTACCTCTGTAATCACATACTAAAATATGAATGAGGCAGGGTTTCTAATAAGAAAGTTAGTTATACTCCCCCGCCCCCGACCGCGGGGTAAAATGATTTGAGCATTGGGTCATCTACTTCGCTACCTCTGTAATCACGTGCTAAAATATGAATGTGGCAGGGTTTCTAATAAGAAAGTTAGTTATACTATCCCGCCCCCGACGGTCGGGTAAAATGTTTTGAGTATTGAATCATCTACCTCGTTACCTCTGTAACCACGTAGTAAAATATGAATATGGCAGGGTTTCTAATAAGAAAGTTAGTTATACTCCCCCGCCCCCGACGCCCGGGTAAAATGATTTGAGCATAGGTTGATCTAGTTCGCTACCTCTGTAATCACATACTAAAATATGAATGTGGCAGTGTTTCTAATAAGAAAGTTAGTTATACTGCCCCACCCCTGACGGTCGGGTAAAATGATTTGAGTATTGGTATATCTACGTCGTTACTTCTGTAATCACGTACTAAAATATGAACGTGGCAGGGTTGCTAATAAGTGAGTTAGTTATACCGCCCCGCCCCCGACGTTCGGGTAAAATGATTTGAGTATTGGTATATCTTCCTCGTTACTTCTGTAATCACGTACTAAAATATGAACGTGGCAGGGTTGCTAATAAGAAAGTTAGCTATACTAACCCGCCCCCGACGGTCGGGTAAAATGTTTTGAGCATTGTTTCATCTACTTTTCTACCTCAGTAATCACATATGTACTAAAATATGAAAGTGACAGGGTTTCCAAGAAGAAAATTATTGTTATTGTACCGCCCCCAATGGTGGCGAAAAAATATTTCAGCATATTGTTATCTATTTTGTAATCTTGTGAAATATATACTAAAATATAAAGGCGACGGGGTTTGTGATAAAAAAGTTGGTTCGACTATACCGCCTCCGACGGTCTGGTAAAATGATTTGAGCATATTAATGTCTATTTCATAATCTTGTTAACTACATTCTACGATATGAAAGTGGCAGGGTTTGTAATAAAAAAGTTTGTAGGGCCATCTTGCCTTCGTGGGGCGGTATGATATCGTAGATCTTAAAAACACAGTCCCTAATTCCTTAATTGCATATCCCCTGTCAAACGAATGACAAATATTTTACAGCAAATCCGGTAGCGCATGTATTTCCGAATATTGCCAAATATTGCTAAAGTAACGAAGCTTGAGGAGGACACCGTTGCAATAACTCACTTTAAAAATGGATGATAAATATTAATACAGGATACTTTATTTAAAGTTTCTTTTAATAAAGTCAGCCCCGTTTCGTTTTGCAACAACTCTCTATTACCTGTGCAACTTCCCTTAAGTATTTGAAATATCTTGAATTTATCAGAATTCACTTAGCTTGTTATTTTCTATCTAAGAAGTTATTTTGTAGCTAACGCAAAAATCTGCACCTTTCCCATAATACATTTACATTTTGTTGAACATAACTGAGTACTTACCGATAAAAATTACCAAATATAAACTTTAACATTTCAGTTTATTTCACTTTAATAAAACTAGTACATTTCGTTGATACACAAACCACATAAAATATAAAAAAGCAAAATATAAAAAAGCAGTGATTCAAATATAAATTGTACTAGATTTAGCTGACTATTCACAAAAATAATAAAATTTACCAATATTGTGTCAAACGAATTTTACGAGTTGAAAGTTTATTTTCATTAAACAGCAAAAAAGCAGTTTTATTTCTGAATATGATGGATATATTATACACATTTTTTACAGGTATGACGGCAGTACTTTTTACCGCTCAATGCAGACTATATTATTTCCCTCGTTTATGAAAGGAAAATATAATCGGGAAAAAATCGTGCTACGAAATTTTTTCGTATTTTCATGAATTACCAAAATTAAGAGTGGGTATGCCGTCTAAAAATCAGAAATAAATTACTCTCAAACGCCGCCCCGTCCGCGACAAATTATAATTAGACCATTGCAGTTACGAAATTTGTACAGGCGAAAAATAGAAGAAAACATATCAATCTAGGTTTGTATCTTTTTAATATTTTGAGAAAAAATGGTATTAATTAATAAGATTTGTTTTAATTAGCAGCAAATTGCTGATTTTTTAAAAATATTTAGAATCAAAATATGAGAAAAAGGACTCGATACAAACCTCCATCGTGTATCGTACTATTTTTATTTTTCCAAAAAACATAATACTTTTTGCAAAAACATGTATAGCACGGAACCGTGCAAAGGCACATTTTGCAACAAATGTTACACTGATACGAGCTCCCTCTGGATTTATTATTGTTTAAGCTCCGCCCTTCACCCAGAATTATTTTATGAATGAGAAAATATAACGAGGGAACGAAATAAGAAATTAAACCAAATCATTTCTAATAACACGGGACGCCCAATAAAATACCAAATTCCATTAATTTACTATTATACTTAACAGGTACTCTACTCTTTGATTATACTACAAGTACGGAATTATAACAATATAGTAACTAGTTATATGTAGCCACCCATGCACTAACAATAATGTGTAATTGTGTTTCAATTCTTCTTTATAAAATGGTGGTATGCTGGTATATTTGAAAACATTTATTGGACAATACAATTGATACTAAATTTTAAAGATGTGTTCTTGTCGTAAACACATGAATATAGAATTATAAGGGGCGATGTGATTTGCAATGAAAGAAGTTAGAAACACAAAAGTAAAGAGCACATTTTCCCATTTTCCCATTTTCTCATCAAGTCACACGCATCAGTTTGTTGCATTAGACCAAGTAACAGGATTTTTTTCATAATAACTTTTATTTCTGGGAAAAATAGAAAGAAATGTTTGGGATAAAAACTGTCGGCAGTAAAGTTATCTATCGATCTGTCAAAATAATGAAATCTAGGCTCAAAATGTAAAAAGAAACAGAGAAACCAACTTACTCCTTTAAACCCGAAAATATTTTCCAGAAAAAAGCAACTTCGTGAAAATTTAACAAATCAGAGCTAAAAGTATTGTCCAGAAGGTGATGTGGACCGATGTTGAAAATATTTTCTTGTTGAGATCGCGCACCAGTTCTAAGACTCAAGTTGCAGGTTTTTATCTCTGCTTTAAAAATTTGTAGAGAAAACATTTTTGAATACAAATTTTAGCCATCTTTTTTACTTTCAAAATTTTGCAAATTTTTAGAATCGCTCTGACATTCGTATTTTAAAAAAATGCACTATTAAATTTCATTGATAGAAATAATTGATGCTTTGGATTTTTAAAATCTAACCAGTAAAACCAGAGATATCCATATTTTTGAGAAATAACCTACTATGTCTAAAGTTATTAATGATATTTTGATGCGGGGTTTAGTTTAAAACATCTATCATTAAACTTTTTTCTAATATAAAAGCAAATTTGTAAGTTCTCCCCATCCATATATTTTTTAAGAAAATATGAATGGTAATTCGTAAAACTAAGTGTACACCAGGCAAGTTATTTTATATAATATGTGCTAATATGTGATATGTGCTAAGTATATAACATTAGTTCCTTGGTCAAATCGAGACTACTACTCCTAGAAAATAAAATTTCAAATAAAAGGTTGCCTCTATCCTTAATCTTTATTTATTCTCGATATATTTACTTGTTACTGACTTCGAAAAATTGGCATTTGCTTGCTACATTTACGTCTGCAAATTTCAGATTAGGGTTGTAAAGAAATTCTTATTTTATACTATATACTATCAAAACAGTACCTGAGAGGTCAACCACTTGGCCTGTGTAACTCCAACCAGCCGCACTTGCGGGGCTTTCAATTATATGACCGCCACTGCCATGGCTGCCGACAGCCTGCCTAAAATTCGGAGAACGAGTGCCGACGGTGGTTTACCTCTCGATAGACAACTAGTGAATTTCATAATGATCCGTTGAATAGTTTAATGCTTATAAATAATTACTTATCACTGACTTTCTGCGAATCATTTCTCTTATTCTCGGCGTCTATTGGATGTATAACAATAATAATTAAAATTATTTTTTTGTTTAACTTGCCATAATTCAAAAAACGAAAACATTAATGGATCTCAATTTTACTATGTCATCACTACATATTTATTAATGAACTGAGGTAATATGAAGGTCAAATTTTAATAATTGTAAAAAATATGTTTTTTTTTTCAAAAACCATGTCGATAAAATGTGAGTATTTGCAAGGATCAGTTAACGAACGGAAAACCCTTTAAGTGCTAAGATGTATTGCTTACGACCACGGAGTCCCGGGTTCAAATCCTGGCCAGGGAATGGGTGTTTAGTGGCGTTTTTAAAGTGTTAACGTAGCCGTAGGCTAGATCGCTGCTGGATGGCAGAATATGTCTAGTCGCTGTAATCTGAGTTTTTAGTTTCAGCTGCGGTAGACGGCAATATCTTAGGGATGGTTGTTGTATTGATATCTATGTGTACATGTCCTGGTTGAGTGGTGGAATAGCAATAGCTAAAATCCGCCAGGACGTTAATATAAACAAGGCGGTTAGGCAAATATTTACAAAATTGTTTAATGAGAAAAAATAATATTTGGGGTGTAGTTAGCACTCCAAGGGAGATGACATATACTTTTGTGAACAACATACAGGGTGTTTCAAAGTTAGAGGTACATACGTTACTTGTGGATAGAGGGCACTTTGGCGGTTCCAAGTTACCTGGCATTAATGCATCCGTCGTTCTTCCTTACTGAGATACAGAGTGTTTTATTGATTCTGACTATATCTTTCTTTGATCATAACTATTGAACCACCCTGTATAATCGGTTCATATTTAGAACATATGTTTCACTTATTTTCCTTGACAGACCTTCATAATAAACAAAAAAGATATCCAGGTCAGGCTTAATAAAAAATTGGCAATATGTCGTATATCAAAATCAACACCCTGTATGACAAAATTTCGTAGAAAAAATTGAAGAGAGTGGCTCACTTAATTCATTTCCGCACTTCAACCTTGATTACTTGCCGTAAATCCTATTACATTTAAATGGTCGAGACAGTTTTAAAATTGAATATTTATTCTAGGGTTTAATTTAAAAAAAATTTAATTTGCAGCAGTGACAATTCTTACACTTCTAGATTAGGTAAGTGAACTATCGTAAAATAATTTTAAGAACAATGTAGTTCACCTGATAATCTATCAGGGAGGATATGTGACCCAATCAAATGATTGTTGAAAGCACCACACCAAATACATACATATTAACAGCAAATCGATGTTGGTATTTATTCTGTCTTATAGCATGTGGATTCTTCTCTGTCCAAACATGTGAATTTCTTGAATTATAAACACCATCTCTCGTAAATTGTGCCTCTTCTGTAAACAGACATCTGTTAAAAATGGTTCGATTCCGAATAATCCATTTACTAAAATTTAAGATATGATTTTATAACATAGCTGCTTTGTTGTCAAGCAGGCAATGCTGAAAATTTTAGTATTTGTCAGTTCAAATTTACTGGTTCCACATACTTGTGTTTTATTATTCTAAAATATTTGTTATTTGTATTAATATTATTACCCACATTACAAAGTATATAATATGCCTTATCAATTAGAAATATTGCCACTAGAGCAAGGAAATATATTCAACGAAATGAACAGTTATTGTGCTTATATATTTATTACTTTCACGTATTTATTGTTATTATACATACATTCATTAAATATAATATAATTTTTAAATGTAGACTCACAAAATTAAGTAGTATTTTGATTTTTGTGCGCAAATCTACATTATTTTCAAAATTATTTTACAATAGTCCACTCACCTAGTCTAGAAGTGAAAGAATTGTCACTGTGCAAGTTAATTTTTTTGTTAATTAATCATGAAATAAATATTCAAGTTCCAACTGTCTACGTCTGGGCCATTTTAATAAAATTGGATTTACGGCAAGTATTCAAGGTTGATGAATGAAATTCTCAAACAAATTAAGTGAGCTACTCTATTCAGTTTTTTTCGCTATTTTCGAATATCGAAATAGATCTACAAAATTTTGTCATACAGGGAGGGTGTTGATTTTGACATACAATATATTGTCAATTTTTTATTAAGCCGGACCTGGATTTCTTTTTGATTTGTTATGGAGTTCTATCAAGAAAAATAAGTGAAACCTATATTCTAAGTATGAACCGATTATACAGGGTGATTTAATAGTTATGATCAAAGAAAGATTTGGCCAAAATCAGTAAAACATCCTGTATCTCAGTAAGGAAGGACGATAGATGCATTAATACCCGGTAATTTGGAACCGCCAAAGTGACCTCCATCCACAACTAACATATGTACCTTTAACTTTGAAACACCCTGTATAGGATAGACACCACTAAATATAATTCATGTAACAAATATGACGCTGAACGACAATATTTGGCATTAGTTAACATAATAGAGCAGTAGCAGCTGACGTCACAACATGGCCGCCAAAGTTGCCTGGGTGGTAATAACCTAGTTTTGCATTTGTGTGCTTTCTGATTAATTCGAGTTTTTAAAGAATTTTTAGTGCTTTTTTAAACGTTTTTTTCGTGTCACATCAATTTTGGGTGTTTTTCGTCTATTATATATTTCGCGATTTATTGATCTGACTTTAATTTAGTGTTTTATTTGTGTTTTTCAACCGGCGTGTTATCTTGCGTACCTGTCAAAAGTTATTAATTTTCGATATGGTAAGTGAATTTCAGTGAATTTATTATAATTACTTCCACATCCACGTAGTGGATTGGAAGTATAGTAATCGCAAAAAAATTTTCGAAAATTTTTATTCGTGAAATAGGTTTAGAATGTCATGAAACGTCGAGATTTTAAATTTGAGAGAAAAAAAAATTTCTGTCTGTCTGTCGGTCTGTCTGTCGGTCTGTCTGTCGGTCTGTCTGTCGGTCTGTCTGTCGGTCTGTCTGTCGGTCTGTCTGTCGGTCTGTCTGTAACTTTTTTTTGTCCGCACGCTTTCTCCGGAACAGTTTACGATATTGACCTGAAATTTTGTACACGTATATATTATAACGAGATCTGGAACTGGATTGTTTTTTGAGGAAATCCGGTGAAGGGTTGGGGGTTAAATAGGGGTAAATAGGGGGAAATAAGTAAAGTAAGCCTGTAAGAGTACAGAAATTTGAAATTCGGTGTATGTACTAGAAGTTAAGGCCTCAGATTTTTTTATAATATTTTTCAACCCCCCACCACCCCTACCCCATTAAAGGGGTTGATAAAATAAAGTTGAGATATTCATTTGAAATTTCGTACACGTATGTATTATAACGATGTCTAGAATTATATTATATTTTGGGATGATTCCGTTGAAGGGTTGGGGGTTGATTTGGGGTAAATAGAGGAATATAAGTAAAACAAGTTGGTCAGAGTACAGAAACTTGAAATTCGGTGTATGTACTAGAAGCCAAAGCGTCAGATTTTTTAATAATATTTTTCAACCCCCACCACCCCTACTCCAATCTGAAAAGGGTTGATAAAATAAAATTGAGATATTCATTTGAAATTTTCTACACGTATGTATTATAACGACATCTGGAACTAGATTATATTTTGAGATAATTCCGTTGAAGGGTTGGGGGTTAAATAGGGGTAAATAGGGGAAAATAAATAAAGCAAGCTGGTAAGACTATAGAAACTTGAAATTCGGTGAATGTACTAGAAGCCAAGGTCTCAGATTATATTTTGAGATAATTCCGTTGAAGGGTTGGGGGTTAAATAGGGGTAAATAGGGGGAAATAAATAAAGCAAGCTGGTAAGACTACAGAAACTTGAAATTCGGTGAATGTACTAGAAGCCAAGGTCTCAGATTATTTATAATATTTTTCAACCCCCACCACCTTCATTATTAAAAGGGTTGATAAAATAAAATCGAGATATTCATTTGAAATTTGGTACACGTATGAATTATAACATCTGGAACTAGATTATACTTTGAGATGATTCCGTTGAAGGGTTGGGGGTTATTTAGGGGTCAATAGGGGGAAATAAGTAAAGCAAGCTGGTATGAGTACAGAAACTTGAAATTCGGTGTATGTACAAAAAGTTAAGGCCTCAGATTTTTTTATAATATTTTTCAACCCCCCCACCACCCCTACCCCATTAATGGGGTTGACAAAATAAAGTTGAGATATTCATTTGAAATTTCGTACACGTATGTATTATAACGACGTCTGGAGTTAGTTTA
Organism: Stenurella melanura; assembly: GCA_963583905.1. Taxonomy (NCBI): domain Eukaryota; kingdom Metazoa; phylum Arthropoda; class Insecta; order Coleoptera; family Cerambycidae; genus Stenurella; species Stenurella melanura. Next base: position 65,692,325 of record OY757312.1, on the reverse strand, counting down.
TATTTTGAGATGATTCCGTTGAAGGGTTGGGGGTTATTTAGGGGTCAATAGGGGGAAATAAGTAAAGCAAGCTGGTATGAGTACAGAAACTTGAAATTCGGTGTATGTACAAAAAGTTAAGGCCTCAGATTTTTTTATAATATTTTTCAACCACCCCTACCCCATTAATGGGGTTGACAAAATAAAGTTGAGATATTCATTTGAAATTTCGTACACGTATGTATTATAACGACGTCTGGAGTTAGTTTATATTTTGAGATGATTCCGTTGAAGGGTTGGGGGTTAATTTGGTGTAAATAGAGGAATATAAGTAAAACGTTGGTAAGACTACAGAAACTTGAAATTCGGTGTATGTACTAGAAGCCACAGCGTCAGATTTTCTTATAATATTTTTCAACCCAACCACCCCTACTCCAATATGAAAAGGATTGATAAAATAAAATTGAGATATTCTTTTGAAATTTGGTACACGTATGTATTATAACGACGTCTGAAACTAGATCATAATTTGAGATGATGCAGTTGAAGGGTTGGGGGATAAATAGGGGAAAATAAGTAAAGCAAGCTGGTAAGACTACAGAAATTTGGGATTCGGTGTATATACTAGAAACCAAGGTCTCAGATTTCTTTCTAATATTTTTCAAACTCTACCACCTCCGCTTCATTATTAATGGGATTGATAACATCAAATTGAGATATTCACTTGAAAGTTAGTACACGTATGTATTGTAGTGACATCTGATTGAGATGACTCCATTGAGGTGGTAGGTTGTAAATAGTGGAAAATAAGTACGGTAAACTAGAAACTTCATTTTTAACGTATATGGTAGAAACCAACTCCTCAAACTTTTCTATGACATCTACCTACCCCAAATATTATTAAAATTCTATGACCAATAATTTCCACATACTAGAGTGCAAATATAGTCAAGATGTTTCCTTTAAAGTGACTTGGACGAATAATCTGGATGTGGAAGTAGTGATTCCTTAGGCAGCGGTTTTTTATTTATATTCTACATTTTAGGAGTCCCCTCATTACATTTCTAAGCTGAAATGTATTAATGGAGCCAACCTATATGATTTAAAAGTGAGAGATTGAAACTATATCGTTGGATATTTTTCAAAAATACAATATAGCATTGAATTAATGAACCATTGTGACCCTTCTTGTAAATAAAATTTATATCTAAACTATAAGACTATTATTATTCATACTTACCCTTATAATTATGTATAATATGTATAATTTGAAACATTTAATGATGGTAGACGATGCTGTTAAAAGTGTGTTATTTTTTAAATTCTGTTTTGTTTTAGCTCACTTACCTTCACTGGTATTTTATTTGTGTACATTATCAATATTTTGAACCTCTGTAATTACAATTGTAAGAATCAGAACAGATACCAAACTAGGTATATAGCTATATAAAGTATTCGGAGCGTATTATATATTTGCTCGCAATTTAAATTAAATGGAAACTGAAATGATCTCAGAGTCCTATCTTTTTATTAGATTTACAATTACTCCTGCATTTCATAATACAAACCTCTGATTGTTGTTATTAATGTGATAAATACTTAAACTCGTTACAAACTTTTGAGCCTAACAAAAGTAAGATATAAATCAATAAAAAGTTGAAAGGAAATATTTTAAATCGTCAAAAAACGTAGATTTTTACAGTAGGTTTATAAAACCATTAATATATGATTGATATATTGGCATAAATCAATGAGTATTTTGATAACTTTTAACCTAGTGTAATAATACTACCTAACCTATGTCACTGCCTAGCTGAAACTGAGCGTATATTAATTAAACATTTACTAAAATATGTCTTGATATTATATATGCATGGTAGAAACATATACAGGTATGCTGTTGCGCAGCTTTCGCAGTAACCAATCATATGCTTTGGAACCAACGGGAACCATATTGATAATCGGACCAATAGCGTTTCGTGCGCATATTTCAAATAATGTAGTGTATTCTTTTGTACAAAAGGAGACGATTCCACATACCATTTAAAAACAGATGCCTCATTTTGGAAATAAGGTTAAAATTTGACGAAATATTACTCGTTTGGAAAAATTTTAGAATGGTTTTGAATAATAATGTAAGATTGTACATACATACATTTCAACATTGATGTAGCAAATTTTCATTGCAATTTTAGTGTTTTTTACTATCGTGTAGTTATGGATATGCAAGACATTCTTTGTAAAAAATATGGTAAAAAGGTACTTCTTTGATATGCAGTATATAGGTATATATTTTATATGATCTAGTTCGGCGATTTAAAAAGTTTATAGGTTAAGTTATCAATACTAAAAACATTAACGTAGGTATATATATAGTTCTATATAATCAATATTTATCAAAGGGTTCATGAATACTATATGAGTTTTTAGTATGATTTTATGAAAAATGTCAATTTTTTAATATAAAGAATATATTATATGTAATATACCTATATAAGTTATTTGTACAACAATATTAATCTTTTTAGTTACAAATGCTATCGTCATAGTAAATTTTAACCAATATTTACGAAAAATACATACACCACAGGTATTATAACTTCTAATTGTATTGACACCTTGTGAGGGTATACCGGACAGTCACACAAGAAATCATACACTCGTCTTATTTTATACTTTTATTCTATAACAAAATAAACATATTAGTCGGGGCAAACTAAATTTGAGCACGGAAAAATAGAAACCAGAACTAGCCCAACGGGAAATGATTGGGGGGGTTACTAACATGAAAAAAAAAATAAATGCAGTTACGGACCTTGGGGACTAACTTAAGGGGAGGGGGTAAAGTGAAAAAAATACAAAGTCAATAGTTTGGATGCGTATTACGAGAAAATTTGACGTCGGAGATAAAAATGTTCAACAGCAAAGTTGTAGGTAATAAAAAGATCTTTCATTTTTGTTAAGGGTACTTTTCATCATAACCTCAAAATTATCGAGAAATTTAAAAATTTTCCAAAAAATTATAAAATTTTCGTTTTTATATTATAACTTTTATAAAAATTAATGAATTGTTATGAAACTTGGTGAAAAGATACCTTTATATATTATAAATAACCAAAAAAAATTTCAAAAGAAAATAATGGAAAATTTTTGATTTTGAATTTTTTCAAAAAAAAAAAGTCCTTTTTTCAGACGAAAATTGTATGGTGGCAAATCATCGTAAATAGATTTTTCAAAGCTCATTTTATTTGTTTTTTCGTCTACTTTTTGATAAATCAGAGACACAATATAGCTTCTATTTAAGAATATGCCAAAAAATGCAAAAAACGAAAAAAGTCAATTTTGAAAAAAAAAATTTCAGTAATTGTTGATAATTTTGTTTAAATTTCAAAAAAATGTTAAAATTAATTTCACCAATCGATTCTACGTGAAAAAATATTTAAGAAACTGTATTTTGTTGTTAAAAATTACTCCAATATTTAGGGGTGGTAAAGGGTTGCTTCTGGAGGGTGAATAAAGTAATGATCGTTCTCATGCAATTTTCGGCTAAAATTGACGTTAAACAAAAAATTAGTAATCAATAAAAGTTGTAGATTTTGAAAAATTCTTCAAGTTTTGTAGAGGTCATTTTTACCATAATATCAAAATTTAAAAAAAATGCAAAAAATGTATTTTTTTACATTTTTTACTTTTTTAAACTTTTTTATTATTTCTTTTCTTCTTATTTTTGTGTACTTAGTAGACAAAATGTGTGGTTGAATAAAAGTATTATAGTAATGATATTAGAAAACTTTAAAAATTAGAAAAAATATACGGAAAGATTAACGCGCATGATCAGAACTACAGACAGTACACCTATCTCTCAATCATAGAGGCTCTATGGGTATTTGTTATACACGAGGCTTTTATTTTCCGCCATACCAACAAGCGTCTAGCCCCCGGGAAGCAACTTTTATTCCCAGAGAGAGGAATGTGACAATAAATTTTTTTAAAGTTGAGAAATTGAAATTTTTCGTGTTATTTTGTGAAAAAATTATTAACAATTAGATGTCAGAATAAAAACCTACTAACCTATTCTGATATCTAATTGTCAATAATTTTTTCACAAAATAACACGAAAAATTTCAATTTCTCAACTTTAAAAAAATGTATTGTCACATTCCTCTCTCTGGGAATAAAAGTTGCTTCCCGGGGTCTAGACGCTTGTTGGTATGGCGGAAAATAAAAGCCTCGTGTATAACAAATACCCATAGAGCCTCTATGATTGAGAGATAGGTGTACTGTCTGTAGTTCTGATCATGCGCGTTAATCTTTCCGTATATTTTTTCTAATTTTTAAAGTTTTCTAATATCATTACTATAATACTTTTATTCAACCACACATTTTGTCTACTAAGTACACAAAAATAAGAAGAAAAGAAATAATAAGAAAGTTTAAAAAAGTAAAAAATGTAAAAAAATAAATTTTTTGCATTTTTTTTTTATTTTGAGGTTATGGTAAAAATGACCTCTACAAAACTTGAAGAATTTTTCAAAATCTACAACTTTTATTGATTACTAATTTTTTGTTTAACGTCAATTTTAGCCGAAAATTGCATGAGAACGATCATTACTTTATTCACCCTCCAGAAGCAACCCTTTACCACCCCTAAATATTGGAGTAATTTTTAACAACAAAATACAGTTTCTTAAATATTTTTTCACGTAGAATCGATTGGTGAAATTAATTTTAACATTTTTTTGAAATTTAAACAAAATTATCAACAATTACTGAAATTTTTTTTTTTCAAAATTGACTTCTTTCGTTTTTTGCATTTTTTAGCATATTCTTAAATAGAAGCTATATTGTGTCTCTGATTTATCAAAAAGTAGACGAAAAAACAAACAAAATGAGCTTTGAAAAATCTATTTACGATGATTTTCCACCATACAATTTTCGTCTGAAAAAAGGACTTTTTTTTTTTGAAAAAATTCAAAATCAAAAATTTTCCATTATTTTCTTTTGAAAATTTTTTTGGTTATTTATAATATATAAAGGTATCTTTTCACCAAGTTTCATAACAATTCATTAATTTTTATAAAAGTTATAATATAAAAACGAAAATTTAATAATTTTTTGGAAAATTTTTAAATTTCTCGATAATTTTGAGGTTATGATGAAAAGTACCCTTAACAAAAATGAAAGATCTTTTTATTACCTACAACTTTGCTGTTGAACATTTTTATCTCCGACGTCAAATTTTCTCGTAATACGCATCCAAACTATTGACTTTGAGAATTTTTTTCACTTTACCCCCCCCTTAAGTTAGTCCCCAAGGTCAGTAACTGCATTTATTTTTTTTTTCATGTTAGTAACCCCCCCAACCATTTCCCGTTGGGCTAGTTCTGGTTTCTATTTTTCCGTATTCTGATTAAAATTATGTTAGTTTGCCCCGACTATATATACTATACGTAATAAATAAAATAAGTATTATACTGAGACTTTCTACAACATATAGAGTATCTTGACAAGAGATGTAAGCGTCATTAATCAAATTTTACAGAATAAAATCTAAATACTCCTACAGTTTTAAATATCCTAGATTTATGTATCATACTGCATACTATCTTTCCTTTGAAATGAAACGATATGCATGAATATGTTTACTTGTTCTTACTTTTTGCTTTGTACGTTATATCTTGGAGAATGATTCTTGCCAAATGTTCTATAGGTACTGCATGAGGCAGAAGGAGAATAGTTTTCAACATTTTTGAGATACCTAGCTACTCTGGAGTCGCTTTAAAATCTGCCCTCTTAAAATGCACTGAACAAATATGCGAGCTGTAAAAAAAACGACTTTTATTTCTGACCACATTTGTGTTAAAGAACAAATGCAAACTTTTATATCGTAAATACGTACATCTTTTACTGATACATATTTTGTAATTGTAAATAAGCCAATGTATTAAATAATTATTGTTTTTATAATTACCGTTTTTGAAATGATCAGGTTTTACTGGACAAATTTCTAACCATTTTCTCGATATTCTTCATTTTTTGGGAACCGAAAGAATATTACAATTCTTTCAGTTGAAGTTCCACTCCTATTTTTGCAACTGTTTATACTGCACCCAACCATGTCTTAAGTTTATTATAAATAATCGTTTCTTTTTTAACCTCAAAAATATCACACCATAGAGAGACCAAACACAAAAATGATATTACGCAGTTACGCACCCCAACACGGCTACTTTTACACCTGGTTGCAGGGGTACAATGTTGAGGGATAATATTATAAAAACTTGAAATATGTGTAATATCAATATCACAGAATATTAGGATTATCTGTCAATATACTGTGATATATCCAATATGGTTCCCGTTGGTGACAGCGCAGAAAAGTCAAATTCTGGTAGCCCGGACGAGCATACCTTATATATGTTTCTACCATGTATATATGTACAAAAAATGTAAAAAAAATCCAATACAGCCTTTATTTTCACTAATTTATGGGTTCACAAAGATGTCAACGTTCTTGACACCAAACTTTACACTGGTAAAAACAACAGTAATAAAGTATATATAAAATTTTCTCTCACAGTAGATTTAAAAAATATATATTTATAAACATCACTACATCTATCTGATGTTAAGAAATCCTCCACTTTAATTTATATTGAACGAAAATTGACCCCAACTCAAATGTCAAATTTCTGAATTTACCACCCAGGCAACTGACAGCTGGTAATACTGTGACGTCACTGCTAGTGCTCTATTGCCGAAGAAAAAGTGAGTAACCCTAAAAAACAACAGGTTAAGAAACTGTGATGGAAATATATGTTTGGAAGTATTGCCGAGGAGAAAATCTGATATAATCAGACACAAAATACATAGTAAACTTTATTGGCCATTTTCAACCAGTTGTTTGCATATTAAAGATTCATAGGCATGTACGTTTGTCCTTCATTATGTTTTTCTGTGATTTGAAGACGTCGCCACCTTTCTTTAGATTCATTATTCTGTTATAAGTATCTCCATGAAGAGAGTACTTTTCTAAGTGAAAAAGTAGTTCTGTCAATGTCATATATAATTTTATGCATTAAAGAATTGTAAACTCAAAAAACTAATTCACCATTAAGATCACAGTCCGTTAATAAACTCAAGAACTCTACACAAGGTTTACTTAATGTTCTAAAGCCAAAAAAGCTTACTAAGGTGGGACATCTGGATGGTTCCATAATTATTACATTTGAAAAGATAGTATATATCGTGACAATACGTAATTCCGACGATCAGATGGCGGAGGGAACCTCAATAATTGTGGTTGTCATGTGTTGCGATCAAGGTAAAATATTGCAACCTATTTTTCACTGTTAATGGAGGATTTCAGCTTTAATTGGTGCTAGTTCTACGATTTAACTCAATGAGGGTGGCAACTTCATAAAAAAAAAAAATATGGGTTGCCAAATGGTTCAATCCATCAATCAGTAAGGAAACTATATAGAGTGTGTCCATGGATTGAGTTCGGAAGAGGAAAAATTTGTTTATACTATGTTCCAAAATTGATTTACAGGACAACAAATGTTTGTAAAAATGTGAAAAACCACAAACAGAGAAGTACCTAGCTTTACTTGTAGAAATATTGAGAAATGGTATTAGAAAAAACGTTGTAGGTTAAACATTATAAACAATTATAAAATCCTGATCTCATGTCATTGTATTTGACGTAACAAAATATTTTCCTAGAAATGCCAAGAAAGAAAAAAATGTTGCAATATTATGATTTGGTAGAGGATATTTCTTATAGTGGGGTTAAAGGATTTCATATTCCAATTTCTTGGAAGCTCCATTTTGACTATTCTGGATTCTTGTAGAATATCAAGATTTTTACGCAATAATATTTAACAATTGAGACCGTTTAAAATAAACGATTGGGGAGAGAGTGTTGAGAAAGAACAGAAGAATTATTTTGCAGTTGAAGGTCAGAATTTCATAATTTTTGATACGTAACATTTTTTTAACATCATTATTCAAAATATATCCAAATTACAGTGACTCCTGTACTCTTTGTAGTTTTCATGTTTTTGCAAATATTTAGCACTCTGTATGTACATTTTGAGAAACAGTATCTTTCTCGCACTGTTCATAAAAAGCTGTCATTTCTTTAAACAATTATTTCAAGTTTTAGCTGGCCAAGGTCAGTAACTAAGGCAAAATTACTACTGGAAGTGAAGTTGCCTGGCACCCCACCGTATCAGATGTTCGTAAGGCAACCGCTGCGAGTAAATACTATCTATTCTAAAAGTCTCTCGAACTATAACAAACAGCTCTGCTATCTCTACCTTCACGTAATTCAAAATGAGATAGTTGTCATAAAGACAGCCTGATTACTCGTGCGTGCCGTGTATATAGCGAAGAAGTGGTCAAGATTTGTATTCTCCTTATGAAAATTCACCCCTCTTCAGATCGCCGCAGTTAGCTACTATTTAGGAGGTTTTAATTCGAGTATGGTAGCCAAAGAATTCGCCAGATATTAATTCCATTGACCGTACACAACATATTTTCATAATTTTTATCAAATATGAGCTTACCACTTTGGACAAAACATAAGTCACGACGCAATATTGAAACATTTAAACACATTCACCTTTGCAATTCTTGAAGTAACAATTATCCATTTTCAACAAATCATAAATAATAAATTCAAATAACTCGATCTACTATCGACTATTCTGGGTACATTTGACATTATTTAGTATAATGTCAACTATTAAATGATTTAGAACATTCTACTAAAAACAAAAATCTACTTGAATACCGATGTGCTAATTACACAAATATAAAATTTTGTTGCGCACTAAAATAGCTATACGAATAGATTTCTGGCTGCTACTGAAATTAAACGTAATATAGAGAACACGAGAGCAGTATTAAAAAATGTATAACGTCAGATTGATGTATACAGGCTCCAGAGAAAGAATGTCTAATGGATTTGTAAATAAATTAACAGTTAATCTCACAATGGCTATTCAATTTTTTAAAACATTAGGGGCATATTAAAAAATTCATCGTAAGCGACTAACGAATACGTCTCGAAAAGCGAGGTAAAATAAATAAAATTTAATTAGAATAAGTCTCTAATATATGACTTGTCTCCTATACGGTGAAGAACGAGCAACTAATACTAAGCTACAACATCTCCTTAAATTTCAACTTGATGGACACAACTCGCTGCGAGTGTAGCTTGTTGTGTTTTAATATTTGTAAAAATTATTTCATATTAGCGAGATCATTAGAGCTTTTACATAATTGCTAAACATTCTCCTGGATACTCCTAGCAGTTGTTTGACAATAAGTTAGTATACATTATTACGGGTACGGCCTTATACAAAATATAAATCAATAGAATAGAATTGACTAACCTTCAATATTGTCAAATATTACAAGAATGATTCCGTAAAAATTATACAGAAACGCCGCGCCGGTATAGGAATCATATGTCAAGTATTAAGAATATAATAAAAAAATGTTTAATAAGATTACAAATATTATACAAATATAAGACTTAAAAAAGTAAAAATATATAATATCATAAACATTCATTCACTATATAAACGTTTATACACTAAAATAAAACAAAAAATAGGTTTGGTTACGAACATAGGTACATAATTCATCTATGCTGTAGATATTATTAACGAACGTTACATTACATTTTCTATTCACCACTCACCCTGTACATCAACTTGGTTAACATTAGTCAAGCATATGATAAATATTAGAAACGCAGGAACCATATAATAAAAACGCTCCTAGTGGGCACTTCCCTTACATGAAAAAGCATTATGCCAAGGGCAAATGCTAAATTTCCTAAAATCAAGGGTGTATGGCGCTCCGAGTGACCCATCTACCACCCAACTGGACACAAATTCAAAGCCCTTGACTATCAGCGCTTACGGAAATTGGCGCCAGAGAGTCGTCTAACAAAATAATCAAGGGTGGTCAACAAGCCCACGATTTTTAAAAAAGACGAATTCAAGGTGTCCTAAATTGCGTCGCGTTTAAGAAAGACGTATAATTTTTCTTGAGTCCCGAACGTCTAAATGCCGATTCGTAGTAAGAAACAATTTCCGAAAGCAGTATTCTTAGCTTTTCTTTCGTGTAGTGCCAATTTCATTTAATTTTTTTTAAGATTCATATACGGAGCGTTTTAATTATATGACCTTACCGGGACCGACCAACAGCATCGAAATAAAAACTGAATAAACCGCGGCGCGTCGTGATATTATTTAAAAAAAAATCTGTATAGGGTGTGCGTGAATATAGTGTCACTGGGCTAAGAGTCAAGACGTCATTAAGTTCTCTAACTACTTTAAATAAATCCATAAATTAATTATTTAGCTATCTGATAACCTCACAAGTTACGAAGTTACTTTTTCAATTGTTTTACACTTAAAATTTTTCGTAGGAAGATCGTAAATTCTATTCGTCAGTTTTTAATATCCGATGATTAAATTAATTGATGAACTAATTATTAAGTGTAGCGAAATCACGTGAATGTGTAAGTGCTACCTTTGCGTGAAAAATTTTTTTGTTAGGTAGAATTTTCTTTATGGCTTGGGATAGAATTATTTTGTTGGTTTTTTTATCATTGATTATTAGTAATTGACTATTCGTAACTTATTAAATATTCCCATAATCTCACTTAATGGACAATTTTAATATAATTTTTTATTTTATTAGAATTGGAATTCATTTATTAAGTATCGGTTGACTTATTAAATAGTTGAGTTAAGTCGTTGTCCAATTAATTTTTTGTTCTTAATTTTTTTTTAAATTGTATTTTTGTTTTAAATGAATAAATTTAAATAGTCCCCAAATAATTGCCAACCTCCATCAGAACCAGTCCAGACGCTCAAACGTCTAATCTCAATTGCATATTTTTGTGGTAAACTTTTACCTGCCCATTGATTATATTAGTACATAACTATATTTTATTTTATTTTTTTTTTGTTTTTTGTATTTTTATTTTACGCCTCAACTGTTTAATTTTAGTTCCCTTGTTTTTACTTTAATACCAACTTTTATTATCTTGCCTTAACATTTCATTCAAAAAATTAATTTTAATTAGTTTTATTTTTGTTTTGTATTTAATCGAGCACAGGCAATAAATTTCGTAGGCTAAAATCAGCCTTTTACTTGCACGGAGAAGGTAGCCCCAAAATTTTCGAGCAGTTGGCGGAGGACGGTCCTCGACTGCGTTAAAGATCACAGTGTCTATCCGTAAAGAACTCACCCTGAGAGTCGACCCGATTGCTACCTACCAAGCGTGGTGCTACCAACGAAGTGAAGAGAAGACACTTCGTTGGGTGCTACTGGTGCCCATACGAATTAAATTCGTAGCATTCACACTAATTGTTTCGTGCCGGGGATTGTCAAAATCAAAACGAGACCGACGCCGACAATACAACCTTCTATCAAGTAATTCCTTAGCTTATTTCGAAACAATTTAAACGTTGGTATGGTTTTAAATTTATCGGGAAGAGAATGAGCACCAGCCTAATAGGGGGATTTTTTATATTTACACAGCCTATAGTTGTCAATGTGTATTTTATTTGCTCCACAGGTATTATACTGTTATGGGTATATATTCTGATTATTGTGCATGAAACATAATATTTTAAATAAATATATACAGGGTATGGTCATAATTCTCTTCTTTCTGAAAGTGTCACGGCAGGTCTGTCTGTATGAAAGATTGAACATTATTCTGCTTATACCCTTTTTCCATAACAAAGACTCTATTGCTTTCTTGTGACTGACTTCAGGTAATTATGTTATAGCAGCTGTGTAGAGTAGACCAAGGAGTAGTAAGCTATAAATAAACAGCATTCATCTAGTTTCTTTTTAAGATTTATTAAAGTGTACGTACGTTTAGCTAATTTAGAACACATATTATCTATTTTACTGCAGAAACCAAGTGTTGAGTCCAGAATTGTTCCCAGATATTTAGTCTCATTACTAGTTTCTACACAGTTTACAATTGGAACTGATTTAGTTCATGAAGTAGAGGAATAAATGAAAATGTTATTACTGATATTAACTATAAATGAATTTTTCTGGCACCAGTTCTGAAACTGATTAATTGTTTTGTCCATGACTATTAAATAATATAACTCATTACGTATGTGCTTCCTCAAGGATAATAATATTCATTATCCCCTGCAGCGAATAATGATTTCATTAATCACTGGTGAATAATGGCCAGTTTCTGAAACGTTAAATGGAATGATTCGTTTACTCTCACAACTACAATTGTGTGAACAATTTTACTGTTATTATGAAATTTATGAATACGTAACTTTATACATTTCAGAAATAGAGCCTTTTTTATTGTATGATTTTGTTTTTCAATTTTATTAAGTAGGCCGTTATGTGTCAAAAAAACGGATTGCCAAATTAAATTTAAACGTCAGCGTTATTTACAACAATTTTACATATTACTCAAAATGAGTAATATAATTAAATAAATGTATACTGACAGTAAATATGAGATTTCCTTGACACCGTGACAGGTAAGGGAAGCTGCAGAAATCGCCTCATTAATTTTGTTGCCCGAGAAATCGAGATAATTATAATAATATATGATGGCATATGACTCTTTCTTAAATTGGAAAAATGAAATGAAAATAAATTAAATAGAAATTAAATACCTAATAGTCGTGGACAAAGTATGTCATATATAATGGCTACTATTCACTGGTGATTTTCGACACTCGCCTGGGGCTCGTATCTTAAACTTCACCCTTGTAAATAATATCCATCATTATATGCTCGTTGAATAATATACTGTTAACTGCCATGTGTTTTAATTTCTGTGTACTTTTAGCATGTATGACTACAGAAGTGTCATCAGAGTACATAAAAATGTCTCCTTCGGTAAGAAATTATGAAAGGTCATTGATAAATATTTAAAAAAGTAGTGGTTCAATAATTGACCTTTGTCCTACACCGATATACATGTCGTAAGTGTCGGAAATTCCTGAATCTATAAAAACGAGTTCCGCAACAGTTCCTGAACATACTGACTTACAGAATATAAAAACTCTTCAATAAGTTGCGTATTTAATTTTTAATTCGGAGAAAGAAGGCATCACTTACCCGCGGAGTGGTGGGGGTAGTCTTAACTGTCCAAATATCTATTATGTCTTGTTATATTTACTGACTGAATTTCCTAAACAATATAGGTTTTTGCTCCCGCTAACAACCAATTTCAACACGATAGATTTTTTATTTCTTAAGTTAGCCTACCAACAGGAAACGTGACTATATGAAAAAAATTCTTTACGAGCCATATTTACTGTTATAGAGCCTGATAACTATAATCATACTTAGTTTCTGCGAGGGGTATATAGCGTAATGGTTTTTCCGTGAACGTATTTGAGATTTGTATCAGCTTTTGAAGTAGAAATATAACATTGTGGAGATAAATGACCCTTTCAACCCAGCTGGCAAGGTTCAACAGCCAGGACCAGGGGAGCTCTGCTAAAATCGCCTACACCTTCCCCATTTGCGGGGGGATAGACAAAAAAGCCGGCCCACCCCTTACGAGGTCGGTCCTGGTCTACAGCGATGATTGGGACAAAGAGCTCAAGCTCGGCCCCTAATCATCCGAGACCATCATCTTTAGTCAAGAATATTGGCGCAACCCTTTTAATTTAAGATAAAACGTAAAGTTTTCAAGACACCCAAAACAATTTGAACCTAGCACGAAAACATATCTCTTAGGGTCACACTCTAAGAGACTTATCGTGAATGAAGTAGTTGGATGAAAACATGTATGATGTCACCGAAATAAACTTATGATTATGAATAATGAAGAATTCGACGGCCAAGAAACATATATCTCTTCACAATAGAGAAGAAAGTACTACATCAAATGTTTCTAGGGCAAGAAACATTACAAATGTACAAATAAAATAGATGTATTGTCTACGAAATATTGAAGACTAGGTTTACCAGAAAAACAATAGTAAATATTAAGCTTTTCCCTACTTATTTTTACACATAGCTAAAGGTAGTGAAGATAATTTCCTCTGAGTAAAACTAGAAACATATCATTGCGACTATATTGTACACTTTAAATATGTTCTGAACTATAGTAAAAGAACCTGAACTACGCATATATAAAACTTCAAATGTGCTTGTAGAATCATAAATATTCCATTTTATAAATGCTCTTTGAGTTAAAAATATTTATGAGTAAATCAGTGTCTGTCCACTCTTGTCCTTAGCATATCAGCAATAATTTTAATAGACTAAGCAGTTTATAACGAATTAAACGAGCAATACTTTCCGCTTAGCTAGAGACCATGAAATGGTTTATTGATCCTGGGCTTAAGATAAGCTTTTTTCGTTAACAGTTAACCGGCTTTTTGCATTATCACTCTTCACTATTCGTCGTTTATGCATGTATAATTTTCTTTTTAATGCTGTTAATGTTTGAAGTTTTCATTAATTAGTTAAATCAATATGGTTGCAATTGAAGGGTTAAAATTAATGGCAAATCGATGTATGTGGTACATGTAAAGAGTGTTCACAAAAGAATGATGGCAAGTAGCCCATGCAAATAAAAGTGTATGATTTAGATTGATGTATAATTTGAACCTCCGTGCCACTGCCACTGTTGCTATGAGATGGCGTGTTCACAATTTTATAATGGCATTTTCTCAATAGCACAAAACTTTTATATTCGAGTTATAGTTTTCCTATGAGTGAAAGATTGAGGTACAATTATAATACCACATATAAAAAATATTTCGAAGAAATTAACAATAAATGACCTTTTTTATTAAAATTAATTTCCATATACTCCGGGTCGTTCTGCTAAAATCCTTAGTGGCGTTTCTATTTTGTAAATAGTGGCTCAGACTCTAGCTCGATGGAGGTACCCAACTTGATTTCTCTTTAAAGAAATATAGCTGCTGATATATGCAATCGTAAAATTTTAGGTGCCACTATGTATTTTTTAATTTCATCATCATTTTAAAAATGACATCAAGCATGTTTGTTATCAACGACTTCATATGGTTAGTAATCTATTTGAAATAGGACAATATATATTATACATTCGTTTTGTATCTAAATTTGTCTTTCTTTCATTCGTGACAACCATCTTTGAAAGTAACTGTGAAACGCAGAAATAAAAAATGACATATAAGATTCTATCGATTATACACACCAATATAGTTATATTTTCCTGAAAAAGAAAAATTAAAGTTAGACCGCCAAGTCAGCTGGATGGCATTTCACAACCTAGTACTTCCATCAAACAGACAGGAAAAAACGAATTTGCAAGCTAGTTTTCAAGATTGGTTACTCATTCTTAATTCTCTACATGAATTTTCTCTAATCAACTAAATGCTCCACGCGACTCTTAAAAAAAATCCACTTTTCGAATTGTCCTTCCTGACATTGACCATCGTCAAGTCAGAATTACAGGGGAACTTTAAAGATCAATAATAACTCAATTCTACTAAATGTTTTCGATTCCGTTAAAAATATAGCGATTCCGCAAAGAAGTGTCTGCAGCAAGATAGTGAATATCTTTATAATTTTTTGTACAATTTTTGCTGCAAGGTTTCCAATCTGCCTCTTATCAGAAAGTTTCATTATGTCAGATATGATAGGTTGCCGACTGGCATTTACCTCAGTTTTCGATTTTAAATCAACTTTATTACAACACATCGTTTCATGATTTTCTTTTATTTTTATACTTCCTCTTGTTAAGCAGTTGAAACAGTAGAAATTGTTGTTAATTTTTCAATATAAAAGTCAAATTCGTTTGATTGCAAAATTCTATAAATGCATTTTCCATGGTATCCTCTAGATTAGCTCTATCTATGATCCGACGGTGTAGAATTCTGCTCTGTGAGTGGCTGAACGAAATAAATCTTCTACTTGCAGGCCTGCCCTTACATATATTGTATTATCAACTATAAAAGCTTTTTTGGACTAATCCACCTCTTGTCTTATTTTTTTCCTTGTATTATGAAGCGAACGGTTTGATATTTGGAGTCGTCTATAATATAAGTGTTTTATCTTCTCTTTTAACTGTATCCAAGAGATCGCACTTCTTTCCGATCAACCTTAGATTAGATTAGATTAGGAAGGAGGAGCTGGCTGATTAGCCTTGACTACCGCGAACCCCATGGATCTATTGTAGTGCTCCTGTTTCTTTTCCTTAGAGCTCCTTATCCAGCTTCGTCCTTTGAATCAGACTCCACAGCCTTAATAAGGACCCCTTAGTGTAGCTATCAGCTCTTGGTTTTTCCTCACCAAGTAATTGGAACCTCAGTCTAGCAGGGTCTTCACAATGGCACAATACATGGACTGAGATTTCCTCTGCTTCTTGGCAGAATCTGTATGTTACGTCCTCTGCCAGACTCATTAGACTCAGATGTCTATTAAGTCGGTAGTGACCGGTTAGAAGACCCACTATTATTCTAATGGCCTTTATGTTTTGGCATAATAGGTCCTCCGTAAATTTGGCCGATCGCTCTTTAATGAACTCTTCGGCCTGTCTCTATCGTGGGAAATTTTTTCATCATTCCAGAGATTTAGTTTGCACCCATTTGTTAATGGATGCTTGTATGCATAGCTTAGTCACACCGCAACAGGGTTCGGGTCCTACAAGGGCGTTAAATTCGCCTTCTCTGGCCAGTTCACCAGCCTTTTCATTTCCCTTGTGTCCTGGTACTCAAGCTACGGTCAATTTATTTTGACTTCCTAGGATTATAAGGGCATTTATGCAGTCCCATACAAGTTTCGATTCGACTTGCATGGAACCGATTGCTTTCCGCGCAGCCTGACTATCGAAAAATATGGCAATCGACTGATTAATAGTTCCTTACCGATCATCCTCAGGATGCCATCGTTATCAGCCGGCTTCAGATGCAATGTGGTCATACCAGTGTCATAATAATGACAATTAAAATTAGTGAATTTTTTTCTTTGTGGTTTTTATGTAAATATTGTATACATGCAAGCAGAGAACTGGAATTATACTCGGTTATTTTAAAACTCGTTGCCAGTGGTCTCTTTCGTCAACATTTTCAATTAATCTAACTGCTGTCTTCTGTAAACAATAAATTTTTAGCGCATGGAATGTGCTACCCTATAGCAATATTGCGCTACTTTTGTGAGAACAGAACATTGAGAAATTACAATTTCTTAAGATTGGCGCCTTACAATACATTTTATTTCTGAGCAACACAAGAATAGTAGTTTGTTGTAAACCGCCTTCACATGGTTGAACCAGCGAAAAGTAGTGTCTAAAACAATATCAAGAATTTTAATACGGTCGAGTTTTACTAACAAGTTGCATGTAGAAAAAATAAGCCTCTGCGTCGTATTTTAAGACTATTTGAAGAAAATCAATCACTAGCTTGTTATACATTAGAACTAATGCTGGCTATTTGTTTTCATTTGGAGACATGAAATGAAAAACATTATTTATATATAAAATAAACAGTAAGGGACCCAGTGCAGAACCAAGAGACACATCGTGTCTTATTGATAATAGTTCTAAATTTAATTTATCAATAACAACATATTGTTGTCTATTGCTGTGATAAAAATTGATATGCCATAAAATTTTTCTGCAAGCATCTCATGTGAGACACAGTCGTAAACCTAAGAGAAATCTAACAAGGAAACGGTTGCATGCTTACCATCCAATATTCTCGATTTTGTCACTCATTATTTCAAGAACCGCGTTCGTGGTAGAACATTGATTTCTGAAGCCAAATTAATTGCAGTTTAAGAAGTTGTTTGTCTCAAGATAATTAATAAGACTATTTTGAGAACGATTTAAAACATTTTAGAAAAAAAATTGAATTAATGAAATGGATCGAAAGTTATCAATAGTAGGTACTAATTTTTCTTTTAATACTGGAAATGTTAATATTCGCTTTTGGGACAAAAGTTACAAGTTTTTTCAAAGACCGTTGACATGAAAGTATCAAGGTCAGATGATGTAATACTGAGCGAGAGCCTGTTACTATGTGGGGAGCGATGCGGTGTAGTCGATCAGCGCCAATCTATATTGTACAGCCTATCTATATTGTACCGCCTGTTCAACTATTTCTTCCGTGCTATAGCGCTGCTTGTCAAGTCCTGGGCACGCCGAATTTTCATTTTTATTTTGTAACGATTAATGATTTTTTTCTCAAATTCAGGTTTGGTTTGACGACAGAAATACTGTTTTCCTTCTTTTTCCTATAACGATTTCATTCTTTCACGGGATGGTTAGGTGATTAGGTTAGTTAGGTTAACTTTCATTTTGCTATCTAATTGTTAATAACTATCAGCGCCGCAGGCAATATTAGCGTCGCAGATAAAGAAAAGGGGTGCGGAGGGTGTCCCACCGCTTTTTAACATTGGAAATGTTAATGTTCGTATATGAGGCCAAAGTTACGAGTTTCATCCAAGGCCGCCGACATAAAAGAGTCCAGAGATCAGACGACGTAATACTGATCAAGTGTACACGGTATGAGTAGGGGCGGAGAACATGAAGTTATAATGTGGTTGTGGTCAGCGCCAATCGTAGTTGCCATGGATTCACAAAGTTTGACAAATAGCGAATAGTTATTTTTGTAACAAGTACCTAAAATTATGTTTTTTGGGACGGATCGTAGCTGTTTCCGGACGAGACGAAGCCGAGTCCGGGATAAGATTATTTTTTATGTATGGTGTTGTCATTTCCAATGTCCCGATGGTTGCAAGGATTGCTAAATCTGTGAATTTTTAATGAGATTGAACATTGGCATCCTTAAGCACATCAAAGAATTGACTTTTACTCAAACAAGCATTGATAAGCATTTAAGTGCGAGTAAAATTATATCGATGGTTTCTTTAAGAACTCGAGTCTTATAAATGCTGTACTGTGTCAGCTACTTCATATGCAATAATCGATTCAAGAAAACAACGGCATTTGAAATTAAATAGTTTTTAAAAGTAATCTGTTGCAGGATGGCGGAAGTAGGTAGCAGATTAATAAAATTTGCTTGAATTTGTCAAAATATAACGTGAAAAATGGAACATTTGTCATACTATTATATTGTAGATAAATATATTTTAAAATATTCTTGGGAGATACTGTGTTCAGGAGAATTCAAAGTGGACTTTATGCTCTCGAAATTAACTAGTTTCCAGCTCATCACAAGCGTTGCTATCAGAATTTCTAATAAATACGTCATACTCGACTTCTTGCAATTTGATATAGATCCTCAAAATTTTCTGTGACAGCTCAGTGGTTAGCGGTGTACGTTCAATTTCTGCTTACTGCAAAATAATTTTGATTATTAAAGTATCTTCAAGTAGTTCAGACTCCACTATAGACTGTAGTGCCTTGCTTTTCTTTATGTAACACAAAATCCTGGATTTTCAAAAAATTTCCTCGGTGACCTCAGAAGCGGTTACCAAAAAAATATTTTTAAGGTTAGGACATTTCAAATTTCGATGAGATGATACAGCCGTTTCGTAGGCGATGAATAATAAGTATAGCGTCTATGTATATTCATTAGGGTGACCACCTAAAAACGAAATCTGGAATTTTATCTTGCGGATATGATGATTAGTTAGTTAGGACATGAGTCCTTATATTTTTGGGACCGCTGAATACGACACTCATGGTTAATTCTCTATTTAAGTGAGGTAAACTTTAAGAAACCATTTTTTGCTCAAGCTTAAACCAAACGACATTGTAGTGAGAAAACATAGCGAGATATTCCGGATAGGCACGACAGTTCAGGATTTTTTTTCAGAAGAAATTAGCGAGAGAAAAATGAAAAACTCCCGAAACGGGCAAATACTAGGCTTGAGTCAGTAGAACTTCGAGCATACATTTTTTCTCTCACACTCAAACCAATCTACGCTGTAGTGGACACTTCTGGGGTATAATTTTCAGGATAATTTGTGATAAGATTATTTATTTGCCTGATTCCAAACACTATAGTCTGTTTTTAAACCAGGAGGAGTAAACATGGAAGTTCCATTCACACCATAAAAGTAACCAGAAAATACACTAAAACTTTTTTGGCGTTTTAGGCAACCAATAATACACGACTACAGTGTTTTTGTGTGTATTTTATTATATTATATAATGCATCGACCTCTATTTTTTGACCTCTAGATATTTTATATAACATATCCACATCATTTACGCAATATGGCACTAAATAATTTGACGCTTTTACCTTCAGATTTATATATAAGGGATTAAAAACTGATATATAATGTGCAACGATAAAATAGAAATTATAACCAAATAGTTTATGACATGAAATTTTTACAGTATGTCAAAATTTGCGACTATTACCTTGTGTAAAACTGGCGAGGGTCTAGCCAATCACAGATGTATGATTTAGCGCGTTAAATTTAAAACGCTCCTCCTGGTTTAAAAACAGACTATACATGAATGAGATTAAATCCTAGAATGACGTTTTGGGTTGGTCACCCTAATATTTATGACAGAAGTCTGAATGAAATAAACATTTATAAGCATTGCGAGATTATAGGATTATAGTTACTTAAATCCTTGTTCTCAAGTCATTCTATTAGTTTGTTATATTGTCCACCTTCTATAATTAAATACACCCATTTTTATAACAGGAGCGAGCGTAGATACTTATGCCCATAGGCCTCAGAAGTGCAAATAGATCAACGTTAAATAAGTGAAAAGAAAAACAAATAATTAGGAGACTCAAATTTTCATTGAATATCTTCCCAAGAAAAGAGTATATTCTGAGATAATTAATGTATTTCCTCTCGAGTAATTTACAAAGGTAATTTAAAATAACACAGTACATAACATTCAGTTGAAATTAATTCGCGTTAATATGACGGTCGTTTAATTGGTTTATTATTTCGGAAGCCGGTAGTTAAACATCAAATTTATGTGCATTCTAAATATAATAATTTCATCTGAAATAGACTGAGGATAAAGTTGGTGGTATTGCCCACTTACTTATATTGTATCAATTGAATTAATGGACACTAAACCTGAACATCATCAACTCCTTTAATGACGCGCTCCGAAATATATTTTACGCGCGATGAAATTTTATGCCTCCCATGCCATTACCACACACAATACTTATTTATTACATCATTATATTTATTTTTGGAGATCGTTAAATGCATTGTAGCAAAAATAATTTAGTTAACCGCGGACAAAAATGGGTGTCGAATGGTTAAGTTGATATTTGTACAACCTGGTTGCCAATATTAACAGAGGAATTTAACATTTAACATTCTGTAAAACAAAATTATCATGTATATCATTAAAGCTGTGTAAATAGTGAGCATCTATTAATATTGAATATAATAAACATGTTCTTAGAGCTGTAAATTCAACATACTAGGTCTAGTAAATAGTATGTTTTACTGCATTTCTTTTCAGGTTAAGAAGATTTTGAAAGTTTTCTAGTATCATAAGAATCTATCAGGAAGGTAAATTAGATGTAAGGGTATACTTACTTCAACTGGTATTGAAATATTAAAAACATTAATAAAGTCCACAGAGCAAAAACCGTCGAGATGTTCTAAAAGTAGAATTATGAAGAGTAAATATAAATAAAACATATGGATTATAACTATTTTAGCTTCAATATCGGTAGAGAATAAGTTTTTAAACAAATTGGCTTAATTTCAAATCAACAATCATTAGATAGTGAGGATCTAACCGCTAACATTTTTTTTCTCTCCTCCGTTTCACGATGTGTTTCTAACTTCCGATTTTCGCTAAAAAGTCTGTACTGCTGCTAATTACTTATTGAAAATACGAAGGACTGATTAGAAACTCTCATACATTTCGAAAAGGCCTAACTTGACATACTGGTCTAGGACGGAGGCAGGAGCTGTAGCAGAAATATATAGTACAAAGCCGAGGTCAAGTATAAGCCCTTCTCCTCGACAACACTCTACGGTTTCAGATAGAAATTCTAGATATTCTTCAATGTATACGCGAGAATCTACAGCGATGATACACGTTAACCAGCAGATCCCCATGCATCAGATAGTCAGGCAGCACTAAAGACACTAAGCCTCTAGTTATCTAGGTATCATTTTATCTAACACCACCACGATGAGCTCAAAATTCTAGATAAGCGGAACAAAGTTAAACTAGTATGAACACTGGAACATTCCAGAATAGATTGCAATGCTAATACATTTTTTGCCCAGAATTTGAGCTGGGGATTACTAAAAGCTTAGCAAGAGGGGTCAAAAATTAAGACAAAAACTACTAGAAGAACATTCCAGTAAATCGATATGAGAGAATACCCACTAAAGGGCCATGCGAAATACAAACTGAAAAACTGTCACAAAGAACAGGATGCAGTTTAGAATTATAACAATACTTCTAACATTACACTGTCTTGTTGAGAAATACCTGTAGGCTACTATAATGGAGCGCAACACGATGTTAGAAGACATAGACTGTTACAGCATCCTGGGAATGTCCTCAGGGTAGCTATTCTGTATCGGTGTGATGTGATGTGAACACATATTTTCATGAGAAAGTGGGCGGAGTTCTCTTGAAAACCAAAATAGCGTATTCTGTAACTGTGGGAGCGGTCACATCACGCCAAAAATCGAGGAACTTGCTTCTCTTGGTAAATTGTAGGGAACGGGATCGTTCACGCGTGAGAAGATGAAAGTATAACCTCACTTTTGGGCAAACCGTCATTTTATTAAGATGTCGGTGGCATGATATTTGTTTATTTGAAGTTATTTTTGTGTTAGATCATTCAGTGAGTTGTGTGTTACTTAAACTGTAGGGATTAAAGGGCGATGGATATTGCCGATGTACTAAATTATCAATGAAGCACTATGAGGCCTTTAGATTGTTGGAAAAATCCCCAAAAAGAACGACAACTTCATTGCATAAGCAATCCCTTCGGCTTAGCAGATAGGTCTTTTATAATTAAGTAAATAAAGAACATGCTTGGGGATATTATACAATATATTATACAGTATATAGTCAGATTTATATACAATCCAATTATTATATTACAAATTAAATTTACTTTTCTTCATTGCTTGGAATTATTTTTATTAGTTTCCAAGGACAGCATTTAAAGTGGTTGTAACTCTTTCCCTCATATTTTGGTATCTTTCTGTGAACTGATTTGTAAACGTTCCACAAAAGCTGTAGTTGTTTTTCCACCCACTTAATCAAAATATATCTTAAGGCACTATACATCGGGTTGAAGCGGATTTTTGATATTGTTATTCCTAGCCTAACAGAATATTGTCACTTTTACAAAATAATAGATAATCCACTCATTTTGAATGTCAGAAACTCGCATTTTGACAAGATGAATTTCCCGTCATACAACGCACGTTTCGCGTTGCGGCAATTCTATTGGTTGAAATGTAGGAACAACTGTTGGCAACGCTGGAAGGATCACTTCACGTCCCCGCGTAATCACTGTAGTTACAGAATAGTATATTTATTTCCCTAGGAAGGGATCGTGATATGAGCTCGCTCCTCTCACGACAAATGCTCACGTTCACTGAAATTACGGAATAGCTACCCAGATGTTATGCATACCATAATCAACTACTAGCTGCCCTTTAACATCAGCTGTTGGTTCATAGATGGTTCCAAAACCCCTGAAGGAAGTGTAGATGCAGAATATAGTAGCAATTCAAAGGTAAAAATAACTTCAAGCCTTAGTGATAACGTTATCATTTATCGGGTACAAGTTTATACTATTGAACTATGTGCACAGGGGCTCGAACAGATGCACTTGTGATGCAGATCAACAAAAATCTTCTGAGATATCCAAGGTATACTTAATGCTATCGGATTCTATTACGGTATTTCCAAAATGGTTTGAAGTTGTCAGAACGGCAGAAACAACAAATTGTCACTGGTCTGGATATTTGACCACTCTGGTATGGAAGGCTACGAAATTACCGACTCTTTTGCGAGGGCGTCCATTTATAGAACCAAAACCAGCATTTGGCATATCCAGAAAATTTATTGCCAGGAACCACCAGGATTAGTTTGTTTAAAGTAATTCATTGACGTTAAGAACTAAATGGCTATCAGAGTTAAATAGGTTACACCTAGAAATTCTAAGCAGTGCTGACTAAATCATCACCTACAGAGATTCAGACTATGTCAGTGCACATTCTTTGTGGCGCATTTTATATACCAGTTCATTTGCATAGAGATTCCAGTTCCATCTATTTGGCAAAGATCAATTGGTAACCAGAGGACCTAGACAGTTTCTCACCCCACAAGATTATTTAATTTGTCAAATTGTTGGGTGAGACATAATTGAAATTGAGCTATAATAAACCTGACGGTCGCAGTGGAGAGCCTGACCATAAGCATAAGTAAAATTCAACGGTCACCTAGACTGCAGACTATGTGGCAAGGAACCAGAGATACTAGATCATATTATATTCAACTGCAAGGTATTGGCCCGCAGAAGATACAATATTTACTCGCAAACACAAACAGACCCGGAATGCATTAACACTGGCCTCAATCTGCATCACCGGATCGCGGACATAGGTGTACTAAAATGAACAGAATGAATCAGGACAGGGAGAGCAGAATAAACCCATGAGGCTGCAGTGCCCTCGGAGTTATTTACGAAAAGAAAGACTTTATGCACTACACTATAATTATTGCTCGCTGCAATAACGCATAATAGTATAAAGAACATTAAGTTTTGTATTGAAATCACGCACATTCTGATAATAAATGGATAAATGTTGGTAATGGTAGTAGTTCATGCATATCCAGTGAGGTCCATAAGTAACAAATAAATTCATTATCTGCGTAACTTACAATTTATTAGTAAAATCCTAAAACACGTCCATTTTTAGTTCTAATATTTTTTTTGCTCCTCCTGCAATCCACTTGGAGTGACAGCTGCGAGGGTGCGTGTGATAGCTTATTGAAAGGGGTTTTAGTTCTCTATTCAACAATATATAGGGTTTTTTGAATTTTGTATATTCTTCATCAAGAAAATTGAATTTGAAAATTTTAAAATGTATCTGAAATGTATCCTAAATCCTGTATGAATCCGTGGGTTCTAAATAATTTTAACAAGGGGTAAACCATTAAACTTTATTTAATAATTTACTGATTATACAAAACTTCTTATTTAACCAAAATATCCTTTATGCTTTGTTTACTTTATATTTAACCTCAGTTTTTCGCTTTACAACTTCTTCACTTTTACAAAACTTTTCTTTAATAAACTTCTTTCCCTGTGCCGGTAATCGCGCCTTATATACTCTGAAATTGCCTCTAGATCCATCCACAACACAATCAAGAATTTTCTCCTATCACAGTCTAGAAAGCTCTATCTCTTTCTACAAGTTTCCAGTCACTATTGGGCATAGGCGTATCAATCTCCAGTTTCAAGGTGCTGCAATACATAACACTATTTATGACTATGTGGCAAATATCTATCAGACCTGACTTTTGTGATTAATTTTGTGGCATGCCATAACATTCAATTTAAATGTGCCGTATTTTCTAATACGCAGATGGCAAAATATCCAACAAAGAAAAAGAAAAATAGAGGGTATCTTTTAAATATCAGAAACAATTATTATTTCTTTATTTGCCCTTCCAGAATATGTTGCAGGGTACCAGATAACGATTATTAAATTAATTCATTCATTAATACCTTATTGATAATATACTTTACCATCACATTCTTTGTTTAAAAATATGGATTTGTAATTGTGTATTTTAAGAAAGATGTAATTTTCGTTTATGCACTCGAGTCTCTGTTACATACTCATATTCCCAGTAGTATGCAAAATGTCCTACGTACGTGTATAACTGTATAACCAAAATAAATGATCTTGAACTAATAAACTATATTTGAACAAAGTAAATACTAAATCACAACATGAAAACTGACAGTGTTTGCAATTACTTCAACATGTTGGGTCGATGTGAATGTTCCTTCTAACTTTAGGAACCGTTCTAAAAATAGCTATACCTTGCCTTGCCATAACAGTTCTAAAATTAATGGAGATTTAAAGACTATAATGCGTGATGATGCCTTGAAAATCTCTTCCTGCTAAATAATTCGTATCTGCAGGCACAAGCGAACAGAAAATATATTTCATATTTATTTTTTAATGTTTTTTTTTTTAATTTTCTGTATACTTGTGTTTTTGTGTTTCGGAACGATGCAGATCCATGATTGTACAAGCTTCCATGACATTTTAGTTTACCTCACATGACTACTCCGTGAAATTAGGCTTAATTTATAGCTAATATGGCAGGAAATAACAGAACAATTTACGTAAATTAATATTTTTAATTAATTTTTGTGATGACTGATGACAAATTGTTTCTTATTTAGCATGACTACTCGATCAAATTTCTTAATATAATCAAAAGTTACATATAGTTTAAGAAAAATTTGGTCGGCCGCGAAATTTTAATTATTAAATACCTGGCACACCTATAGTAATTTTCGTCCGATAGGTGACTTACTACACTACGGAATATAAACGAGTACTGCAATGAGGCCTACCGAACATGTAGGTATCGTATAATATTTTATTTCAAACTGTCTTTATAATCCTTTCTAGAATGAATAGAAAGTTATATTTATTGAAATTTATCATATATTAATCTTATGATGATATAGCTATTGTCTTTCATATCTAATTATGATTTTCTTTAGCTTGTCACTTTCAAATGAATAAAACCATAATTTTTGCCTTGTTTGTATAATAGAGATTTCGAAGGAGATTTTAAATAGATCTGTGGAAGCAACGCCAGCAACGTAAAAATTAATCCTGAGGAAACTATCAGATAGGTATCAAAAAGATTGTTTTGTCAATAGATACCAAAATTGTTTCAAAGAGGTTTTTTAAATTAAAATAAGGTTGGTTATAATATACAGTGACGTCAATAAGTAACGAATAAATTCATCATCTACGTAATTTACAATTTATGAGTAAAATCCGAAAACACGTTAATTTTTCATTCTAAAATGACATTCTTTGAGCATAATTTTATACCTTCTTCGACCCCCTTGGAGTGACAGCTACCCCTGTAAAAATGTTTAATGGAATGAGGATGCGTGTGGTAACTCTTTTGAAAGGGTTTTTAATTCTCTATCCAGCAATATAAGGTTTTTTGAATGTTGCACATTCTTCATGAAGAAATTAAATTTAAAAATTTTAAAATGTATTTGAAATGTATCCTAAACTATTTATACACATGTACCAAATATCTGTCAAATTTGTCTTTTCTAATTAATACGCAGGTTACAAAATACCCAAGAAAAAGAAAGAAGTAAAAATGGTTTCTTTTTACATATCAAAAAAATATATAATTTCTCTATTTGCTACAAGTGTGCAAACTTATGATTCTAGTTATTTATCGCTGATGGTCAAGTTGATGATTACTTTAACAATGAGTCTTTCGGATACCCAAAGAATTGAATTTTGATATTATTAGGATGTGGTGATAAAGCAAGAATGCAGAAGCAGATATGCGAAATAGTAGGGGATCCAGTGATCGAAATTCCGCTTATTTCTCCATTGCTATGCAACTTTTGGACATACTTTTAAAATTAGATCTATATTATGTAAAATTGTCTGCCGAATCCATTTTCGGAGGGCCATTTTCGATATAGGCTTGCGAACATCCCCTATGTTAATTGTAACCCTCTTTTCGGCGATATACGATATTTGGAATTTTTGAATGTAACTCGTGCTATCTCGAAAACTGTAAAAGTTATAAGAATAAAATTTTAGACGGAGGTTATATAATGTATGGCGATTACGATAGCAGCATTGAAATTGTGTATTGTTTATTTATCCTCCAAGAAGAAATAAATAACGCGAGGGGGCTGAAATAGTGTAGTGAAAAATGTGGCATCGAGGTACTTTTTTTATTTCTAGAAATATTATATCGATTGTACGAGTAATTTTGTAGTGAAAAGTCCAAATTTAATTTCAGTGGAAGAATTTTTACAATCGGATTATTCTAGCGAAAAATGTCGATTTATTCGGAGAACTATAGATAGTGCGGGGAATACTTACACAGGAATGCGTGCTGCCGTTTCTAGGGATACATGACAACAATTATTATTAAACGTAGCTATTTCGTACCCAGATATTATGAACTACTTTGCATTGACTGACTTGTTTTTGTTGTGTGCTGACTAGATATATAGTTCTTAAGTATAGTAACACCTGATGAACATGGATATCCCGTCTTTCTGACAAAGCACGCACTTCAAGTGCGTGCTTTGTCAGAAAGACGGGAATGAAAGTTTACAAAATGTGACAAGTGTTGGATGCGAGACATTATTAAATGAAAAAGTCGGCATACCGAATGCACTAAAAATGGAATTGTCGAATATTGCAGACTTCATGAATAAAAAGCCCCTGTGGCATGTTGCATGTAGACGGAAGTTTACTAAGGAAATCCACTATGTACTAAAAAAATCTAATGTTATTGTTGATAAAGAAAATATTAAAATGAAAATCAGGAACAGCACTGGCAAGTTTATAACAAAACAAATGTGTTTGTATTGCAGAAATGAAAGGGATTATAAAGCTAGCAGGTAAATGATACGCGTAAGTACACTCAATAGACAAAATACAAATTACAAAAAAGCTAAGGAATAAAATGATCTGGAGATGCTTTTCCGTATTCAAGGACTAGGTGACAAACCAATAGATATGATTGCAAATGGCTATAATTATCATAAGTTATGCTTTATTAAATATTTTGGGACAAAAGTGAAGGAATCGAAAGAAAATAATACAGAAAAGTAAAAACTGATAATTAAACAAGCTGTTACCGATATATACAAGCACTTATTATTAAAAGAAAAGTTTTTTGAAATAACTTATTTACGCAGAGTCATTCAAAGTAAAGCTGAAAAAGCTGGCTACCTATGGCTTATAAGCCATAGGTATCCAAAATCAACCAGTATAATCAAGGAACTGAAGGAATAGTATTCATTTGATATAATAATTATACATAGGCCGGGAAAGCAATCTGCTATTGTGGTTTCTACTAAGAAATTGCTGAAAAACTTGGAGGGAGATTTAAGCGATTTAAGATCAGATGACCTTTTTAAAGATGATGTAGGTACGCTTAAATATAAAAACGCCAACAAAATCCCAAATCTATCACTTAGCAAATGAGATAACTGAAAAAGTTAAACATATCAAACAAGAGATTCAATTCAGTTCCGAAAGTGCTATGGATGTGAATTCAGAATATGCAAAAACTGTCATTCGCAGATCTTTGTTTAATTTCATTAGATCTATAATAACTGGTAATGCACCGCTCTATGATGAAAACCAGAAGTTGAAGGTAGACGCAAAACAGGAAAAGAAGATTCTACACATTTGCCAAGACATTGTTTATGCAACTGCAGCTGTGAAAACGGCCAAGCATATCGGGCTTGCTATTTTTATTTAGTTAACAAGGTAAGTGATATTCTTGTATAACACTGTACTCATGTAATGTGAGCGTGGTTTCCAGAAGTAAGCAAATAATGACGTTATTAAATACACAGACATGCAAAGAATCATTAATGATATATCCGTAGATGTTGATAAGAGCATAGAAGAGACTGGTGTGTTTGTACCTACAAATGTAAAACCTCGCCATTTTACCCAATTTGCATTTGACAATTTAGATTTTCATGAAGAATCAAACATGATTCTACAACACATGGGTGCGCAGAGCGCGTTCTCTCATAGTTCACAGAACAACACTTCACAGCTGTGCGATTGAAGCGCGCAATATCGTTCACGATACTAAATAATCGATATCTTTCGCTATAATAATCCAATTGTAAAAATTCTTTCACTGAAAATAAATTTGGACTTTTCACTACAAGGCTTCTCATAAATCAATATAATATTTCTAGAAATAAAAAAAAGTGCGTTAATGCTACATTTTTCACTACAATATTTCAGCCCCCTCGCGTTATTTATTTCTTCTTAGAGAATAAATAAACAATATACAATTGCAATGCTGCTATCGTAAGCGCCATACAATATTTAACCTCCCTCTAAAATTTGATCCTTATAGCTTTTATAGTTTTCGAGATAGCACGAGTTATATTAAAAAATTCCAAATATCGTATATCTCCGAAAAGAGTGTTAAAATTAACATAGGGGATGATCGCAAGGCTATATCGAAAATCGCCCTCCGGAAATGGATTCGCCAGACAATTTTACATAATATAGACCTAATTATAAAAGTATGTCCGAGAGATGCATAGGACTGAAAATTAACGGTCTCTGAATCCCCTAATAAAATTTCAATATTAAGTATCCTGACCATCGCATCTTTCAGTCTACGGTTAGTAGAGCAGAAAACAATTTTCCTGAATTTGTAAATGCCAGATATTCTTAAATCTGGTAGGAAACACACTTTAGACAATGAAAAGAAATTGGATATGGTGTAGCATTTCAATATGCTACTTTTTTATAAAGTTGTGTTGATACCTAATTAAAAGAATAAATATCCTAATTTATTAGCATAGATGTATTGCTGGTCGCTTAAAGAAATTCGATTTCCGTTTTCTTTGAACTTCATGGCATTCGGGACTTGGCTCTTGGTAGATGATAAGGTGCCATACGATAGTTATCAACATTATTTCCGCTTTGGGTTTTGTAAAATTAATCGTATATTTAGTCATATACACCTGACTTTCAAGTTTAAGGCGTTCTGTTTTCATTGTAAGTAAACCTTTTTCTGTATGTTTCTTAATATTCATATATTTTCTTCTAGTTCATTTCAGTCTTTTCCCGATATAATCGGTATATTTTCCACCGTGCCGTCTTGTTCAAAAAACCCTTCTGAAGAAGGTGAGTTGCGTTATTTTTTTTAGATTCACTATATCATTATTTGGGTCTTTTTAGAGTTTTTTTAAGGATATCTATAATTATTATAAATAGAGTTGGTCATTCGTTTATTCTTCTGGGGTTCTGGACTCTTCTTCACGTGGGAACAGTTGGGATTCTATACTTCAGATGTTTGGTCGTATCTACACATACATACATACACACTGCACATACAAAGTGAGTATCACAGTGACGCGACGTCAAAAAGGAGCCGCCATTTTATATACGTAGGGCTCACCATTAGCACTACATGGCTAGGATTCAACACCACCCATGAACAGGCCAGATTTTCATGATTATTATTTTGTATTCTTATACATAATTACCCATTTGTCATATAATCTTCAATTAATTTTATTTTGTTTTGTATTCTGCAACTTCGCAAAACATAAATCTGAATGCATAGTTTTTTTTTTCAGTGGCGTGGCCCTTGCACCGTTATGTTTTATAGTTACGCAAAAATTATTTCTGTATCCACGACGCACTACCGGCGGAAAGCTGCCGTTGGCGAGTGAAGATAAATTACTTCCCCAAATAATTAATGGCACTCTGTTGCTCAATTTATATTTTCACTAATTTTGTACACGGGGACCCTGCGATATTGTTAGATATTCAAGATAATCCACATAAACCTACAAGACAAGTTACCGCCGATAATGTTGTTAGTAAAACGTCCATATTGCGTCTTCTAAAAAACGAAAAATACGCCCATATAAAATTCATTTAGTTCAAGAACTCAACAACGATGACTCTGATCGTTGATTGGAATTTTTATAGGAAGAAGAAATCCACATTGGGTGATGGAGGCCAGTACTCAATATCTTGAGACGGTGAATGTTTGGGCTGGAATTATAAATTGTCAAATTAACGGACCATATATCTTTGATAGCACATTAACCGTTGCGCGTTACTTGGAATTCTTGCAAAATTTCTTAGTTTCAGAGTTAAGAATACTTTTCCCAGATGATGATAACCCTAATGAAATTGATAGGAATATTTGGTAACAGCAGGACGGAGCTACATCACATTTTGCAATGGAAGTAAGTTTTTCCTAATAGGTGGATCGGTAGACGCGGTGATATTAAGCAACCTGCCCGTTCGCCTGATCTAAGCCCGCTTGACAATTTTTATGGGGTTACTTAAAATTGAAAGTCTACGTCAACAGACTAGATAACGTCGATGATTTAAAACACGGAACAAGGCAAGAAAATAAGCATATCACCCCGGAAACGATACAAAATGTTTTAGGAGAATTTCAGCAATGCCTCCATTATTGTCAAAAAACAACAGAAACCCAGTGCGAACATTAACTGTTTCATGTTCTTTTGTTTACTTAGTAACATTAAGAATGTAATGTTTTTTTAATAAAAAAATTAGAGAAATTCAAAAGGTCTTATATTCCTGGATAGATGAGCTATCGCACGCACCCTCGTTCAATTCAACTACGTGGATGTGGAAGTAAAAAAATTGACGTATTTTTGAATTTTACTCATAAATTGTAAATTGCGTAGATATTAAATTTATCCCTTACCTATGGACCACACTGTATGTAATTGACCAGGTAAGTTCAGAATTCCGAATTATGACATACATATATATTTTTTTTTTTTATTAGAAACATAATATCGTGGTGGCAAAATTTAATACAAAATAACACACATTAAATTAGTTAGCGCATTCTGCGAAAAATAAATCAGATAAATCATTACCGATATGTGGGTCTGAAATTCTGCAGATAAGATATTTCGAATATTTAGTCCCTATGGTTAGAGTAACACCGCTATAGGTAATAAATGAAAGATAATAATTTACGTTTGGTATATTTAGAATATGGTGTTGTGCGAAAGTCCAGTCATATATTATGAGTATAGATATATAGTTATTTAATATGAAATAAACAATGACTACATTTTTAGTTAGGAATAAAAAAAATATTACAGTTACTTATATCAGATTTCTTTTAAAATAGTGAGGTCTTTCTCCAGTGCTCCTCCACATTTATTTCAAAATGTATCTATATTTAATTTTACATGAGAACATATGATCTGATGGATAACACATATTTCATTCACTAGAGAACTATCTGATTTTCAATATCGCTGTAGTAATCGATTAAATATAATTACAAGTGATAACACTGAACATCTGTCACTCACTCTTATCGGTAATGTATCAGTGCACATACATTAACAATGATAAACAATTTGAATACATGATATAAAAAATATCATGCATAGTAATTGTAGAAGTTTCATGTATTTTTAGAGTATGTCCTTCTCTTCGGAAAGAAGTTACAAAAAGAAGTATAGACAAACTCTTGTAGATACAGTGCGATGGCGCCCTTCACAAGAATAAAATATGATCATGTTTAGTGTCATTTTGTAATCCTTGTTATTGCATTATACGTCCACATAAAATTGAATATTTAAAAAAAATGTCATGGTAAAGATATTATAAAAAGGGTGTTTTCAAGGTGTTCCATGTATAAATCTACATCAGACATAAGTTATTAAGTTCCTAACTATGGTTCTCGAGGAGAGAATATTTAAATTCAAAATTCTATCTGACACGTCCATGTCATGTATTTGCTTCGATTCCAGTTAACACCGACCTCTAGATGGAGCGTTCCCCATTTCGTAGTTCTATGACTTCCAAATGTTCATAAGGTGCGACGAAGTCTCAATCGTGTCGTCACAGACTCACCTTGCACTGACGAGGACCAGTAGTTCGAAACTTCAGTCTGCAAGCGGTCTGGGTCAGCTGGCATGAGAGTTCCTTTAACTAAGAATAAATCTTTCGGCTGGTGTTGTTGCAATCGAAACGAGGCGTTTTGAGGTAAAATGTAATTTTTACACCAAGCGCATCCGGCTTGTAGCGCTCGGGGAGAGATGTATAGTCCGAAAAATAGCCGTTCATTTGCAGACTGGTTGTATATCCTTGTAATAATAAGGATTCATAGAGGTGGAAGACAGAAACATTTTGTTTCCTTCTTCAATTCTTTGGCACTTCCTGCCACATGTATGTTTTCGTTTTAAGCGGTGCTCGGGGAATCTACAAAATATCACAATTAACCAGCATGTTACTGGTAAATAACCTCTACGCCTGGGACTTTTACGTCAAAGGATCAGTTAAAGGTTACTTTTTTTAAATAAACAACACAAATAAGTATAAAAACTTGAAATTAAATATTTCGCCGACGTTTCGGAAATCTATTCTGTTTCCTTTTTCAGGGCTTTTCTTGAAAAATCTCTTTTGCTGTGTATGATAAATACACAGCTCTAAGAATATTTTTTATATTCAATAGCCATGGATATTTACTATTTACATACAAATGTTGATATAGTTAACAGTTTTTTTTAGTTTTTATGCAATGTTAAGTTTGTGAAGTTCTTCTTTTAACGTTGGCAATCAAGTTGTACAGGCATCTACGGAACAGTTCGACACGCATCTATCCTCATTCAGTAATGTTATCGCGGATTCTTTAATTTTTCTTTTTTTTGCTATCTGCCTCTTTTTTTAAAATTTTTGCCGAGTCCCAGTTTATTCTGTGTCCATTCTCCCAAGCGTGTTCGCAGATCTTGGACCTCTGAATTTCATTTTTTCTTATATAATTTTGATGTTCGCCCAATCTTACACTAAAAGGTCTGAATGACTCACCCACGTATTGTTTGTTGCACTCACACGGAATACTATAAATGCAGTTTATTGAATTTTGCTCGTGGTTCTTCGGTTTCGTCTCTATCAGAATAGATCTTAAAGTGTTGTTTGTTTGAAATACCGTCCTAATATCAAATCTATCACCGATTATATAAGAAAAAATGAAATTCAGAGGTCCAAGATCTGCGAAGACGCTTGGAAGAATGGGTACAGAATAAACTGGGACTCGGCAAAAATTTTAACAAAAGAGGCAGATAGCAAATAAAGAAAAATTTAAGAATCCGCGATAATATTATTGAATGAGGATAGATGCGTGTTGAATTGTTCCGTAGATGTTTGTACAACTTGGCTGCCAATGTTAAAAGAAGAACTTCACAAACTTAACAATGTACAAAAACTGTTAACTATACCAACAGTTCTATGTAAATAGTAAGTTATCTATGGATATTGTATATAACAAACATTCTTAGAGCTGTGTATTTATCACACCCAGCAAAAAATATTTTTCAAAAAAAGCCTTGGAATAGGAAATAGAATAGATTTCCGAAATATTTAATTTGAAGTTGTTTAATTAAAAAAAGCAACCTTTAACTGATCCTTTGACGTAAAAGTCACAGGCGTAGAGATTATTTACCAGTAACACACTGGTTAATCGTGATATTTTGTAGATTCCCCGAGCACCGCTTAAAAAGAAAACATACATGTAGCAGGAAGTCCCAAAGAATTGAAGAAAGAAAAAAATTAAGATAATGCCACAAATAACATTTAGACAATATTTAGAAACATTTTGTTTAAATAAGTTATTAAGCTTTATAAGCATAAGACCACGTAGTCTGCTAACATCTGAATCTTCAGAAGTTCATAAATGTATATAAATTGAGTCCGATTTTTCCAAAGCATTTGACAGACTTGGCCATAAAGTGTCACATAATCAACTTTTAATATCTGACTTTCTGAAAGTCTGTGCTCCGTTTCATATTGTTGCATTAAGTTATTTTTCTTGGTGTGTTTTGAAGTGTATTTACATAAGTGTGTTCTTAACTCCTATGTTTAGCTATCTTGTTTAGCTACCTTGATTTAATCAATTTCTTTTAGCTGTACATTACAGG
This sequence comes from Stenurella melanura, assembly GCA_963583905.1. Taxonomy (NCBI): domain Eukaryota; kingdom Metazoa; phylum Arthropoda; class Insecta; order Coleoptera; family Cerambycidae; genus Stenurella; species Stenurella melanura. The sequence continues at coordinate 65,656,662 of OY757312.1, read as the reverse complement.
TGGATTTAATACACGTTAGGCAGTTTATAAATAAACAAATAATGAAATAAATATAGACCGTACCAAACTTATAGCAGCTTAAGTCGTAAAACAGAGAAGCGCTCGATCTAATGAAGACATGAAGTTCGTCTGATCGACAGGAACTTAAAATATTAGAATTTTTCCACCAAGGCTATACATAATTGGGGACACATAAGTCTCTTGCTGATTAAATTGGATTGGCTAAAGTCTTATTGAATACTTCTTGTTAGTTAAATCTTTTTGAACCACAGGCATGTACACTTGCTTGCAAACAAAATAGTACATTATTAATATTATTATCTAAATTGCTGGCTACTGTGAAAAAAAAACACGCCGACAGTGTATAAGAAAGACATTCATTTGTTGACTGCATTTCGTAGCTTGGCTGGACGCTTTTACAACTCAGAATGCTATAAGTTTGGTATAATGTATAAATTCGCATATGACCATTTTGTTTAAAATAATCCGTATATATTAAAATTACATGTTTACTTATCTTGCATAGTTATTAAATATATAATCTATTGACTATTAACATTAGAAATATGACACAGTTTTACATTAAATGGGATTCATTTTGAGGTGGATTTAACTGAGATAGCTAAAATATATGCTAATGGCAACAAATTAAAATTCTAAACATTTAGAATTTTTTTCATAATTAACAATAAGTATTAGGGACTTTAAATCCTGATTTAATTAGTCTCAACTAGTTTAACTTAACGTCTCGGGTGAATTCTACATTAATTAAAAAAGTCTTAATTACACCACCATTTCATACAGTCTAGAAGTTTTAATTCATTAGATTGAATTGCATTTGCACTTTTATTACTATGAGTCCAACAAAATAATAACGAAATGAAAATTTTAATTATGATTATACAAATAACGCAAAACTAGGACGCTTGTAATATTTTAAATAATCTGAGCTAGTATTCAATATATCTGATCTAGATATAATTTAATTAGTTGTTAATTTCAGTGTCTTTAAAGTTTATCTCATTACAGGGCAATAGAAAACTTCTGACAAATATAAACAGGTTGATGTGACGTCCTAGTCTGCTGCCAAATGTACATCCGTGGGCTCCTTGATGATGCAAGTGTGGGAGTGGTCTCAATCTCTTCGTTTGACCTTGGCGAAACACAATTTCGATGGTGGCACTCTCGAAAATGGTGCGTTCGGGTGCTGCACACGATAAACAAAATGGCCGTCATCGCAAATACTTTTCCCATTTATCTAAGTAACCGTCCTTTGTATCAAAAAATGTGTTATACAAAAAATGTTAATTCTTTAATTATACACAAAAAAGGTTATTACATATTTTTATGTAGGACGTACCATTTTTTCAGAAAGTTTACTTTTAGGGTTTTCAAATGAGATAGGGGTACAAAAATTAAAAGCTGTTCTGTGAACAGTAATCTCACTCAAGTCATCTATTAACAGTGAAAACAATAAAAAAAATTCTACAGTACAGACAGTGGAAACCAAATAATAATAATTGAATCGAATTAAACAAAAATAAACGTATTTTTTAATTAGTCATCATCGCTGTCAGTACAAATATCACTTAATCCCAACTCTTCTTCATCACCTTCGAACTCTCCCATATTATCACATCGGTCAGGATCAACCTCAAATCTACACATCTCAGTACACCTTAATCCATTCGACTGACATGTACATGGAAAAGAGCAACGCCTTTGAAAGCATGAGCAGCGGCAAAGTTCCAATAAAAGCTCTGGAGCACAGGGCATGGTACATGCAACTGGCTCGTATGTACTTCGTACTTTCTTCCACCCGAAGCCTGTAGGTGATGGGTTATTGGGATGCTGAATAAGGTCGTGATTCCACTAAAAAGCCTGAAGACGAGCCGTTAACAAAGCTGGGTTCAAAGCAGATTTTGTTGGAGGGAGGTTCTCGTCTTGACATTGTTTTTGTGTAAACAACAACCATCTTACAGCTCCTATATCAGTCAGCGTTGTTTTGGGGATATACAGCTGACAAACAAATGCTTCCAAGCAAGCTCTGACATCTTCAGTGAGATAAAGAGTAGTCCCCAATTTGGCCTACGCTTTTATTAGCTCATCACTTACGGAACTGAATGTCTTCCACCACTTTACTTTCCCTTTGTTGGCAAATGATCCTGTTACATCTGCTCCTGAAAGTGCGTGTAATCCAGGAAGTGCAGAGGCCTTTAGTGGCCCCAGTGCTTTGTAAACTGAAGCTATCTGAACAAACCTATTCATACCATGACCAAGGAAAACTCCAAACGTTGGTGTAAGTTGGGGATATCGCCTTAGTAGTAAAACCACAACATCAGTATCAGGTGAAAACACATGGGTGTTTTTGATTCCTCTGTGCTAAGTTCGCAGCGTGTAGTATGATCTTCGTGTCCGCCTCCTCCTGGGTACTTGAAATACTCGATACATCAGCACCATGTGATGAACCTGCTTTGTCCCTCCAACTGACCACGAACTTCTTCCCATAGGTCACACCGAATTGAAGAATCTGGTCGGAAAGGAACTCTGTCAGTTCATCCTTTGCCTTATCATGAGCCAGTTGTTTATTCATTGGTGTACTTCCAATTATTGTTTCTGGTCCGATTTTATTCTGGATTGGATCTGAGCCTTTTTGCCGAATTACTTTCATCTCTGTTTTCAGTGAGTTCTCTTTGTAAGAGTCGAAAACCACATGAACCTCACTATAATTACTGAATTTCTGACCAATCCATTTACTGAAGCTTACACCGAGGTCACAGCATGTTTTCACTGAGTTAGGTTTGTGGTAGGTATGAAGAAGTGCAATGCCATCTACTATGGCAGCTTTCTCCTGTAGTTCTTCATGCCCTTCTAAATTTGCAGCGCCTGTGCCATTATGATCATCATTTTCTTGGGCAGGGTTTGTTTGTAATGATTCTAGAGCATCCATAAGTTTGTATTTAGCTAGACAATGATGTATTCTTCCATGACCAGCAAACAACGACCTCGGCAGTGCTGAAAACTCGTAGTTACTCAAATTGGGCTTTAAATTTATGTCAGGCATGCTTTTGGATGCTATCAACAACCTCGAAATAAGAGACAGATCCATCTTCATGGCTACAGTTTTGTCTTTGAGGGTAATTTTAATTTTCTTCGCTGCTACTTTACACGTTTTAATTACGTTTTTCTTCATAGGAGCCCAAAACTGTATGCTGTTACTCTGAACTCGCTGTGAAAGGGATTTGTTGAGTATTGAAACGCTTCTTTTAGTTTCAAAACATTGTTGTCGGACAGTTCGTGATGTTTATTTTGTTCTGTATTCGGAAAGTCCATCATTCTATCAGTTTCTACTTAGATAAATGGGAAAAGTATTTCCGATGACGGCCATTTTGTTTATCGCGTGCAGCACCCGAACGCACCATTTTCGAGAGTGCCACCATCGAAATTGTGTTTCGCTAGGGTCATACGAAGAAATTGAGACCACTCCCAAACTTGCATCATCAAGGAGCCCACGGGAGCCTGGTTTTGTACATTTGACAGCCGACTATCCAACGAAATAATGAAATTATTTCAAAAGTTATAAATATGTTTTAAATTTTTTTGCAACATTCATGTCAGATATAATCTCTTTTGAATTTAGCGAGTACACAAGAATTAACCAATTATTATTTCTGCTAAATATGATATGTGGATTCTTTGAACTCTAGTTACCAGTTTTCAAATCTAACGTTTAAAAAGTTGCAGAAAACTCTCATAATTTTAAATAATATAATTACTTTTATAAGCATTTTAAAACTATGATTAGGTATATTTATTTTTTTATTTCTTTTTTCCGCAGCATCGACATCTTGGTCACTAGCCACATCGGCATTATACTGCGATCTCATTATTAGAGAGTTTCATTGTTTTTATACGTGCAGTTGTATTGATCATGAATATCGAGAATTGATAGCTAGTAAGTTCATCTATATTACATTTTTGAAAGTAAGTTCCTAGTTCTTAAGAATTTCATTATTTTTTCAAGGTTGTCAGTTGATTGGCCAAGGCATAATTGGAGCTGATCTAGAATCTTCAATCGTCTTCGATGATTATCATATTCTGGATATTCTAGTATTAGGTGTTCAACTGTTAATATTTCGTTACATATCTGACATATTGATTGTTGATTTCCTGCTAATAAGTACATATCTGTTAAATTAGTGTGGCCTATTCTTGGCCTTGTGAGTACATGTTCCCGCCTTAGAAGAACAGGTGTTATTTTCCATTTGCTCGCTTTGGGTTTAAATTATGTTAGTTTAGTGACTCCATTATTCCTCTCGTTTTGCCATTTATCTATAATTTTTTCCTTGAGGTATATTTTTATGTCCAGTAATATTACCCTCATGATTCTCTAATACTGCTTCTCTTGCCGATGTATCTGCGAGTTCATTTCCATGAATACCTAATTGACTAGGAGTCCAAATAAAAGCAACTCTTTTACCTAGAGATTCCAGCCAGTGGACTAATGCAAGAATATTTTGTAGTAGAGGCTCAGTAGTAGTATTATTGGACAGAGCACTAAGAGAATCGCTACATATAATGGTATCGTTCCAAGGAATCATTTATATCTATTTTAGAGCTTGCCATATTGCACAAAGTTCGGCAGTATATATGCTAGTTGCATTTGGCAGTGTTCAGCTACGTGTTTGATTTTCATCAAAAAGCACCCCACTCCCTGATTTAATTTGGGCCCATCTGTAAAAATTTTATATCCTTCAAATGAGCTTATTATGGTATTAAAATTACAAGCAATTATAGCTGTCTGTTGGTTTCTTTTATTTTATTTCATTCATTTTTAAAACTATATATGGAGCTATTAAAGTCCATGGAGGGATTTCGCCTTGATTTGTTTCATATGCAGATGGGAAATTTTCCATCATTTCTTTTAGTCTAACTTCCACTGATCTAGTTATAGCGTCAAGATGTAGCTAGTGGCTTTGTATTGTAAATTGAATATATCAATTCATTTTACTGAAAAGTTAGACCATTGTATAACAGTTTTCTATTCCATTTTAAAGAACTGGTAGAGCTTAGTCAATTTTTTTTAATATACCTCTAATCAACAAAAACATCCGCTTACAAATTGTTCCATCTCTCTCTTGCTTCATTAGATACCACTAACGTATGATCCGCTTATTTTGACATATTGATTTTATTTTATTACAGTGGCTGAATGATTAAAGTTTTATTATTGGAGCAATCAATAAAACGGAGATAAACCCTTATAAAAACGTACAGCAATCAACAGATGTTCTATAGTGAGGACGAAGCCAAGCAACAGGTGAACTGTTTTATTTAGAATGCCAAGGGAAGAGTGGAAAATACATCACTTTTGTGTTACATTTTATATACATATACTTAAACAAAACAGAAGTGAATATTCCACTAGACATTCATATTTTTAAAGCCAGCTTTAAAAATTAGGATTCGTGTTAACTAGTTAATATCAACAAAAAAACTGTCAAAGGGAAACTTCAAGCTAGGATGACCTAAGCAAGATTACCATTAAAATAAAATTTTAATGTTCATTGATTTTAGGCCGGCGTCCCATTAGTACATATAATTTATTCATAACGTTCAACTATTATGCCATTGTCACAGATAAATAGATGATATTGTGGGAGCTAATGGACCTCTGAGTCCCAATAATTTATATTGAAGATAATTGTTTTATTTAATAGTAATATGTCGGCAAATTTTCTTATTCCCCCTGAAAGCATTTTTGATTTGTAAAAGCTCGATAATGTACTGCGTAAATAAAAATTCCGGGATCTCCAGCACAACCAATTTTCCATGCTGTGTAGACAAGTGCTTTTGCTCAACGATAATAACACTTGAGTATGGGAACGAAAAATTGATCTATAAACCGTGAAATCGAGTTATACATGTTACACCAATTATATTGAAATTCACTTTTAAACATGTTACACCAAATTCCAGAAAAATTAACACAACCTACGTATAGCCCAGGAAAATTAGACGTACAAGGGGACAGATATAAGAAAAATATTAACAAGCTAGATTTTTGTGTGGATCTTTATTTCCGTGTTTCAAACAAAACCTCGACAGTCTCCATCAATAGCACCTCAGCAATTTTTTTTAGACAGGGTGAAAGTGGTTAAAGTGGCTTTTCACCATTATCTCGGAAACTATGAATGTTTCGAGAGAAAGGTTATTATCAAAATTATACCGCAACATTTATTTAAAAAAGGACCTTCTGATTTCTTCCGTATAACTAATCGTTTTCGAGTAAAACGTGTGCCAGAGTTGCAATATATGTAGTTCATGAAAAAATACGGTCCCTTCTGCACCACCGCGAGGATGGAGTACTACGCCCGTTTTTTTAATGTGGTGTCCTCAGTAGGGGAATAGTATATTTGTGCTATTGTTAATACTGATATTATTAATCACTATTATTAATAGAATATTGAAAACCTTATTCTCTCTCTTCCTCAACTTCTGGGGGCTCCTTTATTTCCTCTTGAGTTTCATCAATTTCAGGGGTTTCCTCTGTGCTTTCTCCTTCTATTTTGGATTCTTCCACTACTTGTACTAAGAAAGCTATGTTATCTATATCATCGTAAGCATTCAAATTGTAGTCAATTTCTTCAGGTTTTACGTTTAGATAAGACTGTCCACGGCAGTACCCGCATACCGCAGAGCAGCGAAAGCATATCTTTCTGTAACTACAGTTCGCACTTTTAGTACAATTTAGAGAATTATATTAAGTATTAAGTCAAACGCAAGTGGCAATATCATTGGAATCGGCTCCAAATTGCTAATAATCTTCCACCACAATTCTTCTGAATTTAGGCCATTATCTAGCCAATTTGGACTCGCAAATAAACTCTAAATAAATGTTGTGGTGTGATGCATGGAGTGTGCGTGGTAGATTTGATAATTTCACTGCCTTATTTAGTCTAGTCGCATTTATAAATGAATAATATATGTAAGATATAATATATTTTTCTTTCTGTGGAACACAGGCCAGAAGGAAATGAATTCCAATTTCAATAATTGGTTCTGGTTGAACTTTGGACCAATGATGTTCTACAAGATTTAATATTCATTCCAACATGGAACGTATGGCTTTTTTTGGTAGGAGAAATACCTTGCTCGGAGATGCTGAATGTCCCCAAAAAAATTATTCCATATCGAATTCGGGATTCGACATTACAAAAATGGTACATCTTAAGAACGTTTAAAGTGGTGATATGCCGTAATCGCTTTTGTTGCATACAAAAGCAACATGTCTAGGTATAGATCTATGTGAATTCCTAAAAACTTTATGTGATGTTATCTGTTGAATAGAAATAACGAATTCTGAACAACTTTCAAAATGTCCGTCCGCCTGTCCGTCTGTTAGTCCGACACGTTTCCTTGTAAGCACGATAACTGAAGAAAAAAAACTCCAATTGTATTGAAACTTGGAAAGTAAAGTAGTATTGGTTAGAGGAAGAGTCGTGTTGCCTTTGAACGGGGTCGAATATTAAATAAAAAAGATATTAATTATTTAAATTTAAGCAAAAATCATTTTTTTCGTGCTTGAAGAAAAGAATGTCTATAAAGAAAACAATCCCACCCATCTGGGGAAGGTTGTTAAAAAAAATTAGAAAAAAGAAACATAAAAAAACTAAGAGTGTAATCATTATAGAAAATTTTAAATCTTATATATGAATATTGTTACATTGCAACACTGCTATACCGGCTACGCACAAAATCCAATAATGCTTGTAAACTTAAAAGTAGTAAATTTGTCACAAATTCTTGGCGGCTTAATTCATTCGCAGTAAACAAGGCCAAGGCCACTCGCTAATATAAACTAACATTGTTTATTTACGATAAAACTGAAAAGAGTATTCTACAGAATGTGCAGCAATTATATAAAAAGTGTAGTAGATCGGCGAAAAATATAAGGGTTAGTTTGTTTCTAAATCTGTTTACATTTTCTTTTAACTAATCCTGACGAATTCTACAATACAGGCAAAATTGATATCAGTAACAAACGCTTTAGCAGCAAATATAAGAAAGCCTCATAAACATAATGTGATTTTCCAAATATTAGTGTCACGAATGCTCAGAATTCAATCGACAAAATGGTAGCCTAGTAATATAAAAAGTATAAACTGACAGCTTATTATTTGATTAAGTCCCTAGTGTTTTAGCACAAGGGATTTAATCTTCGATAATATGCTGTATATTTACATGAATTATATTACTTCTAGCAATCTAGATTAAAAAATATGAAACCAACACATTTTTAGGTCATATTTAGCCGTATCTATTAGAACAAAACAATTGGCATTTGCAGTTTTCATATCTTACACATATTTCGTTATTTCAAATTAACTCCAAGCAAAAGACATCCAATGGTTTATTTTCCCATTTCTATAACAAAAACATTGTCTGTTAAGTTAGCAAGGAAATGAGTGCATTAAGGTGTTTATTTTAAACTCATGCAATACTACTGCTATTAAGAACAATTATTGAAGCAAATGAAACTGAAATATATTTACAAACAGGATGTAACAAACTTGAATGATGTAAATGCACTTTCTTGCTTCAGTCTATTTCTATTTTAAAACGCCCTGCAGAATATCCGCAGTAACAATTTGCAATTGTTTCCGACTGTGAGAGAAATCTATAGTGACTCGATATACAAAGGATTTATCAAAACGAATAATGAGATGTACCAATACATTTTCTTCGGAAAAATTCTTCAAGGGGTACAGTAGTCTTTACATCAATGCTTAAATTGGTGCCACTTTAGGTATGTTGAACTTCATGAAACAACAGTAAACAACACACCTACATTAAATCATTCATTTTAGAGTTTTTATTTCATGACATAACCAGAATATAGGTTATCGATAGAATGCAAAGATTGGGAATTTCTTTTCTATTGTTCACAGATTATTTTTCTACTGTTTACAAACTCTTATAAATTGATCACGTGTAAATGTTTTTTCAATATGAAACACATTCATAAATTTCTCAATATGTTTTTCGCAAACATGAAATACATAAAAAGGTACGTAAATGCATACATAACTCACATAAAACAGTCATACATTCACACTTGTACGAAGTTCTGATTCAAGCAAATTGTTTAAGATTTGTTGTAACTTCTCGACGTAAACTGGGTGTACATGCACATTTTTATCTCGGCTATGAGAGCGGGGAGGGTCAGGGTTTTAAGTGGCTTAGCCCACCCCTATGTTAGTATAGCTAAGTTAGTTAAGCGTTAAACATGTAAATAGTTCGTAGATTATAAGTTAAACATTAAGCTACAAAAGTTGGATGTATACACTGTGTTGATAATAAACTTGTAAAAGCCAAACAGTATTTATTAATCACCATTGGACGGTTCAGTTTCTCACCCTGAAAGAAACACAAATTTATTTATATGCATTTTAACATTTTCTTCTGCTAAAAGCGTAAAAAAATATTAACAACATAAAAAAAGTACATTAATGCATACGTAGCACACATAACACAGACATACATACATACACAAGTGGAAGAAGTTATTTGCGAGCAGCATTATCTGTATACATTCAATAATTTTTTAAAGAGTGAAAGCATTGAAGAATATAAAATATATAAAAAAGTACATAACACTTACGTACATGAACAAACAAACAAACAAACAAAACATACTTTGAAGTTGATGCAATGGAGTCAAAGAATTATTTATTATTATTATAAGTTACATTGGTCATATAGTGAAATAAATTTAAAATTACATAAAAATTATTAAAAATAAATCAAATATATTTAATATATTGATAATATCTACAGGTAAAAACCAATAATATGGAAAAAGAAGCATTTAAAAATCTATAGAAACATTAAATAAACCTTGTTTACTGCAACTAACTATTCAAAATGTTCTCCGGGGACCGCATAAAAATAATATTTTATCCACCACCATTCTTTGGTCCCTTTTGCGAACATTTTAAACATCATGTATATGTTTGTCTTGACATAGACAATATAATTTTTGTCCACTACCCATTCTATATTTAATTATATTTATTATAATCGTTAATTAAAAATAAAACGTCGTTAATAATTAATTACCATTTTCAATTTCCTTTTCGCAGCGTTCTAAGATTTATTACAATCATAAAATTTTTAGCATCTCATGCATAATGCTAATAAAATTTAATTAGGAACTTAATGTATTTTTGTAAAATATAATTAAACAGATGCATAGAGTTGACATTTTATTCTTTTTTAATATGTGGGTAATAATAACAATATTTATTCGCATGGAGCGGTACATGATCAGATAAAAATCGACAGTGCCTACAGGATATATAAATGCAAAATTCATATAATACATACAAAATTTAAATAAATATAAGGACAAAAAACATAAAATTATATTTTGAAAATTACAAATATTACAAATAATGTATATAATATAATTTACATTTAAATGTAATGTGAGGCGAGTCAAATTTAAAATTACTACCTACCTGTGTTAAAAAAATAAGACAATATGTTACTGTTAATAAAAAGAAGCAGATGAAAATTCATCAATAACTATGAAAACATTCACTAATCAACATAATTTTGATACATTTTTTTAAAGCTATCACAAATTTCCACTTTTTTCAAATCAGTGAGTTGATAATTTATGATACAATTTGTGGTTTGGTGGATGCTTATAATATGTAGTTGTAGTATGGTGTGCAATACGCAATAAGGCACTGTGTCCATGCTGTGGTCACGTAGACAGGAATTGCTGTTAAACAAATGTTAATGGCTTTTGACAAATGTTACTACACATTTGCGAGGCTAAATTGATGGGGCCGTCAAAAATAATACTGACCCTCAAGGTTTTTTCTTCTTGGCCGTTTTGCGCCATCACGTCACAATTTTGAGAAAACCTAACATAAAAGTGCTAACGATGCCATTTCTGCCTATATTCGTGCCCTAATAACTGCATTGCGCTACGAGATTGAGTAAAGTAGACCAGACCATCTTATTTATCTCTTCAAAATCTTCAAAAACAAATAGTAACAGTAAACAAAAGATAACTACAGATGGCGCAAATATTATTTTATTTCTAAGAAAGACTGGAATATATACAGTAAATCGAACCTAAATAGCTAATTCCAAAGAATTTTGACTCACTGAATACAATGCCGTTACCCATTTTACTCTATGAGGTCAGCGTTTTGCTGCAGTCAAACAGATAAAACGATATTATAAAAATTTTATTTTATCCATTTTAAGATAATGTTTTCTCAAAATTCTGACCCGATAGAGCAAAACGAGTAACGGCATTGTGTTCAGCTCATCAAAATCCTATGGAATTAGCTATTTAGGTCCGATTTACTTATATATATACTGACAACAAGAATTCTAGTATTTCTTGCTAAATTCGAAAATAAAATAATGTTTGCGCCATCTATAGTTATGTTTCTTTTATTGTTTATTAGCCCAGGCGGTGTAGCCAATTTTGACTATGAATCTCAAACATGTTCGGAGGGAGATGATTTATTTTTTTATGAGTTTTATGAAATGTCTCTACAAACATTTTTATTAATGTCACAGAATTTCCGTAAAAAAATATTGAAGTAGATGTAGTGGAGCAATCGAGGTGCGAATCTGCGTATAGCACATAATTGCAAAATATTACCTCAGGTACGAAACATATTGTGAAAATGGCATTATTGAACAATATTTGTTAGAGGAAATAATATAAAATAATTATTATAATTGACATTTAATCTTTAAAAAGTCATACATAACATAATAGCAGTAAGAGGAGCGAAGCCGACGCTTCCGCGCCGGCACCTGAATACAGTGCTTTGTATTGTTATACAGGTAGACAAATGTGCCTTTTCACTATATTATATGTATACATGATACTTTTGTTTACTTGTTTTGTAAGTATCAAAATTTGGATCATATTTCATTGCGAACTACATTCACGAGACTGTAAACATCGGTATTTTGGCTTATCACGTGATTTAGAAAAACATGTAAAATTATATAATTCTTTTTTTGAATATTTGAAAAGCTATGTTTTTTTTACTTTATAACTGAATTGATTTTATGTATCTAAGTGATTTTGTTCTGAATTCCGATATCATGTATATACATTTATTCTACAGATTCTGAAATTGCAAAATTATAATATTTTCAAAAGTAACTTAAGCAAATGTAAGTTAATGAAGTTGAAACTGACACATTTCTCGAAAGTTTTGCGAAGACCAAAAAAAATTCGAATATTTCCTAGGGATTATCATACAATATTCAAAAATGGGGTCATTTTCTAAATATAATATACAGGGTGTAATTAGTTTCATGTCATTAAAAAACTGGTGATAGGGACCGACTAGATAAACAAAAAACCTTTTTTCTCTTGAGGCACTTTGAAGAAACTGACCTAGGTTTAAACATTTAATATTAAGGTAGGAAAAGAAACATGAGTATGCAGAGTTCTCGTTTTCACTTCGCTATTTCAGAGAGATTCTATCCATTTTTCAGCTATTTATGAGGTTAGGGACGCATTCCGATGCGATGGGAGATTTCTTCATACACAGGCATACAACAACAAACATTTTTGTTTGTTTTTGTGTATCTGCGTATGACAAAATTTCGATCTGCCATATTTTTTTATTGGCTTTACCAAACTTAGTAGGCATGTTTCACTAATAGAGGTCTTCACTCTTCATGAATCAGTACGCAAACGAAATTTGCTCTTTGTCTCTTATGGAATTTTCCTAAAACTATCGCCCTGTACACAGATTCTGGCAATTTTCAATACCGAATTTAAAAATACTCTAATCACGTATTTAAGCGATGTAATTAGTTTATTTGGCACACTTTTAATGACTTGAGAATTAACAACTGAGTTTCACAATAAATCAATTTAAAAAATATTTAGGAACCTTCCGGCTACAAAAACATAAGTAATTACAAGGTGACTCTATTAAAATTTGTTACAACGATATTATGTCGTTTGCCAAAATAGTAAAACGATAAAAATGTCAACAAGCATTTAAAAATATTAAATTCTTTAGAACAAGTACAAAAGAGAAACAATTATAGAAGTGTAGTAATTGAGGAGATAACGCACCTAGTATTCAGTTTAATTAATTAAAAATCATTTTATTAAAAATAATTACACAAAATAAAGATAAAGATAACACACTTAAAATGTAATGACCACAAATAATACAAAAAAACTAACAACAAATTTGTTTCAAAATGTCTGCCTCCAACTTCTACATAATATCCTAGTATATGTAATTAAACCATTCTAGAGCCATTAAAGATGTGCCACAATACTAACTATTGTGGCACATCTTTAATGGTTCTAGAATTAACAGCTAAATTTCGCAACAAGTCACGCGTGTAATTACTAATGTTTTTGTAGCCGGAACGCTCCCAAATATGAATGAAATTGACAGATACATACACGTTTTCACTTGTATTTTTTGACTTACGGTTTTCAATTTCTTCATCAATTTTAACAAACTCTACCTCTTGGAAAAATTCCTTTAGTACACTGCAAAAAATTTTGGTGTAAATTTACCCCAAAAATAGGAGGCAACTTTTCTACCTCCTATTTTTGGGGTGAAATTACTTTCATATGTAAAGTTACATGTCAAAGGTAAATTTAAATTTCTGAGTTAATTTCAAGTGAAAAGTTACACACAGACGTGTAATAGTACCGAGGAATCTTACACAATATTTGGTAAAAATACCCATGAAATTTACATTAAACCGGTAAAATTCAAACGGAAATGTAAAATTTACCAGGAAAATTACGGAGTTCGGGTAAAATTATAGAGCAAACTTACATGTTAGAGGTAATAATGACCTGTAAAAATACAGATTAATTTTACATGATGTCGGTAAAAACACTGTTGAAATTTGCATTAAACCGGTAAAATTCAAACGAAAATGTAAAATTTACTGGAAAAATTACAGAGCAGAATTACATGTAGATGTAATAATAATCGAAAATGTCAGTTAAAACTATGTCAAATGTCGCTACATAGAGGTAAGCATGTCTATTTATTATATATAAATATACCTACCTATAATTAATTAAGTACAGGCGCACATTTACGTAAATTTAATAAAGGGATAAAGTTTTTATTCTAACAAATTGAATATGTTTCAAGGAATTGAAATAGTGAAAATTAAACATTCCTTATTTGAAATAAGTCGCTTTCCTAATGATTAACTTATTAAACCCTGTGTAATTAAAATTTTACTCAGAATTTTAAATACTTATATGAAAATTGCAAATGATCCCAAAAATTGAAGGCAAAAAAATTGCCTCCTATTTAAAAATATTGGCGCATTGTGGACCCCATCAAAAATATTTCATATTATATTAAATCTTCACAAAAAAAATTCTAATACTTACCTATTTACATCAAAATGACCGTCTTTTTCATTAGTTCTGAGCGTCAAAAGTTATTTTTCTTGCACACCGACCGTGCCAAGGAAAACAAAAACAAATATTTAGAAAGATTTTTTTGCACGTTTTTCAAAAATAAATAACTTTTGAGACTCAATACCACACATAAATTATAGACTTCTAATGCTGGTTTTAGAAAAAACAATTTCGACGTTTTATGAGATGCTAAGCCTATTTCAATAATGTATACGATTTGTATATAAAGTTTGTATTTTGCACGAGATTTTATAAAAAGGGTCACTTTATATAGGTACTTGTTGCATAAATAACCATTGACATAATGCTAAGCATAAACAATTAGATGCATTGAAAAATTACTTTACATTAATTGCTATAATTCCAAAGATATTTACACTTAAGGTACTATCACTTGATCGCATCCTTGAGATATTCTTCTGAAATAAAGATGTTAATATCAAAATAATAACTAAACACATTAAGGGAAAAATATATAAGTATATTAGAACATTTGTTAATACAACTGTATGAGTATGTTATACAATGTATGTGAAGAAACTAAAGTTGAAATATTTTATTAAATTATTATTAAACAATGACCCGTTTTTAAAATTTAATGAGCGTTAAGTAGACCCATTGTAGCAAAGTTAAAAAAATACTTTTAAAAATCGGCTACCAACTGATGAGGGGGACAACATTTGGGATAAACACGATTCTCAACCACTCTGTGGTATGTCGTTCAGGAAAAACATCTGTACAATTCATTTTTATTTGCCATAAAACATCGAACTTGTCCAGTGTACACAAAAGTAGAAAATCCCTTACATTAATATGGCAAAATATGTTATTTGAGGGTTCCAAGGAAAACCTGTATACCTATAGATAATTAAAACTAACCAGAAATAACACGAAATAAGCAATAAATTTTAATAAAAATTTAGAACTCCCGCCAATTAGTTACCAGTCAGAGTGACGTATGTCAATTGTTTTAATCCTTGTGTAGTATTTAATCTTTTCAAAAGATCTACAGCGGATAGATAATTTTCATCCTCAAATGCAAACTTTAAACTTTTTCACTTAGGCTTTTATTAAAATTTTAATGCAAACACTGATGTTATTTATGATTTTCTAATAGGTACATATCACAGTGAATTCATTGTCGCCAATAAAGTGAAGTGAAACTAATACTCTGCTAATTACTTACCTTTGTTTGACACTGATGACTGAGGGTATGACATTGTGCTGGGATATTTGTAAAATTAGGGTGTATTTTGACTATTTGACACTATACCGTGATCCAAATACGGGTAACACACCAAAAACTAACTAATCGCGTATTGAAGTGTACCTAATACAATCTATTGATGGTGTTTTACTATGTACATAAAATAAAGGTAAGGTGTTGATAATGCCCCCTCGCGGAAGATACTGCAAGGAAATGATGCATCATAGATGGTAAATATAAAATGCCACTGTGTAAAATTCCATACACGTAGATGATACTGTACTCCAGAAATGTAGGAATTTTACTAACACACAAGGTAAATGTACAATGATCCTGTGAAACATTACCTCTAAATTGATTTACCAGGGAGCTTTACCCAAAATATTGGGTAAACAAAATGTTTCACTCTTTTTGATGGTAAAGTTACATTAAAGTTATTTGTAATTATTACACGCAACTACGGTAAATTTACCTCCATTTCTTACAGTGTTCACCAAAAACTGGAATATTACATTAATGCAAGGGAATATTACACAAATACAAGGACATAATGCACCGTAAGTGGTAAGTATACAAAGCCACTGTGTAAAACTCCATACATAGAGGTTACTGTACACTAAAAATATAGGAATTTTCCTAACACACAAAGTAAATGTACAGTGATTTTGTGGAACGCTGCCTCTAAATTGATTTACCGAGGAGGTTTACCCTAAATATTGGGTAAACAGAATTTTACACTCTTTTTGCTGGTAAAGTTACCTTAAAAATATGTGTAATTATTACACACAACAAGGGTAAATTTACTCCCATTTTTTACAGTGTAATTAATTGACGGCGACGCGTTCTATAAACAACTTTTGTTTCGTAGCCAGGTATCGGACGTCCTAGCTCTTAGCATGCTTTCTTCAAATACAAGACGAAGAGTATATTGCATTTCTAAAACTGGTAATATTGCTCGTAGAGTAAAGTTTTCATATCACCGTGTTGGTGGTTGAATTCTAAACAACTCTCAAAATGTTAGTGTTAGCTAGAGGAAGAAATCGATTTTTTTTAACAAAATCGATTAATACATTAGATATACTTATGCACATTATTCGCAGATTTTTTTTTGTAATTAGTGTTAAATTTAAACATTTTTTGTTTAATTACAAAACATTAAAATAATTGATGATTTTTTTTTATTGATCGATTTTGTTCAAAAACAATACAGTTCTGTTCTAGCTAACACTAACTTACTATCCAAGTTTCAATACTTCTTAAGTTGTCGTGCTTACAAGAAACGTGACGGGCGGACAGACGGACAAATAGACGGATTGACATTTTGAAAGTTGTTCAGAATTCGATCACCAACACAGTGATATGAAATTTTTTTCTCTCCGAGCGATATTACCGGTTTATGAAATGTGCCTATCGAATGCAATATACTCTTCGTTTTGTATTTGCGAAGAGTGTAATAAGAAGTTATTAATTATTTAAAATTGGAACATAATGAGTATTATAGAAATATGGCACATGAAGATGGTCCTCTGAAAAAGACGACGAAAAGAAAGAAAAAAAAAGAGATGTATGAAAGTGCCCCTTCGAAAAAAGGAAAGAAGACGAAAGGAAAGGAAAAAGAAAAAAAGAAGAGATACAATCCCAACTAAGCGAAGAAGGCCGGGAGGAAGCTGATGAAAACATAAGAATTGAATTAGAATCAGATTGTGGCGATTAGAACGTAAATAAATAAAATATTCTGTGATCATTTATTTAACAAACCTTTATAAATATTTGGTGGCTAAACAATTTAACCGTGTTTTTTTTTTGAAAAATGCACAATCTCGAAATATGACTTAAAGTTCTCAAGAAACATACGTTTTGTACATATATTGACCATTAAACAAATTTTAGAATTATCGCTCGGAATTACAGAAAAGTTGTTGACTTTGATTGAGCCTACTGAATAATTTTACTTTAAGCACTTTATACCCTTTTGCTTCCAACCCCTTAAAAAAAAATCGGTAAGGATATTTACACAGAACTTCCCTCTTTATTTGGGCATGGCGGTAACTCTAAAAAAATTAATAATTACGAAATGACAGAAAATAATAATCGGAATAAAGTTATCACTATTATTACAAAGGAAACCTTATAAGTTTTGGTCAAAAAAATATACAGAGTGCTCATCCAACAGCAAAAGTTCAATACTAAATAACAGGTGCCAAATATGGAAGGCTTGCGCAAATACCTTTACAAATGTCCACCATGACTGAATTATTTCTTAGGATGACCACCCTGTACATTTTTCACTAAAAGTGTAATAGGTGCATATGCCAAATATTATTGCCATATGTCACATTTTCAATTCCACATTCACGTAGTGGAGTGGAAGTACAGTCGTGGTTAAAAAATGTCACTTTTTATTGAAATTTTTCAAAAATGTTGGTAAAAATGTTTTCAAAATTTGCTTCTTCTGAAATAGGTTTAGAATGTCATGAAACGTCTAAATTTTAAATTTGAGCGTAAAGGAAAGTTTCCTTCTATTCTATAGTAGTGGTAATTTTTTTTTTAAATAGGTTTAGAATGCGATGAAACGTGAACATTTTAAATTTGAGCAAAGAAAAAATATTTTTCCATCTATTTTAGTGGTAAAAATGTTTCAAAAATGTTGGTGAAAAAATTTTTATTTTTTTTTCTGAAATAGGTTTAGAATGTCATGAAACGTGAAAATTTTAAATATGAGCAAAAAAAATTGTTTCCATCTATTCTAGTCTTTTCCAAAATGGTAAAAAAATGTTGCAATTTTTTTTTCCGAAACAGGTTTGGAATGTCAGGAAAGGTAGAAATTTTAAATTTGAGAAAAAAAATTCATCTGTTCTATAGTAAGTAGTGATAAATAGATTATAATTTGTTTTCAAAAACATTTTTAATCATTTCAAGAAAATTTTTAAATTTGTTTGAATAGGTTTAGAATGCCATGGAAACGGGGAAATTTTAAATTTGAACAAAGAAAAAAAAATTCCATCTGTTTTAGTGGTAAAAATTTTTTCACAACTGTTGGTGAAAAAAATGTTCAATTTTTTTTCCGAAATAGGATAGGTGTCGTGAAACGTGGAAATTTTAAATTTGAACAAAAAAAATGTTTTCATTATTTATTCCCTTTAGACGGTCCACACTGTATATTTTCCAGTGAAAGTTTAACCATTTCTTCGCTGACCGTAGGGTCAACTATCTACTAAATTTAACTGCTCTCCGTCAAGTAGTTTTTTTAGTTAATGCACCAACGGACAGACAGACAGACGGAATTGAAACACCTATATTTTCGTAATCTACGTGATTTGAAACGGCAAAATCCGAAAAAATCTCGGAGGATCATTTTTTCTCAAATACAATACTTCCCTTCGGTATGCGAGGGAAGTAAAAATAATAATTTTTTTCTGTTTTTTAATGAAGCGAAAATCGTTTAAAACTAATATTATTAACAAAAAAGAAACTGCGAAGAATATCCTATAGAATGTGCAACCGGCACGGTAACTCAGTCTGCTAAGCGTCTTAGTGGCGAACGCGCTTAGTCAGACTGCCTAACGTGTACTGGGTTCGATCCTTAGCACCGGCACGGGCAATGTTGGTGGGTAATGGATGTTGTCTGCGTTTTTCAAATGTGTAACACCCCCTTCCGGACAGCCTATGAGCGGCTTTGGATTTGGGGGTTGTCTATTGAGTGTGGTTTTTATGTTTATGTATGTTTAAATTATATAAAAAGTGCAGTAAATCGACGAAAAGTATAATAGTTAGTTTGTTTGACTTCTGTTACACGATCGTGATTGTAAATTTGACAGTCAGTTTGATATTAAGAATATTTTTGTAAAATTGCATAAATACACCGTTGTAGTACCTAAATATAAACAGAAATAATACTTGAATTTGTAATATGTTTTATTTTGTTTCTAGTTCAACTGAGAGTAAATTAAATCAATATTATTATATTATATAATTTAATCAGTGTGAAACTGTTCTCATTGACTGAAATTTAAAAATTCTCGAAATGTCATTGGTTTACAATTTATCAGGAAAATAATCATTACAAAAGAATGAGATAGCTAAGACGATAGTTCTCAATTCCATGATCATCTTCGACCAATATAATTTTTGATATCACAGTATTTATTTTCAATATTGTTATACCTCCATGAGTATACTCAACAATACAAATGGCTAACTGTACCAATTAGAATTCATTCTTTCCCAAAAAGAAACTCACGTTTTGTTTGTAATCTGGGAATTCGCGAGATAAGTTCTGTAATAAATTTTAACAGCTAACTGTAATTACGAGAAGGTGTGAAAGCCAAACACAATTTAAAACAAATGTTCAAATTATATGATTTCACCGCCTGTGAAGTCCAAGGGAAAATGAATTCGTGTTTTACATAATAAACAGTTGTCAGTGTAATTAACCGAACTTCCTCTTAAATTGGCTCCTTTATCTGTTTTAAATTATCAGGGCTTCTCTTTATAAATAACACTGTTTCTTTAAGCATCAATTACCGGTTCGTGTTATTGAAAAGGTTTTAATATTTAACTAGACGCCATTTGTTTAGACAGTGTGTACACCAAATACATGAATGTGAAAATTATGAAAAAAAATATAAAATAATAATAGCAAATAAACATTGCAATGCGACGGAGGACTTAATTGAGCCGTCTAGATGCAAAACCCGCTAAGTCACAAAAACACAAAAATTGAGTTATATGCGGTCTCGTTTCAATATAGTAAATAGGTATGTATCTAAAGAGCAGTAATTGTCAAAATCCGCCGTTTTGTTAGTAAAAATCTATATAGAAAAACTTGTTCATTTGCAAAATATCTCCAAGTCCATTAACGTTTAACTACATAGTCCGCCAAGTCGCAATCGACCAATGGTAGCAGTTTATTTTGAATGGCGTGATCAGGCGTGATAGAATTTCACTTGCATTGTACAGTCGTTACAATTATCTTGCTTGTTGTGCTGTGCTTTTATAATTATAAAAACTAAAATTTAGTAAATATGGAAATTGAACATGTATTGAAAATCACAAAAACGCCCCCTGAACACAGTCGTAAAAGAGCTGTCCAAAAGGAAAAGCACAAGCGGAATGTTGTGAAGCAATTACGGTAAGCGAAACAATTTTTACTTTATGACCATCATTCTAACTGTGTTTAATATAGTTATTCACCAGGAGAATTACCAAAGGATCCTTCCTGTAAGCATAAATCTGGGAAAATGAAATGCAAGAGTCTTTCTATGGCTGACATAAAATTTTTTCTATAAAGAAAAAGATAAAATAAAACAGGATACAATAATTTATAAGTACTGTTTTGCTTCCAAGCCGAATAGATCACGTGTACGAAATAATACTAGAGGAAAGAAAGGTCTGACTATAATTTATAATGTGTTCAATAAAAATAAGGAATTGGTTAGAGTATGCAGAGAATCGTTTCTTGGAATACGGAATTTAAAGAAAGATAGGGTTCAGTTAGTTTTGAGAAACTATAATTTAATTGATGGAGGTCTTCCAGTGGAAAAGAGGGGCGTTAACAGAATTGGATATAAAAATGACAATAAAAAACAAGCAATATCTCAATTTCTTGAAAATTTACAGTGTACTGAATCACATTACTGTCGAAGCCGAACTATTGCACGCGTTTATTTGAGCTGTCAACTAAATATTCGAAAACTCTACAAATTATACAATAATTCAACAGAGCAACATCTTCAAGTTAAAGAATCGTACTTCGGAAATTACTTGAACAAAAATTATAATATTGGCTTTGGAACTCCTCAGAAAGACGTATGTTCTATGTGTTGCCAATTCAAAGAAAATTTAAAAAAACAAACTGATCCAAAAATAAAAAATGAGATGTTAATGAAGCAGCGGGTTCATAAGTTGAAAGCTAATGCATTTTTTGCCTTTTTGAAAGAAACTTGTGATCATGTGTGTTCTGTTTCATTTGATTGTCAGAAAAATCTAGCACTACCTCGTCTTCCAGATTCCAGTGCATACTTTTCACAACAATACAACTTGTATAACTTTACCGTAGTAAGAGGCTCTTCGCAATCAAAGTTAAACCTTCAAAATGTAACATCATTTTTATGGACCGATGTGGATCTGCCCAAAAATTCAAGTGTCATAGTTTCTGCCCTTTATCATTTTCTACAAGGTGAAGATTTTGATCCCCTCATTACTACAATCCGCTTGTTTGCCGATGGATGCGCGGGTCAAAACAAAAATACTATTATGATTACAATGTTGTCAGTTTGGTTACTGAGAAATGCCCCTGCAAGTATTAACAAAATAGAATTAATTTTCCCCATTGTAGGACATTCGTTCATGCCGCCTGATAGGGTTTTCGGAAACATAGAACGAGTTATTAAAAAGACTCCTTGCATTTCCAATCCAGGAGAGTATTACAAAATCATCGAACAATTTTCTAAAATAAAAGTTATAAATAAGGATTGGACTGCTTTTGATTGGAAAAAGGAGAATGAGGATGTTGTCAAGCCACCTGGCAATTGGCATTTTCAGTTTAATGCTTCGAAAAGATTTATAATATAAAAAGAACAAAATTCTGTAGTTATCCGGGGTGAACCACATTATCGCTCTGACATTGGAGTTGCTAAAGGAGTCTGCAAACGTGGCAAAAATTTGTTGTTAATAAATCCTGAGAGACTAATTACGGGACTAAAATTAAACAAAGAAAAAGATGCGTCCATTTGCAAATTATTATCCAAACATTATGGAAATGATTGGAAATCTTTGCGGGAATTGCATTTTTATAGGAATGCAGTCGAGAAAATTCTAGATGAAGAGACTCGTTCTTCGACATACACAAGCCAAGCCGAATGTATTCCATTGCCAGAAGATGAAACACAAATTATTTAATTAATTTGTTACATATTTCTACGTTAGAACTTATTGTGTTTAGTTCAGAATTTATTATTGTTTTGTAAATTTAAATTAGAAAGCCAATAAAAGTTCGTAGCAAAACCCGCCATTTTTACTATTATTTTCAAAAGCCGCCAAGTCCATTTTTAATTTGCATTTTATACAATTTAGAGACATCTGTGATTATTTCTTTAGACTATACTAGATTACACGAATTATTTTCCATTTAGTTAACCAATTAGTTTACTGAAACAGTTTCCTGCAAATTAGAAAACAGTTTTCTCTATTTATCTCAAAACGCGATTAATGTGACTTGGCGAGTTCTGCATCTAGACGGCTCTTATAACGATTAAAAATAGTTTCAGGAACGTTCTTGCTTTGTATTAAATAGATTATTCATTTATCAAATAAAAGAAACCGCTTAGTTTCAAGTTAATTTTAAACAAATATGATTTTATTAGTGTTTGTTAGGAAGTAATTAATACAAAAGAATTAGTACTAATGGAGAGTTCAGAGTGAATAAAAATGATTTTAGCGATATTCCAGCTTTATATTAATTACACAACCACACAAAAAGAAAGTTTGGTGACGTACTATTGAATATTCCGATGTACTTTGACGCGTGGAATCCTTTGTGATCGAATATGCTTTATGTCATCTAATGTTTCTAACATTGAAAAAAAAAAACGTTAATGATTGGGTACAATACGGTTCAAGTAAAGTCCTTCATAACAGGAGTGAGTGTGTTTATAATACGTGTTTCGATCAGCTCTATTCGAACCTGAGATCAGAGTTCCGAATGATCACGTTAAAAATATTTTCAATCGCATAACATTGCATTGGTACAGTAATCACCAGTGATCGGAATTCGGGTTTAATTTTTAAATTTGTCTTTACAAGGATTTATTAAAGTATACCTACTAAATAAAATAAATAAGCACAGATGTTTTGTCAATGAAAAATAAATAAATTTTGATTTATTGCTCGTGTAATATAAATTATATAATCTATTTAGACAAAAAAACGCTACTTAAGAAACAGAGCGCGTAAAAAATGCACACCTGCAACACGTGGCCGACACGCTTGCAATACACCCCAAACATTATTTACTATTTACTCGCTATTAAATTGAATGGACTTGGCACAGGCCAGGGCCTAGTTTATAATTGTGTTTACTGAAAGAACGACTTATTATTCAATATGCCTTTTTTTAGTCCGAGGAAAATTACGGTCGGAAATGGATTAAACCTTACAAAGAAATACATTTTGATGGCGAAAAAATAATTTGTAATATTTGTGGTCATAATAAGGTGTATATGGAGAAATGTTGGTGTAAAACGTGTAAATAGCTGTACAGACACACACGAGTGAAATACAAAAAAGGAAAATAGTTTTATTTCGATTTGGCTTTTTGGTTAATACGTTTAAATCTTCCAGGGAGTGTACTAAATGAGTTCATTTTACACATTTTGTAAAAAAATATTGCGTGGGGCAATATGTTCCAAGTGAAAGCCTGCTTCGTAAAAAAATTCTCAGCGAACTAAATAAAGAAAATCTCGAAGGTATTCGGAGTCATCTTCAAAATGGCTGGTTTTAGGTTACAATAGACGACAGGTGGCAGACTTTTTATGAAATAAAGTTGCCAATTTATTAGTTACAGAATTACATGTTGATGGTCCTGGCAAGTGCCATTTAATAGCTTCCAAGGTATTAGAAACAGTTAATGGCAAGTCAGTGTTTAACTTTTTTGGCAACACTTTAAAATGGCTTTGGCAAGACTTGGCTGAACAAAACTTAAAGAAAGTTGTTGCTTTTACTAGTGATTCAGTGTCGTATATGTTAAGTGCTGGAAAAAAGAATAAAAGGAAATGCCCACAAGAGTTACATGTTACTTGTTTAGTGCATGCATTACACCGCGTATGCCAAAAAGTAAGAGAATGTTTCACAAATGTTGACAAACTTATTGCTAATATAAAGAAAACTTTTCTAAATGCCGCTAGTAGGATCAAATATTTCCAAGAATAATGTGCCGTTTCCTCCAAAACCAGTGATCACACTTTGGGGAACATAGATAAACGCGGCATGTTACTACCATATTAACTTCAGCTCAGTAAAGGAAGTTGCAGAAACCTTAAATGAAGAAGCTAATGCGATTAAGCATGAAAAAAATTTAAGAAAACCTTCAATGTCCAAATTTGTCCTTGGAAGAAACATTTAACAAACTAGATACTGTTCAATAAACAATTAATGAAATTCCGGGTGCAACTTGTGAGGTTATATCAAAAAAGTGGGTTGCAGTTTAGATATGTTGTTTCCCTCACTCCTGTGGAGTGCGAAAGATCATTTTCGACTTTACAGTGGATATTTACTGTTAAAAAAAATCATCTCTCATAATTTTTTTTAAAATACTACTATACTTTGAAACTATGAACACTCAGTAAAAGTATAAAGTTTGAAACTTGAAAATGCTGTGTGAATTTATAACAATTTATGTGTGAGATATGTTTACGTACACTTATTATGCCAAAATACATCATAAACTCATAAGGTAGATTTGTATTACGTTTAAATTTGTAAGAGAGAACAAACTTACATTTAATATTTTGATAATTTAAAATTTCATATATATGCGCCACTAGAATTACACCCAAATTCCGATCACCGATAATCACCGCTAGCAAGCCGGTGAGTTTTCGCATTTTTTGCGACTTTTTGCTGTTAAAAACTTGTTTGACGTAATCATTCGAAATTTTGGTATGAGGTTCGAACATAACTTGTCGAAAATTTGTATCAAGAACACTTTTACCCCTTTTATGAAGGATTTTAGGAAAACTGTACACTGATCAATTTTAACTTTTTTTTATTTATGAGAAATTTGGACGACGTGGACAAAATTAGACCAAAAATTCGTATTCAGCCGTCAAAATACATCGTATTAGTACAATTTAATTTCAATTCAATTTATTTCAGTTTTGTGTGGCTGTGTTATCACAAATGTTTAATAATAATAAACGTTTATATAAACTTAACCCGTTAGTCCAATTATATTAGATCTAAAATCGGCGAGTAGAGGAAACAAATTATAATGATTTGTCATTTAGTAATTATAGCATCAGAGGGCGACAATTAAGAACCGAGAAAGTTCCCATTGTGTACGGTTCAGCTTCCCTCTAAAAAGGAAAAAGTTATCGCCACGCGGTAGTTTTGTGAATTCTCTCATGAAATGGTTGGTCCTGTCATAGAACTCAGGACGCGTTCTCTAATGAAAATATTTGAAACTAAGTAAAATTATAAAAAAATTTAAAAAAATGTGATAAAACGTGATAAAATGGAAAATAACTTGAAAAATTATGTTTCACAAACTGCAACTATATTCAACTTTCAAAGCAGTGTTATAGAAATTAAAGGGAAATTTGGTCTTGGAGAAAGTTTTTAATAACTACCTGTAACGTGCGGAATGCGCAAAAGCATGCTTTGTTACATTTTCTAACATTTATTAGAACATTTCTAATAATCGAAAATTTTAGACTCCTATCGTTTGGTACTATTACGAACTATTCCTATACAGATGAGAAATTGTCAGAAGCATATGCTTACTACTCAGGATAATAGATGGCGTACGCTCGATAATATTCAAATTAAATTAGATAAATAAATCAAACTAACTTTAAAATGAAGTTGAGTAGGTTAAACTATAATTAAAATAAAGTCTGTTGGCCACATGAGAATGTACAAATATAGATCCTCTATTTAATTTAATATTCCCTTAATAAAAGAGAACTACTTTTTGGGCAGGGCAACGTGACTACCGGTCCGAGAAATATGTAACGATACGCCGCGATAGGTTAAACTTTTTCTCTTTAACTTGAGCCGTCAATCGAGATGGTCGTATTTGAAATTTTGTTAAACCTCTAAGGGGGATATTAAGATGGAGAAACCTTATAGACGTACAAGGCAATTGTTTGAAATAATTATATATCGTTAAATACCATCTAACGTTTAAAAATATTGTTTTTGGTTTTTCCATAAAATTACAAATTTGCTTTTAACGTCGAAGTATGTCGATGTTACACTTTTGCTTTAAGCAAGATAATGTACGTTCAATTTTGATGCTACATTTTGTATGCGTTTTCTTCACAAATTTTTGGGATAAGAATACTACATTTGTCTTTATCATGAAGTTTTCCGACAACACATATTTAAGATTTTCTACCATGTAAACGAAAACCTGGGCGAAGAAATTTCCTTAATTTTGTCTCGGTGACAAATTTTTTTATTAGAGCATAGCACGTTTCTACGATTTCATAACCTCCAAAATGGAATGGTACAACATGTGACATCGCGCTTGAGGAGCAACATGGAGGTCCCAACCATCTAACCACACAACGGTTAAAATCTATTATCGTCGGAGAATAGGGGCGTACTTAGGAATTTCTCTCATCAGGATATCGGAACAAAAAATATATACTTATGATTATTACATGTAAAAGGTATTATTTTCAGATATCCATTGTTGTACAGGGTGGGCAACTAAGAATGGAGGTCGGCCATATCTCAGAAACCAAGCATCGCAAAAGTTTAGGGAAAAAATTACCTTAAGTAAAATGGCCATGAAAAATCGCTGGAAAATATTTTCGAGTTTCTAAAATGGCCGCTAGGGGGCGTAATAGCCATAGCCGAATAGAAAATCAGGTTTTTTTCATTATTTTGCTGAATTAAGTGGCATTGAAAATAAATGTATCGTAATCCTAGGACAATTTTGAATCTTTTTAGTTTTCCATTTTTTTTTGTATCTTCAAGAATAAAGTGGTGGGGAGATGCCAAAAATACATTTTTTCAAATATCGATTACTCCGATTAGCCTTAACGGAATTTAACAAACTTGGTCTCTTTGGAAAGTGCTTTTCTTAGTCTATCGAGTGCACTTTGCGCTGTTTCCATTTCATTATTACCGTCGCCGCTAAAGGGCGTTATTTGACATGACAACAAATATAGCGCTTTTTCTTAATAAATTTAAATGGAATGGTATATTTATTTTTACACGGTAAAATAGAGAATTAAAATCCTCAGATGTCAGTGAAAACCGCAACTCGATAACTTTTCTGTAACGGAAGATATTAGCAAACAAAGTTGAAATTATGAATTATTGTCAGATCTTTACGACGGGATTTGCAAATTAGCTGTTGAAAACAAGTAAGCTGTGAAACTGACACAATGAAGAAACAACATCTATCAAACATATTGAGTAGAGTATATATTACATGATATAAAAATTAGTAATTAATTACAGACAACAATTCTAATAATAATAACAATATATTTATGTAGACAGTTATGAAAAGACTAATTTTACTTGACGAATGTAATATTTGCAAATTACGCGAGTCAAGTAAAATTACTGTTTCATAACGTGTTAAGAAAGACAACATTTTATCTAATCCTGCTCTAAAATAGAAAAGAAATTGCAATTTATATTGAATTTTATTTTGCGGTTTCAAACATTGTTACACCTACAATGGTACAAATAAGTTTTGTGTTTATCGCTGTACCTGAGCATTAGTATAGGTTGACATTTGTATTAACAAAGTTCATTTGTCAATCTGCTGAATTTTTTGAAACAAATTAAGTCAGAATTTGTTGATTCAGGTGTGGATATTCCATCTGATATAAAAGAGTAGCAGTAAATTCAATAATACCTGATAAATCAAAAAGCATATATGAGGAAGTATAATATACGAAATTTGAAAACTGGTGTCAACAAAAAGGAATAATAAGATGTATGTGAAAAGATTCTCTTAGCGTATTTCGAAACGATGAAAACCTATAAAGCATCACGATATGAATATTGAGTAGGAATCAACATTAAAGAATTAAATGCCAAAGGAAACATTGACATAAAGAATATACCATATTAATAGCATTTTTTTCAGGTTATCATGCTAAGAAATTTATCATTTTAACAGAAGAAAACTTTAAAAGTTTTATTAGAAATGCAGACGGCGGAAAGTTTCTATTTGCATTTTATTAATAAAGTGTTTTTTGTGCCCTACTCTTAAAGTTTTTTTTTCTAAATGATGAGTTTAATAATAACAGTTTAATAAAAATTCATTACATCACTAGTTATGTAATGAAACTGACAGTTATGAAAAATGTGACGTTTTATAACTGTCTACATAAATATATTGTTATTATTATTAGAATTGTTGTCTGTAATTAATTACTAATTTTTATATCATGTAATATATACTCTACTCAATATGTTTGATATGTGTTGTTTCTTCATTGTGTCAGTTTCACAGCTTACTTGTTTTCAACAGCTAATTTGCAAATCCCGTCGTAAAGATCTGACAATAATTCATAATTTCAACTTTGTTTGCTAATATCTTCCGTTAGAGAAAAGTTATTGAGTTGCGGTTTTCACTGACATCTGAGGCTTTTAATTCTCTATTTTACCGTGTAAAAATTAATATACCATTCCATTTAAATTTTTTAAGAAAAAGCGCGATATTTGTTGTCTTGTCAAATAACGCCCTCTAGCGGAGACGGTAATAATCAAATGGAAACAACGCAAAGTACACTCGATAGACTAAGAAAAGCACTTTCCAATGAGACCAAGATTGTTAAATTCCGTTAAGGCTAATCGGAGTAATCGACATTTGAAAAAATGTGTTTTTGGCATCTCCCCACCACTTTATTCTTGAAGATACAAAAAAAATGAAAAACTGGAAAGATTCAAAATTGTCCTAGGATTACGACGCATGTATTTTCAATGCCACTTAATTGAGCAAAATACTGAGAGAAACCTGATTTTCTATTCGGCTATGGCTGTTACGCCCTCTAGCGGCCATTTTAGAAACTCGAAAA
Organism: Stenurella melanura; assembly: GCA_963583905.1. Classification (NCBI taxonomy): domain Eukaryota; kingdom Metazoa; phylum Arthropoda; class Insecta; order Coleoptera; family Cerambycidae; genus Stenurella; species Stenurella melanura. The sequence continues at coordinate 65,627,219 of OY757312.1, read as the reverse complement.
TATTTTCCAGCGATTTTTCGTGGCCACTTTACTTAAGGTAATTTTTTCCCTAATTTTGTGCGATGCTTGGTTTCTGAGATATGGCCGACCTCCATTCTTAGTTGCCCACCCTGTACATTAATTCGTAATCACTTATATCTTAAAGTCGCTGTTTCAAATATTTCGTCAAGGTATCGATTGTCAACGCTTAACGTAATCGTAGTTATTTGATAACATGATATTGTATTGCAGATTCGCTCTGTCAAAGTACTTTTGTTTTGGATATGTCTCAGTGGGTCGGCATATCGGTAATTATCTGCACATAATACCCGTCGTGTAATCTGAAATTTCCAAGATTTGACCCGTCAAATCATATCACTTATATGTATTAGTTATTTAAAAGGAATGCGGATGTTCGGGGCGTGGTGTAATGTGTATCTATTTTCTGGAACTTGAATTCTAGTATTATCTTTTTTTGGTTATATAACTTTGGGGTGTCCCGTATTTTATCTGCTAGAGATAAATTCTAGTGTTATTTTTTTGTGGTTATATAACTTGGGGTGGCCCGTTTTTAAGTAATTGGCATTAGGCAGTGGGGAGGAGGCTATATACTGGTAGGCTCAAATAGATATCAGGTTCTAGCGAAATTGTATATCTTTTACTAGGATAAGTTATATTATTTTATCGTCGTAATATATTTTGTGTAGCCATTTCAGTATATCTAATGGCGTGAATTTTGTGTAGCATTTTAGTATATTTAATTCTGTAAATATTTTGTTTTCTTTGATTGTTTGCGAGATACCTCTTGTAATATATTTCGGTATAAATCTCGTAAAGGCTCAAATTTTGTTGTGATATATGATTTTTAGTATTAAGGTAAAATTACGAGACGTATCTTTTGTAATATATTTTCTTGTCTCTCGTAAACTTACCTTGCTGTTGAGCAACTTGTAATATAGTGTGTCTTGTAATATAATATTTTGTAATATATGTAATATGTGTCTTTTGTTTATCTTCAGCTTTTCTTTTCCTTGATTATACTAGGTAATCATGGCGCCCAAGCCTTGATTAAACTCATTGCCCTATTTGCTCTCCGCGTCTTTGCTGCCGGGTTAAACCAGTGACGCTAACCACGTCGCTCGTAGGGTGGCCCACACTTGAACAACTTGGGCAAACTAAAACCTTTATTTTATCGCCACATACCATGAAATTAAAAACAACAATAATAATAATGATTATAACAATAATCATTCTTACACAAAATCTGCTTCAATTGAGAAAGGTTCTGCAAATTTCAAGTATACAACGTGCTGAGCGTTTATATAACTTAAATTTAATTTTTATCAAAAATTACCCTAAAGTACGATTTCTTGCATACAAAGAGCCTGTCATTCTGTAGCAACGAGTTTTCAGAAGAAGATTTCATTGATGACTGAGTTTAGCTCTAACCGTACTGAATGGCAAATTTTCAATTTTAAATATAGTTTTTATTAAGTACATAAGTACTTTATAAAAGAACGATACGAACGTCTACACTTGGGGTCGCCCGCGTGCGAAACAAGGTTCCGTTTTCCATATCCAAGATCGTCAATTAGAATACTTTAAGCTAGTCTCATGCGACACGAAATTTTCTTTGCAGATTTTACAGAAAGTCCCAAAACCTATCAACCCTAATCAGAAATATTCGGAAAATCCGAATTTTTTGTGTCAGTCTATTATTCCAATAATCTCGCTGTTGTATGAAGTTGCGATCGTACATCTTCGGGGCGTATTCCACTTACCATGTGTGTACTTTGAATTAGAATGTATTTATCATATATATATTGCATTTTCAATAATCAATAAATGCAAATAGTAAGTAACTCAGGTTACTTTGTTATTTATGTGACTGTTATTTATGCGATTATATTGTGTACTAATATGTGCCCTAAAACGCCCATCAACGACATATATATACTCATTAAACATCAATAGGTATAAGAATATTAAAATTTATATGATATCTAGTAACTTGTAGTACAGGCTTAAATTGCAATAAACAATGAACAAAATAAACGTTTCATCTATTATCTTAACGTCATCTCAGACATGATTATATTTATAACGAAAATTGTAAACCGCACAAATTACACAGTTTTAAATTAGCCTTTGTGTTAACATAAACAAATTATTTAAAGAAAATAATTTATGGGTAAATACGATGAAATATTAATATTAAAATAAATAAGTCTTCAAATTAGTTATTCATAACACACACATACAAAATTAATGATATTTATGTTCGAATTAAGTGTCTTCTGGATTGCGTCTTCATATTCTCTTTACAAATATCGCTGTTTATTAAAAATACAGCGGGCGAACAGAAAACCAGATACGTTTTGACATTGTTTATTAATAGAAGTTCAATTATTATTCTCAAATAATGATGACAACAAACTGCACTGCAATATGTACTATACTGATCACTTCACTCTTTTATAAAAATCTTGCATACTTATATAGGATGTAATTAGTTTCATGTCATTAAAAAAAACTGGTAATAGGGACCGACTAGACAAACAAAAAACCTGTATGACTTTTTTCTCTAGGGACACTTTGAAAAAACTGACCTGGGTTTACATTTTTAATGTTAAGGTAGGAAACTTTTTGGGAACCACTGTTTTTCAGGGTCAATGGATCAATAGTTCCGAATATTAGAAATAATAAAAAACTGTAAAACCTGACTTGTGTTCCCGCCGGTAGAAGTGCGGCACTTTCATGGGATTATTTGTACCGAACTTTTTATACCACTAATTATGAAAGTGTAAATAAATCCTTCTCTTTCGGCACAAGGCAAGCATAGCATGGCCGCAGGGGTTTAAATAGGATTTCTTTACATATGTTTTTTAATTTGGAACAAAGTTATTGTAGCTTTTATTGTCGTTTATAAGAATTAATAAAATTTAAAAGTGGTTTATTAACATTTGTAACATTGTGTTAAAAGCTTAAAAAAATAGTAATTATTTTATGAAATTGGAAAATGAAGAGTTAGATGTCCGAGATACGATAACAGAAAATAGTTGTGTATTTTAAGTTAGGAAAAAATCTGATTTTTTTAACGGATTGAGCGCATAATTTTTCCCAATCAGGTATCGAAAACTAAACATCGAGTATTCGGTCTATATGAAAATCAATGTAAACATTAATAAACAGATCAAAATAAGACAGCGAATAATAATAATAATAATAATACCGTGTGGTATCGGTCGTAAAACACGGAAGCCCTGTCCGGCAACGGATAAACCGGAAAAAAAAAATCTGCAATCTACATATGCCACAAAAGTAAACAAATATGTGGAACTGGCAGCTGAAATAAAACAGATGTGCAAAATAAAATCTGTAAAAATTTACTCACCACTATGTCAACGACAGCAATTGTTCCAAAAACACTAACTTCTAACTTGAACAAACTGAACATCCCACAGGTACTCCCAGCAATTAGCAAATCAGTAGTCTTGGATACCTGTCATATTGTCAGACGCTTTTTAAGTGCTGATTAGGTGAACTTGGTTGAAACCCGTTCACCTAATGAACGGGTTTCAACCAAGTTCACCTAATTACCTAGACCATCTAAAAGATGAGAAAATAAAAAGGATAATAATAATAATAATAATAATAATAATAATAATAATAATCATACCTTTAACGCCCAATAGGTAACACCCAATAACTGAACAATTTTTTTGAATTTTTCACAAATATTGTTCGAAATGACCTCCATCTCCACGTATACACATTTCGGCACGTCGAACTAAGGACATACGCACTCCGTTCAATACATTTGGTAAATTAGGAACATTTTTTATGGTTTCTATGTACATCTAAATACATTGTTGCAATTGTTCTAAAGAGTCAATTGGATCACGGTAAACCAGAAATTTAAAATGCCCCCAAAAATAAAAGTCCATCGGATTTAAGTCGGGCAATCTAGCAGGCCATGGTACTGATCCGCCACGTCCAATCCATCGTTGAGAAAACTTTCTTGCTTAAAAAATTTCGAACAGCCAAACTAAAATGGACTGGCGCGCCATCGTGCAAATACCACACTCTTCTGCGCGTAGCGAAGGGTACATCTTCCAGCAAATTTGGCAATGTTTGTTGCAAAAAATTTAAGTATACATCACCATTTAATCTAGCGGGAAATTCTATAGGTCCAATTACTTCATTACCGCAAATTCCTGCCCACAAATTAACGCTGAACCGTCGTTGAAAATGCGCCCCTGAAAATCCCTTATTACACGTGGATTTTCATCTGCCCAATAGTGCATATTTTTAAAATTAAACACTCTATTTCTGGTAAAACACGACTCATCGGAGAAACACAGAACGTTTACAAAATCCTCATTTGCCGCATGTTTTCTTAAAATCCACCTACAAAATTGCATTCGCTCTGCAAAATCTTGAGGTTCTAGTGCTTGGACACGTTGATAGTGATAGGGATTAAGTTCACATCTCTCAATGTCCTCCATTCCACAAAATGGGATACTTCCACACGGTTCGCGATATCGCGGGTGCTTAAACTTGGATCCTCTTCTACAAGTTCCAAAATTTGAACCTCTGCGTCAATTACCCTTTCTTCACGTTGTGGACCTCGTTCTCCTCCATGTCCATCAAGACGACCTGATTCTCGAAGACGCTGGTCAATACCAACAAATGTACGAGCACAAGGATGACGTCGATTGGGGAACCTTAAACGATAAAGTTCTTCCGCACCAGCTGCATTTCCACCACTTTCTCCATACACCAAGTGCATATCCGCGAGCTCTGGATTAGTGTAATCTCCCATAATGTCCAAAATCTGCGTTTTAAAACACCACACAAAACTGTGATTTAACGTTATCAGTAAAGAAAACAAAAAGAAAAACTTGGTCCAAAATCCAAAAAGTAACACAAAAAGCACGAGAAGTAGTGTCTTATGTAACCAAGTACTAACGACTTGAACGATAAGTCAATGAAATAAATCTTAACATAAGTGGCACAAAGCCAAGGAACGGCTAGGTCGCGCGCCGTATGTGCGTTATTTACCAAGTAAGGACACAAACTGAAATTATTACTTGAGAATATTACAAAGGAGAGTATAGCACTCCCAATAAGATAATTTGGCCGCGAAGAAGCAAAAAACATGGCGGTGTCCTCTGTCGGTCGCTTTTAACTGCTTCGTCGGCATGCTTTTTGATAATCTCTTAGACGCACCGTACTTATTTGCAGGATTATGCCAGCAGTTCTGAAACTATGTTATTAATTATTTTGTCAATTTTTGTTTATTTTTTTCTCCAAAGCTTTAGACCCCATGTTATATAAGGTTTTTTTGTTTGTCTTTTCATTCCCTACCACCAGTTTTTTTTAATGACATGAAACTGATTATACCCTGTATTTCAATTGAATATTTGATGACCCTGTTTCACAACTGATTTCATATTAAGGCGACTCGACTGTTGGTAACACACTGTATTGATACTATTTAATGTTTTTCAAACATTTTAACACAACTAATCATAATACTTTAAATGCAGCCGCAAGACGTATTAGAGGAGAGTACTATAATATTTTGACAAGAATGGAATATATTTAATACAATTAACTCTGTTTGACAATGATCATATACAATACTTTTTTGCATCTGTGAGGTAACACACTGTATTGATACTATTTAATGTTTTTCCAACATTTTAACACAACTAATCATAATACTTTAAATGCAGCCGCAAGACGTATTAGAGGAGAGTACTATAATATTTTGACAAGAATGGAATATATTTAATACAATTAATTCTGTTTGACAATGATCATATACAATACTTTTTTGCATCTGTGTGGTAATACATTCAAGTTCAATTCTAATTCAAATATTTATTGGTCCTCTTTGATCAAGTATATGATATAAATACGCCGAGTTCTCTAAGAAAAAAACACAAAAAGAAAATGTACCGTACAATGAACATTGCAAAGAAAGAGGCAGAGAAAAATAAGAAATAAAAGTTCATAATAATTTCATTTTGTGTTTTTAAAAACATACGCACAAATTTCAAATTTATAAATGCAATGTAAGATAGACATTTCGTTTTCTTTAAAGATATTCTTGCATGTGTGAGTATTTGGATATACCGAAAAAATACATTATAAAACTCCTTTTTGTCCAATAAATTTATTGGATAATGTGGTGGAATTTCCGCAGCAACACATATTATATCTTGAAAGTGAATCAACTTAAGCATTCTATAAACTAATATGTTGTTCCCTTGATAAAACCCCTCCAATATTTCGGAACACATATATTATGGATGAAACTTTGGATAGTAAGGTCTTCTAGCGAATCGTTCAACTTATAAATTCATCCAGGTATACTCTAAGAACTTAGCGTTATCTTTTTTGATGTTTAAAAGATCTGTTTCCTAATAACTTGAGTTTTTACAGTATTGATATATAGAGTGTTATGTAAAAACTAACTATTTGTTTAATCTCTCATTACAATCATGTTCAAAAACTTTATCAGATGGATATGGCATTATCACAGAAATGTCATCAGCACACATTGCAAAATATACGGTTGATGACAAAAAAATAACAGCGTTAATTAATGAAATAAAAAGTATTGGGTCTAAAATAGATCCCTGTGGAGCTCATAATTTAAAAACGTCGAGTTATCATTGCACACGGCGTTTTCGCTTTTGCTTTAAGTTGACATGTTGCCGCCGATCCTCGAGGAATGTAATGATCCAATTTAATGACACATTCCATTTATCGCATTCTAATAATTTAGTTATCAGCACACTATAATTGATGAAGTCGATGATCGAATGCCCTGCCAAGACTACAAAATATGCGAACAGGATACTCTTCCGTATCAATTAATTCTAAAGTTTTATTTAAAATGGAGTTTAGGGCTGTATCGATCCACGTGCCACTAGAAAAACCATGTTGATTTTTTGTAACTATTTTAAATGAATCTTACAAATTTACCAACCTATCTAGATAACAATAATCTGTTGAAAGCATTTCCATAAAAGTATGGCCTTAGTTTAGGAGTGTTTTTAGAAAAGAGAGGATTTCGCCATTATGTTTTACTTTTATATTATATAAATATGTTTACCTATAATATGTAAAACAGATTTAAAAGGAAATAAAAATTCTAAAGCGAAAATATATATATCGGCTTAGTTTAAATATAATCAAGTTAACATAACAATGTGTTCAATCTATAATGAAAAATGTGATTGATAGCCTAGGGCGCTCCAAAAAATACGTTTATATTACGAAAACAATAATTTTTAATAGTTTTCTATTTCTAGGAAAATTGGGAATTACCGACCCATCAGTCTCGTCTCTGTACTGTGTAGGCGTCTTACAAAAATAATCCCAACTGTCTCACCAACCTACAGCGTATGCTTGTCGAAAAATTCAATCAGTGGACTGACTTGACTCTGTGGAAATCTGGGCAATTGTGCTTTCAATTAACGTGGCAAGGATCGACTCGAGATACTCTAATCTCATGAAAGATATTTATAAGCACGTCGCTCTCCATGTCAAAGTCGAGGAAGTCCACATCAAAAGAGAAATCGGACGAGGCGACACTATCTCGCCGAAGCTCATCGCAGTGGCTCTGTAGGATGTTTTCAAAGACTTGACGTGGGAGCTAAAAGGCATCAACACCGACTGAAAGTTCTTGACTCACCTGCGCCTTGCTGACGACATCCTTGCAATGTGTGCTGGTACTGATGAACTTAAAATCATGGTGCAAGAGCTGAAGAAATCTTTGGAGGCCGTGGGCTTGAGGATGAACCTCCTAAAGACTGAGGTTATGAGCCCAGGCAACATTCAGATCACACTCGATTACCACATGCTTGAAGTGGTTGGAAAATAAGTGTACCTCGGCCACATCAAGCTTTACAGGGAGAACCAGCCCGCAGAAATTACCAGGTGAGTTGGTCTGACATGGGTGATCTTTGAAAAACTTAGTTGACATCTTGAGAAAATCGAACGTCTTAATAATGAACCGCCTGAAGACTAGGTTATGAGCTCTGAAAGCATTCAGATCACATTTGACAACCACACGCTTGAAGCGGTTGAGCTTTACAAGGACAACTAGCCCGCAGATATTACCAGCTGAGTTGATCTGACATCTGGCACCCTTTGGAAAACTTAGTTTATCTCTTTAGAAAATCGAATTTCTTCGTAAATCTGAAGTGGAAAGCTTTAGACGTCAGTATATTATCAGTCATGACTGGAGACTATGCTCCTGACACTAAACAGGGTGCACCTTCTGCGGGTTTGCTAACGAGCAATGGAACGTGCGATGCTGAGGATCAGCTTAAGGGTTCAAGTTTTAAGCAAAGTCATTAAGGTAAGAACAAAAGACTGACGTCATGGAGTGCATTGCTACAAATAAATGGAGCTAGCAGGTTAACTATAATAAAATTTTCCTAGAAATCATAACATATTTTAAAAATTCAATGCTCAAAAATAACGTCCTTTGTTGACCGCTACATATTATTTTCTAACTGCGAAAAAGTATACGTCAACAACAAATACAAAATAGTGCAAAGGATCATAAATATACGCGAACTGTTCCACTACGGTGAATAAATGCGACGAAGTACAATGTTAATATGGAGAGCACAAAAATTTTACATATTTATCTCATAGGATACTTAAGGCTTTATTTCTTCTCAGAAATTCATGAAGTACAATATTGTAATGAAGTTATGTGATTACATACCTGACCTAGTTTTACGAATTCACACCCTTGCAATGTTCAACTATTTTTTCTTTATCTTACCAATTCACGCGACAAATAAAACTGTATTTATGCCTAAACAGAATAGCAATTCTTGATACTAAATCAAATTTTAAGGTAACGAAACAAATAAATTTTTTATAAAAATAATTCATCAAGAGTACTACTACTTAGATGATAAGTATAAATTTTTCAATTCAATTCACTTATTTATTGAAGTTCTCATACACAGGGTTGGGTCACCCAAAAATCGAGCTGTAGCAAAAAGGAGAAAAATCGGTAAAGGTATTTACACAGAACTTCCCGTTTTATTTGTGCATGGCGGTCACTCTAAAAAAATATTAATTACGAAATGACATTGAGAATAATAATCAGAATATAGTTGCACCTATTATTACAAAAAAAACCTGATCACTTTTGGTCAAAGAAAATACAGAGTGGTTATCCAGATGCCAAATATGAAAGGCTTGCGCAAATATCTTTACAAATGTGATTGAATTATTTCTTGAGATGACCACTCTGTATGTTTTTCAATAAAACTGTATTTATTTATTTACTCAAAATATCTGCAGGATAGAATCCCAAATGATATTAAAACAATATAATGCCATATGTATAGAAGCAAAAGATTGACAATGTATATATTATAAAATAACGCATTAAATTAAAGACTAAAGACAAAAAAGTAAAAACAAACTAAGCTAAATTATGACTAACAGAGATACAATTTAAAATTTTTTTAAATGAACAAAAGTAAACATCAATATTTTCTGGTAAATTATTAGTAGCCGATACGACTTTTGCAACAGGACAATGACTATTGTTGTTTGAATAAAAATTATCAGCATAGAACATTCATCATTATTTCCCGTATTAAATCTAGGAACTCTAAAATTAAATAGGTGCATATGCAAAATATTATTGCCATTGTCACATTTTCAATTCCACATTCACGCAGTGAAGTGGAAATATAGAAGTGGTTAAAAAAACTTTTTTTTGAAATTTTTCGAAAATGTTGGTAAAAAAAAATTCAAAAGTTTTTGCTTCTGAAATAAGCTTAGAATATCATGAAACGTGGAAATTTTAAATTCGAGCAAAACAAATGTATCCCTCTATTCTATAGTGGTAAAAGAATTTTTTTTAAGAATATTTTCAAAAAATTTTTTTAAATAAATTTAGAATGCCATGAAATGTGGAATTTTAAATTTGAGCAAAAAAAAAAAATTTCGTCTATTGTAGTGGTGAAATATTTTTCCAAAATAACGTTTTTTTCTGAAATAAGTTTAGAATGTCATGAAACGTGGAAATTTTAGATTTGAGCAAAACAAATTTTTTCATCTATTCAATAGTAGTGGAAAAAAAGATTACAAATTTATTCAAAAACATTTTTTTTAATAGGTTTAAAATACCATGAAACGTGGAGATTTTAAATTTGACCAAAAAAATGTTTTTTCCGTCTATTCTAGTGGTAAAAAAATTTTCATTTTTTTAAATCTGAAATAGGTTTAGAATGTCATCAAACGTGGCCATTTTAAATTTGAGCAAAAAAAGTTTTTATCATCTATTCTTAGCCGTAAAAAGATTTTTTAATTAAGTTTAGCATCTATCGCAAACCTACTACTACAGATACAGTAATGCATTATAATTCACAACAATCATGGCAAATTAAGATTTCACCATTCCATAGTCTAATACAGACTCACGAATTTTCCTTTGAACCTGGGTGATTTCGATAGAGAATTAAACATAATCAAACAAATTACAAGAAATAACGGATACGAGTCACTAATAGATAACATGGTCAAAAACAAACAACGGAAAATGGTTCAAAAAGAATTTTTCACTGTGCCTAACAAACCTACAAAATATAGTTTTATTAATGTTCCGAAATATAGTAACAGAATTTAGGTGTCTCTACAACAAGTGTGAACAAAACAAACATAGGAAACATTTTGGTTCATAACAAAGAAAAACTAAATAAAATTGACAAATTTGGTGTATATAAAATCAATTGTAAAGATTGCAATGCTGTCTGTATCGGTCAGAGTGATAGAAGCGTTGTGAACAGGGTAAAAGAACATAAAAAATCCATTTTAAATAACAATAAAAATACAGAAATGTCAACACACTGTATTGAAAACAACCATTTCGTAGATACAGATAACATAAATTTACTTCATTCAGAAAGAGAAGGTAAACGTTTAGATCTGCTAGAATAACTGGAAATCAAAAAATCTTTCAAGTACCCTTGTACCACGAATAACCAACAAAATACCCCTATAATAAACAAATTGCTAAAAACTATCCATTGATTTATATAATCAGTTTAGGTCCACTCTAAACATTCCCATAATTATCAAGGATGTTAAATTAAGTCTTAAATAGATTAGGTCATAAATAAATTAATGCATAAACACTTTTGTGTATAAATTAGAATAAGCACGTCGGAAACGTTAGTATTCACTATGTAATACTCTTGATAAAAGCCTAATAAGCCGAAACATATGTAGAGTATTTATAATATATTGTTTGATTCATCTAAAAGTAGTGTTTAATTTATAATTAACAATTGTTTTCAAGATGTTTCACAAGGTACCTACCACATGTTGAGTTCAGTGTATTCAAAATATTTAAATATGTTACTTATAAGTAAGAAATTTATATGATAACATTAAGTAAATGTTTAAATTAAATATTTTAAATGCATTGCTATTACACATTTTACGTAGGATACATTTTAAGTAGAACATACATTCCATACATTCTGTTTCAAACAGTGCAAGTGCTTGGGTATCCAAGTATATACTGACTACATTGTTCGACTACATTATAATTTGATCAGCCAGACGAAAAAGACGACGACGAAGAAGAGGAATCTTGAGCCATATGTCTGGTGATGTCATTTAACAGATCATGCAAAAAACGAATATACTATTTTGTACCTTGTGCTTCATAATTTACATTTTCCATTTATAGTAAGAGAATAAAGAAAAAAGTTAATATTGTGGCATTTTATTCAACATTTTCACATATATTCCTGGCACTGGGAAAAAAATTACGCATTCAATTAAATGAAAATACTACATTTCGTTTTTGTAAAATTATATAACTATTTTATTTATTTGGAATACCGAAACAGTTAGATTGAATAAATATAGTGATTTAAAGCAATAAAAATATTAGATCCGGGTAAATATTTACTTGATATAATTTACAAAAAATATTTACTACAATTAAAGTCAAATTTATTTGATATTGAACATTTTTTTTCTCAGTGCACTTATAAATAATGTTCATACATATTTTTTATAAATTTATAAATAATAATAATAATTATTATATTCGTATTTTAGTTATATTATTACTTTCATATAATGAACTATATACCTAACTGGCCCCGCAGTTTACTGTGTATACGGACGAGCGCTTGCCACTCTCCGCACTGCATATCGAGAATGGTTGATGATACGAAAAAATGCTTGAAATAAAAATTGTAGACAATTTTATGATCTACAAGTTTTATACTGACGAATCGAGATAATTGTGAAAAACCGATTTTCATGATCTTTGACCTTGAATATATTGAGACGCAGACACGAGATTATTTTAGACTTTTCTACCAGTCGTCAGAATACCAAAACAAAGGTTTATTCAAATTTACAGCTTATTCCCTTCCATTCCAACGTTGAATCCTTATTTTACTCGAGAATGAGCAATCCTTTCCGATAGGTCAGTTTCGTTGTTGACTACAATTTTGCATGAAATGAGTGCTCTCATTGCTCAGTCTGTCGCCTGCATTAAAAGTGGTCATTTCGATTGGGGTGCATTTTTGGAAAAAACTTCATAGATGATAAAAGTCTTATTTTAACCTGAAAAATCGATCCTGAATGTTTGGCGGTTTATCTCTGGAGTGTCAAGTAACAATTGCAATGTCGATAACAACAGAAAAGATAATTGAGAAGTGAGAAAAAACAGAGAAATAAATAACCAATTCAAGAACCCTAGTTGGTTGTTACAACAAAAAATATACAATGGAATGGAATGATGCTAAGATTGTGCACGAATTGTTGATAATTATTAATGATAGACCATTATTAAAATTATTATTATACTAAAAATAGATTTTAATATACTATCTGGCAAAGCAAACAATCTTGTTTACATTAACCATAGATCTTAAAGAGACTGGAAGTTTATTATAAAATTTTATTTCTATAAAAGATGTGAAATATTGAGAAATACCTTTTGTAAAGAATATTTGTTCAGTAAAGGTGTTTGGGATTGTTCTTGTTTGGTATGGATAGTTAACGTATGGTTTCTCATTTATAGTGTGAACAGAAACACAACTTTGCAATGCATATATCATTTTAATGTTTGTTAAATTGGCTTCATCATAAAGTGTTTTTGTTTAATGTCTCTGCGACTTTTTCAACATTTCTTTTATAACCCGGCTTTAACATGTATCCAAATGCATCTAAATTTTTTGGTATTTAATATATGTCTTATAAAATACTTAATAATTTAAATGTCGTAAATTCTACATGACGTCCCCATTTCAAATGCTTGTCTATCATAACGCCGAAGTATACTGGGTGAATTAAAAGTCTCGGAACGGTCAAATATCTCGAGAAATATACATCGGACCGGATACACAATAACATGCGCCACACGCTTATTAAATCTTGACTGTCACCCTGTCAGCATATGCAAAGTGACGTCACGCGAAGCTCCGTCCCGTTTTCAAGCGATCCAATTTTGGTAATTTATTTAAAGGCTTAAACGTTCGAATAAAAACCTCAAAATTTGAAAATTGGCTTAAAAATTGTTCTACTTTCGATTCCAAAAATAAAAAAATGCTGAACGGGGCCATTATTATACATATTTTTTTTAAGTGATTTTAATAAAACTACTGGTGGTACAAGAAGGCATTAGGATATATTTATGGTAATTTTTAGAAAGTCACTCAATAGAAACCACGTGATATACGGCTTCAAATGCGTTTTCTATTATTATTATTGCTGTATACAATAGTTTAACGCAACTAAGTAGTTGCCTAATAATATTCACAATGTTAACTTCAAATCATTTTTTGTTCATCTCTCTGAGTTAAGTAATATACGAGAAATACGTTTTTGAAAAAAGTCTCCATTTTTTCATTTTTTTTTTAATATCTCCGCAGCGTCTGATGAATGTTGATCTGAACACCCTACATGCAGCGTTTACCCATTGACTTGGCTACACGACACCATAGATATTATAGACAGTTCCTACCGAGGGCAGATCGCCCATTCTTATCCGGCTATACTCTTTATTACATAGATATATTGAGCTTATAATCATAAGTTTAATTTTATCGGAATTCAGTTTTAACTTTACCATATAGCCAGTCGCACAAAATATCGAGTTCGTTATTAAGAGGTCTTGTTATACTATCGAAATCTTTATCGCAGTGATTATAGGATCATCGGCAAATATATGTATGAAGGAATTTTTCAAATTACAGTGAATGTTTTTCACATAGATAATGAATAGAAGCGACCCCAGGACACTTCCTTGTGGAACACTGTACGGACTCTCAATCGTACTTGACATTTTGTTTCCGATTTTAGTGTTGTGGTACCTATCATATAAATAATCTTCTAATCATTTAAAAAATAGTACTTTCAATGCCATAACTATATGTTTTCAATCACAAATGTTCATCTATGGTATGAAAAGTTCGCTTCAAACCCACAAACAAATTGAGAACTTCATTATCTTCACTTATTTCCTTCCACCAAAGCGCAAATAGGCTGAGGAATCGTTTCAAAAATGGTTTTCTCGATAACCGCATAAGATTGTTTTAAAGTTATCATGTTTTGAGAGTGAGATGTGATTTATATTTAAATTAAGAACAAATTAGGAATCATTTTTAAATTTAACTAAAAAAAATCACTGACAAAATAATCTACTTACGTGTGCCATCAAATCTTGTTGCTATTGTGTCTAGAAATGTGTTTTGGGGAGCCAAAAGCCCCCTTCGTGCCGGCATGGGGCCCGGAAACTTTTGAAGGATGACCCTGGAACACAAACATAAATATTAACCTACTAACGTTTCTAGTGATATTTGTATTTTAACAGTTATATTCGTAGTATTGTCCTGAAATAGTTCAGATAATTACCAAATGCGGTTCTATAAATAATTCTTTATTAGAAAATATAAAATCAAAGTGATATAAAACACAACATGGTCATAAAATAGTGTTATTCTTAACATATTGCTTTAAGTTTTATGAGTCGGTAAAGTAAATATTTTTTTAGTGGATATGCATAATTTTCAACATAGGTATACCGAGAACTCAAACTGGTTTCATTGATGCAAAATTGATTCTAAATATTTATGTTGCTATTTAATTTAGATAACTATATTATTAGCGATATATATTTTCGAATTAACTTTTCATATTCATATATTTAATGTCGACATATTTCCGTTACCAGGGACAAACAGTGATGAAAGAAAATACTCTCATTAATATTTTTGAAAATGAATTGCACGTGTCTTCTCTTTAATCACAACGTCTTGACATACGACTTGTGATTCATGAAATATTTTAGTTGGCCTTCCTTTGCAGTATGGTATGTACCACAGCATCACACCTTATGTAGCAGATGCCTGTTAGGCGCACGGACTTACCAAAGCCTGCCTCATCAACCGTTCTATGGTGTCTGTGGACAAATAATAACAATATTTGGGTGAATATCAAGCTGGAGAGTCACTTTGAAGAATGTATCGCAGGTGTAAATAATTTCATAAAGACAATTAAATTTTCACCTGGTACAATTTGCAATTTATTTTGTGCAATTTTGTCGACAATTTTTTCATAGGGCCTGTTGTCCTGTTGAAAAATGAAAACTAGGTATAATTATGTTTTATGAGTCATTGCGTTCAAAACATTATCAGCTGAATAGCATTAAAGCTCAAATTTATTCAGCAAATTTTTGTGACAATCTCCATTTTGACTGGAATTTTCAATTTCATCGTTTGTATTACATCAAGAAGTATTTCCGCAGCGATTCATATAATAAGCTTGTTCCATGATATGATTTTTATATGGTTTTTATACGTTTTTATTTAGTACTCTACATTCTTATTATGCATTAACATTTATTATTATAAACTTTTTCCGTTCTCGAGATATAAGGAGTTGAAATTAGTAATAATTGTAAAAACAGTGAGCCTGTTTGTGATGTCACTATTTATAGGCAAATTTGAACTCTGAGATCTACCGCGATCACCAACAGCCGTTCAGTAGTGAGTAAATACGTGGAGTTGAAGGCCGATTTAGGTGTCTGTGGAAAGAGGAAGAGTGGCGTTTTGTTCTGATACCAAAGTGAATGGGCAAAACCGGATATCCGGCTTGGCACGGGCGAACGAAAGATGGCTTTTTTGTTAAAAATTAAAAAACATCGAATTTTCAAAAATTCATAACTAAACAAATTGGAATGGAATTCCGTTTTAGGTCTATATGGAAAGAACAATAGCAAGAAAATAATGTCTTCTTTAAAAGTTTTAAAACGTAACCTAAAAAATTCAAAAACGTCAAATCTTTAAACTCTCATATATAAGTTAATACTTGTAGTGGAGGGATTTTGATCTCTATTTAAAAAAGAAGTTTGACATTTTATCGACATTGTAAGTGTCACAGTGGAAATCGAAATTTCGGCTAGGCCTGTGCCAAAGAAAAATGGCTATTTTCTTGAAAATCGAAAATTCGTTCCGACAGTAGCGAAGGGAAATCGTAATTTTTCGACATTTGGTAACATTTCGCCGAATCATATGTTCCCCTACAATCCCTTGACTGTCCGTTCCTAAATTTAAGAGCCGAAGGAGATGGCCGACTTTTGCGAGTTAATTACTCAAAAGCCATTAAAAAGAACGCCTCCGAATTTATCCTAAACAATGTAGAATTAATTCCCGAATCGAATGACACCGGCCGCTTCCCGAAAAACCGCTCTCACGAAAAGCCCTTGATATATCCGATCCGCAATTTTAGAGAGGCGCAGATCAACACGATAAGTATATAGATAATAACAACTAAACAGCATTGAGTCGACAAGATCGCCTAGTCTATGCGTATAGTGACGTAGCGCCTGGCAAGGCCCCATTTTCGCGAGGCGGATAATTGTTATTAAGACACAAGACGTGCGAACAAAATTCCGATTTTTTTTTTGCGGATCCATTATTTTATACCTTCGGTTTATGAAATAAAAAAAATGCCCAACAAGCCAATTAAGAATGATGTAGGTGTAAATATTTAACAAATGTAGCTACCGAAATTTAATGATTTCGAGATCATTTAATGATTCGTGGAACTCGCCACATTTTAAATGCATTGTAATGACTGATAACCAAGAAACAAGATAGAACATTGGCGCTGAGGAGTCTCCTACAATAAGTTCTTGCGTCAGCTTTCGACATTACTTCTACAATACAATAACCAATACTCTGCACATAGACATTATGTACTTGATCACGATATCAGAAATCAAGATGGTATAGGTACGGCTCAAGTAGCGATATCTAGCGCCACTACTAGAACCATATTTCAGACTGTAAGCCAGTGAATGATGCAATGATTAGAACATTTACTGATATGTGTGTTTCTATCTAATTTTACTTCCACATACACGTAATGGAGTGAAGTATACTAATAATCATTAAAAAAAAATCATATTTATTTTTATTCAAATAGGTTCAGAGTATCATGAAACAACGATATTTTAAATTTAAGAGGAGGAAATTTCTGCCTGTAGATCTGTAAAGTTTTTCTGGGCATGCCTTCTCTGGAACAGTTTTAGATATTAGCTTGAAATTTGGTAAACGTATGCATCATAACAGAATCTGAACCTGGATTATATTTTGAGATTACTCCGGCGAAGGGTTGGAGGATGAATAGGGGTAAATAGGGAAAAATAAGTAAAGCAAGCTGGTAAGAGTCTAGAAACTTGGAATTTAGAGTGTATACTGAAATCCTAGGCTTAATTTTTTTTTAATATTTGCCAACTGCCCCCCACCATACCAACAGTTAATAAAATGAAATTGGCATATTCGCTTAAAATTTGGCACACGTATGTATTATAACGACATATGGAGTAAATTATATTGTGGGATGATTCCCTTGAAGCGTTGGGGCGTAAATTGGGATACATGGGGGATAATAAGTAAAGCGAACTACTAAGAGTTCAGAGACTTTGCATTTGGTGCATATAGTAGAAGCCAAGGTCACATTTTTTTTTAAGATTTGCCATCACGCCATTATTAAAGTAAATACTAAAATAAAATTGAAATATTCACTTGCAATTTGGTATAATAATGGGATGGGTTTGGAAAATATCATAAACAAATTTAAGGCCTTTGCTTCTAGTAGACGTATACACCAAATTCCAAATTTCTGGACGCATACCAGGTTATATGACTTATTTTTCCCTATTTACCTCTATTTAGCCCCAACTCGTCACCGGAGTAAGCTTAAAATATAATCTTGTTCCATATCTCGTTATAATGAATAAGTGTACCAAATTTCTAGTTAATATCTTAAACCGTTCCAAGGAAAATGTGCGCTCAAAAAAAGTTACAAATAGACCCACCGACATACAGGCAGAAATTTTGTTTTGCTCAAATTTGAAATCTCAACATTTCATGCCATTCTAAACCTATTTCCACAGAAAAAAAAATGATTTTTTTTTGCGAATACTATACTTCTACATCCACTACGTGGATGAGTTCGGTATTGTGCGAATGGCTTTGCAGCCACAGCCATATATTACCAGTATAGATAGACAGATAAACTTCATGGATGTGGAAGTAAACAAGTTCGATTTTTATTATTTGTTCATTTTACCCCGACTTTAATATCGACATTAGGTAATAACGTAATAAGGTCTAATTAGTCGGACGACGCACATAGAGGTACTTGCACCAAAACGTTCGCCAAAATTATTTTTTGAGTTAATTTCATTTAAAACTCTTCTGTGTATTTAAATAACATATTGTATGTACTTATTTAAGATTACCGATTTACAAAAAAATATATTTATAACATAATTAATCAGGTGATGATGTAGATATTTCATCATCTGATGATTCGTCAACATCATGTGCAGCAATTTCTTCATCCGACGAATTTCCTGAAATGTATTTGTTTTAGGTTCAATAGGAAGAAACACAGCTATTGTTTCTTTTAGAAATTGACATGTCTTCTTCTTCATAGGTCGCAAGTCTGTTAACAAAGGATCAGAAATGAGTAACTACCTGTCAATAACATCAAGATTGTATGACTCTCTGCTAAAATTATTTCCGGCTTCCACAAACATAGATAGAGCTTGCAAAGGCGTTAATTCTTCTATATGCAGGACTCTCGTTGTTATTTAAGATAACATTGCATCGGTTTTATCAGAAGCAATCCATTCTTTGTGAGAAATTTTGTTATATAACGTAACTTTTTAATGAGAGACTTAAGTTAAAATAATACACAAAAGTGTTTAGACGTATTAAAAGATTTATTAGTGTAACTTTCATAAAAAAATATGTTACCAATTGACCCCGAATTCCGCTATTTCATTTTCATAAACTTTACATCTAAAAATATATTTTTGGACATTAATTAGTATCTCTAAAAATCTCCGCACATAAAAGTTGTGGTGAATGATCCAATAAATCATAATTTACATTAGGATAAAAATGTTTGTTGTCTTCTTTTATAATCAAGTTGTTAAATGTAAGAACTATTCGAATTAGTAGGACGAGCAAGGTTCCTCTATCCTAATTAGAATTTATGTCAAACTTCCAAGATTCTGGACACTAAAAGTTATACACAGATCACACATTACAAGACGTATTATCGTTGCATCGTCTTATGTTTCGAAAACAGTTTCGTAGTATAAGCAAACATAAACTGTTAAACTGAACTAAACTAGCAGTTGCAGTTGAAGTGAATGAATTAAGTATCGATTATTATAGTCTCTAAACCGACTTTCTATTAGCGGTATCCATTACATTATTACCTGAACTTGATATAGAGTCGATTGAATTATTCGAGATTGATTAATCAGTAGTGCTTTCAGACACTGCTAACAGAAGCTGATGCTTTTGGTACAACCGTTCCTTCACTGCCATTTGCGACAACTCTAAAGTAGAAACATAGTAAATACCTTCTACATATTAGTGTAAAAGATATGATGAAGTGAACAATACAGTTTTCGAGAAAAGTCAAACAACCCGTCATTTATTCGAATATGTTTCTTACAACATCAAATCAAATGTTCAAAGTTCTGTCATCCAGTTAGGACTTCTTGATGACCTATAACTATAGTATTGTTATGTTACAAAAATAGACAATTCAAGGGATTATAAAAATAAATTGGAAGTTAACATTAATAACACGTCGATGAGTCATACAACCAAAACAATGTTTTTCAAAAATTAAGAAATAAATTTAAGCGTATGTTTAAAATACATCATAGACTTGTGTGAGAGTGCTCTTAGAAAATGAGTATCTTATTGATTTTAAGTGATTTACTCCATACTACACACTTGCAGTACATAATGAGCTAGATGTTTTCAAGCTTAATTTGGTTCCAATCTTGGTATTTCGAATACTGAGTAATGTACAAATGAATTCTGGTTATTGACCTACTCAGATTAAGCAATATTCTTACATGAAGTATGGAAGGCAAGTAATTTGAAATTTGAAATTTGTGACGTCTCAAAACTGAAACCTGGTTTACAACTCTGTAAATTTCAAGAGAGTACTTTATAATACAAGCCACTGTAGTATCGCCCAACGCGCAACGTATACAAATAAGTTTTCCTATTGAAAACTATAAAATACGAATTTTGTCACTTTTAACCTCGCTTTTGACTATTTTACACACATTATGAGAAAAAGAGATATATGATACATAAAACAGATGTAATTAAACAACCACGCAATAATCAATTAAAAAATAACACATACTGAAGTACAATCACAATAATGTTAAAGCACACTGAAAATGAACACTAGAAACAAAATTTTTCTGAGACAAAAATGATGAAGAAAATATGGAATATAGTAAAAGAATCCAGTATTGAAACAATATCACAAATGAAGAAATTAAATAGATAACTAGTATCTAATGATACATAAGTATGTATTGCTTTTAATAAGCACTTTTCTGAAATCGAGCAATAATAGTATCCGACTAGAAATACAAATGAAGATACAGAAATAGAAAGTGATCAAAGTGATCCTTGTTTTTATTACCTCTTTCAGGAAGTGAGATAGTTGATAATACCAATAACTTAAAATGTCACTATGCCTAGACTAGATAATACTGCTGACAAGGATATAAAAGAGCAACCCTTTTCTAATGAATCCTTTACACTTTTACAAGATATTATCATCTAGTATTTCAATAAGAAATGTAAAACCAAACAAATATATAATAATGATGGTATTCTAGAAGCTACCAATTATCGACCAATCTCTTTTTTTAGTGAAATCTCTAAAGTAGTAGAAAAATTTATAAAAATTACACTTCCATAATAGCCCAGTCGTCAGAGATGGAAACTGGTCACTAAATGTTATATGGCTGAATTTTTCAGAATAAGTATTTTTGTTGGTGTAGAATACGATAAAAAAAAGTTTAAAACTGTAAGGTGCCAAAATTCATTTTTTGACCAATAACTCGAAAAATAAAAGACATGTGTCACAAAACTGATAACACTAGGCGATAGAGATAGATTTTTTTGTTTAACGCACGAGAATGAAACGTGGCGATACATAAGTAGGTACGCGAAGCATGCGCTGTTTCGGACTCGCTACACTAAATTTGTTGTATTTGAACTAATTAATCAAATTGAGCTCAATAAAGCTTAAATGAAAGAAGAAATATGTTTCTATTAGACTATCATATTTTCAAATATAAAATGATTGTATGTAGGAATAATACATATATGAAGTCGGAACATAAAGAGGTTTCTGATGAAATCTGTACAAGCTCTACGATTTCTACAATTTTTAAGATATAAATCTTAAACTTTCACATATTACTCTTGAAGTAATGTATAAGATCCGTTGGATAGGTATGTCAAATAATTTTTTTAATACAAGTTATTTACGTTATAAAACTGAAAACTGAAACATGGATAGGATCTCTCTGAAATAACGAAATAAAGATTCTCATCTTTATACCTATGCATTTTGGCTTAAGAGAATGCCTAAAGTGCTTTTTTAAACGCGGATTTGAATTCAGTATCACAGAAAACATTAGTATATAGGTTGTGGTAGTTACTTTTCTGTTTTATAGAGATTAATTTCATTTTTCCGCTGTTTTTGAGTGTTTTTTAAGATTCTGATCTGCACTTTCCTATTTAAGAAATATTTTGGCAGTTCGAGGTTAGCTCTAATCATATGATATCGTCTCTATTTCTTCTAAGGTGAAATGCTTTTACATTTCAAACAGATTTCGGACATTTTTAGCCAGCTTTTGGTTTTGTTTTATGTTAAGGATGAATCCTGAGGTGCTGCAATATGCTTGAATCCGCAATCAGATTCAGTAGGTATCCCAAAAAAACATGGACATGCAAAGTTCTCGTTTTCACTTCATTATTTCAGGGATATTCTGTCCATTTCTCAGCTATTTATGAGGTTAAGGACGCATTTCGGTGCGATGGGACATTTTTTCATACACATGAACACAAAAGCAAATATTTTTGTCTCTTTTTGTGTGTCTGCGTATGAAGAAATAGTTTCATGTACTACGACTTCAAATCTTCATATTAGAAAACCGGCGCATTTCCATGGCTCGCGTTCATGAAATGGTATTTTCGTGGCGAAAATTTTTCAAGAAGATGAAAACTATCAAATTAACACAATTCCAGCCAAAATGACAGGGAGCCAATTTCCATAAGAATAGTGCAGGGTTCTTTGTAAAGGTATTTGGCACCTTTTAGATATTATTTACTTTTTCTATCGGATAACTATCTGTGTATTTGTGTAATAATAATAATAATAATAATAATAATAATAATAATATATTTCTAAATTTTACACAATAGTGTATACAGTCGTCATAATAATAAATACATAAAGATTAAAAAAACAGAAAGACAAGTAGTACATAAACAGACAAAAAAGAAAAAATAAGCAGAAAGAATATCAGGTAGATAGTGTACTGAAGTACTGAAAATATTCATCAATAGTACATAAAATCTATTTTCAATTAATAATACCTTACCTTTTTTTTTGAAACATGTGATACTTACATCCTCTTTTTTTAACTCTTGCGGTAAAGCATTAAACATTTTTTTGACAAGTTCAAAAAGGAAGTACTCGTCCTACTGAGGCGCACACTTTCTAGACATAAGTTTTTTCTTTCTCTAGTATTATAGTCATGAACATTCCCCCGAGTGAGAACAGTCCCTTCTTTAAATTTCTGTTTAATATACAACAAACAATAATAAATATAACTAGCAGGTAAGGTCATAATACTCATATTCTTGAAATGAGGTCTGCATGAATCAGTAGACTTTGCTTTAGCTAAGATTCTGATTGCTCTTCTCTGAAGTATAAAAACCTGATTCGCACTACAGGTATTACCCCATAGAATTATTCCATACTCCATTACACCATGGAAAATAGAAGAGTATGCTATTTTTAAATAATTTTCACTCAGTCTACTCTGTAGCTGTCTTAGTAGAAATATGTGTGTTGATAAACGCTTACACAAATCGTTAGTATGATGAGCAAAACTTAGGGAAGAATCGAGGAAAATACCCAAAGTTTTTACAGGCACATTATTAATATTAGTATTATCTGGTTTCACAGCAAAGTCAAGCGTTTTGGTTTTGTCTAGGTTTAAACTTAACAAGTTACTAGAGCACCATTTTTCAAGCAAATTTTCAGAGAAGTTAATATTATTAGTGTTATCTATTGAAGATTGACTTCTAAACAACAAAGTTGTATCGTCTGCATAGGCAGCTAGACGTACATTATTATTGTCTAAAATTAAAAAGAGATCATTTACGTATAATAAAAAAGCACAGGACCTAAGACAGATCCTTGAGGAACACCATATTTTATAAATTTTTGTTTGGAAATTTCATTGTTATATTTTATAAATTCAGATCTATTCCCGAGGTATGAGGCAAACAGATTTAATGTAGTGCCTCTAACACCATAACATTCAATCTTAGCCAATAAGATATCATGGCTCACAGTATCAAAGGCCTTGGATAGATTATAGAATTTAGCAGTACAAAACTCTTTTTTCTCAAACGCCTCCAAAATATTTGTAATAATTTCACTAAGTGCCAGTATTGTTGATTTTCCAGATCTGTAGCCAAATTGAGATTGACTAATATAATTATAATGCTCTAAATAATCCAAAAATCTATTTTTAAGAATAATTTCAAATATTTTTCCTATAACTGGTATTATTGAAATTGGTCGAAAACTAGCGGGTTCATTATAATCGCCTTTCTTAAATATTGGAATTAGCTGTGAAATCTGGAAAGAATCTGGAAAAATACCACACAAGATACAGCAATTTATCAAATCTGTAATATGACCAATTAATATTTCACCCACTAATTTAATAAGTTCATTACTTAAGCCATAAATATCACTAGATTTAGAATTTTTTAATTGATTAATGATAATTCAAATTTCATCACAGGTAACTGGAGCCAGGAAGAAAGAATGATTAGGATTAGGCAACCTTTTCAGATAGCTATAATGATTACTATACACATTTCCAAAATTCGACATGATCTCTTCAATAACATCAGAGTAGTAGTCAGCAAATTGGTTAGAAGTCAGATTATTAGGTTTAATATGTAGGTATATTATTACGTTTCTCCCTATTTATAATGTTCCATGCAGCTTTCTGTTTATTTGAACTATTGTTTATATACTTATCATTGCTTTCCAATTTAGCTTTATTAATTTCTCTTTTATATTCACATTTTAACATTTTGTAAAGATTTAAATTATCCTCATTTCCACTGGCAACGGCTACAGTTTGAACAGCATCAAGAGTATTTTTAAATTTAGTTAATCGATTATCATATCGAAGCCTATTTCTTTTATTGTGTTTAATGTTTATTCTTTTAGCTTTAAAACACTCATTATATGTATCAGATAACACATGTAAAAGATAATTAGCTTTATCATTAGGACACTGTGATAGAAAGAAATTATTCCAATTAGCAACTTCAAGTTTGTTGACGAATTTAGTTATGTTGCTCTTAGACATTGGCCTGTAAAAAAACATATTTATTGTCATTATTATTCTTAGGTATTATAATTGTGTTCATTATGCCCTTATGATAAGAAAGATGCGGCTCAACTACTTTACAGTGTAAACTATCACTTAAGTTAGTAAAAACATTATCTATTTTGGTACTGGTTGTTGCAGTTATCCTAGTATCTTCAAATATCCTTTCTGTAAGGTTATATGATAAGAAAAAAATTTTATAGGCAATCACATTTTGGCAACCAATAGTTATCATGTTTTCATTGCAGCAATAGTGATAACCACATTCCGATTATTATTTTTCTATGCTGTTTCTTAATTAATATTTTTTGAGAGTGATCACTTTGTAATTAATTAATGAGAGAAGTTCTGTGCAAATCCAGGGTGCGGCAGAAAGGATAGGTGTTTTTGGGACGGGCGGTATACGTGAACGGAAAGGAGTAGAGCGTTGTGGATTATGTCGTTAGACTCGGGAAGATATGCCATTTTTAAGTCACAATGGTTATCTGGACGAGAGAATATTGTGCGTTCGCAGTCGAAGAGTATTTAAAATCGGACGAATATATGATTGTTTTGTTGTGCAACGGCGTCTTCGCTGACATTTCAGTATCCGTGACGACGGTCCGGTTCCAAAACGTGACACAATCGTCACATGAGTTCAGAATTTCAGAACGACTGCATCAGTGATAGAACTCTGTGCGCTGCAGCTTGTTTTCAGGCAGAGCGCTCTGGGCTGTGAAGAGTCATTGCCGATGCAGTCATTCTAAAATTCTGAACCCATCTCACGAGTGTGTTACATTTTGATATAGGACCATGGTGACGGTTATTGAAATGTCGGCGGAAACACCGTTGCACAAAGAAAAAAATCACAGATTCGCCTGATTTCATATACTCCTCGACTGCGAACGCACAATATTCTCTCGTCCAGAAAACCATAGTGACTAACAAATGGCATATCTTCCCGAGTCTAACGACATAATCCACAACGCTCTACTCCTCCCCGTTCGCCTATACCACCTGTCCCAAAAACACCCATCCTTTCTGCCGCACCCTGTACCTTTACCGATTATTTCCTGTTGAGTTTGTTTTAGTCTCTACTTGTTTACCTATAGTTTACGTTTAGCATTCCAATAAACATGTTGACGAAAATGTGTACATTATTTAAATTGTACGAGTATCGATTATATTGTATACAAAGTTTCTAAAGGTTTAATCAAAACCACATTGCTGGGAAAGTAATTACGGATTCCCAAAGACTTGAACATGAAAAGTGATCTGGTTAACAAAGAAATCGATACAATTATAAAGTAAACATGCTACCTTTGTGCCTTATTAGTGGCAACTGCTCCAAGTGCTCACTATATCTCTTGAGGTATTTCCAGTGAACACGAATTCTGAGAAATGCAACAAATATTTAATAAAGGAAAAATATTTAAAAAACAATAAAAAAGACAAATAACCGTGTAACTTAACAAACAAGTACAATTCTTTATATGTTTGCCGGCACGATGCCTTGAACGTGTCTGCATTTAAGAGCAAATCGAAATAATGAGGTTATCAGGTGATGGTACTCGCAGTAACAGAGAAGTAGCTGCAGAATTTAACCGAAGACATCCTTTACGAGTCGCTAGTAGTCATGGAACTGCAACTGCCGTAAATGCGAATTTCAATGAAACTGGCAGTATTATTAGAAGATCTCAGAATGACCAACCTCATCGAATACACCCGCATCCTGAAGGTAGCGTAATCTTAGCTGCAAATCAAGCAAATCCAATAGTGAGTCTACGAGATATATCATCTCAACTGAATATCGACAAGAAGAAAAAGGAACATCTCCTATGTTTCAGTCGTCATGAAATTCAGTCTTATAAATCAAAATTTCTAAATACTATAAACAATTGCTATTTGGCGAAGGGAAATTTTTTAGACGGCCGAAATTTTCTAAATCAAATTTTGTTTACTAATGAGACTACACAATACACATACCACTAATAGGGTGATATTGTTAGTGAACCTTGTAAAATGATCAATTTTAGAATTTAAGATAATTAAGAAAAATACAAATTTATCACAAAATTCTTATGGAATATTGTCACTTCGTGAAAGACCGAAAAAACTTTTTGGCATCGTCATTCGTTGAAATCTCAACAAAAAATTATTTCAATAAAAAGGTTTTTGAAAATAACAGAATAAATTTTCAGCTCGAGAACGACGGTAAATCGCTTTTGGGCACCATCGTTCGAAAATGATTTTCGAGAGTACCAAAAATTGGACAAAAATTTCAAGCTGCAATGGGCAGAAAACCGTCCGACAACTTTTTCGAAAGTACCACAAAATATGTTTCCGAAGTACCATAAAGAGATTTGCACATTGCGGAAATCTCAGTCAGGATGTAGCAAGTAGCTATTTTAAATGTCAAAGTTTAAGAAAAAATCAATGGAACTGTTTTTCCAATAAGAACCAAACTCTACATTTGATTATTCTGAAAGTGGTGAAGAATACACCATGTCTAAGCCACAAGAACGTCCATCAAAAATAGCTACAAAATTCAAAGTCGAGGATTCGATTCCGACGGACCCACAGTACCTCATAAAAAGGCACAGGCGGGAATCGCCATAAGGGTAGTTCGAATACGAATCGACAGAGAAAAGGTAACTTTAGGTTCAATGTCTTACGTTTTTTCAAGTTGCAAATCTATTGAATTTATATAAATGGCTTCTTGAGGCCTCCTGATAAAGATTACAAGCAAATTGAAAATTTCAATGCAAAATTAAAAGTGAATAATTTTTCAAAAAGTTCGACAAACATCTTACAATCATAATTAACTGAGAATCTGAATCTTTTTGTACAATCGATTGTTATAGTTCTCTCGCCGCTGAATGAGTTGCGATCCTACGGGACGTCTTGCCAGGTGGTAGCGTTCTCTGATAATTATTGTCTTATATACAACTAATGAAATATCGAGTATTTATATTTTTTATATTTTATGAAATTATTTCGATAAATAAAAACATATTGAAACATTCTTTATAGGATTTTGCAAACAGCAGAAAAATTAACTATCTATAAAAGAAAAACTTTGAGTAGAAATATTAATGAAATCTTTGCATTCTTTCGATAACCTGAATTCTGGTTATGCTAGCAAATTAAAATCCTAAAATGAATTTGTCTAATTTCTTATTTGACAATTCTCATTCTAACACTAGCATCCACACAGTCCCCTACGGCCATGCAGATTAAACTAGTAAGCTAATAGATAGGCGAGGTTGTTTTTATCAGTCAATATCAAATATAATCATTTCACACTTATTCATAGAAATTGTCTTGGTTTTGCATGAAACATCTTTATGAATGGCTTTATGTCTTTCTGATGAGCTCCAGAATAAGGGCGAAAAACGTTTCAAAGGCTAAGCATTTCCAGGAAACAGAATGATAGATTTCATGAAAATGTAATCCATTGGAATGAAAATTTTTTAAGACAAGATAGATAAATAAATTCATTTTAGGTCTCTGTTCTCATTTTTAACTGAATCTTCATAATCGTAGGGGGTTATGTGGATACTAGTTTAATCTGCATGGCCGTAGGGGACTGTGTGGATGCTAGTGTTAGAATGAGAATTGTCAAATAAGAAATTAGACAAATTCATTTTAGGATTTTAATTTGCTAGCATAACCAGAATTCAGGTTATCGAAAGAATGCAAAGATTTCATTAATATTTCTACTCAAAGTTTTTCTTTTATAGATAGTTAATTTTTCTGCTGTTTGCAAAATCCTATAAAGAATGTTTCAATACAATTATAAGCAAACAAATAATAAATCATTTTTAAACATGCATAGAGTATATAGGCTCCAATACTAGTTAGCTAATAGATAGGCGAGGTTGTTTTTATCAGTCAATATCAAATATAATCATTTCACACTTATTCATAGAAATTGTCTTGGTTTTGCATGAAACATCTTTATGAATGGCTTTATGTCTTTCTGATGAGCTCCAGAATAAGGGCGAAAAACGTTTCAAAGGCTAAGCATTTCCAGGAAACAGAATGATAGATTTCATGAAAATGTAATCCATTGGAATGAAAATTTTTTAAGACAAGATAGATAAATAAATTCATTTTAGGTCTCTGTTTTCATTTTTAACTGAATCTTCATAATCGTAGGGGGTTATGTGGATACTAGTTTAATCTGCATGGCCGTAGGGGACTGTGTGGATGCTAGTGTTAGAATGAGAATTGTCAAATAAGAAATTAGACAAATTCATTTTAGGATTTTAATTTGCTAGCATAACCAGAATTCAGGTTATCGAAAGAATGCAAAGATTTAATTAATATTTCTACTCAAAGTTTTTCTTTTATAGATAGTTAATTTTTCTGCTGTTTGCAAAATCCTATAAAGAATGTTTCAATACAATTATAAGCAAACAAATAATAAATCATTTTTAAATAAAAACATATTTTGAATTCGATTTCTTATTAATCCACTAATTATGAGATTGACGACCTACATGCTATTCTGTGGTGTGAGTAACTATTTACCACGAGTCACCTCTGATCCCATCAAGTTTGTGTAGCGATCCGAATACTCACAGAATCTATCGAAGTTCTTAATAATCAAGAAGTGTTTCTGATAAAGTGCTAGTTATGTGATATATTCAGAAGCGCACCGCTCGACATCAGATTAAGACCAAGAGAGCAGACTGTAGCGATCACAGTAAGTATAGTTTTATTAATGTTCGTGTTGGGGAGTCCTAAAAGATACTAGAATTCCCCTTAAGAATAGATTCTGCTAGATATCGGTACGGCCAGAGTCTGTCTAATATAAAATTCTTGTATGTCTCCTTCAGACGGGCGATATTGAGTTCATCTACAATATTATCTTAAAACTGTAGATAGTGGGCTACAGAAAATCCTCATTGGGTTATTAATTGTAAATACCAGTATTCAGAGAAAGTTAAGGAATGGTACAGTATTTTAGGAGACCGAATAGTTGGACCGTTTTTCTTTAATAACTCGTTAAATACTGCGAGCTTAATTACTTTTTTTGATATGGAATTATAGGATGCAATTGAAAATCTTTTCTTAATGTGCGACCAGAAATGTTTTGCAGCTAGATAGTGCGTCAATCAATAATTCCAGAATTGTTCGTCAGTGGTTGAACGAATATTTTCTAATGCTGCACTGGATATAAAGAAATAGCCCCTTTGAGCTCTGACCTCATAGGTCCCCGATATTAGATTTTTGTTTCTGGGGAACAGTGAAGAATAAAGTGTACAAAACAAGGCCCAGGAATCGAATAGAACTTTGTGCTAAAATACGAATGTATTTAAATTGAAGGTGGATTAGCTGAGAGAGGCTACATTTGACAATTAACTCAAATTTTTAATTACGTATAATGAGTAGTGTGACGTGCTTTCTCCCGGTTGCCTAGTGCATAGACAAGCGGAAGTGTCACTTTAGCGCTGAGCTGCATTTCGGTTATCTCGAGCGCCACCTTTGCAATTTTTACGTGGGGAAAAGATCCCACTTAGCCTCCTAACGCAGCCTGTTGCAGTAGGGCTGGGATAACTACAGTGGATACACGGTATGTCCAGCGGTCTGGACGGCAGATTAGATTTTCATTCTCACACAACAGTAAAACGCACATTTTGTAAAATAACATTTATTAAAATATATTAAGTATTCAACAACAAACTAATTACTAAAGTAAATAATACGGTCAGGTACCAAAATACTCTTACAGAGTTCAGATAAATAATATCAAAACTTAAGATATGTCATATTATGAAAATTTACAAGTAAAACTTAAGATATATCATTTCGGTTTATTTACAAGTGAAACTACGAAAACAACTAACCAGGCGGTGAGAAGATATTAAACTACTGATTCTAATATTTTCTTATTAATTCGGATATTAACA
This sequence comes from Stenurella melanura, assembly GCA_963583905.1. Classification (NCBI taxonomy): domain Eukaryota; kingdom Metazoa; phylum Arthropoda; class Insecta; order Coleoptera; family Cerambycidae; genus Stenurella; species Stenurella melanura. The sequence continues at coordinate 65,596,268 of OY757312.1, read as the reverse complement.
AAGCCAAGCAAGTAGTGTGCAAAGCGATAGTAGGCTTGGCGGCAAAGCGGTAAAGCGGTAATAAGCGGTACAGTCGGTTATAACAGCAAGCAAGCAAGCAGTGGATGTTAAGAAAAAACAAATTAGCAGCAAAGCAGAAAGCAATTAAATTTCCAGTAAAAGCAAACAATTATTCTCGGACAGAATTTATCATATATGTATACATGTCAGATATGAGTTGGCAGCATGTGGTGTAAAGAACTTGATAAAATTATGGAAAACTTATACTAAATAAAACGGTAATCGGATTCATTCTGCCTCGACAGACAGACAGAATTAATCTCGACGGTGTTGGTTCGGTTCAGAGAGATTCGCCAAGCGCCTCAAACCACACAGTTGAGTACCTCTAATTGCATTCGGTTCGAAAATAAAATTTACCACGTGTTTCTTGTCAGATGTACAGTGAAAAGGTTTATGTATCAAAATATAAATATAATTTATTTATTCAGAATATTTCCCAGATTTTTCTCTGATCTCTCGGACTATAACAAATTACTGAAAACCATTTAAAACTAACTGATTTTATCTTAATTCCTTAATCTATGAAACAGTTTTAAAAAAATAAATAAAATAGCCGGAAAACGAATTTCTACCACTCCGACAAAATGTCGGATATTATTTTAACCCAATAAATTATAACGCAACGGTTAAGTTAAAATAATAGGAATTGGAACGGTTTTACACGGCAAAATTCGGTATAATTAAAACAGAAATTTACGGACAGCGGGTTTCTGTTATCCCAACCAACTTGGCGGATATTATTTTGACTCCACAGTGAGACAAAATAATAAGTCTGTCGAAATATCGCCTATGTCCATTTTCCCTTGGAAATTATTTGGGACATAGTTATCTGGATTAAATCTTAAGAATCTAACAGGGCCCCTAATTGAACAAACATCAACATAGAGTAATTATGTTACGTTTATGATTTACGTCGGTATTTCGGAAAAATATAGTTATATTCTGATTTATCAAATTTGAAATCGTTTTAAAGTTTTATTGATAATCACGCATTTTAATGAATTATTTCTTATCTGGTAACGGAGAATAAAAACGACTAGCAAGAAACAGCGGCTTATCTTGCATCAAATAATTCTTAACGTACACTTCTCTAATATAGACAAATCAGACAATGAATTTTTAACAGAGATTTACTAGCTTGTCATGAAAATATTATTTATGAAGTGTATCAAATAAAAATAAATTGTTAATTTACACTGCGGGTATACGGGACACAGTTAAGTAAGCTCGCACGGGGTGTTCTCCAGGCAAACGGTCGGTACGGAATTTTTAGAACCCCTCCACATGTTAATTCATTTAACTGTTAAAATGAAATTTAATTTTGAAATTTACAAAACTACTAAGAAATGTTTTTAAACTTACATTGCTGCTATATTTTACGGCGATGGCAGAGACTATTGAATTAAACACGTGGTGATCTCCAGGTGGACGGTCGGTACGGTATTAGACCCCCACGTGTCAATCCTTTAGGCTCTCCGAAGTGAACTCTTCGTTTAGGTGTCTCTTTGCCTAGCTTGTTCCCCCAAAAAGTAAAAATCCCCTCCAACTTGGTGTTGAATACCAAGTGGGGAATAATAATTTAACTATGGCCAATGCCATCAGGAATATTTTATCGGAATCAATTAAAATTTTATTTTAGAAAACTTCTCATTGCCGCGGAACCTTACATTATTTTTCTATAGAAAACTACATGTCGCGGGTTAAATAAAAATGAACAAAACAATTTCTAATTTTTTGGCCGTAAGATGGGAAAAGTGGCGAAGTCTATGGTTAAATTAAATTGCATTTTTGTTTGTAAAAATTCCCTTCGGCACAGTAATTATCTCAAAAATTGATTGTTACTTTAAATTGTTGCCTTTTTACTTATTTCAATATGCAAAAGTAATTTTTTTTTTTTTTTTGTAAAATACATTTTTGTCAAATCGACACCTCTGTTCAATACATTTTTTTCAATTTCAATGGCATCCGATTAAACTGAAAACCGAAATTGTAACCGTGTGTGGACTTACAGTGGCATGCTGGAGCTCAAAATTAGATTCTGAACAAGTTTTCCTAGTAACTTTTTTCGACGTCTTCAACGCGAACCAAAATACTGGAAATGGATTCCATTTGGGGGATTGCCGTTGTCTCATTTTGTTACTTAAATTAAAATTGGTTGCCTCAAAATGTACATCTTGTTAGGGTTACAATTGTGCCAAAGCTAGAATCTGAATATCAAAATATGACGACCAGATTCGAGCGTCTTAATTTTAAATGAGACACATTGTATATAAACAGGCGCAGGCGAGAATAAATAAGTTAATTGGCCTCAACCTGTGCAAATCAGATTCGTGTTGATATAATTGACATTGTCAGATCAATGTCTGTACAATTTCGTCTTCTAAGTGAGTGACTCCTCTGAATTATTTGAAAGTTAATTTTAGTACATTTTGAAAAGATCAATAAGTTGAAGGTATATGGGTCATATCATAATAATAAAAGAATAGAGTCTTTATTTTCCATATGAAAGAATATACTCAATTACAAACTATTTAACAAGTAAGTAAAGGGAATAATGGGCGAAGTTCAGCAATACTTTAACAAATATTAAAGGCAGTAATAAGAAAATATAAAACTTATAAAGTTAGGCTGCTATTCCACTTTAATTCACGCATTACATTCAATGAAAGTAAATTAAAAATAATTACACCTATGGTTAATACAAAGAAAAAAAAACTTAAACTAAGGGGCTAATGACATTAAATATGTTCATTATAAATTAATATTTGAATTCTTTTCCTGAAAGTTTACATTCATTCCTTTCAAGTTTTTGAGTAGAGAGTTATAAAAGGTGGACCAGTGATAATAGGCCATAGTTCTAGGGAGGATTCTTTGTGCCAAAATATGAGGATATGACCAAATAAGCTTTAGTAGAATGTTGCTGTGGAATATGACACAGGGTGTCAAAATTCAAATTATTTTTTCGTTTCTTTGCTAAACCTCAACAGCCTGCTAGAGGAACTTTTTTTATTCTAAGAAACAATAATGTATGTATTACATCACGTTACATCATAGAGGGCGCCGTAGGACCTGTATCTGATGATGATTTTTTTTCATATTTCTTTTGGATGAAACGTTGTGGTACTACTAACCAGAAAATCTGATTAGGGCGTCATTTACACGTATAAAAGGTAGGGTCAAGGTGCCGACAGTGGATCACTTTTTGTTCTCCTTTTAATAAATCCTTATTCTATGAAGCTGGGATGCCGAGATTTGGCATCTGTATAATATAGTTATTCTATTTTCATAATTCATTATTACATTTTAAATATTTATTAGGGAAAAAAATATGTAGTAGATTTTTCTAAAAATGGATAATGATCTACTGTGTACCGCGAGGTGGGTACAGTGAACCAAAGCTTAATATACAGTGGTTCATGTCGGTACACAGTGAATCATTGTATTTATAACTGGGCTAATAAAACGAATAATTACAATTTAATCAGTCTTTATTTTAGATCAGTGGTATTATATTTATTGTATACCAAAACAACTTAAATATAAATCTTCTTTGTTTAAAACATAACTCAACATAGTTTCAGTTGAAAACTGATATCAAATAAGACAAAATAAAAAATCAGTTCTAGTGAATATTGAACAGAGATAAATCAAGAGAGAAATAATAATAGGATTGTTGCCTGGAAGTGCTTCCACTCAAACAAGGCTTTGGCAGTATCAGCTTTATATCATCCTCTTTTACAGTAGAAAGATCAGGAATGTTTGGAAAGTGAAATTTGTTTTTAGTTTTTAGCCTTAAAAAACTTATGAAATATTCTAGTGCTTCATTTCTATTTTCTATGACTTTCCCGACGTAATAAATCTTTTGTCTTTTTGTTGCAAACTCGACTAATACAAATTCACCCTCTTGTGGCGGTCGAGGTAATGGCTCTTTGAGATCAACTTCATTTAAAACATGAATTTCATTTTCTTTTTCGTCCTCTTCTGTCCAATCTTGATCGTCATCAGAATCATGCAAACTGATTTCTTCTATTTCATCCTCCGAATCGCTCTGTAAAATTTTTTTAGATAGTTTCCTTTCCTTAATGTCTTTTTTTATTTTAGCTGCAGCCTTTTCCATTTGAATTGCCAGTTTCTCTGGTGTATCTGTTGCTATTAAACTTCGACCAAGTTTTCTTTGCTTCCTTTTAGTTTTTCTTGGTCCCGCTATTATGGGATCTCTGAATTGAAATGGTGACAAAAACTGAATATTCTGACACTTCTGTTGAGCTAAAGTTGATTGCTGATCTGCACATGTGTTGGAATTCTGCAATATTAACGACGATGTTTCTCGAACGTCTTGATTATACTGCATCTGGTTGATGCCAGAGGGTCCTGCTTGTTGATCTTCCAGTGGCAACTCGTGAAATATTCCACTGGGCTTATTTGCACCTAATGTTTCAATATATTTGGTACAGCCTGAAGAATCTGCAGATACGTTAGAGTGTTTCAATATCGTCTGTGAAGTCTCTTGAATATTTTGACTGAACTGAATTTGGCTGATGCCGGAACGTTGAGCTTCTTGATCACTAAGTGTGACTTCGTGAGTTGTTTCATTCGGACTTCTCGCACTTGTTGAATCGTTCTGTTTTTGAAATTTAATAGTGGTCTCCTCTCGAGATTCACAACCTGGACAGGGACGATCAGTTACCATACTTGGTATGAAATCATCATCACTAAAAATATTTCTGTCGAAAGGAAAGATGCCACATTTTTTAAAAGCATTTGTAATGTTAACAGGGGTCATTGACTTTAAAAAAGCTGCTCCAACAATTTCTCCGACTTCATAAATTGTAACAGGTTGTCCAGGATTCCGCAACATCCAAGATTCCATCGCAGCATTGTAATATGTTTTAAAGGGACCAAAAATTCCGACATCTAGTGGTTGCACTTTGTTTGAAGTATGGGGATGAAGAGTAATCACATGAACTCCGGCAGATTTGGCCATGTCTAGTGCCTCGATGGACAAGTGCGACTCGTGATTGTCCATAATTAAAATGCTTTGATTGTCTTGGGAACTGTTGCTATGTTTTATAAAGTGTTTCAATACTTCGGGGAAAATTTCAGAGTTCATCCAGCCTGATGGTGCTGCAAGTCCAAGAGTTCCTACTGGTGTGTTTTTAATCATATGGTTTTTAAATTTCTTGCGTGGGAACACCATCACAGGAGGTAAACCTATTCCACTTGCACCTATTATGCAACATGTTGTCACAAGAGTTCCTTTCTCTCCACTTGTGACTTTTCCGAGACTCTCGCGTCCCTTTGGCGCAATTACTTTTTGCGGCCTTTGTACGGTAGTGGTAGATGTTTCATCTAAATTAAAAATACGTGTACCATCTGTTAATGCTGGATTTCTTTTCATTACCTTCTCCAAATTATCATAAAATATTTTGACGTTTGCTCTATTGAACGCGGTGGCTCTAGCAAGACTACATGGTTCTGGTCTGCGTAGACTAAGATTCGAATGTCTACTTCGAAATAGTTTCAGCCAGTCTTTTCCCGCCATTTTCTTTTCTTTCCAAGAATCAGGCATTTTTAAATTATTTATTTTTGCCATTTCATATCCTAATGTACGACACTCTTTCGTGCTTAATCCATAAAATAGCAGGGCACAATGTTCAAGATATTTTTTGAGACTTTCCTCCTGTTCTTGGGTAAAAACTTTGTTTACAGAATAATTTGGCACTAAAGGCATATTTTCGATGGACCCCAATCTTTTCATCTTGATGTAATAACGTCTCAATGTTGTAAATGAAATATTTGTGTCTGTTGCTGCTTTTCTTATACTACTACCATTTTCAATAAATTGTAATGCTTGCTTCATTTGAGTTTCGGAGTGGTTCCCAATTTTTCTAGTTAATCCTTTAGGACGAGCCATCCTGCAAGCAAAAAATACAGGCATGAACATGTGACAAAAGGTTTAGTACACAGTGGATCATGATCCACTGTGTACTAAAGCTTCTTGAACCACTGTGTACCGAGGGGACATTTTGTTTTTCAAATGGAACACAAACCTAATCACTTGATATTGAACTATTATAAATACATTAAAATGTACTTGAGTATACAGGGTTTACAATAGAAAGAACGTTGTACACAAATAGAGTACATTGAATTGACTAGAACACGAGAAAACTTACCTCATAAAAAAGTTAAAGCACTAGAAAACACAAATTCATTCACAGTGTGTCAACACGCAGCCACAGTCGCTGATTAACTGACTCGGTGGAGTACGGGTCGAAATTACTTCCTCCTATGAAAAGGATGGAAGAATAGCGTCATTCTCTTTTCTCAGGCAACGAATGATCCACTGTACCCACCCTAACCACTGTCGGCACCTTGACCCTACACTTGGTAGAACTTGATAACTCCAATCGTTTTCAAGAAAATTGCCGTTAAACATTTGAATAATTTTTTGAAAGACAAATTCAAATTTAATGAAACAAAGTGTATTTATTGAATAAAGTACAAAACGTAAGGGAAAGCAGAATCGTACTAACAGCGTAAACCCTTTCTCACTTTCTTAGGAGTATTTTCATGGTATTGAAATAAATACATAAATCAAAAGATTGTGTAAAATAAGGATCTACTCTTATTAGTAGACCAAAAAGTAACATTAAAGTTGACTTAATGATATTAGTATTTATTGTATAAACTGCCCCCCCTGCAAAAACCCCATTACTGCAACTTAGAGTAAATTTTAGATATCCCCTCCACCTACTTCTATGCCTTTTCCATTTCGTTTCATAAAAGATTGAAAAATTTATTTTCCTGTCCTCTAATAAAATTGGTTGTGTTTTGTATTTTGTCCCACAGTTTTTCTCTTGAATTGATAATATTTGCATAGACTACGGACTTCATATGTCCCCAGACACAATAAACCAAAGAATTATAATCAGAACTCCTTGGTGGCCAAGCAAACATACTTCCTCGACCGATCCATCTGCGTGGGAAAGTTTCATCAAAATGATTTCTGATTTTAATGGAGTAATGAGGGGGAGCTCCATCTTGCATAAACCACATTCTGTTCCATATGTTTAGCATGAAAGCATGTAATATATCAGCTAGAGTATTTTGAAGAAAAACCAAATAAGGCTATCCATTTTAATTAGGAGGAAGGACAAATGGTCCATACGACTGATCGCCGATAATACCACACCAAACGTTAATCTTAAATTCGTGCTGAAAAAGCGTTTCTTTAACGGCATGAGGATTTTCTTGTAGCCTTTATGGAAGATCCCTTCGCAGTAAGTTTTGTACAGGAGTGAAATTATATGGGTAGAAGCGTTCTTTGCGTGAGACTCTTAGAAAAGATTGTTTACTCACCCCTGTTGCCGCTGATAAACGACTTGAGCTGACTTGAGGATCTTCATCCACACGAAGTAAAATTTCTAGTTCTTGATCTGGATTTGGAAATTTGTTTCGGTCGTCCTACATCATTTTTATGGCGAAATATGCCGTTTTTGTCAAACGACGAAACAGATCATTGAAAATCTTATGGTCTGGCTGTTTTCTACTTAGAAATTGAGTATCTATTGTTTTGTTTATGTTATTGTTTCTTAGAATAAAAGCAAATTTGGCGAAGATCAGTCAAGAGGCTGTTGAGTTATTGCATAAAAACGGAAAAGTAATTTGAATGTTGCCACCTTGTGTCTTTTACTAAAGCATATTTGGTTATATCCTCATATTTTGGGCCAATGAATCTACCCCTGCACAACGGCCTATTACTAATGGTCCGCCCTGTATATTTTGCAAATCTGACATCTAAAAGAACGTTTAAATTGCTCTGTTCGATGGGCAGATGGGGTTAAAAGGCCTTTGAATCTTAAATTAAGGTTTTATACAACGGTACGAAATTTTATTATATTACTTCCACATCCACGTAGTGGATTGGAAGTATAGTAATCGCAAAAAAATTTTCAAAAATTTTTATTCGTGAAATAGGTTTAGAATGTCATGAGACGTCGAGATTTTAAATTTGAGAGAAAAAAAAAAGATTTCTGTCTGTCTGTCTGTCTGTCTGTTTGTCTGTCTGTCTGTCTGTCTGTAACTTTTTTTTGTCCGCACGTTTTCTCCGGAACGGTTTAATATATTGACTTGAAATTTTGTACACGTATATATTATAACGAGATCTGGAACTGGATTGTTTTATGAGGATATCCGGTGAAGGGTTGAGGGTTAAAGAGGGGTAAATAGGGAAAAATAAGTAAAGCAAGCTTGTAAGAGTACAGAAACTTGAAATTCGTTGTATATACTAGAAGTTAAGGCCTCATATTTTTTTATAATATTTTTCAACCCCCCACCACCCCTACCCCATTAGTGGGGTTGATAAAATAAAGTTGAGATATTCATTTGAAATTTCGTACACGTATGTATTATAACGACGTCTGGAATTAGATTATATTTTGAGATGATTCCGTTGAAGGGTTTGGGGTTAATTTGGGGTAAATAGGGGAATATAAGTAAAACAAATTGGTAAGAGTACAGAAACTTGAAATTCGGTGTATGTACTAGAAGCCAAAGCGTCAGATTTTTTTCATAATATTTTTCAACCCCAATATGAAAAGGGTTGATAAATCAAAACTGAGATATTCATTTGAAATTTGGTACACGTATGTATTATAACGACATCTGGAACTAGATTATAATTTGAGATGATTCCGTTGAAGGGTTGGGGGTTATTTAGGGGTAGATAGGGGGAAATAAGTAAAACAAGCTGGTATGAGTACAGAAACTTGAAATTCGGTGTATGTACTGGAAGCCAAGGCCTCAGATTTTTTAATAATATATTTCAGCCCCCCACCACCCTACTCCATTATTCAAGGGGTTGATAAAATGAAATTGAGACATTCACATGAAATTTAGTACGCATATGTATTATAAAGACATCTGGAACTAGATTATATTTTCAGATGATTCCGTTGAAGGGTTCGGGGTTAAATATGAGTAAATAAGGGAAAATAAGTAAAGCAAGCTGGTAAAAGTGCAGAAATTTGGGGTTTGATGTATATGCTAGAAGCGAAGGTCTCAGGTTTTTTTATTAGTATTTTCCATCTCCCCACCACCCCCTTATTAAAAGAGTTGATAAAATTAAATTTAAATTGTCACTTGAAATTTGGTATATTTATGTATTATACCTATATCTGAAACTGGATTATATTTTGACATGATTCCGTTAAAGGGTTGGGGGTTAAATAGGGGTAAATAGGGGAAAATAAGTAAAGCAAGCTGGTAAGTCTACAGAAACTTGAAATTCGGTGTATGTACTAGAAGCCAAGGCCTCAGATTTTTTAATAATATATTTCAGCCCCCCCACCACCCTACACCATTATTCAAGGGGTTGATAAAATAAAATTGAGATATTTACATGAAATTTAGTACGTATATGTATTATAACGACATCTGGAACTAGATTATATTTTGAGATGATCCCGTTGAAGGGTTGGGGCTTAAATAGGAGTATATAAGGGAAAATAAGTAAAGCATGCTGGTAAAAGTACAGAAATTTGGGATTTGGTGTACATACTAGAAGCGAAGGTCTCAGGTTTTTTTATTAGTATTTTCCGTCAGCCCACCACCCCCACTCCCTTATTAAAAGAGCTGATAAAATTAAATTTAAATTTTCACTTGAAATTTGGTACATTTATGTATTATAACTATATCTAAAACTAGATTATATTTTGACATGATTGCGTTGAAGGAGTGGGGGGTAAGTAGAGTAAATAGGGAAAAATAAGTAAAGCAAGCTGGTAAGAGTACTGCAACTTGAAATCCGGTGTATGTCCTAGAAGCTAAGGCCTCTGATTTTTTAATAATACTTTTCAACCCTTTCACTACCCTTACTACATTATTAGAGGGGTTGATAAAATAAAGTTGAGATATTCACTTGTAATTTGGTAGACGTATATATTATAACGACATCTGGAACTAGATTATATATTGGGATGATTCCGTAGAAGGGTTGGGTTAACAGGAGGACTAGGGGAAAATAAGTAAATCAAGGTGGTAAGAGTACAGAAATTTGGGATTCGGTGTATATACTAGAAACCAAGGCCTCAGATTTCTTTCTAATATTTTTCAAACTCCACCACCTCCGCTTCATTATTAATGGGATTTATAATATTAAATTGAGATATTCACTTGAAAGTTAGTACACGTATGTATTGTAGTGACATCTGATTGAGATGACTGCATTGAAGGGGTGGGAGGTGGTAGGTTGTGAATAGTGGAAAATAAGTAGGGTAAATTAGAAACTTCATTTTTAACGTATATGATAGAAACCAACTCTTCAAACTTTTCTATGACATCTGCCCCAAATATTAAAATTTTATGACCAATAATTTCCACATACTAGAGTGCAAATATAGTCAAGATGATTCCTTTAAAGTGACTTGGGTGAAGAATCTGGATGTGGAAGTAGTGATTCCTTAGGCAGCGGTTTTATATCAGTATTCAGGAGGTTTTATTAAAATGTTGTAATATAAACATGCTGAATTAGTAGTCTGCGATTCTTCATGTTCGGCCAACCCGTATCTTTTAATTTGTACGATATTCTCTCACGACTGCGTCTACCATAAATTAACATGAGGCAAGAATTTCGAATTTTTTGTACTTTATTTTGTATACAGTAGTTAAATTAGAGCCATACAGGCATTCAGCAAAAGCTAACAAAGACAAAATCGGGCTTTCACATGACATCACTTTGACTTTTTGAGATAAATAATGCCTATTCCCGTAAATTAGTTTGATAGAATTGTACGCTTTTTGTGTAAGTTTATTTACATGTTTTTCAAATCGGAGATCACTGTCAATAATAATACCTAAGTTCTTAGGCATAGTCAACTATGGTTTTCTTGAAATACAGTTAGTTGAACCTGATTTTTAATAACTTGTCAAGATTTCTTAGGGTCAAGAATTAAAGCATTGAATTTGCTGGTATTAATAATAAGACAGTGATCATTTGATACATTTAAAAAAGATTTTAAGTCTTCGTTTGTACGTCGACAGACACCATCAACGTCAATAGTGGTTAATGAATAATAATACTGAGTATCATCAGAGTATAAATGAATTTGGCAATGTTTTAAACATGAAGTAAACTGTCTGGTGTATAGGGTAAAAAGTAATGGTCCCAGGATAGAAGCTTGTGCTACACCTGATCTCAGTATTAAGTCTTCTGAGTAGTTTTGTTCAATGCAAATTAACAACTTCATTCGTGAGACCTATATATAACAATAGAGATGAAAGTAGTTCGTGATCAAACGCTCGACTAAAATCTAGTAAAATTAAAATTGTAAATAAACTCTGATCTGATGCTCATATTATGTCATCAACCACTTGCAAAAGCGCTGTAGTGCAACTGTATCCAGTTCTAAAGTCCGATTGTGTTTTAGGTAGTATTTGTTTCTCCATGTATAGTTGACTATATATATTAAATGTATATAAAAAATCTCAAAGCTTTTTTCCACTTACGTTTAGCTGGTAGAGCGGGGCATGCTTCATTTTTGTAGAAAATATTAAATCATAAATCATTACTTAATACATAGAACAACATTGCTTTCATGTAAAGTGTTTTCTGGTATAACTATTTTTTTTTTTTTTTTGATTTGGGGTGATTGTGGCTAGGGAATGTACTCACTCCATTAGCTCAGTGTGGCCGACTGTTTGTTTTTTTTTTATTATTTATGTATCTTTCTCACATTTCTCAACTCTGAGGTAAATTTACAATTTCTTATATCTATATATGTATATATGATTCTTTTTTTTTTCCTTTTTTTTTTCTAAGTTTGTATACATACGTTACTTTTTCCAATAATTGTTGATTGTCCTACTACTCATAGTAACTTATCCTAGATATCTCTCTTTTTTATGATTTTTTTTTTCTTATTTTTAGCACAATTGTTTTTTTTTTCTTTTCTTTTAATAAGTATGTATGTTTTTTTTTCACTTCTTTTTCAAGCATACAATTTTTTTTTTTTTTTTGAGGGGAAATAAAACGGGGACACTATTTTGACTAGGGGTCTGTCTAGTCTTAAACACAAATAAGAAGGACCTCGGAACGATTCAGATAACATTGGGAAGACAGGAGGATCACTTAATACTATCTTACCAGAAACTTATTATATAGTCGTTTTTTATTACAGTTTTATTCCTAGATTTTTTATATGAACACACAGCAATTTATATATTTCAAGGTTTTTAGAGCCTAATAGTTGTGCTAAATTAAATGGCAGGCATATTTTTAATTTGTACATTTTTTCGACAAATTCCTTAATTTTGTCAGATTTTAATTCACAGTTAAGAAGTATGTGCTCCGCATCACCTAATTTACCACAATCACAATGAGGACTGTCCTTAAATTTGATTTTATGTAGGTAGGTAGGAACCAGTACGTGATTAAATCTGAGTCTACATATATTTTTCACGCTATTTTTATTGAATTTGCTGTCTTTGAACCATAGCGTTTTAGGTATGGTTGGTTGTATATTTTTATAATAGATTCCTTTTAGTTCTTGTCTGTAAGCATTTTCCCAATCAGTAAGCAATTTTTCTTTAATAATGGTCTGGTATAACTAAAATAAGATATTAACGGAAACACACCTGTTTCAATTATAATTTCGAATTATTTTGATTTAGTTACCCGACTTCCTTCTACCGAGAATATTTTAGTATGAAACGGTATAGAGCAGGTATTTAAACCATACCCGAACTTAATATTGTCAGTATATTATGGAATATCTAAACCGCCAATGCTCAAGAAATATATAAGATATTATTCCTATCTTGACAAAAGCAAAACGGAGTAAAATTTTTAAATTTATCACTGTACCAAGTAACTATTTATTTACCAATGGCAATACTAAATTTCTACTGTTCTTGTGCACAAAAGCTTTAAGTACGGCTCTGTGGGATATCACTCGTGCTAACGAGGCAGAGATTTGTGGTTCGTATTTCTGGCCTTTTTCTGTGCAATAAATATATGAAGTAGTATAGTCATCTATAACTTGTATCCATCTGCATTCTACGTATTCAAACCAGGTCAAATACGGTCAAATAAGCCTGAATCATTTTCGCTCAGAACAATTACAAAATGAAAAAAAAATGATTACCAGTTTGATTATTATAGTGTTGACATATATTATGTAATATTCTATGAAAAGTTTCTTTATACCTGAAATCGTGACTATGCTATTTCTCTCGCATGTAGTACTCGAAGATTATTCGTGGAATAGAAAAATTCTATCAAGAAATTCATAGTCTTGAATAATTATAATTTTTCGGCGAAACTGTAAGAAAATTTAATGAAAAACTCTCCAACGCGGTTACAAAAAACTCACCTAAATCAAACATTAAATTTTACTCTCAGGAACTGCCCCCCTGTATATTAAAACTAATAAAAACGAAACGAAGAATGTACAGGGAATACAGAAACAACCCAGATCCACTGACGAAAACACTAATAAACGATTATAACAAAAACGTCCATAGAATGATTCGGCAATATAGAACTCAAAAATGGTTAGACACATGTGCCAATATCAATCAAAAACAATGGAGAAATTTCTATCAAGAAGTAAACAAATTATCAAGGTATAAGAAAAAAATAGACATACCTACTCTAGAAGAAAAGGGAAATTATTACACAGAGGATTCAGACAAAACTAATCTATTTGCAGAGCACTTTAAAAAAGCATGCTCTGAAGAACAGAGTCCACAATACAACCAAGAAAACTACAATGCCATAAACAACTGGTACCAAAACTATCACAACAACATCCCCATCAACAATCACTCAAATATCAACGAAGAGGCCTACTTTGACCTATTATCAAAAGCAAAAAATACGGCTCTTGGTAACAACAACGTTTCATACATCACTTTAAAACAACTGCACCACGAAATCCACCAGCACATTATCAAAATTTATAATGTCTGTTTCCAGAACATGAACTTCCCGAGAGAATGGAAAAAGGGAGTTATAATAACTATCCCTAAGCCCAATACAGATCATTCCAAACCTCACAACTATCGACCAATCACACGCTTGCCTGCAGTGGGAAAAATATTCGAAAAAATCATAAAATCATTGCTTAAAGAACATGTTAATCATAAAATAGCAGATTATCAATTTGGCTTTACTCCAAAGTCTTCTACACTTCACCCACCCGCAATACTAATATCAAATGTTCAAACGGCCAGACTGGAAGGAAATAAATCTGCAGCTAGGGCTGCAGATTTATTTCTTAGACATCAGTAAAGCATTCAAAAGTGGCACATGGGTCTAATATACAAGCTAAAATCTCTGAAATGTCCTGACTACATAATACACTTAATAATGAGCTTCCTAGATATGCGGCAAATACAAGTAAAAATCAATAACAGCTATTCTGAACATTTTGACCCAGAACAAGGGGTTCCACAAGGGTCACCTCTTTCACCCATTTTATACGACATCTATTGCCACGATATCTACAACCACAGCCACCCGGACCTAGGATATTTCAACAATTCGCTGACCACACAGCACTAATATCACAACTCAAACCTTTCCACCACAATCCAACAACATTTAATAATAAACACAGAAAACTGGTTCAATCTATGGCGACTCAAACCAAACCCTCTGACATCCCAACTGGTACTCTTCAATCACAATCCCAATCCTAGGTCGCCCACAGTAACCTTAGGCAACGTAACAGTAAGCCCCAAAAATTCAGCCAAATACCTCGGATTCCAGATCGACCACAAACTGAACCTCAACCAGCACACAGCCCTGATAAGGAAACGAATAAATACAAGAGCTAAACACTTCCGAGCCCTAACCTACAAACATAAAGGAATATCCACACTAACAGCAGCAAAAATCTACAAAAGTATCTGCAGACCAATACTGGAATATGGACATATACTCCAGCTTAATAGCCGACCACTATCAAAGAAGAATTTAGAGGTGGGAGAACGAACAGCCCTTAGAAGTATTACCAAACTACAACACCCTCGTAACCATCTCCATAATATATCAAATAATGAATTAAACCATAAAACAAAAATAGAACCAATCCTAACACGACTCACTAAGGTACAAACAAAATTCGCCATTACCCAATACAACATACAAAAAATAGATGAATTCTGCACTATACGAAATCTCAACGTTAGAGCTAAATATAAGACACCAGAATATGCCCTAATTGAGAAGATACAACAACTACAATAAGAAGTCAATCCTAATTAATATCATTGTTTTTTTTTATATCCTACATAGTATATGAACATAATGACATATTACTTTACGGGCAGAAGGACTTCGGTCGATAGCCTTTTGGATCTTTCCAATAAAGAACATCTTTTATAATTTTTCGAGCTGTTCTGTAAACTCCGCGTCTTTTAAAAATCCACAACCAGTCATGTCTTTTTAATAAAGTATCAATTTGCGTTCATATTGACATTTGATATTCTCCATATCATCGTTAACACATATGCAAGTTGATTTCAGTCCCAAAGCCAATTTTTTATCTTCAGAATCAAAAGTCGAAATTCTTGTCTTCCGGAGAATGGGAAACGGTTTTTCTAATTACTTCTAAATTCCTCTTATTAATTTAAAATGCTAAACTCGGAAATTTAATGTTTTTTCTGACTTTGTCTAAGCTGTTCCCAAAAAAGATAAAATCAGTCTTATGATTTAGGAGGGAAAGCGTTTTCAGAACGGCGCTGAACAACATTATAAAAAATAATTGCACCAATTTGTCTCCTATTTTAGTCTATTACTTCCCTGGCCTACCGAGGGGAAGTGCAATTACTGTCGGAGTTTCAGACTATGTAGATTATGAATATTAAGACCTTGCCTATCTGTCTTTCTCTTTGATTTTTTTTGCGCTATATCTAAAAACTGTTTAACGACAAGAATAATATTTGGCAGGTCTTGCCCAGGTAGAAACCAGAAAACTTTTGGGTGAAAAGTTTACAGACTGAACAACCCAAAAAAAGAGTTAATGAGAAAGTATTATACAGAACACTATAAGTATTTCTTGTGGACTTATCAGAATTGAGAATAATAAAACTTAGTAAAACATATAAAAAAATATTAATTAAGATATGACCAAGGAAAATATTGATGTAATTTACATTCTTGCCAAAAGAAATCTGTTTTAATCTTATCTATAAAAAATATTTTAATGAGCGAACAAGAACAAAATAAGACATTTTTTCTGTAAATAATTTCACGGATTTTACTAATAAGTAAATAATATAGTAGGTACCTAGTTTGAACATGAATTAGTTCATTTTCAGTATGTTATGCAAGAAAATAAACAAATCATCATAAAATGTTGAATATTTTTGACCAATTTATTTTAATAGATATAGTTATCCAGCAAAGAATTTTTAACTAAGCAAAAGTATCATTTTTCCATAGTAGTTTTGATTTCAGAAAAATATATTAATATTCTAAACGATACTTCTGTTTAGTTATGGTTTGTTTATGTTTATTAATTTAATCAGATTCTTTGCTGCATTTTGTCAATATGGCGGCGCAAGTGGCAGCAATAATACATCAAACTTAAGTATTATGCCAAGTATATACTCTCTTTGGCCTATTTTGTAAGGACTACGAATGATACACCATTTTTTTTAATTTACTCAAAAGAAAATTAAACCACTCACATCTGGATCCCAATTAGACGTTTAACTTACTTCAGTTTTAACGCTTTGTTTGTCTTCAAACTCAGTGACAATGCCTTTAGGTCGAGGTCGTGCAAATTTTCTACAATTAAGGCCATATGAAAGGAGTAGAATTGTAGGGTTGCGATAGACCGTTATTTTATTCCAGGAAATTACGGATATTGTTCAAAATACTTCATTAAATTGGAGAGTTACTGGAGAAATGTATATGCCCAACTTAAAGAACCACTAATAAAATTAATTTATTGAACATAAACACTGAGAACATAAAGTACATGTAATTTTCCGAATACTTCCAAATTACTCACGGGTCAGAAGATCCAAACAACTCCCCCTATTAAGGCTTTAACATAAAATGTTACTAAAATGTAAAAGTTCAAAGTTCGGACTAGGATTAACTTTGAACAAGGGCAACAGACCCTATTAAAGTGAAGTCAGTAACTCAAATGTGAATAAGAAATGTATGGAGGGGTCGACATCCATGAATAATTCAATGTACTGAAAAATAATAATGGGAGATATTTAACCAACAGATTCATTAAAACCTCCAGGAGTAGCAGCTTTTAAACAATAATTTGAAAGTGAAATTTATGAAAATCTGAACTAAATTTAATGTCTGAAATTAATGACAAAATCTGATTAAAATAATCGCAATGCTACTACTGTTTTAGCAGTACGGTAGACATTGCTGCCACATCTGGATATCCAATCTGGATATTTTTATAACCGTCGGACGAGCTACGTACGCCGGATTAGACATGGGGCATACTTGTTACCAGCAGCGAGAGCCACACGATACATATTGTAGGAATATAGGATGGGAAGTGTAGGTGTTTGTAAAACGCTTTTAATTGAGATGTTCTTTTAATTTTCCATGCATCTTTTAAGTTTCCATCTATCATCATCTTTTCGTTTATTCTTCTTCTTCTGTTTCTGAATCTAGCAGTATACACATCTCTGATATTTCTTTATTGTAATCCTTGTTTTGGTTTCTTCGTTTTGTAGCAGGGAAATGTTTTTCTGTTCTTATTTCTTCTAGTTTCTTGGATGATTTGCCTGAATAGTCGTCCTACCCGCTTGCGTGGAAGATGTGGTTTTCGTTTCAACGTCCTATATTATTGTGTCTCTTTTGTCTATTTGCCAAGACATACATTAACTTGCTGTAATGATTATTACGGTTTATTAACCGTTTCACAAGTAAATAGCTATTAACAGTGGAAGTACAAGTAAGAGCCCTGAGAGAAAACTTGAGACGCTCTGCATATTGAGCTGTTAATTTAAAGTAAAAAATAAGAAAGTAAATTCTGTTAAAATAAAAAGGAGTCTAGAAGAATATTTAGGACGCTCTGTATATTAAGCAGACCTTAATTATTTTGACATGAGAAATATTTTGGAAATGTAACGAAGCATTTTTCGTTATGGAAATTGCACCTCAGATCACCGTCTGCTTTAACATTAAGTACGTAATATTTTTATATTCTATTGTATTGAATTGTAGAGGCCAGGTAATACGTGATATTTCAAGTGTAAAGGCATGCGCAATGTAGTTTTCCATGTATCATATACTTGCATTTATTTCAAAGCTAATTGAAATTCAATTAGCTAGTTAGTCTGTGATGGAAACTCGCCCAGAGCAGTTCATGCTCCTACCACCGCCTGCAAACGTGCACCTGCGCAGAACCAGTCTGCCTCCCGTCGAACAGTGCACCGTTTAAGAATACGCCAATTTCCGCCAATTCCTAACCAATCTATGTGCAGTCGACATTGCAAGAGTGCAAGATATTACTTACGAAAAACTATTTTTGCTTAAAAAAAATACTTTTTTAAGTACAAGCCTGCCCTCTTGCAATGTATAGGTTCTTAATTACATACTCAGGACGGGTGCTCCTCACGGTTTGATGGCTAGACTCTTGTGATTTTGAAATCGACTGCGACTATGCATTGATTGGTTGGAAATTGGCGGAAATTAACGCATTTTCACCGTTTGTTAGAGAAGTTAGTTGGTGTCTTACCGACCGCGAGGATAAACATGTAAAAGGAGTAGTAAGTAGAGGAACTTGTAGGTAAGATCGCTTATACTTTCTCATAAGTCCGAATCTGGTGCACAACTCGACTACGCCGTCTCTTCTCTACCACTTGTCCCACTTGGACTAGGTATCGCCTAGCAGCTAGACGGGAGTAAACGCCGACCATCTGTGGAGAGAAGTCCAGTCCGTTGAGCTGCAAGTGTGCCCACCAGCAACAGGAAGAAGCGAGTAAAGTTGGTAAGTACCAACGTCGTAAGTGTTTACTTACTCCTGTTATCCGTTTTGCACTGTCTGTACTACCGTTCGTTTTTACCGCTTTTGGGTGTCGCCGTTTTCACATTAGCTTTGCTTTCGTTTACCGTAGCCTCACTTTATCTTAAGCTCTTGATTGTCTGTTTAGTAATGGTAGTCGTAGTATCAAGTAGTATTGTAAATGGTAGGTTCTAGTATAATAAATAAATCTTATTATTTAATCTGAATCGTGGTTTTTACTGTGGTGTATGTGACGTCTAACTATCCCTAGACCCGATGTACATTACCGTTTCTACACTGTAGATACTCAAGCCCTGATGAACCGGTTGACGTTGTTCCACCAGAAAAGGAACTGGCGCCCGAGCTTTTCGCATTCCTTACCGTCAACCGATTGCCAAAGCCTGAGTGTCAAAGTGACGCTTTACCACCTGCCGGCTGAATAAAACGTCACAATATTCGTAAACAAGCCCAACACATGGATCATGTAAAGGCGCGTCTCCATTATGGTCGGCTTTGCCGATCGGCATTGCCCCACTAGTATATTCGGCTTGGATCCTCTTGAAGTTTGGACCGGCATAAGCCGAATTGTACGTACCTACTTGCCAACAAATACTGGGCGGCCATGCCGATGGGCAAAGTCGAAAAAGTCAATGGGACGGTTTTTCCAATAAAAACCAAAATTCTTAGTTAATTATCTTCAAAGTGGGAGAGCATAATCCCTGTCCCAACCACAAGAACGTGCATAAAATTAGTCAAAAAATTCAAAGTCGGAGAGTCGATTCCGACGAACCCAAAATATCTTTAATCCAGACTCAGGCGGATATCGCCAGAGTAGTCGCTCGAAGATGAGTCGACGGAGAAAAAGCATATTTGGATTCAATGCCGTTAGTACGTTTATGCAAGCAGGAAAACCATTGAACTCATATAGATAGCTTCTTTAAGCATCCTGACAAGGATTTCAAGCATTTCGATGAAATCAGTGCAAAATTAAAAGTGAATAATTTTCAAATAGTTCCGCATACATTTTACAATCATAACTAACTGGGAGTCTGAATCTTTTTGTACAATCGAATGTCATAGTTCTCTCGACGCTGGATGAGTTACGATCCTACGGGAAGTAACGGCTTACCGAGTGGTAGTGCTCTCTGATGCTTGCCTTATATACATTAGTTAAGTGTTGAATATTTATATTTTTTACATTTTGTGAATTATTTCAATAAATGAAAATATGTTTTGAATTCGATTTCTTATTGATTCTGTGGCGTGAGTCGGATAACTACTTACTACGGGTCACCCTTGATCCCGTCACGTTGTTGTACCTATCCAAATACTCATAGAATTCATCGACGGTCTTAATTATTAAGAAGTGTTTCCGAGAAAATGCTAATTATAAGATATATGCATTAGAAGTGCACCGCTCGACATCAGATTTCGACGGAGAGAACAGACTGAAGCAATCACAGTAAGTATAACTTTGTCTATTTTCATCTTGGGGAGTTTGTAGGGTAATTTGAATCTCCCTTGTGAGTAGAGTTGATAGATATCGTAGCGGCGACACGGCCCCGGCCTAATTAATATAAAATCCTTGTCGTGTCCATCATATCCGCGATACTAGAGGTACATCCAGATGAACACAGTGAATGTTTAAATTATTTTACGATCCGATGATTTCTTCAGAAATTATTCAAATGTAAGTGCCGATACGCACGGAAAAGACTAAGTTTAATGTTCATTTCAACATTTATTTGTTTTGCGTTTTTTGAAAGTTATTTCATAAAAAAAATATGTGGCCTATTTGCCATTATGTTTTATGTTGCAAACAAGGTAGTATTGAGAGATTTTTTTTATACCTTTCCATTAGCAAAGACCTACTTATGTACAACATTTCGCAAAGGATTATTTAATCCTAGCTCAAAATCCACTGGCGACTGCGCTGTTATGAAAAATGTTGCTATGTCAAGATTTTCTTTAATTTCAGGTTCTTTCTTCAACATTTTACATCATACTTCTAACTAGCCGGCAAATTTTATAGTCGTTATCTTAGCTATTATTGTGACTTATATTTTTATACCTAATTGATATAATCAAATAGATATTTATAACTGCAATTCAACAATTATCACGGAAAATAAATATTCTCAGGAAAATACGTTTCAAAATACCTTGAACTTAAAATACTCTACAAATAATTTTGGCTTATATATAATCTGATGATGCATGTATGTATGGATATAAACCAAATTCTCAGCTCTTGTCACAATAAAACTATGATTTCATATTTACTACATATGTAAAATATCACACAAGATTACTCGTTATTAAATTTGAATTATCACACAAAGTGGTCCTTGAATTATACAAATATACATGTTTTTGGAAATACTACGTTTTATAACGAAGTGTTCTAAGTATTTTATGTTAAAATAAATATCACCAAGTACAAATGTTTGCTTTGAATATTGCCTTATCTTTGTAATTGTTGTACGATTTCTCAGTTTATAGTAACTATCCTTATAGGCAGTAATTAAGTCCACAATTATGTATTTCGAAATAGTATCAACGTTTTGTCAAACACTGATTCTACTTTCTGCACCTTTTCGACGAAATTTTAGAAAACCTAACACACTTCTTGTTAGTCTCCAGAGCCAAGTTGTAATGTTCCTGAGAACAACATATAAGGACGTTCTGATGAGTAGGAAGTTTATTCAGAACTGAGTCTCTTGGATGGCCAAATAAGGAGCAAGGAGTAATACCTGTCGAGTAATTTTTTTGAAAGCTTCCATAACACTGTTATTGACAAGTCATAACAAACACAGGTTAAAATGAACACTGATTATTGCAAACAGATCTACGTAAGACATGCCAACGCCGTTTGTTGCGGCACATGAGAGTAGATGGGTGAGCGACGTTCCTGCTTGGGTCGCAGGATACGCGACCGGAAAATATTAACCGATTTTTTGTTTTATTTTACTTATCTGTCCGAGGGGCAACTTTACCGAGGTATAGCAAAATATTATAAAAAAATCAAAGGCCTTGCCTTCTAGTATATTTACCAAATCTCAAATTTTGTACTTTTATCAGCTTACTTTACATATTTTCTCTTGTTTGCCCCTAATTACCACCACCCCTTCGAGGGAATCATCTTTAAATGTAATCTATTTCCAGACGTTGTTATAGTATATACGCGTACAAAATTTGAAATGAATATCTCAACTCCATTTTATCAACCCCTTTAATGAAGGACCGAGAGTAGTGGAGGGGTCAAAAATGTTATAAAAAAAAATCTGAGGCTATGGCTGTTAGTATATGCACCAAATTAGAACTTTCTGTACTCTTGCCAACTTGCTTTACTTATTTTCCTCTATTTAGCCCTCGTGAACTCCCAACCCTTTGACGGAATCATCTCAAAATATAATCTAATTCCAGATGTCGCTATAATACATACGTGTACCAAATTTTGAGTGAATATTTCAATTTCATTATATCAACCCTTTTAAAAATACTTTAAAAAATACCTATGGCACCTTGATTTTTAGCGTATACACCAAATTTCAAATTTCTGTAATTTTACCAGCTTGCTTCACTTATTTTCCCTATTTACCCCTATTAACCCTCAACCCTTCAACGGAAGTAACGCAAAATATAATCTAGTTCCAGAACTATATTATGTGTACAAAATTTCAAGTAATTGTCTTAAGCCGTTCCTGAGGAAACATAGGCTCCAAAAAGCAGACAGAGAGAACTTTTTCCTGTCAAATTTAAAATCTCGACGTTTTATGACATTCCAAGCCTATATTTTGTAGGATTTTGAAAACAGCAGAAAAAACTATCTATGAGGATAAAAAGGAAAACTATTTGTAATATTATTGATTTACAATATTATTTATTTATTTATTTATTTTAGTTCTCATGGATAGTTTTTTCTGCTGTTTGCAAAATCCTATAAAGAATGTGTTTCATTACAATTATAAGCAAACAAAAACTAATTTACTTTTAAAGATTCTGAGCCTATTTCAACTAAAAGAAAATTAAAAATTTTGTTACGATTACTATACTATCATTCCACTACGTGAATTTAGAAGTAAAAGTAAGTAAGTAATGATATTTTTGTAACCATACGGGCGACAATTATACAAAATACAATAAGTTGCTAATTTTTAATACTTACAGAAAGTTTTAGCATTCAAAAAATATATAGGAATATTGATATGAAATTAATTATAATAGTATGTAACATACGAAGGAGAAGGGTAACGGATGTGTAAATAATTTGATTATTTCCTGTTAAATCTGTAAATTATTGATTTACTACGAATTTTAAGTATAAATCTTACTATTCCCAGTTTAAACTGTAAACAATTCAATTGGTTTCAACTGAATCTGTAAATGATTTAATTATTTATAATTTAAACTGTAAATAATTGAATTATCCTAAGTTCAAAGTGTACTTGTTTTAATTCCCACTTTGAACTGTAAACAATTATATTATTCCCATTTTAAACAGTAAATGATTTAACTGGAACAGCTGGAACTGCAATTAATTCAGTCGTTTTCAGTTTAAAACGGAAATATATTCTACAATTTTCTCTAAAATAATGATTGGTGCAGCGTACAACAGTGTGTGTAGTGTGAGTAAAGTGTTTAACGGAAATAATATAATTATTGTTTACAGTTTAAAGTGGAAATTAAAAAAGTACAGTTTGAACTGGGAATAGTTCAAGTATTTATAGTTTAAACCTGGAAAAATTAATGACGTACAGTTTGAACTGGAAATAATTCAATTATTTATTGTTTAAAGTGGAAATAAAAAAAAATTACAGTTTTAACTTGGAATAATTCAATTGTTTACGGTTTAAACTGTAAATAATTGAATTATTTACAGATTGAGCAGTAAACAATTGAATTGTTTACAGTTTAAAGTGGGAATCAAAAAAATTACCGTTTGTGCCGAGAGAAATTCAATTCTTTACAATTTAAACTGGGAGTAATTAAATTATTTACAGATTCAGTTGAAACCAATTGAATTGTTTACAGTTTAAACTGGGAATAACAAAATTTAGAGTTGAAATTGGAAGTAAATCAATAATTTACAGATTTAACAGGGAATAATCAAAATATTTACAACTTTATGTGGGAATGAATGAAAAAAAAACATCCGTGACCCTTCTATACCTTCGTAGTAACAAAAATAAAATAATACTGAATCATGTTTTTACTATGAGGTTAGGATGCACAATAAAAGCGAAAATTCAAACTGCTTCTTTCAAGGATCTCTCAATTATAATCACATGTATGACATATCATGTTATAGTCGTTGCATATTACGTTTATAGATTGAATGAAGTATTAGATCTAAAATAAGAACGCTAAAATGATAGATTGTGTATTGAATTGGGCCGCAAAGCCAGAAAATATAAATTATTGTGGACAGTATATTGTGTTATGATTTCATTTATATAAAAACAAAATTGAATTACATTTCTTCATCAATTTTACATTTCCAACATCATAACATTTATATATGATTAGATCGTCCTTCAGAAAATAAGACGATTAACAGATTTCAGAATTTTATGTTGAATAATGTGTATACGTAATACTATTATAACCAATTCATTAATATATAGTTCGTTATACAATATTCGCTGTATTATAAATAACGAAAGTAACTGTAATTGTATTAATAAAGAATTATTTTATATAGTCATCACTTGAAGCAAAATCTGGAAATAGATAAAAAAATACTATAAAAATATGCAATGGAAATTAATGGATATAATAAAAAGTATACGTAAAAATATACATTCTACAAACGTTAAGGCTTCATTACATTACAATCCTAATAGTAACTCATTAAGCTCCTACTTA
This sequence comes from Stenurella melanura, assembly GCA_963583905.1. Lineage (NCBI taxonomy): Eukaryota > Metazoa > Arthropoda > Insecta > Coleoptera > Cerambycidae > Stenurella > Stenurella melanura. The sequence goes on along the minus strand of OY757312.1, from coordinate 65,571,345 downwards.
CATGTAAAGGCAACCATGCCTTTGTTGAAGAAAACAAAATATATTCCTCTTTGTTGTAAATAATACCACTGCAATTATGATACTATACAGGGTGTCTTACCGGGAACTGAATTGATCGATATAGGGAAAAGTATATAATATATAAAAGTATGTAATAATGTAAATTCTTTAAATTCTGGAACTTACTAAAGTCAGTATGGACAATCCAACCAAAATAATTATAAGTATGTGGTACATCCAGTTATATTGGAAGTCAATACCAACTTGCTTATTTTAAATGGAATACACTATATATTTTCGAATTTTCGAAAATATGTGGCATACCCTATACCTAAACCCAGCAGTTTCAGAGATATTTGACGTTTTATAAAAAATAGGTATAGGGTATGCTATATGTTGTCGACTCAGAATTATATAATCATTTTGAAAAGTGGAAAATATTCTCGGCTCCCAATTGGTGTAGATAAAATTACTTTTTAAAAAAACTGTTCCTTTCTCTGTGTATTTTTGACATATGTCAATCATTTTTATTCTTGGACAAAACATTAATGAGTAAAATTGAGTTGTTAAAAAAGAAGAGAAAAAATTTATAAAACTAGTTAAAGAAATATAAAATTTATTTTTGTTACCGAAAAGTGTATAAACCATAATCTAAAAAAAATGTTATATCACTTGATGCTCCTAAACAATCAACGATTCCTTTGTCGTCTTTGCAGTTGTTTTTTATGCTATTATAAACATTTTGTTATCAATTGTTTATAAAAAGCTTTTCAAAAAGCTTTTCATGTTTATTTGACAAACTGACCAAGAAGAGTTGGGGCAAATCTAACTTCCTTCACAATTTCGCTGTCTTTTTTTATTACGATACGGATTATATTATACAGCAAGACATATCTAAGAAAAACTGCGAAAACCACAGTTTTGAACATTCTTTTGTTCACATCGATTGTACTACTATACTTGTTGCGGGTAAATATAATCTATTCTTGAATGAATTACTATTTCTCAGCGGACTGTAGCTGCTTGATATATTTCTTCAATATTATTACATGAAAAATTATTCTAATAATCACATCTAACATATCTGACATTTGTCACATATTGACATTGACTTTTCTATTTTATTCCAAACAATACTATATCCGCGATAGGAGACTAGTACTAAATGCATATTATTAGCATATGTAACGAAATCTATTGATGTTTAAATCTGAGGGGATGTAACTCAAAATAAGTTTTATAAGGGTTTATCAAATTAACAACGCTATGCGCGCGCACACATGCCGCTTGGCATTTTTGATACTTCAATTCATCGATATCCTCCTCTTATGGTTTTAGCATAGTTCAAATTTCTCAAGTAGGTGATTGATCCGTCTAACTCCTTGACTAATAAAAACAAATAGTTGAGTATTAAGTTATGACAAACAGAATGGTCCGTTAACAACATCTAGACAAAATAATTATCCAGGTCACGATCAAATGTGCAATGAATACACCATACGGCCCTTTTATTTTATAGCGAAATACATCCTATAATAGTATATTATTCAACGAGCATATAATGATGGCTATTATTCACGAGCGTGAAGTTTAAAACACGAGCCGCAGGCGAGTGTTTTAAATCACCAGAGTGAATAATAGCCATTATATGCGAGTAGAATACTATACTTTGTCCACAACTAATAAATATTTAATATTTACTTAATTCGTCTTCATTTCATTTCTCCTATTTAAGAAAGATTCATATGTCATCATATATAATTTTTTCTATTTTTCGGGCAACAAGTTTAATTATGCGATTTTTACAGCTTTGTTTATCTCTGGCGGTGCCAAATAAATCTCGTCTTCACTTCAGTATCTATGTTACACCCTAAAATATCGATGCATAGTATATAAATAACTTAACTTCCCTTCATAAAGATGTAACCCCATTTCCCGTTAAGTGGCTTTTAACATAAATGTTCCATATGTATTTTAATTGAATACTTTTAGATTTTAAAATGTAACGGATGTAAACAAATCCATTAGAATAGATAAACTCTAAGGTCGAGGGCAAGCCCTCTTTAGATAAGTGCCCCTGTTAGAATATTTCTGGAAGTGCCTACGTGACTCCTAAAACGTATATTCCTGTATAAATACCCCCAGAATTGTAATTTTAAGACGAGTGTAGTTTTAGACCTGATACTGTTCAGTCTCTCTGAAAGTTTGTAAAAAAATATAAAATTGTAATTATTTTGTTACGTACAATAAAATTATTTTTTTAAAAGTTAATTTTTAATTCGGCCACGTAACAAAATTGGCGCAGTCGCTGTAGGATACGTCGCGTTCATAAGAAAAATCAAAAAAAAAATTTTCTATACATCGAACGTTTGAGGTCCTGCTCATTAAGACGTATCACGAACCCCATCGTAGAAGACATAAAAATCACTGCTGGAGGATTAGGAGCACCTGGTGGAACCCCTGTCCAGCAATCGAAGACAACTCCAATCTACAACTCCCTAGGAAGAGCAAGCTAAAAATTCATTTTCCGTGGAAGGAACACCTGGTGAAGCCCCTGACGGACATCAATGAATCTCAATTTAATTTTTCTGTAAGTACCTTTGTGTATTATTTTGAAACTGCTCTTGTCTAGTAATCGAGTAAATTTTTGAAAACAATATATAAAATATTAAAAATTAAATATATAATATATGAATTAAGAAAAATAAAATATAAATCTTAGCAAATTCAAAGAAAAATATATATACGACTAAATATTCTGTGAATATAAAAAATAATTTCTTATTAATAAATAATTTAGACACTTAAATATCAAAACAAAACTAGAAATTTATTTAAATTTACTTACTGAGATGGAACATCACGAGGAACAAGAACTTGAGCAAGAACAAGAAATTGCTTATGTTTATAAACTAAACGAATTATTTTCAATCATTCCTGAATACGAGGGTGATCAAATATTATTAAATACCTTTCTAAACTCTTGTAGCTCAGCACTTAACCTAGCTGAAGAGTATCAAACTCCACTAATTGTGTTGCATATCAAAAATAAATTAAGAGGTAGAGCTTCGCAGCTTATTAATTCAAGAAATTTAAATACTTGGCCCGAAATTAGAGACCTATTATTAATACATTTTGGTGACTCTAGAGATCTCACAAGTCTTATTCATGACTTGCAAAAACTGAAACAATTACCAAACGAATCTCCACTAACGTTTGCACATAAAGTAGAATCTCATAATGCAAAATTACATGCAGCAATAAATAGTCAAAATTTAACTCCTGAACAAAAATTAGCTCAAGAAAACTTAATTGAACAAATGTGTTTAGATACGCTATTAACTGGTCTAGAACCTAAATTATCTCCAATAATTAGAGCTTCAAATCCAACTACAAGAGGTGAAGCAATATATAAAATAAAAAGAGAACTTCAATTGTCATATCTTGAAACACAAAGATTTTCGCGCTATAATAATACAAATCAAAACACGAATCAAAATAGGCGACCTCCTCAATCTAACAAACCAACTTGTAATTATTGTAAAAAGATTGGTCATACCATAGACGTTTGTTATAAAAAACAAAATAAAAATTTAGGACCCTTGAATACAAATTCTTTCATGTATCAAAATAGAAATAATAATAATAATAATCATCCACCGAATAATTTCAGAAATTTTAACAATCACCAAAGACCATCGGTGATACAACCGAATCCAAATTTTCAACGTAATTTAAATCAAAATTATAGAGATAATTCCCAGAACGCAATTCCAAGAAATCATCATTTAAACTCATACGAGAGTCAGGTTATTCCGACTGGCACCTTGACTCAAGCATCTCAGCCCAGTCACTCCCAAAATGTAGAGACAATCACGACACAATTGGAAGAATTAAAAACGACGGACAATCATCAAACATTCTTACATTAAACAAAATTTTTACAACGAATTCTAATAATTTATTTTACATAACTGATAGGTCAGATACATTTAAATTATTAATTGACACAGGCGCGGGTATAACAATATTTAAACAAAAAACTGTCCCACCTGAAAATAAAATTTTCAAAGATGGAAATGTATTAGTGCAAGGTATAACAAATCAAATCATAAATATCACCGACTATATTTATATAAAATTTACAAAAGATAGTAGCCCTCTTAAAGTCTACATATATGATTTAGACATCGAATTTGATGCTATTTTAGGTTTAGATTTTTTAGAAAACATAAAAAGTGTAATAGATATAGGCAACAGAAAATTAATTACACCAGAAAAATCTCACAAATTGTACAAAGTCGGACAAACAACTCCAGAAAAAATTGAATCTGAGTTCGAAAATAATTGCAAGGAAAAACTAACTGACGTTAAGGCAAACGATAATTATAATAATAATATAACAATAGAACCTAGAACCGAACAAATTTTTAAATTAAAATGTAAGCTTAAAAATACAACCGCATTTTTAAACAAACAAGACTATGATTTAGTAAAAATTCCAAATGCTATTATTCAAATAAATGAACAAGGTGAATTTTTTACAAGTGTAATTAATTGTAACACGATTACGAAGACATTAAATCTAGATAAATTAGAAATTGAACCTATCAATGATATTCAAGAAATACTAAATTGTAATGTAAAACACTCACCACCCCAATTCTATCGGAACAAAGAAATTCAAAACCAATTACGCCTCGACCATCTTAATGATGAAGAGAAAGAATTAATTGAAAATTTATGTTTATCGTTTGAGGACATTTTCTTTCTCGAAGGAGATCAACTAACATTTACAAACCAAATAAAACATGAAATAAGTACAACTGATGAGAAGCCCATACTTACAAAATCTTATAGATATCCCCACGTGCATAAACAAGAAGTAAAATCTCAAATTAGCAAAATGTTAGATCAAGGAATAATACAGCCATCAGTGTCCCCATGGTCCAGTCCTGTTTGGGTGGTACCCAAAAAAATGGACGCTTCCGGAAAACAAAAATGGCGAATAGTTATTGATTATAGAAAACTGAATGAAAAAACGATAGGTGATAAATATCCTTTACCTAACATACCAGATCTTTTAGATCAACTAGGGAAATGCGAATATTTTACGACATTAGATCTAGCTTCTGGTTTTCATCAGATCGAAATCGAAAAACGTGACATTCCAAAAACGGCTTTCTCTGTAGAAAATGGTCACTATGAGTTTGTTAGGATGCCCTTTGGTTTACGTAATGCACCTGCAACATTTCAAAGAGTTATGGATAATATCATGACAGGAATTCAAAACGAAAAATGCTTAGTCTATATGGACGATGTTATAATTTATTCATCAACCCTTAATGAACATATGAATCGCCTTAATGAAGTATTTAGTAGATTGCGAAAGTACAATTTGAAAATTCAACCGGACAAGTGCGAATTTCTTAGAAAAGAAGTGTCGTACCTAGGACACATAATAACCGAGAAAGGTGTAAAACCAAATCCGGATAAAGTAGCTGCAGTACAAAGATTTCCAGTACCTACAAATCAAAAAGAAATTAAGAGTTTCCTAGGAATAGCCGGATATTATCGTCGCTTTATACCCAACTTCTCAAAAATAACAAAACCTCTTACAAGATTGTTGCAAAAAGATGCTGATTTTAATTTTAATTCTGAGTGCATGGAAGCTTTCGAAACACTAAAGAAAGCCTTAGTAACTTCTCCTATATTAATCTATCCCAACTTTGAAGAGGAATTCATATTGACAACCGATGCAAGCGCATTTGCTCTTGGTTCTGTTTTATCCCAAGGTCCAATTGGAAAAGATCTACGCATAGCATATGCAAGTAGAACATTATGCACCACAGAAACTAAATATTCTGTGATAGAAAGGGAGCTTTTAGCTATAATATGGTCAGTTCATCATTTTAGGCCATATCTATATGGAAGACGATTCAAACTAGTCACAGATCACAAACCATTAACTTGGCTGTTCTCTATCAAAGATCCTGGTAGTAGACTCGCACGATGGCGCTTAAAATTGGAAGAATATGACTACGAGATTATATATAAACCTGGTAAAATAAATTGTAATGCTGATGCTCTTTCAAGGATAAGAATTAATCATATTAAAGAAAGTATTCTCTTCAATAATAAAGTGATCAAAGAAGAAGACAAAAACTCTCAAGTTAGTGATGCAAATGAAGTAACGGACGAAGACATAATTAGGGAATTTCAGCTCTTTAAAAGAAGACTCGAAATTGAATCACTCATAGACTATTCGAAAATAACTTATACCAATAATCAACTATTAGATAGATCACATAAAAATATTATAGTTTTCCTTCAGAAAGATAAACTGAATAAAATGCACGAAGAAATATTAGACGATTTTGTTGAGAACGACACGAACATATCTTGCGAAAAAATAAATGTAATTAATAGCTCTAAAGTTAGAAATCGTGATTATTATATAATAGTCCTTCCTTTTGAAAACGACTTAGCAATAGAGCATCTATTCAAAGTATTAATGTTGTGCAAAAATGATCTAGACATATCAAAACAATATTATATAGAAAATAATCTGGACATACCGATATTTGAAATATTTTCATTTATTTTTGCTGATGACGACTTAAAATTAACTATATGTCAAAATGTTGTAATAACCCCAGACGAAGACCAAAGACCCATCATTATAAATCAATATCATGACGGTAAAACAAATTTACACCGTGGAATCAATGAAACTATCCGTCGTATAAAAGAAAAATACAATTGGCCTAACCTCACAAAGGAAGTAGAAAATTATGTTAAGAGTTGCGATACTTGCGCGAGAACTAAGACTATACGCAAAAATCTCTCACAGCCATTAGTAATTACAGAAACCCCTAAAACCGCATTTGAACGCATCAATATTGACTTGTTAGAAATTCCTACAAAAAATTATTTACTTACTATACGAGATGAATTAACTAAATTTACTCAGGCTTATCCTGTTGAATCTAAGGCTGCCAAACACATTGTAAATACTCTTTTACTTTATTTTCAACACTATGGAACTCCTTTAAGAATCCACTGTGATTCAGGAGGTGAATTCAATAGTCAATTATTGAAAGACCTTTGTTTATTATACAATATTAAATTAACATTTTCCTCTGTAGCACATCCACAATCTAATGGATCCTTAGAAAGATTTCACTCAACATTACTTGAAATGCTTAGAGCTCATAAAACAGATAATCCAAACGAACACTCATTTACGATAGTCCCTTATGCTGTAATTTGTTATAATAATTCACTTAATAGTACACATGGTTTCACGCCATATGAATTAGTCTTTGGACACACTTCCAGTCGTCCTCCAGAAACATTATATAATCAAAAAGAACTTATTACTAAATATGTTCGCGATTTAAATAATAGAATATCACATTACTATAAAATTGCAAGAGAAAGGACACAAAGAAGTAAAGAAAAAGCAAAGAAACGCTTTGACAAAAACATAACCGAAAATAGATATGATTTCGAAATTGGACAACAAGTATACTTAAAGGAATCGCAAATTAAAAATAAATTAGGAGATAAATTCTTAGGACCTTTCACTATTAAGAAAGTATTTGATAATAACTGTTGTATAATTGAAAACGAACAATACTCAACAAGAGTAAACTTCGACCGTCTAAAGCCATGCTTTAGCAGAGAAGATAATAATTAAAATATTTTTCTCTCGTTTCAGGGTGTCGACTCTGACCGCCGTACGATGCTGGTACGACTTAAAACCTCTAAACAATACGATTGGCGTACACTATCAACTTGAAAATAATATTAAAATTTATAACGAGAAATGGACCCTTTTAGTTTATAAAGATATCTCTTCATTAAGAAAAACATTCGAGTTCACTGACTCATTACTTCATTTCTTGACCTCTAACATACGACCAAAATCACCTAAACTTCTAAATTTCTATACGGATCTAAAGCCCCATATAAACGTTTTAACTCAAATTAGAGAAACTATAGAGAATAAGTTTGATGAAATAAAATTAGATGTAAATAAAGAACAAGTAAACACTAAAAGAAAACGAGGTATTATTAATGTTTTAGGAACACTTTTCAAATCAATCACGGGTAATCTCGACTCTTCAGATGGCGAGTATTATGAAAGTTGTATAAACAAATTTAAACAAGATGAAAATAAACTTGAGAATTTATTAAAGAACCAAATATTGGTCATAACTTCTACTATTCAAAATTTTAACTATACGATTCGTAAATTACAAATCGATGAAGAAACTTTTAATAAAAATATAAAATCCATAGAGCACTCCATTCAAGAAATTAATGACAATCAAATGTATTATGTAGTTAGATTAAAAGCAATAGAGATATGCGAAACTTTACTTGAAATTTATACAATGATTGAAACACAATTGGACGAAGTATTGAATTCCATTACCTTTGCTAGATTGAAAATTATTCATCCTTCAGTAATAGGACCAAAGGACCTTATGTCACAATTATCCAAAATATCTCAGTCTTTGCAAAGAAACAATTTACCTTTAGTACCGACTTCCCAAAACATAGGAAGGTACTTTGACATCATAGAATTACAAGCTTATCAAACATATGATCGCTTAGTATTTGTATTGAAAATTCCTGTTGTTGAACCAACAACGTATAATTTATTTCACATGTACTCTATACCAATATTAGATAAAAGAACTAAACTATTCCATATATTATTAACCTCTCAAAAATACTTAGCAGTTTCAGATGATACACGAACGTACACATCTTTAAATAATTTAAATGATTGTAAGACATTAGATTCACAACATAAATTGTGCCCAAATCTTATTACTTATACTTTAGATAATAATGCTATATGTGAAGTTCAACTACTTAGAAAATCAGACAAAATTCCAGATAACTGTCAAATCTCTGTAATATATTCTGAAGATTATAATGTTCAAAGGATAAGTGAAAATGTGTGGCTTATAGCAGTGACTAAGCAATTACCCTTTACTGTAAACTGTCCTAATATGACCACAGTAGGTCACTTAATTGAACGAAATTCACTTCTAACATTAGCTCCTACATGTACCAGTTACATAGGCACAACTCGAGTTCAAGCAAGTAATAAAATATCTGAAATTTCAAGACCATTTGAAATACCAAATATTCCTTTTAATTGTTGTGATCATTTTCCTGAACATGCAGAATTACCAAAACTGCAACCTCTAAAAATTAGTAAGCTAAACCTTGATGAACTTAATATTGCAGAACATAAGCTAAGCCAATACGATAAAGAATTAGATGATTTAATAAATGAACCTTTTGTTGTTAAACATACGTCATGGTTTTTGTATGTTATAATAGCTGTAATAATTAGCCTTGTTATGTTGTATTGTATATGCAAGTGTAGAAAATCTAGACGTGTAAAAATAGGATTTATTAATGGAAATAATAATCCACCGAGACCTCCAGATCAACCCACAAAACCATTGTTGATGAAGAGGATCAGAGATATGATACCTCGAGGAAGACCATCTTTAAGAAGAATGAGAAATCCTCAGGCCGAAGAAGAGAACGAATTAACAGAACTAAATTTTAATTTGAAAACCACTGCTTAATATTATATGTATGTACTTTATATTAAATTTTGTGCATTGTATAGCCCAAAATTTATTATTAGGGGGGAGTATTGTTACACCCTAAAATATCGATGCATAGTATATAAATAACTTAACTTCCCTTCATAAAGATGTAACCCCATTTCCCGTTAAGTGGCTTTTAACATAAATGTTCCATATGTATTTTAATTGAATACTTTTAGATTTTAAAATGTAACGGATGTAAACAAATCCATTAGAATAGATAAACTCTAAGGTCGAGGGCAAGCCCTCTTTAGATAAGTGCCCCTGTTAGAATATTTCTGGAAGTGCCTACGTGACTCCTAAAACGTATATTCCTGTATAAATACCCCCAGAATTGTAATTTTAAGACGAGTGTAGTTTTAGACCTGATACTGTTCAGTTGTCTCTCTGAAAGTTTGTAAAAAAATATAAAATTGTAATTATTTTGTTACGTACAATAAAATTATTTTTTTAAAAGTTAATTTTTAATTCGGCCACGTAACATCTATTTATCTAATTATATTACTCTTCTTGAATACCTAATATGTAAAATTGTTGTAAATAACGTTGGCGTTGAAATCGTACAAATTTTGACGTTTCAAATCAATTACAGAATTTCGCTTTGACACATTGTCATGGCCTACTAATAAAATAATACAGGCACGTAGATAAATGGCTTCAAAAACAATGTTGGGGATTGTCGCGTGTTGCTAATAGATGATGGTTTGAAAAAAAAATACTAATGTAGTTTTTGAGTATTCATTAAAGTACCTCTTCGGCATGTACCATTTGAGTGCTTCCTAGAAAACTTAGAGAGACAACACTTGTCTTTTGGTTGCTGCGATTTTGACATTTTAAATTTTTAGTAAAATGTCATTTCTAATAAACAGCTGACTGTCCTCATTATTCACTGCAATCAGTGAATAATGAAATCATTATTCACTGTAGGGAATAATCGATAGCATTATCCTTGAAGAAACACATACATAATGAGTACATTATTTAATAGTCGTGGACAAAGATATTAATATTACTTTTTTATCTGAATAATTGTCTCACTTTCTCACTTAATCCCCCTAAATAATAACATCAGCTACTACATTCAGGTGCAATCATACAGAATTTAGAAAATGGGCTATACCAGACCTAGAACGATTATCAACAATTTATCAAAACCTTTCGAAATTTTGTTATATGAACCAACATTTTCTTTTGTAAAAAAATCGCATTATTGAATATCAACATAGTTTTTTCAAGAGAAGATCTACGGTAACTAATCTTTTTCTTTATAACTCAATAGATATCAAACGCTAAATCACAGGTTGAAATAATTTACCCAAACTTCACTAAAGCAAACTAGATCACAGTACTTTATGTCCTAAATTTCAAAAATTTGGCTTCTCATGAAATTTGCTGTTATCTTTCAAATCATGTCTTGAAAATAGACACCACCATATTAAACACTATGGACGACAGTTTGCGAAATTCGTATCTACTTCGGGTGTACCCCAGGGCTCTGATTTATGCCCAATAGTTTTCAATATTTTCATTATTGACATCGCAGAGGAATTAGGTGTCAGTTGTCTATTATACGCAGATGATATGAAGTTATACAATTAGAGAAGATTCAGTACTTACACGTCCATCAAAATTCCGTGACCCAGGTGTAGCATTTGACACCAAACTATCATTCAATTGCCATATAGATACCATCATTAGTGAAAGAACACTAGGATTCATAATACGATGTTCTCGCGATATTAACGACATTAACACACTTAAACTACTATTTAAATTTTTTGTTCGATCCAGATTGGAATTACCTTTGAGGCTAATTTGATATATTCCACTGCAATGTAGCTGCGACAAAGAGATTAACTAGTTTAAAATTATTGTTTTATCTTTGGTTTTATCCGTTTATTTTGGATTCTTTCAGTTTCTACTCTCATACTAAGCCAATCAGACTAAGCAAAAGGAGATCGCTTTTTAGAAGTAGAAATAACACTAGGATCATATTCAGTACATGTGAAATATTAATTTTCAAAAGAAATATTAATTTTCAAAACAAAGTTGCAGAAACAAAATGGCGGAGGTTTTACGTACGAGAAAATGTGAAAAGTCAGTTTTTCTCGTTTATCTACGAAAGTTACTTTTTTATCGAAAAAAGTTTCAAACAATAGTTGTAGACATTTAAAATACCTACAAAGGGAGGTCCCCTGAATGAAAATCCGATTGTTATATTTCTCATAAATAAAAAAAAAAACTCGAAAAATTATTTTTTTTAATTTTCCAGTAACTTTTGTAATAAATAATTTGCATTCTCAGAAAATATGTCATAATGTGCTTAAAAAGTGGCGGTAACTCGATTTCTGACGGATGCGTAGTTTCCGAGAACGTCAATTGTTTATTGAGAAAGTGATTTTAGTAACATTTGAATTCCCAAAAATGAGACGCTCCGATTTCAATTTTGCAAAAAGCTTTCTACCCTTCAAGAGTTGTACTATCACTGAGCTTAAAGCGGAAGTCAAATATTTCAATTAAGTTGCTTAAAATGCCGATGAAAATGATGCATATTTCTTCGGTATAAACAAATATACTTAATAACCTTGGCAATTGTTCGTGTATCGAAATGTAAAGTGAATATTCACATAGCAGGCATTTTTATGCGAATTCGAAAAAAAAATGAACGCCCTCCGACCTTCAAGGCTCGAGATAATTTTTGTTTTCAAAAAATTTCCGAGACCTTATCTTTTAACTTACACCACTGCGATTTGCAGATATTGACCAATAGGATTTTTTAAATTTTTTTGAGTACACCAGAAACCAAGATATCACTTTCTCAATAAACAATTGAATTTCTCGAAAACTAGGCATCAGTCTAAAATCGGGTTACCGCCACTTCGTAAGCACATAATGGCGCATGTTTTCTGAGAATGTTGATATAATAAATTAATTATTGCAGAAGTTACTGCAAAATTAAAAATGTCATTTTTCCAGGTTTTTCTTAAATTTCCGAGAAATCCAGTACTCGGATTTTCATTCAGCTGACGCTACATTGTAGGTATTTTATATGCCTACAACTATTGCTTAAAACTATCTTCGATGAAAGAGTTACATTCGCAGATAAACGAGATAAACCGACTATTTGACATTTTCTCTTACGTAAAGCGTCCGCCATCTTGTTTCTGCAACTTTGTTTTGGATGCACTGGTTTAAAAATTGATATTTCACATGTACTGAATATAATCCTATTGTTTTTTTTTCTAATGGAAATTACATTTAGATATTTTCTTACTTTGATTGGTCTGTACGTATATTTGTAAGTATTTATTATTGGCTACCCTGTAATTGGAATGTCTGTTGAGTAGTGTATTGTTAAATAAACAAAATAATATGTAAATACCACTTCACGGCTAATTAATATACGCCCATCACTTGATAAACTAGACGAGCTGTGAACTATTTATCTTCTTCATATTCAAGTTAATGTAACGTTCCGCTAGGGGAGCGGTAGTGTACTCGATTATTCGCATAATGTACGCGTTCCTTCAACATCAGTTGTTGCAGAGTATGACAAGTTATGAAAAATCACCTATACAAGCAGAAGTATTTAATGAAACCTCCACGAAAATCACTAGAAGCAAATATTATATTGTTGGTTGTAAATTTATAGTGTAATATTGCGATTTCGGTTTAGGTCACTCAGCGGAGAGAAAATAAATCAATCATTTTAAATTAAATCCAACAGTACAAGGCTTAGCAGTGAAGTTGATGTAATAGATTTTACTTCTTTAAGCCGATATGTCATTTGTTAAAAATTGTGAACTCAATTACACACTCAAATAATAGTTAGTATATTACTTAACGAGCAATAATGTAAATAACTCACGTAGATGAAGTTTGCTGCGTGAGCCGCAGGCTCACCATTTTTGACACAATTATTACTTGATTTGACAACGTGGAAATTGTTCACACATGTCAAATTACCTTCCTCCCCTCAATCATAATGTACCATTCTAATTAATTTTGCACGCTACATCGATTGGACAGGCTAGGCATGAAGTTAAAGGTGATTGGCTGTACACGAAGTGAGTTATGATAAATCACTTTTAAATTATTATAAATCACGGTATTTATTTATGGATACTTGTGGATTGTGTTCAAAAGTAGTTGATTAATTTATATATAATCTAAGATAACACAAAATTTCAATTGCTTAATTAGCAGGTATAAAACTATTAACGGTCTCAATTAGAAAAAAATGTATTTTATCATCTAATTATTTATGAATATAGGAACGTCAATTACGGTTTTTTATTAAGAAATTAAGGTCAATCGAAAACTTAATTCATCGAGGTTCGATTTTCCAATTGCTAATTATCATAACTTGTAAATGCCAATGAGGTTACTAACGATTGAAAAAAAAAACAAAACTTGAAGTCCGTGATTTAAAATAAAAATAGGTTGAATATACTTTTTTACTTTATTTTGCACTGAGGAGTGTTTCACCAAATAAATTGTAATTTTAAATTTTTTAAAAATTACTTGTTTTCTAATATCGATATATCGATATTAGTAATAAGGTTCAATTGAAGGAACGACTGTCATAATTCTTAGTGGCAGCTTTTTAAAGGCGTTTCGATATATTTTTTTAAATTTCGCCACTTTTTGTGGCCCAATTTGATGTAAATCAGCAAAATGTATGTAATTATGGTGGAGTTATTCATATTACATTTTTAAATTATTACATCAGATTTAGTATCAGCTGCTCCAGAACTACCTAATTACTAATTTTAGCACAGTTTGTTTCGCAAAGCATTCGTAAAAACCTCGCGCATCCGAATAGGCAAAATTATTTCCGATTTTTGCTCACCTTATACTAGACAAAACTTGACGAACCTAATTGGGGACTCCCGCCGAGCCATATGTGGCGTGTGACTTTTCCCTTATATCTCACTGCCACATCATTTGGCCCACTAAGTATATATAAGAGCGACCATGTTGAGTTCGTTGGAAAAGCGTATAAGGCAGTGGCTACTCCAGCCTTCTCACGGAGTAGCCACGGAACGAAACGCCAACATGTTTCTAACTCCACACCATACTTTACGTCTTGCAAAAGACTTCCACAGGAGTATCTTAAGACAATCCAGAGAGATGACTGAACAAACATAAAAAGACATTCATAAGGTCGAATCGAAAAACTTTTTAAAAAGTGTAAATTTGGTTCGAAGAGTCAGTATACAGGGTGATTCACGTAGGCCATTCATTAGAAGTTTTTCAACTTACAGTTGGATTAGAAACTTGAAATTTGGTATGCAGCCATAATCGATCATGCTCGTTCTATGTAAAATATTTTCAGTCCCCCTACTATACAAGGTGTGCCAAAAATTGGTACCAACTTTCTTATTTTAAATGGAAACCTATATTTTTCTTTACATGGTTCGATTGGTCTTCTAATTCTCAGTTTAGAGAACCTAAGTTATATTAACTTATCTATTACAATTTTTGACATATGTCCAATTTTTTGATAAAAATTTCCGCTGTAGTAGTTTACGAACAAATTTATACCTCGCAAACCTTTCAAAAGTATGAAACCAAATTTGTGAAGCGGTTAGCTGGAAGTCCAGGCAAACTTTTGATGTCCCATCGGTGGTCCCAATTTGTACCATATGGGCGCAGTCGATTTTCAAATGTCGCAATCAATAATTGTCAAAAAGTCAATTTTTTCAAATGGCACCTACTATTTTTTTTTACACAATTCGAAAGAAAATTGAATTTTAGCGTGAGTTACTTAAGCATTCCCTATACCTAACTTCACCCTATATCGAGTTATTCTATAAAAATCAAGATATACATTATCTTGCCGAGAGATTCCTTACTTCATCAAGTATGCCATGGAAACAAAAGACAGTTGCAATAATTTTTAAAGAAAAATATGGATTCTTATTTAATTACACACAACACCAACAAATTATTATTAACGAACAAGAACAATGTTGACCAAATAATGCCAGTGAAAACGAGCATTTGTATTGAAATAATTATTTTGTTAATCTGTTTATTTGTTGTTGTTATTTATTATTGCAATACGATTTTTGAATAAAAATTAAAATGAAATGATTGTTTCCAAAGCATTTGTATTGAAATAATTATTTTGTTATACTGTTTATTTGTTGTTATTATTTATTATTGCAATACGATTTTTGAATAAAAATTAAAATGAAATGATTGTTTCCAAAGCCTACTACCCTTGAGAAAAAAAACAATATTTTTTTCAAAAAATGCCAATAACTCAAAAACGACTGTAGATAGACATACACAATGTTAATAAAAGTGGCCCTAAAATTCAATTTTGCATTGATTTCTCGCGTCAGAAATGGTAAGCGCAGAGATGTGCTACGCAATCTGTTGAAAGTAGAATAATAGAATATTTGAACAAAAATATGGTGGTCACATTGAACATTTACGTCAGAATTTCGTCAACATTGTTCTTGTTCGTTAATAATAATTTGTTGGTGTTGTGTGTAATTAAATAAGAATCCATATTTTTCTTTAAAAATTATTACAACTGTCTTTTGTTTCCATGGCATACTTGATGAAGTAAGGAATCTCTCGGCAAGATAAGGTATTTCTTGATTTTTATTGAATAACTCGATATGGGGTGAAGTTAGGTATAGGGAATGCTTAAGTAACTCACCCTAAAATTCAATTTTCTTTCGAATGGTGTGAAAAAAAATAGTAGGTGCCATTTGAAAAAATTGACTTTTTGACAATTTTTGATTGCGACATTTGAAAATCGACTGCGCCCATATGGTACAAAATGGGACCACCGATGGGACATCAAAAGTTAGCCTGGACTTCCAGCTAACTGCTTCACAAATTTGGTTCCATAATTTTGAAACGTTTGCGAGATACAAATTTGTTCGTAAACTACTACAGCGGAAATTTTTCTCAAAAAATTGGACATATGTCAAAAATTGTAATAGATAAGTTAACTTAACTTAGGTTCTCTAAACTCAGAATTAGAAGACCAATCGAACCATGTAAAGAAAAATATAGGTTTCCATTTAAAATAAGAAAGTTGGTACCAATTTTTGGCACACTCTGTATAGCTGGAGGACTGAAAATATTTTAGATAGAACGGGCATGATCGATTATGGCTGCATACCAAATTTCAAGTTTCTAATCCCACTGCAAGTTGAAAAAGTTTTAATGAATGGCCTACGTGAATCACCCTGTATATCATTTTCTATTTCGATCTCAAAAGAGAATTCGAAACCATTAGGAGTGTTTCACCAACTAAGTTGTAATTCTAAAATTTTAAAAAATTACTTATTTTCTTATATCGATATATCTATATTAGTAATAAGTTTCAATTGAAGGAACGACTGTGATAATTCTTAGTGGCAGCTTTTTAAAGGCGTTTCAATATATTTTTTTAAATTTCGCCACTTGTGTGGCCCAATTTGATGTAAATCCGCAAAATGTATGTAATTATAGTAGCCTTATTAAAGTCGTCGTATTAAATTTTTTAAATTATTACATCAGATTTAGTATCAGCTGCTCCAAAAATACCTAATTACTAATTTTAGCACACTTTGTTTCGCAAAGCATTCGTAAAAACCCCGCGCATCTCGAATAGACAGAATTATTTCCGATTTTTGCTCACCTTATACTAGACAAAACTTGACGAACCTAATAGGTGACTCCCGCCGAGCCATACATTACGTCTTGCAAAAGACTTCCACGAGTCGCTTAAAACAATCCAAAGAGATGATTGAACAAACATAAAAAGACATACATAAGGTCGAATCGAAAAACTTTAAAAAGTGTAAATTTTGTTCGAAAAGAGTCAGTACATATCATTTTCTATTTCGGTCGCAAAAGAGAATTCGAAACCATTAATTAATTTCTCATACTTGTATAAAAGAATCGTATCAGGATCAGGTTTATTACCACGTTCCATAGTTTGCATGAAGAAGTCGTTAATAGTCGTATAATTGCAAACTAAGGCAACTGGAAATATAAACTTAAATGTCATAAATGTTTAATTAAGTTTATTCGACTTGTCATCTCTCCAGATTACAGTCACACCACGTAAACTTGACAAATAAATTGCTGAGTAGACTGATGATATATTAATAATACGTCTAGGGGTTGCGCAAAACTGATATAATTAAACACTTCTCATATAAACTGTCAGATTAAAATGAATACAACTTAATTGTTTAAAGAAATAGAACCATAATTTGACAGTTGTAAAGCCCATTAGTACTTATGCCTCAATGGCATAGGGTACAAGACCAATTGAGCTTGTTCCTCGATATTATTTATATATAGTTTTTATACGTTGTTATACAGTACTCGACATTCTTATTATGCACTTAAATTTTCATATTATTAACTTTTTCTGTTTTCGAGATATAAGGCGTTGAAATTAGTAATAGTTGCAAAAACAGTGTGCCTGTTTGTAACGTCACTATACGCAACTTTGAACTCGGTAATCTAGCGCTACTGCTAACAACTTTTCAGTAAATACGTGAAGTTGAAGGCCGTCTTAGGTGTCAATAGAAAGAAAAATAGTAGCGTTTTGTTCGTATACCAAAGTGAAGGGGCAAAACTGGAAATCCGGCTTGGCATGGGCGAACGAAAGATGGTTTTTCTGTTAAAAATTAAAAAACATTGAATTATCAGGAATTCATAACTATGTAAATACGTGGAATGGAAGTCCGTTCTAGGTCCCTATGGAAGGAACAAGGTTGGCCCTTTTTCCTGATACCAAATTGTACAGTCAAATTCGCAAATTTGGCTGTACAAGAGCGAGCAAATAATGCCTTCTTTAGAGGTATTAACACGTAACCTAAAAAAGTCGAAAACATTCAATCTTTACACGCTCATATGTAAGTTAATACTTCTAGTGGAGGATCTTCTTCTTCTTCTTCTTCGTCTTCTTCTTCTTCTTCTTCTTCTTCTTCTTCTTCTTCTACGTCTTCTTCTTCTTCTTCTAGCGGGGCGACGAAAGGTCGCCGCACTTAGGCCTTGTGGCCCATTGTGCAACTGCTAACTAAATTTATTGAAAACCCACATTCAGGCCGGATTCTATCCGAAAGGCCAAAATCCTCCCTATGGGGAAATTTCTTATTTCCTCCAGCACTGGAAAGCCAATGCCGAGGTGTTCGTGCCTCAGGTTCATCAACCTAGGGCAGGAAGTCAGAACGTGGATGGAAGTTTCCTCCACGTCCTCGCAAAACCTGCAGTCGGAGTAGTGGAGGATCGATATTGGTCTCTATTTAAAAAAGAAGATTGGCACTTTATCGACATCGTAAGTGTCATAGTGGAAATCGGAATTTTGGCCAAGTCTGTGGGAAAGAAAAATGGCTATGTTCTTAAAAATCAAAAATTCGGCCGTCATATTTTGACATTTGGTAACATTTCGCCAAATCATATATTCCCCTACAATCCCTCGACTGCCTGTTTAATTTAAGAGGCTAGAGAGGTAGCTGACTTTTGTAAGTTAATTACTCAAAAACCATTAAAAAGAACGCTTCCGAATTTATCCTAAACAATGTAAAATTAATTCCCGAATTGAATGACACCGGCCGCTTCCGAAAAACCGCCCCCACGAAAAGCCTTTGGTAAATCCGATATGAAATTTTAGAGGAGTGCAGATCAACACGATAAGTATATGGATAATAACAACTAAACAGCATCGAGTCGACTGGTGGGATAGCCCAGTCTACGCGTATACTGACGTAGCGCCTGGCTACGCCCCATTTTCGTGAGGTGGATGAAGACACTAAACGTGCGAACATAATTCTGATTTTTTCCAGATACATTCTTTTATACTTACACTTTCGATTTATAAAATAAAAAAATACAGAACAGGCCTACAAAACAGCACAAATTAAATAGTTAAACTACAGTTGTCAGCTCCTTGAGAATATCAGGTGTAATGCAGACGTGTCCAATGGTAGCACGAAAAGCTCTTAGTGCCTACAGACCACAGTCTATTAAGAGGCTTAACCCAGGGGATTTAGTTAGATATTTAAATGAATCGCTTTTTGCACAGACGAGTTGTCATTATCGCTAACATCTCCAATACCGTCCGCATTTGCGGGGGGGTAGGGGAAAAAGCAGGCCCACCCCTTACGAGGCCGGTCCAGGTCTACAGCGATGATTGGGGCAAAGAGCTCAAGCTCGACCACTAATCATCCGAGACCGTCATCTTTAGTAAAGAATATTGGCGCGCGTAGAAAGAAGTTAATTCTCGTGTCTGGCTTGTTAGATAACGTAAGTCGACGATTTATGCAGAAATGGGTCAAGTACATGACTTTTCTGTTTAACACTTAATAGTATATATCAGCTTTGTTTAATTTGTTCAGTGTTGTGTTGCTTTAAAAAATATTCACTATTAACAATGAATGAAGAATGAAGAAAAAAAAGAGCAAATCCGTCAAAATATAAGAGCAATATTGTCAAAGATGTACGTAAAGCTGGCAAAGTTTATAAAAACTACAGAGGTACGGATATTGCAGAAAAATCCGTTGGTGAGGATTGTCGGTAAGTTTTACAAATCCTCTTCACAATTTGACTATATGAAGAATCAATATTTTCGCCTTTTAAACACGAGGAAATATTCAAAATAACCCTTTGAGTTTGAACGTGTAAGTCTTTATTTTCAAATTTCGTTTGTATAGGCTCTGTATCAATATCGTCCGTTTCGTTGTCACTACTATCAAAAGGCCTCCATAATACCATTTTAATAATAATAATAATAATAATAATAATAATAATAATAATACTTTATTTATGGACAAAAAATCCATTACAAAGTATGCATGTTGGATACAATGACTGAGTATACATATACAGTATATTACACACTAATCTCACAGATACGAACATACACATATAATATAAAATATACAACACATTGACATTATTTAAGTTACCTAATATAAATTAAACATATAATAATGGATACAATGGACTGAGTATACATATACAGTATATTACACACTAATCTCACAGATACGAACATACACATATAATATAAAATATACAACACATTGACATTATTTAAGTTACCTAATATAAATAATAAACACCACAGGTAATACAACCCCCTTTATCCCTGAAAGCTCTGAAAGAGCCTTGTGCGGGAGAGGGCTACACATTTAGAGACAAGGGACACACATCCAATATCCGAGTATACTAGGATTAATTTCTTTCGGAAAAAATCCCAGTGCCACGACCGGGAATCGAACCCGGAACTCCTGGCTGAGAGTCAAGCGCGCTTGCCACTCATCCAAACAGTCATATATATTAAACATATAATAATTAAATAAATAAAATCACTAGTACAAAATAAGCCGAGCTTGTTTGCAGAATAAGCTATAATTAATATTAAAATAATCAATATGAGCTGCATACATATTATAATTATTTATCATTCTATTCAGAGGTGTATGATTTCCGTAAGAGGTTCTATGAAATTTTGGGTTAAAAATGAGTGGATTCCTGGTGTTCCTAGGAGGTACATTGATATTAATTTCAGACAACAGGTACGGTGAATTGATCAGATTGTTCATTAACTTATAAATGAAGCTTAAATCGTAGAATATACGTCACTGATTAAGGGTGGGCAGGTTAAGATATACGGCAGCATTAATAGTATCCAGGTGAATTCCTTGCAGGGTGAGTTTGTAGCATGCTTGTTTTAGAAATTTATCCTGTACATGTTCCACCCGTGAAATATGGGTTTCATATGAAGGTGACCAAACCACTACACAATATTCAAGTACTGATCTTACTAGCGAAATATATAGCGTACGAAGAGCTTGAACACCCTTAAAACTTGAAGTGGATCTTTTTATGAAGCCTAACATTCTATTCGCTTTGGAGATTACATGATCGACGTTACTATTAAAATTGAGATTAGGGTCAAGTATAACCCCAAGGTCTCGTACTTGATTGGTTTCATGGAGATCATGGCCATTAAGTTGATACATAACATTAATACCTTCTCCTTGATAATTTAATAAAATGACATTTATCAACATTCAATGTCATTTCATTCTCATGACACCAACCAGTGAAACTATCGAGGTCTTCTTGAATTCTTTGACAATCGTGTAAATCAGATACCCTTGAATAAATTTTTAAGTCATCAGCGAATAGCAATATGGGACAGAATTTAAAGCATTCATAAATATCGTTAATGAACAAGTTAAATAATAATGGTCCTAGGTGAGAGCCTTGAGGCACACCAGAGGTAGGTGTGAAAATGTTGGATAAATGTCCATTGATTCGCACCTGGTGACACCTATTTAGTAAGTACGAGGATATCCACTCCAGCAACATACCACCAATCCCCACGCTAGATAACTTTTGAATTAAGAGATCTATGTTTACCTTGTCGAACGCCTTACTAAAATCTGTATAAATTACATGTACCTCATCACCTGCTTCCATGGAATTTTGGGCATAATTTACAAGTGAGACCATGTTTGCTGCAGTAGACTTACCCGACTGAAACCCGTATTGGTCGTTAATGATGGTATTTTTGAACTGAGACGTTAAAAAATTTGTAACTATCTTTTCCAGTACTTTCGGAATTGCTGAAAGAATTGTTATTGGGCGATAATTTGCTGGATTAGATTTATTTCCTGATTTGAAAATAGGAGAAACATAAGCCTGTTTCCATTTATCTGGGAAAATTCCAGTCGTTAGTGATTTATAAAAAATAATGTATAGCGGAGTTGACAGGGTAAGTCTACATGATTTCAATAGCAAGGGTGGTATTCCGTCAGGTCCAGGGACCTTGTTAGTATTTAGGTTAGCCAAAATGTCACATATAATTTCAACGGATATATTGACCTCATTAATATTATTAGACGTTACTGAGTTGAGGTTAATTTTCTTCTTACTTTTGCTATTATAGTAATTTTTAAAATTACTTGCAAACAAGTTTGCTACATTTGTACGACCAGTGATTTCTATGTTATTATTAAACATTGTAGAGGGAATACTGTTTTCATTATCATTAATAATCTTAACATAATTCCAAAAATTTTTAATACTGTTGGGAATACTGCTTTCGACACCTTCTATATATTTTTCAAAATCATGCTTGACCGATTTTTTACATTCTTTGCGTAAATAACAAAATTGATTGTATGCGATTTTACTACCCGACATTTTATATTGTCGGTGACCAATTTTCTTTTCAAATATTAGTGCTTTAAGATTTTCACTAAACCACAACGGAGAACAATTTATTGCGAAAATCACTCAAACACAGTAACAAAACTAATAATTTGTTCAAATATTCCCTAGAAATAAGTAATTTATGAAGCTGCCTGGCCGTACAGCACTGCTCTGTACAGATCATATATATTCATACGTATTTTTTGTTTTATATATTATGGTATGCAAAAACTCTAGACAAGGTTGGTGTTGACAAATCAAATTCACTAAGCATCTAATCCCACCTATATTTCTATGTGACAGGCGGATCAAGTCGACGTAGACTGTAGACGAGGAGTGGTGAATATAAATCTGTAAAATTCTGTGCACTCTCATTCAATGTGAAGCGATATATTGACAATACCCCGTAAGATCCTCTAGTTCCCTGCAGTTCCAATCGAGTTCGTTAATACTATACGTGGTGTGCCTATTTGCTAATTACTCTAAATAATATCTTAAAGTTTCGCGAGTGCGTCATAAAATCTAGGGTAATTTTAAAAATATTCATATTACATATTGATCGCGTTAAAATTCACATCAAAGTTGCTAAGACATTTTGAATTTTTAGGTTATAATTATCTGCTCGGACCTCGTGGTAATATTTGTGAGGGAAACACTTTCGAGAAGCCTCATGAAAGATAGGATGAGTGTCTAATTATTATTAATACCCCATCTACTGCAAAAATGTTTTAGACGTTATAATTTTTAGGCCTCTTCGTAACCTCTTCTTAGATCCTACATAACCTTTGCTTGGACTTTACGTAAGCACCTCAACCTCTGTGCAGTCTATCCATTTCAACTTATCAAGTATTACGACGGGCTTACCGTTATTTTTCTACATGAATAATTTTGATTTTTCCTTTGGCAAATAAAAAGTTAATCTTAGTATCGCGTGCTCCTTAAATATTTATAATAATCCATTGAACTTTTAAACGAAACTATTGATTGCTATATACATATATCTTGTTCACCGAAATTGGGTACCTAATATCATATTGCGTTATAACTTTAATGCACGTTATACTCGAAAATAGTAAAGGATTGTTAGACTGTTACATATATTAATCTTGATAAAGGTTCAAGCTTTATTTAAAATTCAATTTCGATTCGGTAGCTTAGTAAAATTAAAAGATAAATCATCCGGATAATTAGCGCACACCTTAGTTACTAAATTAATTTCTTTTTGTAATATACGTTGCGTAAGCAAGGAAAATATATGTATATTTGTTCATATTTACAATTTATGCTAATATGGAAAATTATTGCTAACTGTATTTTATGTCTTTTATATTGATATAATAGTTTGTGGTTTGTTACCAGTCTTTGCTTATAGTTTTTTTAAGAAATTGTATACCTGTTTTTTGTCTACTTTGCTTTTGCTATTATACAACACAAATTATTGTCAACTTGGAAATTACAGTTTGGCTTTTCAAACATCTATGTACATATCGTTTCTTAATGGTAAAAGTTTTATTTATTAAATTTACTTATACTACTTACGTAATTTTTTAATAATTGTTTTTGAGTGTCTTGATTCCCCTCTACCCTCGTCGAAGTATTCGACTGGTGCCCAGGCATAACTTGCTATAATATTAGTGTTAAATAACATCCAAATGCTGAATTAAACATCTAGGCAAATGAATAGAATTTAATATTATATTAATCCTTGCCCACGACCCAGCCTCCGAATTTAATAACTGCCGTGTGTTGATGTTACCGATATCACCTAGACATCAAGTAATGTAACGTTACAATAAGAATGACATACAGAAACAAAAAAAAATTGAGAACTTTCTTCGCTTCTAGTATACCGGATGTAACAGAATCATGGTATACCCCCTTTTCTCCTTTAGTTTTGAAGATAATTGATTGAAATTAACGATATACTACATACATAATAAGTGGCACTTTTTGAAATTCAGTTGATTTTTTTTTCACTTCCGGCTAACTTTCGATTTTTTAATGGAACACCCTATATATTATTGTTTTTTTCAATTCTGCGTAATTTTTTTAATCCAAAGTTGCTAAATAAGTGACATTTCAAACATCAATTTTGTTATAACATAATTTTTAATTTTCCATTTAAGTGTGCCATGACGGTTCCGATTTATTCTAAATGACCCATATAATGCTACAAAAATCGAAATCCCGTTAAAAACACTAAATTACGTGATTTAGGAGCAAATAAAATTCACCAAAATTGTTCTTGGGGCAAAACTCAATTTTTTCAATTGGAAGCATATCGGTACCGTGGTACCATTTATTATTACTATTAATAAGGAATTCATTCATATGTCGTATTAAAATGTGCGATAAATACGAACAAAATTACAGCTAAGAGAAAATAAGAAAATACAATTTTGTTCTAATTAAATGTTACGAAATAACTAAGGTGGCTTTGAGAACAACGAAATATTTAACTTGTCAAAGATTTGTTGGTTTAACGGTGTTTTTATTGTGTCTTTAAAAATTGTTTATATTTCTTGTTAATTGTGTTCAAAATGGCGCAAATTTATACACGAGATGAAAAAGTGGACGTGTTAATTATTTATGAGGAAAGTAAGAAAAATGCAATTGCAGCTATGGACCTTTCAGACCGACGATATCGTGATAGACAACGTCCAGCGAAAAATTATTTGTTGAAAACCAATTCCGAAAAGACCCCGACAATGATCCCGAAGAAAACTTCATTATTGACGAAGGAACAGAAATGAATGATTTGGCTCGAATAGAAGTTGATAAGACTGTTTCTTTAAGGCAAGTTGTGTTTGAATTGAACATTAGTCACCAAACAGTAAGCCGAATTTTGCACAAATACCACTATAAATCTTTTAAATACCAATTGCACCAGCATGAAAGTACAATAACGTGTAGCCAAACAATGATTTTTTTGAACTGATTTTATTTTGGGACGAGTCAAGGTTTACAAATTTGGGATTATTTAACCGAAAAAATACAAAATATTGATCACAAGAAAATCAGAATTTATTACGGGAGGATAACTTTCAAGTGTGGTTCGGTTGCAATGTTTGATCCAATAATATTTGAAGGACCTCTGACTGGTGCCAGATACTTGAGTTTCCTGGAAAATGAGATTGAGGACATTTTAGATGAGTTACCTTTAGATTTAGGACAGGAAATGTAATTCCAACAAGATGACGCTCCTCCCTATAATTTGAGGATAGTAATTGATTACCTTCAACGAAGATTCGAGGAAAACGTAAATTCGACGAATGGTCCTGTGAGGTGGCCTCCAAGGTCACCTGATTTAACGCCCCTTGATTTCTTTGTTTGGGGTCATTTAAAAAATATTGTCTATGCAACCGCCGTTACAACCCGTGAAGACCTGGAGCTACGAGTAAGACGAGCAATTAATAGCATAACGGCCCAGCAATTGGCGAACGTTCTTCGAGAAACAGCTATGCGAGTTCAGAAATGCATTGACGTTAATGGACAGCATTTTGAACAACTGTTGTAATGTTTTGTGTGAATTTTTTGTATTCCAAAACCACCTTAGTGTAACAAAGTACTTAGAATAAAATTGTATCTTCTTATTTTCTTTTTTCTTTTTTAATACGTCATATGCATAAATTCCTTAATAATAGTACTAATAAACGGCATCACGGTACCGGTTTGGTTCTATTTAAAAAAATTGAGTTTTGCCCAGATAACAATTTTGGTGAATATGATTTGCTCATAAATCACGTAATTTAGTGTTTCTAACGGGATATCGATGTTTGTAGCATTACACGGGTCATTTAGAATAAATCGGAACCGTACACTTAAATGGAAAACTAAAAATTGTATTATAAAAAAAAATATGTTTGGAATGTCACTTATTTGGCATCGTTGAATTGAGAAAATTATGCAGAATTCAAAAATGCAATAATGTATAGGGTGTTCCATTTAAAAATCGAAAGTTAGTGTCACTTCCGGGGAAACTGGAAGTGAAAAAAAAATCAATTGTATGTCAAAGTGCTGCTTATTATTTATGTAATATATCCTAAATTTTCAATCACCTATCTTCAAAGTTAAAGGAGAAAAGTGGGGTATACCTTAATCCTGTTACACCCGATATACTCCAAATCCCAAGGTATTGAACTCTTACTAGCTTGCTTTACTTAATTAACCTCATTTGCCTCCAAACTTTAATTTTGTTAACAAATTTTATAATGGAGTGGGAGAGGTAATCGAGGTCATAAAAAAATTGAGATATAGGCTTCTAGTATATACTCCAAATCTCAACTCTTTAGGTTTGCTCTATTTATATACTCCTATTAACTTCCCAATTCTTCAACGGAATGAGCTCAAAATATAATCTAATCCTGATCTCGTCGTGGTATATACATGTGCCAAATTTGCAAATAGCAGCTTTGGGTAAATAGGGTGAATATGTGAATAGAGCTAAATAAATAAAGCATGCTAGTGAGAGTCCAGACACTTGGGATTTGGCGTATATGTTTGAAGACAAGATCTCAAGTCTTTCTATGACATCTGCCACCCCCACCACCAACTCCACTCTATTGTTAAAGGGGGTAACAAAATAAAATTAAGACATTTTGAGCTTATTCCACTTGACTCAAGTCACTCTCAGCCTCTATTCTTATTTCTTCTTAAGTAATTACTCTATGAAAGAAAGCAAACCATCGGCAACACTAATAATTTTCTCTGCCATTATCTAAAACACTGTGTAATGTAAAAACAAGATAGAGCCTGAAATTCTACCTCGTAGTGCTGCATATTTTATTATCAATAAATCATTGTAATAATTATTTGTTTAGACTAGCTCATACCTGTTTGTAACGTAACATTCAAATAATTTGAACGTATTTTAACAGCAAGAAATCATACATAAGATGAACAAAATTGTCTCACTGTTGTCAACTTCCGAGCAAAAATATTACTCACGAATTTCAAGAAGTACAGAACTGCAGAGCAACCTAAAACGACTACCTATTTTATTTTAATGTCTCTATGGGTGATTGTCGCAAAACTGTGACATATTATGTCCTCACCAATTTTGCATTCGGTAAATTGTTAAATGAGCTTACATGAGTGTGCATTTGCTGGCTAAAGTGCCTTTTAATACATGTAACATGATACATGTTTTAAAATCCTAAGAATAATATTTATTACTTGTAACTGTACTATTAAAATGTCATTCCTCTGGACTGTCCTTTCGGTGAATCACGTACTTAAAGTTACAGTCAGAATACATTTCATTGTAAAAATACGACTATACCATATTTTTAATACATTCGGGACGTATGGTGGATCAATGCTATATAGTTTTGGCACAACATGAAAGTATTTTATTGTTTTATTAGTCAAAATAATGTTGTCCCTAAGTTTGCGCCATCATTCCTCTGACGAGTCTAAAAATTTCGTTTTTAAAATAACAGATGGCGTTTAATGTATGCTTGATATTGCAGAGCACAATATAAACACAGCGAAACTGGTGCAGTATGTAATTGTATCACATGTAAATATAATTTGCTTACAATTAATACTTTTGTTTAGTGATTAATACGTGTCACATGCGGCAGAATCATCCCTCTGGTAAGTGCCAATTACACACAATTGCCTACTTATTATTATTTTTTGTTGGAAAAGCTATGTAATTAGGTAAACATATCACTGTAAAATTTTGAGGTTATAAAATTCAAACGTGTGGTATATAACAATCTATTCATTGAAATACATCATTCCTCTGGAAGTCATTCCTCTGGTTATCGAATTCCAGAGGAATGGCGATATGGACAGAGGAATGGTCATTTGAGATTTTCCAACGTGATACGTTTATTAGAAGATCTTAATTGTGTCAAATTGAAGCAGGTATCTACTAACCTTGGTTATCTATTACAACAATGGCAAGAAAAGATAAAAAGAGAACTGCAAGTGAAGAGGAAAAGTTAAGAAAGAAAAGAGAGGCCGAGAGAAGAAGATACAATAAATTAAAAGAAACTGCAGCTGGCAGAGAGAAACTAAAGAACAAGGAAATACAACAATATTTGAAAAAGAAGGAAAAGCAAATTATCAGACCAATTAACGAGTTCAGCAATAGACAGAAGCGCGCAAAAAGAAAACAATGGAAAATAAACTCAAAAAATTACAGAGCAAATAAAAAATTAATACGAGAACAAAATGAGCTCTTGAGTCAAAATACACCTCCGATGTCTGACGATGACGATATTAATGTAACAGCCGAAGCAAATGTACTTTCTGGAAAAAGAAGAGCTGCTAGGAATAGGAAAGCTCGAAGTAGAGAAATCAAGAAAAAAGATGACATAATTAAAAAGCTAACACTGAAAATTGAAAAATATAAAAAAAGATGTCAACGTCTGAAAAATGAGCGGCCAATTAGAGAAGCGACCCCAAACACACCAGCTACTCCACATACAAGAGTCAATGTTATGTTGGAAGGAGATGAGAGAAACAAAGACGTTGTTAAAAGACTAGTGTTTAATGAAGTACTATGTGATCAATTAAAGGAAAATTATAGGAACCTAAAAAGTGATAAAGAAAAGCAGGTATTTAAACGAGTTGTGACAGGGAATATAGTAAAGAAGTACCGAGTCCAACATAAATTAAAGAACATTTTTAAACATGCTACAACTTCAAGCCCTACTGTTAACGAAAGTCACAACCTACTACAATATATCAGAAAAACTAAGCATCATACATCAACTATTAGAAAGCGCAACGCAATCTGGAAGTTTTTAGAATCAGACCTTCACAGCAAAATGTGTCCTGGCAAGAAAGACTACGTTATGAAAAAGAAGGTTATCAAACAAAAGCGGTATCTTACCGATACCCTAAGGAATTTGCATAAAAAATTCTTAAGAAGACATCCCGATCTACAAGTAAGCTATGAATTTTGGTGCCGCAACAGACCTTACTGGATAGTATCGAGGAAGGTTACCGCCCGCGATACATGTGCTTGTACTACATGCACCAATATGCAATTAGTAATACAAAGCTTATTTAGATATGGCGTCTTTAAAGACAACACTTGCAGGGAAATTGTAAAGAACTATTGTTGCGAAAAACAGTCCAAATTATGCCTTTTAAGAGAATGTAGGTTGTGCAATGGTAAAAATTATCCATACAACAGTGATTACGATGCCTCATTGCAAGGTTACTATTTCAAATGGGTTAACACTAAGGATACATACTTTGACAACAAGACCCAAAAACAAAAGACTGTAAAAAAAACTATAAAAAATAAGATTTCAACGTCAATAGCTGAAATGATAAAAGAGTTTCAAGATAATATTAAGAAATATCTTCCACACAGGGGCCGACAACTTCATCAACTGCAACATATCGATTCATTGAAGTCAGAACTGAATGATAACGAACTTCTGATCCATATGGATTTTAGTGAGAATTATTGCTTGAAGTATTCTGAGGAAATACAGTCGTTCCATTTTGGTGGTTCACGTCAACAAATCTCACTTCACACTGTCGTACTTTATTCAAAAGCTGACGACAAACTGAAAGCAGAATGTTTTTGTACATTATCCGAATCACTGAAACATGATGTTCCGGCCATTTGGGCCCATCTTCACCCCATATTAAACTATATCAAAGAATCTTATAATGCAAACACACTGCATTTTCTTAGTGACAGTCCATCGACGCAGTATCGGAATAAAAGTATGTTCTACTTCTTAGGTGTCAACCTCAAAACACTATATCCACAAATTCAAAATTTCACATGGAATTACTCCGAGGCAGGACACGGAAAAGGAGCTCCAGATGGAGTCGGTGGAGTGACGAAGAGGACAGCCGACAGAATTGTAGGACAAGGAAAGGATGTAGCATCTTTGGAGTCTCTGGTGAGCTGTCTTAAGGAAAATGTTCCAGGAGTACGTTACTTCATTATTGGTACTAAAGACATTGAAGACATGTCACTTATTATTGAAAAAGATGAACTTCAAGTGTTTCCTGGAACTATGAAAGTGCATCAAGTAGTAAATAATATTATTACTGGGAGATTAGATTTTCGCATGTTAAGCTCATCTACAAAGTATTATCTTGGCTCCTTAAATTATAATAGAGAAGAGGATGCAGCATCATTGTCTGAAAGTGACAGCATTTTATCTGAATGCGAAGTAAGTATATTAAAAAATAATTGCATGTGTGTTATAATACAATGTGATTAAGTTACAGAGAGAACATTCAGAAGTCGTTGGTTACACAGATGTTTATTCCGACAGTGATAATGAATCAGGCCCTAGTAAAAACTTACCAGAAAGCAAGACGGAATTGACTCCCGATAATCTAAAAATTAAAACACACCATAACAGTGAGGGAGCAGGTCCCAGCAGAGTTCCTCAAAAAAACAAGACCGATTTAACTCCTGCTAATCTGACAATTGGAACATATGTGGTTGTTGCCTTAAAAACAAAGAAGACGTGTTACAGGTATGTTGCCGTAATCCAAAGTGAACTTGACGAAGATGGTGAGATGAAGGTCATGTATCTGAGAGCCTTTGAGCTCAAAGATAATCTTCAAATATTCCGAGTAGATGAAAAGGACGTGTCTTACATCAGTTTTGAACAAATTATTTTCATTCTGCCTACCCCATCTCTGATTCAACTTAGGAACAAGATATATTATAAGTTTCCTAAGGATATTGATGTTTTTGAGCAAAATTAGTTATTAAAATTAGGTAGTTTACAAAATTTATAGTTCGGATAGAGTTTCATGTTGATTTACAATTGGTTATTTTATAATAAACTTAACATTTACCAATTAATAAAGGTTTTGATAATTTCTCTGTTTTTAAATCATTCCTCTGGAAGATGTTATTTGAAAATTTGCCATAATTTGACTAAACCAAAAAAAACTGAATGATCCCTTATACTGAGATTCATATTACTTCAAGAAGTACAACATCACATAAGAATTTGACGTTTCTGGTCATTTTTACATTTCAAAAATCTTTAGGCCGAAATTACAGGGTTTTGCGACAATCACCCCTATGTAAACACGTGGTCAAAAAAAAAACGAAAATGAAATTAATCCTAGTATACTCGCATAGTGGGTGTGTGTCCATTATCTGGTGCAAGGCGATCCGCAACATCCGCAGGCTTTCAGGGACTGAGGAAGTTGTGTTACATATGATGTGTTATCATTATTAAGAAATAATTACATTAAATAATTTCCCATGCTGTCACTGATCACTGCACTACACTAACTTGAATTGCAAGTATCTTATCAGATAGCTTCTCTTACAGCTTTTCCCCGTTTTCGGTGTGTATATTTTCGGAGATAATACTTGGCGAATGGTATTTTTATTTTTTCAGTTTGTTAATTTTAAGCCTTAATAATAGAAGTGTTTATTTTGGCGAAGATATGCAAGCAGTAAATTATATTTTATTAGCAGTTCTACACTTTCCGAACGTATGTAAATTTTTGCGCACCACAATAATAAATTTCAAATGAAATTTATTTTAATATGTGTTTATACAACACAAGTTTAATTTACAATAAATTTTCAAACGTGTTTTCGTGAATCTGTAGACATCTTATGGCTCTTTTATGAAGAGAGCGGGTTGCCCTCCCTAGTTCATCTTAATAGTCTTTCATCTAAGATGCAGTATTCAAAATACGAAGAATTCATGAATCGCGACTGTCTATTTTTTATTTATACACTTCACTTTTCATCCATCCTTACAAACAGAAGTCTAACGGCGTAAGGCCCGGAGACCTTGTCAGCCAACTAATAGGGCCATAGCGACCAATTCATCGTCCTGGAAGAGTCCTGTGTTCAAAAGCTGCGTGACTAGCAGACTGTGGAGAAGCCCCATCGTGCTGGTAATGCATTTCTTACCTTTAGAGGAATTTTATTAAAACTTTTAAATTATTTTGCAAAAGTAACAGGTAATTTTCTAATAATAGGTGATCCTCAAAAATAAAAGGACCATTACGGTAATTATATTATTAACAACGCCACACCGCACAACGATGCTGAAAATTTGTTTCTACTGTTGCATGTAGATTTTCGTCAGACCATCGCACTGTGGGGTTATCCACGCTCCCCGCACTACCCAGCTCTCTTAGTTGTATACAAATATTTAATGCACATGAAAGAACCGTAAAAACCGGCCGTAATCACTACCTTGTTAGCTACCCACAGAGGCGTACTTAAGATTTTTTTGCAATATTGTGCAACTGTGTGTACTGTTATTACAGTAGAAATGCTTACTTGGTACAGCGATAAATTGAAAAAAAATACACTGTTTTGCTTGTGTCAAGATACGAATAATATCTTATATATTTGTGGGGCATAAATTAGTAATAGGTCCACAGTTTTAAAAATTGAAATTACCCATTCCAACAAGGTAAATAAGTTTTGGAAACGAATTCAGAAAGAGGGTCCTAAGGGACATCAGAAATGGCTTGTTGAACTTTTGTTGGCGGATGCACAACTTCTCCACAAGAAAAACGATGGCGGAATGCTATTTCGAAATTTCGTGTTTTTAAAGGTATACCTCTCGCTAGAAAACTAATTCAATGTTTATTGCTAATGCTTACTTATATTTGTGAAATGCTCATCCATCAAATGAGTTTCATTTTACATGTTAATATTTTTGTAAAATTGTAAAAATGTAAATAATACTAAGACAATTTCAAAAATGTGTTCGCTCACTATCTTCATGCATTACAATTAACCAGGCAGCAGTACGCCAGAAAACAAAGGCATGCTAATAGATGTACCACGAGTCCATATTATAGTTTATATTAAAAAGTCTATAACTCAAAAATTGCATAAGACATCGAGCTAATTTTTTTGGTAAAAATTTTTTTGATCTTTAAACCACAGCACATTCGCATACAATATATAAAAAAATTGAAGATTTAATATGGTTGCCCGCACGTCGAAATTTCATGCCCACAAATTTCGTTTCTGTGATTTAGGATTTATTTAGAGAAAGACCGTAAGTAATTTTGAAATTCTATCAGTGCAGATAGATGCGCTCATGTCAGTATTATATACATGTCAAAAATCACATCAATGTCGCACGTAGTTAATTTTGTAGCGAGAGGTATACGTTTAAAATTACGCATGCTTGAAATAACCTTCCGCCATCTTTTTCTCTTATGTAGAAGTTGTGCAACCACCAACAAAAGTCCAACAAGCCATTTCTAATGCTCATTAGAACCCTCTTTCGGGCGATTTTGACGGCTTTCGAAGGCGTCTACCAAATTCGATATACCGTGATACACTGATAATATTAATTAAGTTCAACCCTGTCACAGATAGGGTTTACACACCTACGGTAAACCGTTATATCCTACAATATTTTTAGTGGGAGCGAGTCAGGCAACTATATCAAAATAATTTGAAAGTACAAGTAAATACTTTACACGAGAACAATGTTGTTCGGTGTATTATATAATAGGTACATTATATTTATGATTCACCATTTTCTGCGAATAAATAGCATTCCCCGCTCTCCCGCTATACGTAAGCGGCAGAGCATTGAAATTTTTATGTGCAGTAAATATATATCCTTTGCATACACGTTACCTTATAGTTATTATTCTTGTCTTTTGCATACAGTTAAAAACATAAACTATGAATTGATAGGTGTGTTTACCTTCAATATTTTTTTGTTGCAATAATTGTTTTCGTTGCCAAAAATATAGTTATTCTAAAAATTGCCATTTTAAAATATTTTGTGGCTCATTTTTACATATTTTAGACCATTACTTACACTTTCCAAAATTTCCCAGCACTGTTTTGGATTCAACTGAAAGCTCAGGTTTTATTTACTAAGACACGTGTGTTTGTATTAAAGCCCTTTGAATGTTTAAAAGTGAATTATTATTTGTTTGCTTTAATTAGGTGTTTTCACAAATTTTAAATTCACTTTCACTGTGAAGATAATGCTTTATTATAGTTAAAACATTTTGAATTTTGAGAAACGGTCGAATAATACCTTAAAATAAGCCATTTTAATTTTGTATTGAAATTTTTTCACCAAAAATACTACATCAATTTACTACGCACTCATGGCGTCATCAGTTATATTGTCAGTGTCATCTTGTGTTATAAACACGTTATTTTGCAGACAAATTTCTAAAGCAGCTTTTACAAATCCCGTATTAGGTAGGCGTTACGTATTTAATCACATGTAAAACGTAAATAAAGTGAATAATATGTTGTGTTTAACAATTTTTAAACGGATTTAAGAAACTAATATAACCGATGACGTCATCGCGTATTTTACGTACTCGTTCAATTACTAAAACTTTATGCTATTTATTAATTAAAATTTTAATTTGATGGACGATAGAATGCTGTTGAAATATCAATAAGTGCTTTAGTATAACAAGTACTTCATTTTAATAATATCAAAAAAGCAAATTTGCACATAGTGAAAACACTTAATTGTATTGAAAGATATTCTTTATAGGATTTTGCAAACCTCAGAAAAAATAACTATCTCTGGGAACTAAAAGAAAAGCTATGTGTAAAAATATTAATGAAATCTTTGCATTCTTTCGATAACCTGACTTCTGGTTATGGTATCAAATTAAAATTCCTTAAATGCATTTGTATAATTTCTTATTTAAAAATTCTCATTCAACAACTAGCATTTACATAGTCCCGCAGACCATGCAGTTTAAAGTAGCATCTACACAACCCCCTAGGGTATATGAAGATTCAGTTAAAAATGAGAACAATGGCATAAAATGGATTTATTTACCTACCTAAAGGTTAAGCATTTCCAAAAAGAGAATGATAGATTTCATGACAATGTAATCCATTAGAATGAATTTTTTTTTAAAGAAAGGTAGGTAAATAAATCCATTTAATGCCGTTGTTCTAATTTTAACTGAATCTTCATATACCGTAGGAGGTTGTGTAGATGCTTATTTAACCTGCATGACCGTAGGGGACTGTGTAAATGCTAGTTGTTGGATGAGAATTTTCAAATAAGAAATTAGACAAATGCATTTAACGAATGATAATTTGCTAGCATAACCAGAAGTCAGGTTATCGAAAGAATGCAAAGATTTCATTAATATTTTTACACATAGCTTTTCTTTTGGTTCCCATATTTATTTTTTCTGATGTTTGCAAAATCCTATAAAGAATATGTTTCAATACCCTTTGAATGTGTGTAAACATAAAAACGAGAAAATAACCACGTGCTTTTCCGTGTTTTAAATTGTTTACTTTTTTGTCTTAGAGCCAGTAAATATCAGTGTTGACTTAAAAACTCTTATTTACGATGAAGAAACAACAAAATTTAAATACAATTAGCGAAAAGTTAGATGTTCTTGAAAGCCACCGTGCTGCGCTACACTTGATTGATTTTTCTGACGGGCACGCGAAGGAAATAAAGCATAGTTCTTAAGTCTGAAATGAAACGTAGATGGAGTAAAGCAGTCAAAACGAGGAATTTTTTATAAGAAAAATGGAGAATGGCTCGAAGGCACATTTATATACCGAAGGTAGTGAATCGACGAGGACGGCTGTCAAAATCGTTAGGTGCGAGCACTGCGAAATTTATCACTATTACTACAATGTTTTGAAGACCATGACAAAATCGTTTAGGAACTATATGGTTTGGAAATCGCTGTCGTTCTCGTTGATATTCTTCCATCGCAGTACGAGCATTCCTATTGCAAAACCATCGGCAAGTATCATAGTTTCATATTCAAGATGCAAGTAGATGTGTGGCATCGTTTATAAAGTCATAAACAATCTATGAGAAATGACAACGTAATGTTTAACCATTTAAAAGCCATTCATACGAATAACAATAATAATAATAATAAAACATTTATTTTCCATAAGACAACATTACATGGAATGGCCAAACACAGTACCTTACAAACTAATTACAGAAAGTAATCAGACACAGAATATAAACATTTTGAAAGCAAAAACGCTTTTATATTTGATCTAAATTGCTTGCTAACTTGCAATCTGTGGGTAAATTATTAGACATTTTAGGTCCTATATAATTTGGGGAATTACCAGTAATATTGAGTTTTGCGAATAGATTTCCAGTTTAAATCTATTCATTCATCTAT
Source organism: Stenurella melanura (assembly GCA_963583905.1). Lineage (NCBI taxonomy): Eukaryota > Metazoa > Arthropoda > Insecta > Coleoptera > Cerambycidae > Stenurella > Stenurella melanura. The sequence goes on along the minus strand of OY757312.1, from coordinate 65,534,413 downwards.
ATGTAGCCCTAAAAATGTTATGCTTTCATTAGAATTAATCCAAGATGAATTGTTAATTTTTAGAGAAATGGATTCGCAATGTATTTGACGATTATGGAATTGAATTATCTGACTTATGTCTTCATTGAAGTATAATTGACGTCGGTTGAAAACATACTTTATTTATAAAGTTTTTACATTTAATTTCTAATTTGTTGCTTATTTGGCCGGAAGTAATGGTAGAAAGATCATCAGCATACACAAAAAAGAAATATTTGGTTAACATGGAGTCAAGTCCATTTACATATAATATAAATAGCACAAGGCCCATTACCGACCCTTGTGGTAACCCCCATGCTTAAAAGATTGCACTCCGAATTGATCCTGTTTACTTTCCTGGCATTGACGTATTGCATACTAACATATTTCGACGGTTTTCTAGAAACGATGTAATCCAGTTTAAAGATTTTCTTCTAAAGCCATATTTAAATAGCACGGATGATAACAGAATTATTGTCGGAGTCGAATGCCTGCTAAGATCTAAAAATATTCCGACAGGGCAGTCCCCTTTCTCAATATAAGTGATTATTCGATTATGAAAAGAATTTACTGCCGTTATCGTCAATTTTTCAAAAACTACTTTGGTTCTCAGATGAGATGTTGAATGATACTCGATTAAACTTATAAAGTGCGATACGAGTTGCTCAGAAACATTCTTTTATTAAACATTTAAGATGCTGTAATTCTAAAACGAATAAAAATCTCTTGTGAGTTTTTTAATAGTACACTTCTGTGTAGTATACACTTCCGGAGTGTGACACTTTCCTTCAATCGCAGTACGAGCATTCCTATTGCAAAACCATCAACAAGTATCATATTCATATTCAAGATGCGAGTAGATGTGTGGCATCGTTTATAAAATCATAAACAATCAATGAGAATGACAACTTAATGTTTAACCATTTAAAAGCCATCCATACCAATAACAATAATAATAATAATAAAACATTTATTTTCCATAAGACAGCATTACATGGAATGGCCAAACACAGTACCTTACAAACTAATTACAGAAAGTAATCAGACACAGAACATAAACATTTTTAAAGCAATAATACTTTTAAATTAGATCTAAATTCCTTGCTAACTTGCAATCTGTGGGTAAATTATTAGATATTTTAGGTCCTATATAATTTGGGGAATTACCAGTAATATTGAGTTTTGCGAATAGATTTCCAGTTTAAATATTCATCTACATGTAACCCTAAAAATGTTCCTTCCGTCTAACCCTGTATAGCCTCAAACAAAGTGAATTCGAAGACTCGCCATCATGTAGCCCAAATCAAAGAGACAAGCTTATATCTGACACCCCTAGAATCCCATTAAGCCATTAACCTCGCTATTAACATGACCCGGCCAATAATCCCAAATTCTTGAAATGGAAAATTTGATTATCCTTGGAGCGAGATGATAAATGTACTTTCATGGAGTTGGGATTTGGAAACATAAACACACAAACTTTCTGAAATAATAATATAAGCTACTGATGAAATGAATATAAAGTTCTGAACTAATTCGCAAATGGCCGTAGGATGTAGCACGTCATACCTGAAAACTGAGTTAATTATTTGAAATAACAACACATTATCTCATAATGTCTTAAGTAAATCCTGAGTTTAATAAACTTACGAAAAAAAAAAGTGTCTAATGTCTTTGAGCTAATCCATAATTTTATCATTTTCTCATGTCTACATAAAAACCGAGATTATATATAGAAATTGTATTTCACAATCTCCGCCACATGATCATATCAACACATTTACTTTCCGTTTCCTTAATAGTACGGGAGCCCATCGTCAAAAGTGGCTTCGTGCACTGCAGTTGCCGCCGCTTGGTGGATGATGTTATAGATATCTGTAGATACCATTTCCCCAAAGGGCAGGTCACGTGACCTCGCCCTCTTCGGTTGACCATCCTAGAATGGCCGATGAGATTAGGATGCGCAGTAGTCGAAACCCGCCCACCTCTACGGAGCTCACTTGTTTATGTTCCTTGCTCGTGTAAACAGTGGTACAGTCTCGAGAAAAGTGCTTGTAGTGTATAACTTATATTTAATGCACACGGATCTATTAGAAGTATCTACTTATACACATTGTTACGTGTACCATCACTTTCAGTATTTATAAGAAAATATAATATTTGAAAGCAAAGTAAAACATAAATCCTTGTTAAGAAATTATAAGTTTTGTTTTAAAATTTATGTAGCAGGAATCTACAGCTTGAGCTCCTATTATACCATTTTGAAAAGTATGTGTACAAATTTATTATCAGTTCTGTTATGTATAGCAAAATACATTTTATTTTAATTGCATGAAAAATTATAAATAGTAAAACAGGGTATAAAAAGGGACATTTTTTGTAACCACGGGATATTACGTGTTGAAGTGTCATCATCAGAATCATTATCATTATATTATTACCGACTACTAATAATATAATTTAATATTGTTTGCTGGATTACTTCGAAAGTTGGATGGAGCAGAGGTAAATAAAAAATATATTGTAAGTATTTATCTCAAACTTTAAAATTGTAATCTCATTACATTTAATCTAATGTGTATATATTTTGAATGTTTGCCATATCGTATTGTTTACTTGAAACTAAAACAATTAAATATTATAATTTGCAAATATTTCAAATATAAAAACAAAGAATTGTTGTTCATTCGAAAATATTAATTGACCTGTGACATACCGGGATTCTCGATGAATAGAGAGCACCTTTTACTGAAACTTCTTCCCCGACTGTACTGCGTTCATAGTTAAGAAACTTGTCTCTATCCAACAGCGACGATATTTCTTCTCTCTCTGCGATGCTATCGGCCATCCTACAATGGTTTATAGCTACAGACGTCTACAACATCTCCACCAAGCGGCGGTATCTGCTATGCAAGAAGCCACTTTTCTCGATGGGCTCCCGTACTAGAGTGCCTGAGTCACAATGTTTCAGTGAGTTATATCCCTTATTAATTTCCCCTTGCACATCTTACTGGCACATCTGCGTATCACTTCGTTGTTTTATGATTATGAGCCATATATGTATTGATTAAGTGAAGGTATTTTACATATTTTGCATCAATTACAATGAAAAGTAATAAACGTATTCGTGATCGTCTAAGTGAAGAATCGGATAACCTTCAGGCTCAAATTAGGAGTTAAGCAGTAACTGTAATTAATAGTTATATATCTATATTAGAACACTGGCATTGTTTCGAGGCAATTTACGATGTACTTTGTCATACTAGCACAGTCAAATGCCTGTTTCACTGTTTTGCAAAATATTCCAATAATTATAAAAATTTCCATAACACGAAACGTTATCTGAGATTTTCCTTCAGTAACTGTTAGTGAAGGGATTGTACATCACAAAACCATCAAAGTCGATAACTCGTCAGCCGTTGAAGATATAAAAAAATGCTCATCACAAAAAAAAAGCTTCACTAATTGCCTTAAAAGAAAGTCCTCTTGTAATTTTCTTGTATATGCCATAGTTTTAGAGAAAATCGATATTGAAAGAAATTTGCAAAATTAGTGTTTTTTATAAAGAATGATTTTTTTTACATTTCGTGATTTGTTATTTGTAATGCCGTGTTATCTATCGATAGTCCAATCATGGAAGATAAATATATAAAAAACATAACTGTTAAAAAGTCTTAATTTGTAGAAACGGCATGAAAAAAAGTGAGTGCAGGTGATCATTTTAAAAAAGATACTCATAATTGCTATATCTAAAGACGCAAGCATCGGAGGAGCGGGCACTTTTTTGTGATGATTCAGCACCATAAACATAATTAACTGATTGGCAGTCATTTTGCATCTTTGGCAAATTTTGACCTATTACTTCTGGGCTATGAGGTATCAAATAGCAAACAAAATCAACTAACTGCTTACAATAAAGCTCTTGCCTTGTTCTGCGTCAGACATTGCCGATTCATTCAATTGAAGACAAAGAAACAAAAAATTCTCTGTTCGCAAAACACTAAATATTCACTGCACAAATTTAACACATAACGCATATCTCGTTCTCGAGCCGTAGAATGCAAATGAAGCAGGTATTGGGTTCGGGATCTTCTGTTGCCCTAAGTATAACAATCACCCTTACCAAGAAGCCTGTTTATAATCCACTTTTCGGAAATCTGTTAAACTCTGTTGATTTGAGTTTTGGCCAGAAATGTCTGAAATTGATCCGCTATGCATGGTGGTAATATGTAACGGTCATAATATGTGGTTTGGTAATTAATAATTTTTAGATTTACCGCCCTATATAAATAAAGAGAGAAGTTCTGTGTAATAGATTATTTAACGAGCGGTAAGGTAAGTAATAACACACGCAGATGAAGTTTGCTGCGCGAGCCATAGGCGATGCTGTAAATTTTCAAGTGTGCTATTACCATTACCGCAAGTTGAATACTATACCTTTTCTGCGATTATAACAATAAATCGTAACATAATAGTTTGACACCGTCCAAACTATTCAAATATGTCAAATCATCTTCTTCCCCTTAACAGTAATGGACCACTCTATTTTACTTTGCACGCTGCATCGAGTAGATAGGCTAGGCAGGCATGAAGTTAAAGGTGATTGTTGTAAAAATAAACCACTAGGGTGTAATGATTACTCACCCTATTTGTTTATGGATACACTATTACATGGTTAAAAGCAGTTAATTAATTAATATATAATCTAATAGTAGATAAATACCTATACTTAATTTCATTTCAGGATAAAGTAATTCACAAAAGTTCTTAAAAGTCGAGATTAAGATCCTTTTAAAGAATCTACAAATCTATTTATTTAATATCTGCTTGTTAACACAAAAAACTGCTACCGCGCTCCCGCTTGGAGTGTCTTAGAAGCAACAACCACTGGTGTAATGCGGATAATTGTTAAATATATGTACTCCTTTTCCCAGTTATATCCTAGATGAATTTTGTTTTGTAGTCGAGAAATGATTTATTTCAATAGTTACAAAATAAATAGTGAATTAAGCAACTAGGAACGAGAATACAATTAATAAGTCACGAGTTTTGAGTGCCCAGTTTATAAAAGATAAATATATACCACCGCTGTCTTAAAAAAAAAATTTAGAGTATTTTATTCAGTTTTCAGCATTGTGAAATATTTTTAATCACCACCTAATTAGCATGAACTTCATCGCCTCCTGTTCTTGTTCTGATCTTAACCAAAGCTTTATATGAAATTCTGAATGATGTAGAAAAAAAATTGTTGTGTTCTTTCATTCTTAGCGTTTTCCATAAACCGAGCTCAAGAGAGAAACAGCAACCCGTTAGAAATTAAGGCTAATTTAAATATTACAGAGTTAAAAGTGAATTATTTATTATTTGTTTGCTTATAGTAATGAAACATATTCTTTATAGGATTTTGCAAACAGCGGAAAGAAAAACTATCTATAAGAACTAAAAGAAAAACTATATGTAAAAATATTAATGAAATCTTTGCATTCTTTCGATAACCTGAGTTCTGGTTATGCTAACAAGTAAAAATTCTTATTTGCCATTCTCATTATAACACTAACGTCCCTAGTTTAACCTGCCTAGCCGTAGGGGACTATGTGGGATGCTAGTGTTATAATGAGAATGGCAAATAAGAGTTTTTACTTGTTAGCATAACCAGAAGTCAGATTATTGAAAGAATGCAAAGATTTCATTAATATTTTTACATATAGTTTTTCTTTTAGTTCTCATAGATAGTTTTTCTTTGCGCTGCTTGCAAAATCCTATAAAGAATATATTTCATTACAGAGTTAGCCGTGATGAAAGTATCCACACTTCAATAATTAATATTATGCGGCAATATCTTTAGCATGGACTACAGCTCTAAATGATAAAAGAGAATATCTTATTTATGTGAGCCCATTTCATATACGAATGAAATAAAAACACTAAACTGTTTTTAACGTTTTCACATATATTACGTCAACATGAGGATCGTTTCGCTAAAACATTAACTTCATCAGATGAGTACACTACTACACTAGTTACAAATTGAACTTATTGGACCTTAAATACATGACATTGAATTACCTGAAAACTAATTTGCATACAATTGTAATTATTTACTGATAATGTAGAATATACTAGTAAGGAATGGAATTAAGATAGATTTACAAGTGGAGAATTATTTATGTCTAATTGATCGTTAAGTAAAATATTACAGTTTTTATACCTATTAATTTCTAAGCTCTCAAGTAACGACAGCTTTTATCCCTTACTAGCTGTATGAAGGATATCAAAATTGTCGTTAAATAAGTGCTTTTCGTCCAAAAGGCGATTTGCAAAGGTAGAATTATTTTTATTGTTCAAAAAAGATTTTTTATGTTCCATTGTCGGTTTTTTTAAATTTCTACATATTTGTCCCACATATATCTTAGAGCAAGTCCCACAAGTTCGCTTATACACCCGACAATTCGTCTTTTCTATTCTTATCTTTATTGTTTTTAATAATATTTTATTAAATTCTTACATTTTCTTATGCTATCATAACTTCGTTCAAGAGTAGTCCCTCGCATTGGTAAGAATAACTATTTAAGTTTACAAAGACATTTTGTTGAATAATGATTAATGTTATAAATAAACATAAGTTGGTACACCTTGCATATCTTTGCGTAACCGTTTGGCACTAAATTGGCTATTAGAAAAGTTAAATAGCACATAACGATTTGAATGTGCGCCATATATTTTTATGTGTTTTATGTATTACAAATGAGTATTTTTGCCAACAGTGTGTAAGCGTTATTTTGTTTTGTTTGTGTTTTAGTACACTGACCTCATCCTTATTATGGAGTTTTGGAGGAAGACTTCTAGCACAATGTTTATAAGAAATTGTGTAATTTGACTAGACTTTTATTGATCATTGTATTATTACAACTACAATCACATTCAACTCGTAGATTTAAATGCGTATTAAATTACTTAAGTGAGCTGATACAAGAAAGCTAGGAGTACATGTATTTATTTTTTAAGAAACGGGTTATTCAGTTTTTAGGTAATAAGTTCATATAAACAGATGCCCACAAATTCTTCGAAGTGTTAAAATTTCCTGAAAAGTATCGAATTTTTTTCTGTATCGATGTTATTAGTGGAGTTATTTAAACCAAGGACACGAAGTATAGAATATCTTAAAATATGATTATATCACGCCCTATAAGTTAACCATTGGCATGAGTAAATAGTACCATAGAATTCTAGGAGTGTTTCTTATTGTGTCGCAAGACACCATTTTGTGATCCCTTAGCATTTACTCATTTCTAGTGAGACGTGCATACTAGTAAGGATTTCAGTTAGGTGTCCCAGGTGGTCAGTGTTATAATCTGTTATACTCTGTCTATCTACCAAGAAGACATAAACGCTTTGAAGTGCCTCCAGAGAAACAATCCAAAGTATTTAGGACAGATGTTCTAGGTGGTCACTGTTGTGGTTCATTTCTACCCATCCACTGATGATGATTTATTTCTGGTTACAATATAATAGTATAGTAGATCAACAGTGGCGTAATTCAGGAGTGGCAAGGGGTGGCAGTCGCCACCCCAGAATTTTGAAGTAAGAATGTGAATAATTTACAAATAATTGTAAAATAAAATTTTACAAGCACGGCACTTTCTTGATTCATTATTAATCAAGCCTTATTTAGCGCAGAAAAATAAAATGTTTATTGGAATTTGTATATTATAATGTTAAATGAGATACTGAGTAGCAGGAGTGACGTAATAAAATGGATGTGTAAAGAATGAGAATGAGCGACGTCGCATCCGGAAGTGGCAACACTGTTGCCGCAACAGGGATGGGGTGGACCACACTGTAGTCTTTTGTCTTTGCGGAGGAGTGTTGATATATATATTTCCAAAGTAATTCACAATTTTAATTCAAGCCAAAAGAGAAGACTTGATTTTGTAAAAAAAACTTCTGATGATGACATTGAGTAAAAGTAGGACCTCCCTTACACGTGGAGCATCCCACACTCCCCAGACCCCGAACCCGGTACGTCTTGCCACCCCAGTTAAAAAGCTGAAATTACGCCTATGTAGATCAACTAACACATCATTTGACAAAACAGAAAATTTTATTTCAAAGACTTTCAATTACTACCTACATTTAATTCCAAATCAGAAGATGTGGTTCTATTAATAGCCCCCAACGATTTCCATCCATAATACAGGTTAATCGATTTTTAAAACGATGCAGTTTTTGAAAATTTGACCTCTCCTGTAAACAGAATGTGAGATAAAAATTCAAGATATCGTACAACCATTGCACAACCTCTAAACGTGATTGGAAAGCACATTAATAAAAGGTAAATAGTTGAAAAATAAATGGGGACTCTATTTTATAATGAATGATTTTGGATGGACAGAAAGATAACACAGAAAACCAGCCCTCTATTTTTCAAGTCTACCACTTCAAATCATGACAGTAAGTATTACACTATTAAACTTTAGCCTATCCGATCATATGTTGAAATATGAAAAATGTCTCCTTCCACAAACTCTACATGATGCAGGAGCAATTATTGCTCAGAGATGAGCCAATCTTATCCAAGCTTATATTAATAATCTCATCACTATTATGCCCAAGTTGTTGAGACCTATACATGCAGAACTTATTAGCAAACCTAAACCCAATGTATATATAATATGTTTTGATATTGTAATTTTCCATAACAAAAAAGCATGGAAACTAATAGAAAATAGTATTCTAAAAAAATTATATTTCCATTAATTAGACGTTAAAATATTAGTTTTGTCCAAAAAAAATTCATATAAACAAAACACCTTTTGCTCGATTCTCGATAGACACCTTTTGCTCGATTCTCTCTAGTATAGCATAGCTAAATGTAAGTACAATCGTAAATGTCTACACCTAACACTGCGAAACTTCTATAAAATAGAATCAAATAGCAAGTAAAACAAAAACTGTACGTGTATAACATGAGTTCATTAGCCAAATGTTTTCACGTACGACTTGAAAATTGTTAATCGTAGAAAAAAATAGAGGGTAGAAGAGTTGCTCCATCCATTATCTTTATTTCTTCCCATTATATTTATCTATTTTGAAAAATAAGGAAGTCTCCCACTTGCCACATTTACCCCGCTAATTCTCACGTTTTATCGACATGTCAAAAAAAATCACACTTTCTACAGATGTTATTATACTCTTCGCAAATACAAAACGAAGAATATCTGGCACTCGATCAGTATATTTCTAATACCTCTAATATTGCTCGTAAAGAAAAAAAATTCATATCACTGTATTGGTGATCGAATTTTGAACAACTTTCAAAATGCTCGTCCGTCTGTCTGTCATCCTGTAGAGTGTGCAACAATTATATAAAAAGTGCAGTAAGTTGACGAAGAGTATAATGTTTACTCTAGTTTAACCTTCATATTAATACATTTTGTTAACAAATATGTAGTGATGATATGGTAGAAACTTGAGACCACTATTAGAAACATAACGTTACTGCAAGTTAAATGGAATAATTATTATATTCTTAATTTAATTTTAATTATTGTTATTATTGATTCAATAGACATCGAGGAGGAGAGAAATGGCTCGCAAACAGGACGATAAATACTTCTTTATTTTTATAACAAACTACTCGATGGATCATTATGAAATACAATAGGGTAATTCTGACAGACGATGTGATTTAAAGAATTCATGTGAATCTATTAAGGACTGCAACATGTAGATCACCGTTGTAGATATTAGACAGTCTCAAAAATTAGTAGTTCCAATAAATTAAATCGATAAAACTCTTCCTTAAGAAACGAGATCTCACTTTCTCTTTCTGAGGTGTCGCACTCTTTTAGATCCGAAAGATCTATGCAAAGGCAGTCTTTTGCGTTTCTTCTGAAGCCATTCAAGTTAATAAAAGCTATATTTCTGTCAGCAAATGGTACAGAAACTGATGTAAGACTTGAATGAATTTAAGGACCTATAAATTTTAATTTCAATAGTAATTTTAGAGGCTAATACATGTCTCTTTGTCATATGCATTCATCTTTTCTATTGTTACTTCTAACGTTATCAAATACTAAAGACATAAGTCCACAACAAATACGAACAGATTCCTTGAGGGTTGCGTATATTAAATACACAAAGATTTCTTTCTATACCCTAATGTAGACTACTGTTAATACTTATTTAAAAGCACATTTAAATAATGGTACATTGTTGCAATGTACATTGCAACAATGTGCAATATACATTGTATTCCCTCATGTAAACTTCTGCTAGTAGTTATTTAAGAGCATGAAAATGTAATGCACATGTTGTAATGTACATTGCAACAATGTTCAATGTACATTACATCAATGTATTTTTATTTAAATATGCTCTTAAATAACTACTAACATGAGGGTATAGAAGGGAATATTTGAACATTTTAATACATGCAACTCTCAAGAAGCTTGTTCTTATTTGTTGTGGACTTGTGGAAATAATAATACATCTGATGTGGTATTTACTACCTAGTCCGTACTGCCGAAGGCCAAAAAGTTGGAAACAGCAATATGTGGATGGTATAATGTATGCCACATAGAATACTAATTTCTGCTAAGGTATATTTTATATTACGTGTTTTAAAATAACGTGCAATATTTAATATACGTTGCAACAATATATCATTATATAATATGCTCTTAAATAACTACTAGCAGTATAGTATTTACGAACTCAATTGGAACAGCACGGAACTAGAAGATCTTACGAGGTATTGTCAATATTGTCACATTGAATGACAGAGCACAGAATATTGCAGATTTATATTCACCACTCTTCTTCTACAGTCCATGTGGACTTGATCCGCCTGTTACATAGAAATATAGTTGGGATTAGAAGTTTAGCGAATTTGATTTGTCAATACCAACTTTCTTCAGAGTTTTTGCATGCCACAATATATTTAAAAAAAAGTACGTAGCAACTATTTGTATCGTATGATCTGTACTATATAGCCAGGCAGCATTATAAATTACTTAATTCCAGTGAATATTTGAACAAATTATTAGTTTTGTTACTGTGTTTGAGTGATTTTTTGCAATTAATTATTTAAAATGGCATTTCGGAGACCTTTCAATAGTAGTGACAACGAGACGGATGATTTTGATACAGAACCTATACAAGCGGAATTTGAAAATAAAGACTTAGGGCGAGTTGTATCAACTGAGTTTAAACCTGAATCAGCTCGATCAAAGATTAAAATCCATGCTGACGATTGTTGTAACAATTGTAACCATGGTTTTTTATCTTTACTCAAGGCGGTTTTGATTTAAACTTGGTTGATACAACCCTCCCTTACACGTTCAAAGTCAAAGGGCTATTTTGAACATTTACTCGTGTTTAGAAAATATTCTTCATATAACCAAATTGTGAAGAGGATTTGTGAATTAACCAAATTTATACGTACTACAATGTATAGGGTTATTAGAGCCGGGGACGTAGTTGATCATTCTATTAAATGGAAAAGAGTTGAACAAAAACTTAAAAAACTGGATAACGCGTCCAAAGATGTCATTCGTCGATTTGTGTATAACTTTTACAATGAACAAAAGGTTTCCACATTAGAAATGATTAGGGATAAGTTACGCGACTATCCAGATTATAAATCATTAGATACTTTGCGAAACGTTTTGCTCGATTGCGATTTTAGGTACAAAAAATTGGACAATCGAACGTTAGTTATGGAATCAGCACGCATCATTGATCATGATCACCGACTCGAGTACCTGCGTAAAATAAAAGAATACCTAGATGCAAATAGAGACATAATTTATCTTGATGAAATATGGTTTGACACCCATGATGTAGTTCAATACGGTTGGGTAGATATCACCAAAAAGTGTAATTTAAGTGCTCCATGTTCTAGGGGAAAAAGAATTATAATTCTACATGCTGGAAGTAAAAACGGTATTATTCCAAATGCGTTGTTTTTGTCTGCTAAAAATATCAAGCAATCCTCTGCCGACTACCACGAGGATATGACAGCCGAATTATTTGAGAAATGAGCAAAGGAACAGCTGTTACCAAATATACCATCGAATTCTGTAATTGTTATGGACAATGCGTCTTACCATTCGCAGGAACACACAAAAATTTCCAATAACACGAGAAAAGGCGATATCATTGAATTTATGAAAGGTAAAGGTTTGGAAATACCAGAAAACACAAAAAAGACTTGGAAAGAAAAATTTTGAAAAGGAATATATAAAAAATATTTGAAGCACACGATCATACTATTATTGCATTTTCAACTCCATTGAAATGGTGTGGGCTGATGTAACAACAAGACTACGTCATTATAATCAATCTCCACAATTGAGTGGGTCTGACTTAAAGAACATAAAGATAATAGTAGACGAAATAGGCAAGAGCGATATATGGAGAAAGTACGTATCTCAAATGATAAAAAAGACAAATGAATATTCCATATTACCACATATTAATTCAATTATTATTAATGTAAATACCGATTCAAGTTCTGAAAACTCGGATAGTGACGAATGAAATATTGTTTATTTAAAGTTCATAGACAAAGCTTGTTTGAAATTTGTTTATTTAACGTCGACCTATTTCCTCTACTGAGACCAATTACCAGGAAACGAGTTCCCCCTTTGAAATTTTGCCGAGTCTTTCCTATATAGAATAGTATAAATCTTCTACCTGCCTAAGATCATGATACTGCAAAGTTCATAGTATCATGGCCTGACATTTAATAAACAAGACAGTCGCTGCTTTACGCCCCCTCGGAAGGATTATATATCATCTATGCAACTCCCGCCTAAGATTACATAACTTTGCCGCTAGAAGATAGAATGAGGTAGGTCACTGGACAATAGACTTAGCCTTAATATCATTTATGAGACAACACATTTTTTCATTAACCACTTCTATTGAATAAAGGTATTATAGAAATCCCTTTCTTTAACGATTGAGAAATAATTATTTAGTATTTAAAGCACCGCCACCGCCTATGTCCCATAAAAAAATTGCCGACTTTATTCCGAGTTTTCGTTTTTATACTGTCCCCATTGAGATCATATATGTTATATTTGATACTTTGGATTTGTCTTTTTAAAAAATATTTATTTTATTAATTAGAGTCATCGATGACTCTGAGTAAAATGTAAAATTGTAGATTTAAAAGTTTATTGTAAAGGTAAGTTAATAACTGAATACAAAAGCGTTTTCTGGTCATATTTATAACATTAAGAAAGCATTGTCAGCTAGACGTAGAACAAACAAAATGCAAATGTGCAATTTGGCATTAACTATGAGAACGGATACAAAACAATTGATGAAACTTGATATGTAAGATAAGCAATTACCAAGAGAAGTCGTTATCAACTTATGTAATTTGATACTGCTGAGAAGCTTACTTATAACTCAGTGTCGTACTGTGAATTTTTAATATAACATATATACTATAGTATTATAGTAGCAATAGGGTATGGAAAGTAATCTCTGAGTATCTAACATTGTCCATTGCGTGATCATGTTCGTATTTTTCTTTCGCTTTGACATGCATACTGTCATGTTTTGAAAGGAAACTCAAATTCATTCTAGTCTTATATCAGTTTCTGTACCATTTGCTGATATATGGCTTTTCTTAACTTGAACAGCCTCAGCTTCAGAAGAAACGTAATAGTCTGACTTTGCATAGATCTCTCGGATCTAAAAAAATGCGAGATCATACAAAGAAAAAGTGAGGTTTCTTTTCTTAAGGTAGTTTGCTGATATATGGCTTTTGTTAACTTGAACAGCCTCAGCTTCAGAAGAAACGTAATAGACTGACTTTGCATAGATCTCTCGGATCTAAAAAAATGCGAGATCATACAAAGAAAAAGTGAGGTTTCTTTTCTTAAGGTAGTTTGATATAAAAGTAAGAGTTTTATCGATTTAATTTATTGAAACTTTCAATAAGTTTTTGGAACCATCTAATATGTATATACCAACCTTATATGTAGATGAATTGGTTTGTGAAGCGTAGAGTTAGATGGGTACGGGTGTATGCTTTGTTTACGAAGATTTAAGTTAGGTGTGTAGGATGTTTTTTAGTCTATGAAATGTAGAATTTTGCAGGTGCGGAGGTTTGTGTTTTTTTTTAAACGTCTACGTATGTAGGTGAGGAAGTTTATTTCATTTTGTCTGCGAAGCATAAGTTTGTTTTTTCCGACGGCAAGCTGAGAATTGTGACATGACCTTTGGCGTTAATATTAGATACACTTGATCAGGGTAAAAAGGAAATATTTACTATATTGCTCACTTTTCGCAAGTCAAGCGTAATATACGCAAAAGTCGCCTTTTATAGGGGTTCTACGTGTTTCTTGAAGTTAGGACCCTGAGACCTGCGAATCCATTTCTGGCTTTATACTTAAATATGGTTATTCAACAAAAACAAACGAACATTCATTAAATCACGTCTCTTTCCACTGTGTTAGTATATGTATAATATGCATAAGTGTCAAGTGTCTGTTTTTTTTTTTTAATTTGCAATTGCTTTTTGTGTTTATGTTGAAATAGTTAGCCAATAATTATCCAGTTCTGAACTCAGATTCGGTTTTAGCAATTCAAAATACATAGGGATACACTAGTATAGTATGCAGGCCAATCCATTTTTTTGTGTGTGCTGTGTTACCATTGATTTAGCTGAACAGTGCAATAAAATTCTAATTTCGAAACACGCGTTTGTAAAAATTTTAAAAGACAACTTGTATTTTGATAAGTGTTTTTTATATTTGCTTTTAGATTAATTGGACAAGTAAGTTAGCTTATTAATTAGAAATAACATTGTTGTGGCAGTTGTACTGTGCGTAATGTATATACTGTGTTTTTTATTTGTTAACAATGGTGGCACAAAGTGCGTCGAACTTTTGCACGATGCGAATGGCCAAAATTTGGTTTTTGGACGTCATTACCAAGAGCAAAAAACATGTCTACAAATCTCGTTGCCTATAATATTGAAAAGGAACTGCTTTATTTATTTTATCACACATTTTCTAGATATATTACTTAACTTTCTTGAAGCAGCTTATACTTTTCGCCACTTAGAAAACAGAAATATGCTTAACATTTCTCCACATCCATAGAGACATTCATAAAAACAATTAAAATCGCAATTGTATCATATTTAACAAAATTTACTTTGAACGAAATTGGCTTTTTGACAGAAACATATGAATCTGTCACTTCTATCATTATTATTATGTTGGCAGATTATCAAAAATGCAGCGGAATCGGTCTAAAAGGAAGTGAATGAAGATATTTTTAACCAAGTTTATTAAATTTAATTGAAACATTTTTCACTCCGTAAGTTATTCCCTTTCTCTTTTTAGCCATTAAAGTTTAAATTCTTATCTCGGTGACATGTGAATTAATATACACATATTTTTATAAAAATTTCCCATAAATAATTTTCTTAAATATTGTTATAATTGAGCAGTGAATCTTTACCAAATGCCAATGAATCACTCAATAATTTCTGTTTTGTTTTGCAGAATTGACAACATACAACATGACAGTACATTTATATTAACGTCGACACATGTATGCAACTAAGATCCATCACTGATCTCAGGAGACTACCTACATTCAACCTGGATATTTTACCTAACCTATTCATGTACGAAGAGGGTGGATTATTTATTATTTATAAAAAAAAGCTACTTCTTCACATCCACTGCGGGGATGGTATATCCACTACGCAATTCTCGCCTAATATTAGATAACTTCTGTATACAATCTGATATACATGCCATTATAAGGTGAAGTGACGACGCTGTAATTTTCTGGAGATCACGATTGCAAGCATTAACTGTAGTTACTTAACCTAGTTCGCTAGCTCTTAGACCATAATTGTTAAGATTTTCATATACCGGGTGAGTCACGAATTGCGCTCGCCCCGATATTTCCTAAAATATTTGGAATAGAAAATTGAAATTGGGAGGCCTTATTACACGACTAAAATGCCATATTTTCAATAAAAAATCAAGTTTGGTGCACATCCGGTTTGACCGGAAATGCCCACAACTTTCGATTTTTAAATGGAACACCCTATATATTTTTACATTTTTGGAATCTAGAGGAAATTTTGAATACAATACATCCATTTTGGTCACTTTTTGATAAACATTAAAAATTTTATTAAAAAATCAATTTCTTAATCCAGAGTGCTGTGGGCCCAAAATATATTTTAGTTTGTGTGCTACGTTTCTATAAAAATAAAAAGAGCAATATGATTGCATTACTTAATTCTCTAGAGGCGTTTAAAATTTTTAAATGTGATTTTTACCCATTAACTCGGTTTTTTTAAATGGGAATTTAATCGTTCACCAACATTTTTAAATACCTCATTTTCATACGAATCTAATGATATCAAAATTTTGAAAATCCGCTCAGAAATATTTGAAATTTCAGCCAAAATACAATGCAACCAAGCTTTTAGAAACATGCGGCTAATAGATAATAGATTAGTGGGCTTTGGAAACTAAAATGGCACATTTCTGTGTAAATCTGGTAACCTAATAACATTGGAAAAATCATAGTAGCCATTGAACGTAATAAAACAATATCAGGTGTCAGACAGATACAAAATAAAGCGTTGCGAAAATCTCTTTGAGTAAAAATTAAAGAAAATGAATAATTTTAGTAGAAATGAAAAGGTCGATATGTTACTGATATATGGAGAGCGTCTCAAAAATTCGACTGCAGCTGCAGAACTGTATCAGCAACGATATCCCAACAGACGTCATCCAAGCAGACACTTGTTTGCCAGAGTGGAACAAGAATTAAGAAACGAACCCAATCAACAAGATGACCATCAAACATTTATTGTAAGTGAGGACAAAGAAATTGATGTATTAGGATTTGTGATGGTACACCCAACAACATCAACAAGGGAATTGTCAATCTAATGCGACATTAGTCAATCTTCGGACGAATGAAAAAATTTTTAAAGACAATGTACGTAAATAAATTAATTTCAGGCCTTTGTTCTCATTTTTAACTGAATTTACATATCGTAGGGGATCATGTAGATACTAGTTTAGCCTGCCTAGCCGTAGGGGACCATGTTGGATGCTAGTGTTAAAATGAGAATGGCAAATAAGAATTTTTACTTGTTAACATAACCAGAAGTAAGGTTATCGAAAGAATGCAAAGATTTCATTAATATTTTTATATATAGTTTTTCCTTTAGTTCTCATAGATAGTTTTTCTTTCCGCTGTTTGCAAAATCCTATAAAGCATATGTTTCATTACTGTAAGCAAACAAATAATAAATAATTTACTTTTAGTTTAGTTTATTTACACAAACTTAGTTTATACAACTTAAATTTTGTCCTGTAATTGGATTACTTTGTATTCTGTTGGGCAGTAAAGTATTTATTATTATAAAGTAAAGTATAATCAATATGGGTTGCCTTAAATGCCACCAATGCTCAGCTTCACTAATTTATAAATACGGCATGCTACGGAAATCCTGATTATTACGATAACTTGTAATAAATTCAATTCGAATTTGTTAATTTAACATCTTCAAATAAATTTAACACGTTCCCTTCATTACAAGCAATTTATTTTCTGAGGCTTCTATAATAAATCTGGAGACTTTCTTTCTAGCAAATAGTTGACATTTTTGTCCAATAGCCCCTATTTGTCCTTCTTACGAATGTTTCTACGTTAGCAAACCTTCTAATATTAATGTTATTTCTCATTATGAGGGTAACTTTGACTATTGAATAATGTTACTGTAATATGGAACATTTGTTAACATTTCAAATTAGTTCGAAAATAGGTATTTTTAACGCCCTTCTTTGCTTTTAATTAATAAAATTAGTTAAATCAAGGAGATATCCTATAATTGCTTATTTTCAACATTTACTAGAAAACAGTAGGGTTTTGCTAAGAGAAATTAATCTTTGCTTATTAGTATCAAAGTAGGTTTAACGATTTCACATTTCATCAGTGACTGACGACAGGCTTTGATTCCTCTATGTCGTTTATATTGATATATGCGTTTTGTCTTCTAATAATTAATTATTCTAATACGGATGTAGTATGAGCTAGTCCATTGTAGTCAATTAATCCTATTAGCTCTAAATACTGTATGTCACGGTGATTGTGATCAGGGAGTGTCCATCATATGGAGTCCTATCAGCCTTGCTGTGGTCAATAGTGGTGTATGACCTCATTCAGAAGCTAAGTAATTCTAGCTGCAACGTTCAGGGTTATTATGACAACCTTGTTATGAAAATCGCCATAAACGAATCGCCAAATGAAGCTCGTCAGAGCGCCTCAGTGTCAGTACGAGCAAAACAGTCATTGTTTCCATACCAAAAGGAGAAAACTTAGTTTTGTTAAGTACAACAATACTGAAATTTTCCAGTTAAGCTAAATATCTAGGAGTACTACAGGAGCAATGTGCTCCCGCCCTACAGCAGCTTTGGAAGAAATGTTGGACCAACTTACTTTACGTCTGTACGTGAGCAAAGGCGCAACACTTACTGCTCTGAGACTGTAGTAGGTACTCCCCGTCACACCAGGTGTTGGTCACTTCTGAAGCTCATCGGGAAGTGGGACCTTAATTTTTTTTTGATGTGCTAATTGAGAATCGTCAAACGTTCAAAGTCGAAGCCCTGCGTTTGGAAATAGATTCACTCATCTGATACATATATGGATCGAAGGTGGTTGAAGTGGTTGTCATGAGCGTAGCAGTGCATATTTGCAGGTTATCTAAAGCCCTAGGAAAGATAGTCCAGGAATGCATAAATAAAGGTATTCAAAGGCCTAAGATTTGTATACTTTTAGATTCCAGGCACCGGCTTCGTTAAAAGCTCCCAGGTTTTACACTGAAATTGCCTGGGAATATAGACAATTCCTGAAGCAACTGACGAAAAGCAACAAAATCACCTTGATGTGGGTGTCAGGGCACGAGAAAATAGAAGGAAATTAATTAACTGACTGACACCCTTGCAAGAAAGGGTTCTTGAGATTCAACCGTTTTGAGGCTTGTCCATAGATTAAAACCTCTTTGGGCTTGTCTAAGGAATACATTATGGAAGTGACCCTCAAAATGCAAAAAGGTAACAGAATAAGTCCTGCAGGTGGAATACATCAGGTCAGACAAGTCAGAAAGTTGCCACGAGCTTGAAAAGTCCGACCTAAGGCTGATAGCAGATCTTCCAACAGGCCATTGCACCTTGAGGTGTCATCTTAAGAATATGGCAAGACGATACATGAAGATATTGTGTACTGTAATATAGGCTGCGGAACTCGTACCCCTTGCGAATGCAAAATATTAGTTCGCATTAGGATAAAGTAACTAGAAAAACTTACTGTATGATTATAAATAGTTTAGGAGAGGAGATACGAACTTCTGTGGGTAACACTAAAAAGTAGTTGCCAGGCATTGAGTTCAATGTTTGAAAGCAGAGTAAAACGGTAAGAGGTCGCTTGGCTCTGTATCCTTTCTTCATTTCGGTCTTTTTTGAACAACTGGCTGTTGGGTAACAATTAGTTGTTGATCAGGATTTACAAACTGTTCATAAAGCTTGTAATTTTCCTTCAAGACAATTTTCCTAAATATTCAGTCATCAACCTTTTCTAGGTACTATACGCTAATGCAGATTATTATATTGCATACGCAAAGTACATGTTTCTCATTCTCTATGTGGTTTTGTCTATATTATTAAGGGGCGGTGGGCCGTTAGATGGCTTGCCAACTTTAAGCCAGAATCTTTGAGTTCTACAAACCTTCCGGTATTCTTCGTTGAACAAACTGTTTAGCTTATCTTTGGTTATTAGGACTTCTTCTGTTCCTTTTCTCATTTTATGATTTCTTTCGTTATATGTCCCTTAAATAAACCACAACACGGTGCGAATTCGAAAAATGGGACATCCGTACCGTATTATTACAAGGTTGTCACTTAATTGGTTACTTTCTATTTCCTCGTACCCTTGTACCCATATCAAAATAATATTGTCTTTTTCAGTTACTCTGGAAATTATTTGCATTATCAGGCAATTTTAAAGTCAAAGGTGTAATGTCCTGAAAGCTCTTAATGCTGCCTGTATATCAGAAAGCATGTAGGTCCTCACAGCTTCTTGTACGCTCACCGGTTTGAGTGTTGGCATCCGATCACCGAAGTCAAGCAACATTGGTCGGGTCCGGCGCGTGGATGGGTGACGAAGTATCTCGTTGGAAATCTCAGTCCACATGTTGAGTCATTATAAAGGCCTGACTGGACTGAGACTGCTTGGAAAGAAAAATACAAAAGCCTGATAGCTATACCTAGGGGAAGGGCTCCTTGATATAGCTGTCAGTCCTTGTTTTTTCTCTCCATTAACAGACTATGAAGTCGAGTATAAAGGACCAAGTCTGGACAAGGGCTCTAAGACAAAAAAACAGGAGTGCCACAATAGACCCATAGATGCAATGGTCAAGGCCAATCAGCCAGCTCCGTCGCTCTAGCGTCTAAAATCTGATCTAAAATAGATCTTGGTTCAAGTACTTTTATTTATGGATTTCGAGCTACATGGATCTATAGCATAAATTTTTTGCATAGAAGTTTGAGAACATCGTGAGAAACATAATAGATTAAGAAAGAGTCCAAGAGAACTTTACTAGCCTACGTTAAAGTATGATAGCCGGATATCATATATGTTTGACAGTATACTGTTAGAAACCAACATTCATTATTGCCAGACACTTTCCGTCAATCAGAAATGTTGGTTTTTAACAATATTCTGTCAAACATATATGAAAACCAGTTTAACGTAGGTTAGTACGGTTTTTTATACTTTTGTACCTGTTATTTGCTTTCATGCTAGCAAATATGCACACGTTCTTAACTATATATCGCACAATTTATTATCAAAATGTTAGCTTTCCAATACGTTAGTGGGTATTTTTCAAGAGTAAATATAAATGAACTAGCATCAAGAATAGGCATACTTTAAATATATTGAGTTAACTTCTTGCAACTTGGAATATCAAAGTTTAAAAGAAATTAACCGGTAGCCTCTAAAATGTGTGAAGTTTTTCAATTTCAATTTTGTAGAATATGCCTATCTAATTATAAGTAATGTAATAAGGAATTGAACCTTATCACATAATATGTCAAATTAAAGGGGTGCAAGAAAGGATATTTTTTTAAATAAGTACATTTGGCGGTTACATCATTTGTTCAATTTAGATTGTATTTCCAGTGTCCCTTGGACATGTAGAAAACATTATAAATGAGTCATCTCTAAACCTTTTAACGTAAAAAATTTGCTGAACATAAAAATTATGCTAGGAAGGGTGAATTTAAAAAATAAAATTTTGTGAACACGTTAGGTGTACTAAGAATTATATTAAGACTTTGCAGGCATTTTGAAGAAAAGGAATAGCACCATTGAAAAGAAAATGAGGAATTCGCTAATATTTTGTTAAACTACGATAAATATCTGTCGAATTACTCGATAAATTTTTGCACTAGATTGTTGCCAATCCTCAGAGATGAAGTAAATGTAAATATATAATGAAATGTCTCACGTATTTGAAAAATATATAAATAACAAGCTGTCATTCTTGACATTGAAGATACTATTTAAAAGCAGTCTGAACTTTAGATAATAGAAATAGAGCATTTGTTAAAACGCCAACAAAATAATTCTAATTCTATTTTTCAAATGTGTAAGAATTTCTTGAAAGATTTATATATGTTTAGGCAAGAGAGATTCCCTGAAATCCACAACCAAATTTCTTGTATTGCTGTTGGCAATACTGTTTGTTTATTACGTATTTTTAAATATTTCTAGGAACTCTGTAGTAAAATTAATTTCTTCTTAATATATGCTATATATAAAAAAGGATATTATTTCTTTAGTTTTATATTTAGTACATATTTTAAATTAAACTGAACCCACATCTTAAATGGACATGCTTCATATCATAGGACTGGAATAACGACAATATGACACAAAGCCCTATTCAAGGGTGATTCCTGAACAGGAAGAATACAGTATTCGACACCCACTTGTTAAATCTGAATTGCTGATTTAGGTGAGACCCTTTTAAGAATATGTAGTAAGTGAAATGATATCCCCAAAAGACACTAGTTTTTGTTGTAACAAATTTAATTTAACCGTTATTTTTTTTATTGAAATCAGTGCCATGTAAATTCATAAAGGGAATTTTTGAATATGTAGACTTAATCTTATCTTTCTAAAAATAGTATTTAAGTGCCATTGGCCGATCTAGGCAAAGACACGCATAATACGAACATCACCAAAACAAAAATAAATAAATTAAGCTTAATAATGTATAAAAATTATATGGAAAATATGTTAGAATTTTCACAAGATAAAGATATGCATATGCTCTATGTATATTGTGAAGTAGACTACCTTTCATAAATATCTATTCATTTTTTGTTGAACTTTGCCGAATTAAGGAACAGACAACCGTCCGGTTAGGCAGAGCATGTAACAAAATACCAGGATATAAATTGCAGACGACTATTTATTATTAAATAATCACATTTCAAAAGAAATATTCTTCAAATTTTACGTTTAATCAACGCGTAACTATGTTGTTAATTTATACATATGTGAGTTTCCAGGATACCACGATTACAATTTCCCCTTATTTATGTTTATATATCAGTGATTAACTAATTAAGCTGAATCATTATCAAAACGTGTGTAGGTGCAAACATTATCTCTGATATACACGCCTAATTTAAATATTGACAGACGAATTCCTTGCTTGTCTCATTTACGTTACATTTGTCGTCTGTTTGTGTTGGGTTGAAATCACTGACAGTGATGTAGATATATCCTTACTTAATGATGGCTCACCGGAAACGTGCCGTATTGATAATGTATATACATCTTAACAATTCTATTCGGTGTTAATATTACCTTATTATAGAGGTTTGATTAACTTGATGTTATTTCAATATGTTCTTTCGAAGTATACAAGTACATTATCATTATCTAATCAAGGTAATTGATTAGTTGCAATTTTATTCTTCCAGAAAATGTATTTTGCGAGTATCTTATAATAGAGTGTTTAAGATGTGCCAAGAAGTCCGAAATTTGAATCAAGGATATGTCCTGAATGGTCTGACTTTGGTGTGCTATAACTCCCAACTTCCTTAGAGACAATTTACAGAATTCTTTTATAACATTTAATGTATTTATATAATTGTTAATTATAAATTAAAAACTGCTTTTAGATGAATCAATCTATATATTATAAATACTCTACATATGTTTCGGCTTATTATGCCTTTATCAAGAGTATCACATAGTGAATACTAAATTTTCCGACATGCTTATTCTAATTTACACCTAAGAGTATATCTTAATCTATTTATCACTTAATCTATTAAAGACTTAATTTAGAATCCTTAATTATGGCAAATTTTTCAGTGGACCTAAACTAATTATATAAATGAATGGATACTTCTTATCAATTTGTTTATTATAGGGGTATTCAAGAAATTTTGCTGGTCGTTCGTGGCACAAGGGTTGTACTTTAAAGATTTTTTGATTTCTGGTTGTTCTAGCAGATGTAAACGTTTACCTCTTCTTTCTGAATGAAGTAAATTTATGTTATCAGTATCTATGAAATGGTTGTTTTCAATACAGTGTATTGACATTCCTGTATTTTTATTGTTATTTAAGATAGATTTTTTATGTTCTTTTACCCTGTTTACAACGCTTCAACCACTTTGACCGATATAGGCAGCATTACACTTTTTACAATTAATTTTATATACAGCAGATGTATCCATTTTATTTAGTTTTTCTTTGTTATTAACCAAAATGTTTCCTATATTTTTATACACACTTATTGTAGAGACACCTAAATTGTTCAATTTTCTACAAATTCTGTTACTATATTTCGGAACATAATTATTAAAACTATATTTTGTAGGTTTGTTAGGCACAGTGAAAAATTCTTTTTGAAGCATTTTGCGTTGTTTGCTTTTGACCATGTTATCTATTAGTGACTCGTTGTATCCGTTATTTCTTGCAATTTGTTTAATTATATTTAATTCTCTATCAAAATCACTTTGATCTAAATGGAAATTCGTGAGCCTATGTATTATACTATGAAAGGGTGAAATCTTAATTTGCCATGATTGCTGCGAATTATAATGTATTACTGTATCTGTAGTAGTAGGTTTGCGGTAAATGCTAAATTTCAACTAATTGTTATGTTTTTTGATATTAATATCTAGAAAGTTTAATTGACTATTTTGCTCTGATTCCATTGTGAACTGAATTTTACTATTAAAAGAATTTAAGAAATTAAGGTAATTACTTAGGTTCCCTTCTGTACCGGTCCATATACAAAAAATGTCGTCTACATATCGAGTCCAATAAAACACATGTGTATTTAAACTGTCATTGCTACTAAAAATTAAATTTTCTAAGTTTGACATAAATATTTGAGCCAACAAAAGAGAAATTGGTGAACCCATTGGTAGCCCGTCTTTTTGTCTAAAGAATTCACCATTAAACTGAAAATAGTTTTGTTCAATACAAACACTCGAAAGATTTTTTAACTCTGTTTTTTCGTTTTCACTGATTTGTGAATTTTCTATTAAATTACTTAAAATTAATTTTAGTTCTGTGAGCGAGACTGAGGTGAACAGACTTTTAACGTCAAAGGAGATTAATTTTGCGTTATTTGGTATTATTAAATTTTTTGTATTTTTAATAAATTCAAAAGAATTTTTTATGGAATGTTTAGCTTTAAAATGTACTAATGTTGGTAAAATGTGATTTAGTTTTTACACAATTTATCCCGCTCACAAAACGAAAATTAATTTTAAGTAATTTAATAGAAAATTCACAAATCAGCGAAAACGAAAAAACAGAGTTAAAAAATCTTTCGAGTGTTTGTATTAAACAGAACTATTTTCAGTTTGATGGTGAATTCTTTAGACAAAAAGACGGGCTACCAATGGGTTCACCAATTTCTCCTTTGATAGCTGAAATATTTATGTCAAACTTAGAAGCCCTCCTGAAATCATCCCTCATATTTCAAGAGTCGCTCTGTATTCCCAAGAACGATTTCAGTATTTGTAAAAGTAGACACCTAATTTAAAATGATTTTAGAGTAGAAGACTGCCATCAAACATTATGAAAAGCTTGGCATAAGTGATAAAGCTTTCGAAAATTAGGCAAATACAACGCCAAGCCGAGATCTAGGGGTGTATGTGCCCCCAGAACCAGCTGAGCCCCAAGTGCTTCCAATTTGATAAAAATGCAGGATAGTCATTATTTTATACACACCACGATTTTTCAAGAGAATTATTCCTTATTTTTATATTTTCGTCCAATAAAAGATATATTATTTTTGTTTTACTGCAGGTACGAGAGCCCCTTAAAAATGACATTCACTGTAGTGGGAATTTCTAATTGTGACAAATCTGTAGCATCAGACAAACACACATTCTTTACGGACAGACACACATAAGAGGAACACACTTGCGCACGCAGATATGAACATGATTTACTATTTTTGAGTTTCAAGACATCCATTTTCATGTTTCATTATAATTTGAATTTGGATGCCACTACTTTATCTATAGATGAGAAAGTAAATTGTCTAATTTCACTAGTTTATTTACCTATTATTTGGCACATTTCTCTGTTTTAGCCAGATACGTTTGGCTAAGTTCCATTTATTAAGCAACATACTTATATATCTACCAACTGTTGTTATCTTACAGTTTTAACTCTACTTTAATCTTTTCACAAACATTGTTAAAGCAACAAAAGTGTTATTTATACATTTTTAAATCAAATTTTCCGTACTATGTTTAATTTTATTTACGCATCAAAATTTCAAAACCTCACACTTTTAAGTTATAAGATTTAGTTTATTGAATATTTTAGTCTTCTCGAGGAAATACGCATCTACTTGTTGATTTATGGCAAAATTCCAAAAGGGAAATGATCCAAATTAGAAAATAAAAACATGAATTACTAATTCTGTCAAATATATAAAAATACGAGGTTGACATAAGTGGAACATGAATCGAGAACTCCGAAATGTATGGAATTCTTAGTGAACCTAGACGTTAATTATATTTGACACAGATCTGTTAATCAGTCAGTAATCTATGTCTACCGCTCAATATACCCTTTATTAAGATGTCGACTTGTAGTTCTACGAATATTTTGAAGTTAGTTGAAATAACGACTAAATATAAAACAAATATTTTGATAGATTTGGAAAGCAGGGCTACTTAATACTTCAGTAGGTATTAACATTTCTTTGATACCGGCATAATTCAATGTTAACAAACGAAGTTTGCAGAATAACTGACGGTAATAAAAGTAGAAAGTGGATATACATGCAACGAACATTTTTTGAGATTAAGTTGAGTTGAGGTTAATTAAAGCACTATGGGGTAATTATTACGGTGATCCTTAAATGAAGGTAAATCTTTTTTTTTTTTTTTCTTTGGGACACCATGCTGCTTTGATCTACGCTATTAAAAAGCGATATTTTAACTCAGTTTTAGGGGTCGCTACCAAATCTTGAATTTTCAAGATATTCGAGGATTTTTGCAAAATTTCCATGAAAATAAATCAAGGTGGTGAACATTGATCATCAATTAAATTAATAAAATAGGGCAGTACATTGTCCCCCACCTTCATCTCAACTAATCATAACTCAATGAATAGGGTCAGCCGTGCAGAACCTAACTTGAAATCTCTTTCCTGCCAGCTACTGTACTGTGAGGAGTTTTTGTGAAGCTGTGTTTTTTAAAACTATGGTCTTTGCTGAATTATTCTAACTGAAAATATATTTAGGAGCGATACAACCTATTGTCCTATTGTCCAGTTGTTATTAACACAGGTTATTTCGGCTGGAGATTTTATGGGGTATCAAAGACATCCGCATGTTGGATCGTGCAACGGGTAACGTCTGTAATAGCTTTATTGTGTCCAGAGTACATAAACGTGGTTCAAATCAATGCTGAAATGGAAAAAGCAGCAGAAGAGTTTTACGAAATAGCCCAACTTTCCTAGATTAATTGGAGCTATTGACTACACATTAGTGCGAGTAGTAGAATCGCCTGGAAGTGAAGATGCAGAAATATTTCGCGGTTTAAAAAATATCTTTGCCATCAATCTTCAGACAGTTTCTGATGCAGAGCTTAAAATACGGAATGTAGCAGCACGCTGGCCTGGATCATGTCATAATCAAACTATCTTCAATAGCAACAACCTAAAGCGTGAGTTTGAGGAAGGTAGATACGGTCTTTACAAGTTGGATGGGGACAGTGGCTACCATATTGAACCCTACCCAATGACTAAACTTCGGCACACACAAACAGACAGAGAGAACTTATATGACGAGTGGATAATTAGAACACAGAACGTAGTAGAACGCCAGTATGAGATCTGGAAACGCAGATTTCCAATTCTAAGTTTGGGGATTAGATTTAAAATAACAACGACTTTAAATGTTGTTACTACTGCAGCTGTACTTCACAATATTGCTCTTAAAATGCATGATTGTTTCCCAGACTAGTAGTTTGAAGATATTTTAGATGAAGGGGATGATCGGGAGCCCCAAGGCGGAAATAACAATGGCAATAGAGGAGCAGACATCAGAGGGCTAATTATTAATGAACATTTTGGTACACTTTAAAATTGAAACAAACTAGTATAACAATATTATGGTCTTTGTTTATCTATTAATTAAAAACGGAAATAAATATGTGGTTTTGTGGTTATAGCACTACTTTTATTAGAGCTTAAATATCTCTTTAACAAAAAAACTATTCATTATAGATATTTTGCTTCTTGTGCAACTCAGCTTTATCTCAATATCCAACAGCTGCATTTTCTTTTCGGCATTTCTTGTTCCCCTATTGTCCACAGTTTCTTTTTCTCGATTTGTCCCTGCAAAAACTGTGATTTTGCAAAATAATATTTTTCCTTGCTGAAAAGGAGAGGATTGGATACCGTCGGTCGTAACCTTTTGCTGATAGGTTATTTCAGCCTGCGAGGCACATAGTGGTTCCAATCATCGGTTGATTGTTCTTGATGCTGTGAAGTTTTTAATGATAACACATAACAAATACAAAACTAACCAAAATTTGAAAAATTGAGAAACACTTTGCAGCGAAAGTCAGCAAAGTCAAACTTTGCTATAAAATGTCTAAAATGGACGTTTCTGAAGTCACGTCTAAGGAGATATTTAAAATTCAGCGTAGCCAACATTACTAAAACAATGAAAAGGCGACTTTATGAAAAGCAGCAACCAATCCCCGTTATGGAACGTTACGGAAAAGTTACTTTAAAGCGCTTATTATGGAACTGGCTGTTAAAGTAATAACTTTAGTCACTTTAACAAATTATTGTAAGCTGCAATAATATGTTATTGCAGACAACTAAATATATTCATTTAGA
Organism: Stenurella melanura; assembly: GCA_963583905.1. Lineage (NCBI taxonomy): Eukaryota > Metazoa > Arthropoda > Insecta > Coleoptera > Cerambycidae > Stenurella > Stenurella melanura. The sequence continues at coordinate 65,505,928 of OY757312.1, read as the reverse complement.
ATAATTCAGAAAAGACCATAGTTTTAAGAAACATAGCTGCACAAACACATCTCACAGTACAGTAGCTGACATTCCTATTTTATTAATTTAATTGATGATCAATGTCATTTTGATGTGCATCCCTTTGATTTATTTTGCAAGAATCCTCGATTATCTTGAAAATTAAAGACTTGGTAGCGACCGCTAAAACTATTTAAAAGTCTGAAATTTTTATGGAAGTCCTTTTTTGTATCATAGAACAAAATAAGAGGGTACCACGGGCAAATTTTAAAAATTGATTTTTACGGGCCACCCTAGTGTTTATGGCAGGTCATCCATATAATTTTGTGGAACTCCATCTACTAATCTTCAATAGCTTTATCTCAGGATACGCAAAATTTTATTTTGAAACTTTTTTGTAATTACGTATTTTTATGGTAATTCGTGCTTGCTTAAATTTGTGATTTTCTCAAAAACTCTCAGTTTTTATATAAGTTTGTAAGAATAAAAGTTGGAAATTTACAAACCGTAAAATGACATTGAAATTATTTTGCTACATCATTTCAATACGATCACATTGCAATGAGATAGTATTAATATCATATCACGGATACTTTAATCAATATTGTTTCAAAATATTTATAGCTGGTACAATTTTGATCATCATGCCGTTAGGAAATATCTAAATTTCCCAGACGCAATATTAATCATCTTTGTATACTGATTTGAGTTCCAAGTATTTAATGTATTAACATGAATTAATCGGAATGTGGTCATAAAAATAACAATTAAATATGCAAACCGATATTATCTAATCTAGCATTTTTGACATAGATAAGTATATTGCCCATAAAGATAATAAAAACTTGTGCGATAATGTAATGTGTATACCCACTCTTTTTCTGAGAATATATCAATATTACCTATAATATACATATGACTCAACATAAATCCATATAAAAGGTTATTTGAAAGAAAAGTAAGGATACGGAGTAGATTTTTGTGGACCGCAAGAGACTTGTATACAAATATTAACCTAATTCGTAAGTTTATTTCAAAGTTATACTCTAAGGAAATACTTTTAAAATTATCTTAGTATGTTTGCACTTTTTACCCAAAGGATTTGTTCAGGAGAGTAACGAGAAAGAGAGCCAGACTAATGTTTCATCCACGTGGATTTCTGAAGTTATATTAAAAATGAAGCAAATTAGTTCAACAATATTTAATAATTACATTTCAGGTACTATCAAATATTAGTACTATGCTGTTTACATACTGGTTTGGTGTTTGTACATCCAAGCAACGCAGATTTTTTGACAAAAAGTAGCAAACTTTATACAAGCTTTGGTAAGATTCTAATAATTATAGTATAAAGTATACTTATGAAATTACGCTACTCAGAAAGAAGGCCAGACAAAGTTAATAAACTTTTTAAAGTTAATAATACTCAAAGATTGTAAAAACGACGGTAATTTAGCAAAACAATAGATGTCTTAATTTCTAAGAATACAGATAATACAGGATGTTACTAACATGATGATCATAATTTTAACATATTGTCTGTAAAAAATTGAAAAAAATGATTACTCATCGCATATGTTGAATAAATAAACAAGGAGTTAGTCGATCGAGCAAGCGCTTGATTTGGCGTAAGAGGATAATAAATCCGACAATATGACAATTTCAGATTGTTAGGGTGTGACACAATTTTCAACTTTTTTATTTCGTCTTTTACACTTCTGTATAGCAAGCAGGCAATTTCACTAAAATTCTTATATTTCCTTACTTGAAGATATTTCACAAATGCATATCAGTTGGGGTTTGTATAAAAAGTAGACTTTTAAATAATCGCCACTACAAGGAAACACTGATAAGGAACAGTTTATAATTTTCAAAAGTTATCTTTCTGAATCGCGCTGTAAGAATGACTCTCAGTTCACATGCAACAAACTTTTGCTGAATAATGGAATATACTGAAGAAGAAAAAGATATTGGACCAGATAGAACAGGAAAGTTTTATACAGTGCGCGAGGAAAAGTTTGAATAAATTCAATAAAATTAACAGAAGTAGAGCGTAGATTAGGCGATTTCTAAACATATTTCTGTCTCTACTCACGTTGAAGAATTGTATTTTCAGATCTTTTTTATAAAGTTGTGATGTAATCATATTTTTTACATATCAAGCTACAGGCATTATAGTATATTATATAACAATAGTTTCGAAAAAGAAACTATTTTGGATGTTCATGACAATTTATTTAACATAAAAAATAAAAGTTAATTTAAACTAAATTCCCATATTGTCTTCTATCTACTTCTTGAAAATATGCAACAGAAAATATAATTCATCTAAAACTCCATGATGGGTTACTTATCTACTTAGACACACATTGGATTTGAAGCAACAAAATAATCTTAAGGGCTTACATCGAGAGATCTAGCTGACTATCCTATTGATCCCTGACTACCAATCTATCGCTTAGGGAAAACTTTATTTATGTGAGCTCTATTAAATACATTTCCCTATTTATTCATGTTCAAAAAATTGTTTCAGGATTTCCATGACCAACTACATAAACGATAGCCAAGCCAAAGATTTCATTACAACCACTCCCTATGACCTGCAAGACACAACGATTATTAAGATGACCGTCTTGATCCGTTTACCTTCCTTTTCCAAGACGACGTTTGACACAGCAGGAGTTGAGTATTCTATGAAAAACATCACTTTGTTCTAATGGTCGAGCAATACTATCAGACTAGTCTCCCACATTTTTCGGTTTTCTCGATAATATACGGGAAGTCGCATATAACGGACATGCAGGAATCAAATACAAGAGCGCTTCCACCAACTAACGGTAGGTTCTGTCGTTAATATTAGTACACACGGATTCGGTAAACCAAGGTGTAATAATTACATCATCTGGTCGGATCGCAATGAATTCCTCAATATACGACTGAGCTCGGCTGCCTTTAAAATGCCAGCCTTGTCGATAAACCTAGTATTTTTACATTCTTGTAGTATACAGCGTGCATAAAAGATTATCAACGTGCTGCATAAACAGACGTTCGTGTCGGCAACTTATATGTGGACCTTTACATGAGTTAGCTGACACTCTATGGTCGACTCTGAGGCAGAACTGCGCCACATTCTTCGTCTGTAATCAAATACGAGACCAAATTCATCTACGGCTCCGTTTGCTGCCTTGAATAATCTTCACTAATTACAAAAGTGGATCTGAACTCCTAAGGATGTTGAGTGCTACTCCGCCATGCGTACATTGCATCATCTTAAGAGCATCTCTGTTTAATTGAAGCAGCTTATGCATTCCAAAGAAGTAGAGCAAAACAGGAATGGCAAGCATTTTAGTAGCAAACCCCCTTCTATTTCTCCGAAAGTTCGGACGAACCAATCTTTTGGAGTAGGCGCCGGTACTTGCCGCGGAGAATCCCTTTTGCTGCATAATCTGGATGTAATGTTGTTTAGTCTAGGTCTCTTCGGCTTCCAGATCTCTTAGGAAGCTCCAGTCTGCAAGTTGAACGTTTTCCAAAAAGTCACTCCATCACCATCTCTTGAGACGAGCGACAGCGCACTTGTCTAACCCGAAAAAACCTATTTTCAATCTTTGCTCATGTTTAAAAGTGAATTATTTTTTATTTGCTTATATTTGTAATGAAACATATTCTTTATAAGATTTTGCAAACAGCAGAAAGAACTATTTATGAGAACTAAAAGAAAAGCTATTTGTAAAGTTATTGATTTGCAATCTTTGCATTCTTTCGATAACCTGAATTCTGGTTATGCTGGCAATTAAAATCCTAAAATTAATTTGTTTTTCTTATTAAACAATTCTCATTGTAACACTAGTTTCCACGCAGTCCCCTACGGCTATGCAGAATAAGCCAGTATCCACATAACCCCCTACGGCTATGAAGATTCAGTTAAAATGAGAACAAAGGACTAAAATGAATTTATTTACATATTTCGTCTTTTGGAAAATTTTTCATTCAAACGAATTACATTTTCATGAAATTTATCATTTTCTTTCTTGGAAATGCTTAGCATTTGAAAGGTTTTTCGCCCTTATTCTAATCCATTTGAATGAAAAATTTTCCAAAAGACGAGGTATGTAAATGAATTCATTTTAGGCCTTGGTTCTCATTTAAGCTGAATCTTCGTAGCCGTAGGGGGTTATGCAGATACTGGTTTAGTCTGCATAGTCATAGGGGACTGTGTGGAAACTAGTGTTACAATGAGAATTGTCTAATAAAAAAGACAAATTCATTTTAGGATTTTAATTGCTAGCGTAACCAGGATTCAGGTTATCGAAAGAATGGAAATATTGTAAATTAATAATGTTACAAACAGTTTTTCTTTTAGTTCTCATACATAGTTTTTTCTACTGTTTGCAAAATCCTATAACGAATATGTTTCATTTTGCTCTTGTTACATATGACGTAGCTTAAGGAAACTTCTAATAGGACCACCGTCTAGCTTCAAACTATAGTTAATAGAAATCGCGTATTCATTCCAAAATGACGATCAAAAAACATAACAGAAAGCGTACATACGACACAAGTGTACAAATTGAGAATCTCCCTATTTTTAAAAACTTCTGGTTGATTAATAATGTCATTTTCGTAAATCCCTCTATAAACGCGTCTTCAGATACCTGTATGCCCACAAAGATTGTATTGTCAATTATTCTCCATAGATTAAAAAATTCAAATTAACTAAACAACAAACACTACTTCTTTTCTAAATAGCAAAGTGTAACCCAAACAAATGGACGATTTGGATTTTAGTTTAGTATTCCGAAAGCAGACAGGATTTCTGTCGCTTTCTGTTCCATTAGCGAATCAAATTATTTGTCACGTGTTTCCTAATAGCAACCCATATTCTTAAGGTTTTAAACAGAATGAAGCTCTGCATATCAACAGAAGGTTACAGAGTTCAGTCGCCCTTTCATCTGAAAAATCTTTCTTTTCTTATTTCTATAGAATGTTGCAGTGTAATATCGATAAAAGGATATGAAGTACATTGGAACGACCTATTTCATGCATTTCGAGCTGGTATTATTTATTGAATTTTGCGTACTAAATTTCAAATCCTAAATTAAGAGACCAATTTTTTACATTTTGCTGTATTCACATCTTATAATATAACGTCATATAATTTAAACAACGCGATCTCTTATTTTGTCATATGTAATACAATTATGAGTAAAATTTTGTTTCACATCGTGCAGAAATTGAAAGAAGTGAATTAAAACTTGATCTAAAATATTAGTTTTGCATTATTGCAGATAACCTTACATCTTCAAATATTTCTTTATCTCTGTTTGAGCATTCTTCATGACAATTATTGCATAAATTGGTACATTTTGAGCCATGTTGTCGGCAGCCACGTGTGTATTACAACCACTTTCACAGCTGCAGCTAATGCGTAAGTGATTCGAAAGATATTATTGATGAAGGGCCAGCAAATAGTCTTGGTATTGAAATTGAAGAGCTCGAAAACATCGATAATCTCGAATATCCTTCGGAATTTGAAGTTTTATTGACGAAGAAGAAGAACAACCACAATGCAGAAGATCTAAAATTCATCAAAATTTTATAATTTTTATAAACTTTTTTTTATAAAAAAAAAATGAGAAACCAATATTTTTCTGAAGACAAGTCAAAATTTGTAAAAAAATATCAATAAATTAACTGTTCTACTTAATAATTAGGTACTCTAATTATTTCATTAAAATATAACTAAAACAGATCACTCGTCGTTATACTATTTATTTAATGAAAAAATAGTATGCACACTGGGCCAGCGAGTCTTAACTCTAGCTTACGACTTTCATTACGGTACGGTGCATTGCCATGAAAAACTTAAGTTTTTGAACGTTTTTCCCCATTTTCTACAATTAAATTCATTCAACTTTAGTAATATTACATTGAAGTAAATTGTGTCATTGAAATTTAATCCATTATTTACATAGATAATTTAAAAAAATTGAAAATAATATGTAATATTAAAAAATTCGTGATCCGAAAAGACATTTTTTTGGTTTTTCTCAAGTTTAAGCGATTTCATGAGAAATAAGCTATCAACATATATAGACCATTTTAAAGTAAACACTTTAATGGTTAAAATGAGCTGGGATAGAATATTTAAATCGAAATGAACACCAATAAAGTTTTCCGCGGAAGATTGTTATTATTTTTTTTTTTCGAAAAATGTAAAATCTCTCGGAAACTACTTGTTTCCCAGATTCCAAAAATCATGCTTATTCAATACAAAAAAAGTATACTTTCAAAAATTTCACTTAAATTGAATTCTTTTTACGAGAAAAGAAAATAAAAAACCGAAACATCGGTTTTCCGCCATTTTCTTGGAAAATTTGAAGTTATGTTGAAAAACGTCATATGAAATTTTTAGAACTTCTTATTATCTACAACTTCATTTTCTGTTAGGAGGTCACATTTTGCCGAAAGTCGCAGAAAACCCCTTTCAACCTCTAAACAGCACCCACATTTTTTACAATATCACTTTATCCCGTGTTTAATTTTTGTTTCCCTCTTAATTATAACCTTAACTAAATTTTCTGGCTGGTTCTTGCCTATCAATATTTTTTTTAGCCATCAAAATCCGCTTTTTCACCAGCCTAGTGGTGGAGAGCATTGTTATTAGTAATCCTAAATATGAATTTTTCTTGTCTAATTGGTTTTATATGTCATGGAACGTCGGAATTTTTAATTTGAGCAAAAAAAATTGCTATCTGTCTGTCTATCTGTCTCTCCATCCGCTAATCCATAACTCTTTTTTCTCTCTCATGTTTTCTCTAGAATGGTTTAACATATTAACTTCAAACTTAGTACACGCTTGTATTACAAAGAAGTCAAGAAATAGATTATATTTTGAGCTTGCTGCGGTGAAGGGTTGGGGGGTAAATAGAGATAAATAAGTCAAGCAAGCTAATACGAATCCAGAAACTTTGGATTTCGGGTATATACTGGATTGTGAATTCTGCCAAGCCCACTCCATTATTAAAAAGATTAACTGAATAAAGTTAAGATATTGACTTGATATTTGGTATCGTATGTATCATAACAAGATCTACCGGAACTAGATGAACAATTCTCTATTGTGACTTTAAATGGCGTCGAATAATTAGAATATTGCTAATCGTATGGACTATAACATAGTAAATGGTGATGAAATATTATTAATCAAAGCGGTCTGAAAAATACAAAAACCAATAACCGGGAGGATCTGGATACCATAGGGCAACCATGTATGAAGAAGTATTCCACTTACGAACTTTGGATCTACGAGATGTAATTTTCATGGCGCGAGCTGTGGGAGAAATATAAATAGAAGTTTTAAATTGGAGGATGTGAATGGTGTCAGTATATTATCAAATAATAAATATTTAACTTCATTCCCACCTAACACGTTAATAAATTTATCTTATTCCACGTTGCCATTTATAAAGAATGTGATCTGCAGTCAAAGATGGCAGCAGTTCACTTAGCTGTCAGTACAGATTTTGCTAAAAATCCTCTATGCTATATTTCAAAACACACACCACTTCTCGATTGTAGCTATAGTTAGGATAAGTGCAGCATGTTGAACAAAAAAAATACAGGTCTTGATCGAATCTGAAAGACATTAGTAGCAGTGTCTCACTGATGAAAAATTTTATAATTTTTATTTGCTGGAGACGTCTAACAAACACCGCCTGTCGTACCAGAAGGAGTGCGAGCTGATATTTTCAGGCACATTTGAAGTCATCCTACTTATGTCAGCAAATATAAAATGCATGCAAATTAACTTAAATGGTGATTGTAAGGTTGGAAAATTTGTAGAATAGTTGCTCAAAATAAAGGATGGTCATTGGTCGTATGGAGGAAAGTGAAGCCAAATTGGGATTTCAACAAGTCTAGCTAATAGTTATAAACGTCGGTGAATCAATAGTGAGATTTATCCTCGTTAATTATCTGAATAAAATAGGTCTCACAGGTGTGCCAACGAGTGATTTTAACACCAAAGAATAATGGAGACGGGTATAGTGCGGCTGAATGGAATCATATTCTTCTGAATACCTTCAAGACTGAACAGATGATCAACAAATCTGTCAAGTTTATTATAAGCAATGAGTCAAATTAGTGAATTCGGTAAATTGTTGTAGAATGCCTGTTCATCGTCTTCAATTTAAATTTGTTGCCACAAACCTTTACAAAACATTCTTGAAAGGGAGCATTTTAACTGTATATAGGGGAAATATATTTTCATTTCACGAATATCACTTATTCCATCTACGTACTCTTCGTCTTCAATAGGTTACAATTCCATGAGTTTATTTCACTATGATGTATAACTTTCAGGAACAGTATTTAAAAAAACCTGGTTTTGAAATACGTAATTGCTGTTCGCATGGATAATTAATTCCATGTAGGATACTCAAAGATCAGTTGACTAGCTCCAGATGTCGAGGCACTTAATGTTGTCTACAACGAAGCACTGGCTCAGTAAAAGTACCTTATTTACTTTATTTTCAAGGCAGTTTTTATTTACTGTTTTAATTTATTTAATTAAATAAAATTCAACCATTTTACTCTCCACGTTTTAAATAAGGAGGAGGTTCTCAATTGACCCATAGGTAAGTGTTTGTTCTATTAATTATCCAATGTTTTACGAGATTTCTATGACAATCTTTCGCAAGCTGTAAAGCATGGTTCGGCAGTGGTCCCCTGTTATGTTCATCAACTCGTGTATAGTATAAGCTTTACAAAACATTCTTGAAAGGGAGCATTTTAACTGTATATAGGGGGAATATATTTCCATTTCACGAATATCACTTATTCCATCTACGTACTCTTCATCTTCAATAGGTTACAATTCCATGAGTTTATTTCACTATAATGTATAACTTTCAGGAGCAGTATTTAAAAAAACCTGGTTTTGAAATACGTAATTGCTGTTCGCATGGATAATTAATTCCATGTAGAATACTCAAAGATCAGTTGACTAGTTCCAGATGTCGAGGCACTTAATATTGTCTACAACGAAGCACTGGCTCAATAAAAGTACCTTATTTACTTTATTTTCGAGGCAGTTTTTATTTACTGTTTTAATTTATTTAATTAAATAAAGTTCAACCATTTTGCTCTCCTCGTTTTAAATAAGGAGGAGGTTCTCAATTGACCCATAGGTAAGTGTTTGTTCTAATAATTATCCAATGCTTTACGAGATTTCCATGACAATCTTTCGCAAGCTGTAAAGCATGGTTCGGCAGTGGTCCCCTGTTATGTTCATTAACTCGTGTATAGTATAAGCTGAGTAGAAATCGGAAAGATGTATTTTCTAATAGAGATTATGGCGGAGGCGCCAGTTGGCATTGAGTGATTAGGTATTTTTGGAGTAGCTGATTCTGAATCTGATGTCAAAAATTAAGCATTGAAAATGGCAAATCTAATTTAGCTGCCATGATTGCATAACTTTTACAGATTTACATGAAATCTGACTACTTAATAGAGTTTTTTTTTATTGAACCGTCTTTAAAAAAGTAAACTAAAATTATGAAATTAAATTTAAGTGACGCACACAGGCGGAATTTCATATAATCGTGGCCACAACCCTAAATAACAAAATCGCTTCTAACCAGTGGTACCATAATTTTCGGGAATGTTTTGACCTTATACCAGCCAATGGCATAAGCGGCAACTATCTATGAAATCACATTAATCACTTATATCAATCCAAAGTGGGGTTGTCTGCTACTAAATGCGGTTTAGATTACGTAGTGTAAAATATTACTATTTCAAATATTAATTTACTAGTTCTGTTGTATGATCATCGTAATTTTGAAAACATACAGTTTTTGTTTATTTTGTTCATATTGTAAGGCTACTAATATTAGTTAATATATTTTCATATTTTTTTCAATACTCGAATTACATCAGAATATAAAGTTCCCAATCCTTCGGAATAAAATACCCTTATGAATATCTTAACAATTGTAGAAGGGTTAACTAAATATTTAAGTAAGCTTAGTGCTACCTCGTGCACCTTTGATATAAAGTGTGAGAATTTGTTTTACTAATCACTAAAACGAAAATTAAAAGAACATACAACCAGAATAAATTCCGGACAAGAATGCGTCTCCTAGTGGATAAACCGAAACCCTTCTTCGGAAATACAAACGACGGAAGTAGTTCAAGGAAGTTTTTCCACAATTATGAATAAATTTCTTGATATAACAGGCATAAATAAAAATATATAGATTTTATACCGTACTTCTAGCACTCACAAGTAAAGTATATTTCCCATTAAAGCAAGTCCGCTCATGATTTTTTGTCTAAAAACAGCAGTCTATTTGTCAACCCACAGCCTTCCATGTCTGCAACATTACATAGGGTAGTATTTCACAAGTTTAAAATCCTTCAATATGCCATACTGCCCTTAGGCTTACTGTCAGAGGAAGCCCAAGAGTCTAGGAACAAGGACATAAAAGCACACAGGGAACGTCTAAAATTTCCTCGTTTCCTTAAATCTGTCATTACAGATATTTCAAGAAAAACCCGAAAAAAAGATCAATAGTAAGGAAATATCCTATATATAATAAGAGTTATTTGAAATACCTACCCTCATAATGAATGTGCATGTCCATAATAAATACATTCAACTTGTATTTTTCTGTTTTATTTATCAGTTTAACCTGAAATTCCATTAATAATTTACTTTTAATTTCTGATTACCAAAAATTAACAAATAACAAAATCGAACGTGTCTTTCAATCGACTGAAATATCGACATTACGTAATAAAGTTCTATTAACCCTACGACGGTGAAATTTCATTTCATAATTTTTACTGACAGTTTTCTTAAATGGCAGTTCAGATTTTTCAACAATTGTTTTTAAAGGAAACAAGCTTTTCTTATAATTTTGAGATAAATAAATACTGGTTCTTAGGAACTGCTACGTCAAATCCAAATTGTCTTTGCTAATGCTATTTATTTATTTAAAATATGTCACTAAAAACATGACAGAAATAACAATATCACTGTGGGAATCAAACAACCCTTCAAAGCAATAGTCGACCTGCTAAGTTCAATAATCCATAAGAATCGTTCAGATTGTGATGCTAAGATGAAATTTGGTGGACAGGCAGTTCAGAAGGTACTAAAAACAATGGGATATAGTGCCAATCAAAAAAATTTCAAGAATGACAGTTGTGACCTTGAGTCATGAAATGTCCATTTAATACTTTTAATAACATAAACTTTTATCCTTTTTATAAAGTGTTTACAAAAACAACCGGTAAAACTAAAATTTGAAGACATAAAAAAATAAATAAATATACAGTGTGTTCCAAAATCTTAGTCATCAATTTATCGAAAGGCAAAGTGATTCCGAAAATTCTGAGATATATGACTATAAAACGCACTCTAAGTGATATTTTAGGTAATTGTCAATTATATGTGCCTCCTTTTGCATGTTTTTTGTAGGTAAGGACGAGGTCTCAACAAATAATGCTATTGTCTGAACAAATAATGCTAGAAAATGCTATTGCCATAAAGATAACTTTTCAATGTTGTATATCTCAGAGTTCTCGAAATCTTTAAGACTTTCATTTATTGGTATGGAAATGGGACATCTAGACAGACTGCATACATGTACTAAGCGTAATTTTACTGCCAATTAAACTAGTATACAAAAAGAACTGTTATTATTAATTTTAATTTAAAATACTATTCACTATCCGTTCCATAACAGTCGCCATCACATAAACACAATATTGTGCACTTTAACTCGGCTCATGAACACTTTTGGCTGCAGGTAATTTTACATTTACAAGAAAGAAGTTCTTGAGAAGCTACCAAAGCTTCTCGCGATGTACTCCATAGCGGTTGATAAACACCTTCATTTAATTTCCACCCCCATTGTTCACGATCAGGAATATTCGCACTTGAGATCAAACTTTGTCCCCAAAGAAAGATACCTTGCAAGACAGCTCTTCTAACTTGTTGCACAAGCGATTCTCTTGTTGGTGGGAGCGACTAAAGTGGCCTTTGTTTTTTCGTAAAAAGATATTTGCGTGCCTCATTAATATCGCAGATAGGAGTAGCTTTATCGTAGAGCAGAATGACAAATCTTTCGATACATTTCAGTGCTTTAGGATCCACCCTAAACTCGTTTTTTATATCTAGCAAAGCCTCTGTCAGATCATCAAATTTTGCCCATATTGCCCAAGCTGTTTTTTTTCCTTTGCCAAGAAATGAGGAAGTGGTGTAACATCCAGTTAGCGCATGAAACATTGGTAGACATACTGAGTTTCGTGGTCCTAGTCCCTTGGCAATTTCATGTGCAGGTATGAAAGAAAAGTTCTTACCAGTGCCAAATGCTACCAATAAATATTTAGACTTTATTTCATGATAAAAACCCTGCCAACACAAAAACATCAGTGTCAACTGTTCGGATCATTGCAGATTCGTGACCCTCCTGAACGGTATGAAACGCATGAAGTAAAATTCTAATATCAGCCTCTTCATGGGAACAGGGAGATATTACCTTTAGATCTCGGTTAGCAGTGGAATGCGCCAAGTTTCCAGAAGTTACGATAATTTCTTTTTCGGTGTCAGTCGTTAGTATTTCTGAATTAATATATGAGAATAATTTTTCCTTATTTTTATCCTCCCTAAAGAAGGCTTGCCACTGAGATGGAATAGGTGTTGAAGGGGTTACAACATATCTTGTCCCAGATCCTCGTGCTTGCCGGGTCTGTTGTTTAAGACTGTTCGGTTTGTGTACATCCCAAACAAGTCTTTGGGTATTTTGGAGATGTCTAAGAATGTAGCGGAAAAAAACATTTTTATAGTACTCTTAAAAGGTATGGCATTTGCAAACTTTCAACATTTGGACGATGACAGTGATATATACAGGGTGAACAAACTCAAGTCGGTATTGCCAACTTCTTTATTATTGAAGCTAAGAGGTTACATTTACTAGTAAACTAGTAGTAGTAGTACCTAGTAGTAGTAGTATTTATTCCGCTGATTAACAGAAAAACAATTAAATATCGCTTTTCCGATATATTTCAAAAAATGTTTTTTTTAATGGGACATCCTTTATATTTATACCCTAATCGACTAGCAATGTTTTCCTTCTTTCTCTTCTGTTAGCACCACGTTAATCAGCGGAAAAAATACTAATAGTTCACTAATTTAACCGACCTCGTAGCTTCAATAATAAAGAAGTTGGCAATATTGCCGACTTGAGTTTGTTCACCCTGTATAAATATATACATAATGTTTAAGATATATTATTGTTAACATATCTAACAGATATAATATACATTACCTTCAATCTTTCACACATTTCATAACAGTAGTTTTTGCTCGTATTATAATAAATCACCAATTTTTTTATATTTTCAAGGTTGTGACCAAAAAAAAAACTGGCACTATATCACAATCTATTTGGTGCTAAACATTTTGTAAGCATGCCAAATCTCATGTTAGTATCACAAACTGAACGATTGTTGTGGCTATCAATCCGACTACAATAAGAATAATATATAAAAAATTACTATACTTTCACTCCACTACGTGGATCTGAAAGTACTAAAATCGAGACGGCTTAGTGATTCCAGAATATAATAAATCTTATTTAATAAATCAACAAGATAATGGCGAGGAAAACCCGAATGACGTCTCTTTGAAAATTAAATTACCCTTTGACATAGCATAGGGTGTTAGTACGTGGCTGGCGTACATAAGTTAAGAACCTAAGGCGGTTCGCGGTGACTAGTTCTTAGGGTCAATAGAATAGTAGGCTATGCTATTGCCAGTGTGAGCAGAAACGTGAAGTTATCACATGTTGCCTATTCCGTTACGTTTTTCTTGCTATTGATTTAAGTATATACAGGGTATCTCACGGGGAACTGAATCGATAGATATTGGAAGAAGTATGTAACAAAAAATTTTGAAAATTTTAGGTGTGGTCAATCCAACTAAAATAATTTCCAGTATTTCCAGTTATACAGAAAGTCGATACCAACTTGTTTATTTAAAATGGAACACCCAATATATTTTCGACTTCTCAAAATGACTATGAAATTCAGAGTTGAAGCATGTAGCACGCACTATACCTAAACCCAACATGTTCGAAAATATTGAAAATTTGCCTAAAATTATCTAAAATGCGTTCTACAGTGATGGTTTCTGTTCTTGTGGGTATCGAGTAGCAAATGTGTTACATATTCTTGATATTAACTTTATCGTATTCTGCATAAATAATAAACAAATCTCAAATGTTTTCGTGGGTGTAATTTAAACGTGCTTGCATTTTTTGACCTAAGAGAATGACTGATATTAATGATTGTTTCTAATCATGGCTAAGTTGATGTCAATTTTTACTAAAAATTCTTCAACATTGCTTAAAATCGTCAATATTTCAAAAAGTTGTAACTTTAACTCCTACAATGCCTATACTAGAATAAAGGCAATTTAATTTTACATAACGTGATGTAACGGAATGCAGGGTGTTTCTTTTGAAATAAAATAGTTTTTAAGGTTTAAATTTGATAAAATGTAACGTGAAAAATAGAACTATTAAGGAATTTATTCTTATTGTGGAGACTAACTCGTCTTGTGTTCTTTCTACGTACCAAAAAGCAATTGATGGTCTTCTAGACGAAGGAGGTTAAGACGGTTATTGCAACCCTTTACACCTGTAAAATTTTTTATAAAATGCAAATATCTCCTAACTGCTGGGTTTAAGTATAGGGTATGTGACATGTTTCGAATTTCATGGTTATTCCGAAAAGTTGAAAATACATTCAAAATTTTTTGTTACGTACTTTTCCCGATATCGATATCACCAGTTCCTGATGAGACACTCTGTATAGTGGAGGCAAATGAGCAACAATTTTTGTGAAAAGGGAGTTGTCTGTCTTATAACAGCGAAATTCTTTAAACTTATTCTAGACATAATAGACTGCCTATGCAAAAAATCTTTGCTTTGACCTACGGTAGCCATCTTTTTTTTGGGTTCTTTTGAAACAAACATTTTTTTCTCTAGTTTCTGTTTTGCATCTTTGTAAATATCTGAGATTCTGTTGATCGTATCAGAATGGGTCAAATTATTCAGTAGAAATTTTAAGACAATATTGTGAAGGTTTTTATATTTTAAATTGATTACATAACCTCTGAAGAAAAATGAAAAGCGCTCACTATTTTTCTTTCTCTTTAATTACTTAGCTCGTACTGCATGTTTTTGCAGACAGTTTTCTGAAAGGACATTTTTTATGATCATAAATAAGTGTGCCAAAAAAGAGGGTCGGTTTTGCCCCAAATTATTTTGGGATGAAAAAATCGGAAAACATTTTTTTAATATCTATTAACAATAATAAGTCGATTTTACTCTAAACGGACGATCCTCCACACCCCTAGTCCCCCCCTCAATCCTGAATATGCCATCACTTGCTAACAGCGTTAGGGAGATATATCGTCCATTTAGGGTAAAATCGATTTATTGTTGTGAATAAACATTAAAAAATATATTTTCTGATTTTTTTCATACAAAAATAATTTGGGGCAAAAACCGCTCAAATCGACACTCCTTCTTTTAAATTGAATTATTTTTTAAAATGCCTAAAAAAAATTGGCCTTGAATCGAAAATATGATTAGTCGACTGTTTTGCGCAACCCATTTTAGAATTACGAGTCTTCCATCAAATTATAGATTTTTCTATTTACTTTAACGTGGCAAGAAATAATACCTTTTTGTCGCTATCAACTATACGTGTTTTACATTTTTCATAGTTTTTCGCGTTTTTTTTCCGTTTTTTTGCTGTAGGAAATCTATTTTTCTCACAAAATAATAATCTATACTTATTCTGAAGTACGTAAAAATAACATAAAATTAGAAAAAAGGACAAATTTTTTACTACAATTATAACCTGAGGTATTCAACTTTTCTGTCTTTATCAGCAAGCGTCAGTGGTAAGTAAAATTATTTCGATATGTATATAGATGTACATTTCGTTATGAAATCTAAATTAGTATTGGTACTCTAACATTGTATCGTATGAATGGAAGAAAAAATTTGCAATATACACAAAGAAAGCGGCGTCAACTTCGGATAATTCATCAATCTCTGCTTTATTCTAACTACAGCTGCTTAGTTATAGAGTTTGAAATAATAATTCAGAAATAAATTATTCCTGCATCCCTATCTTATGGTTTTATATTAAAACTCGCAAAAGATTCATGTATCAAATAGCACTGTACAATATACAATACATACAATATATATCCCATGCCTCCTATTTTACAAAAATACTTTTCTATGTGAAGAATTGCGTGGTGCATGAATTTTAAGGTTTTAAGACACGTGAATTTGCTTATTTTTTTACCCTTCATAAGTGCATTAGAAATGCAACCTTTTTTATGAATTATAATCTTGTACATCTCCTATATATAACCCGAATAATAACATCTATAATAGCAATTTGAAAATAATTTTGTACCTTTAGGCTTTGTTTGTCAACACTGCTGTCTTCTGATATTCGGTATAACAATGAGAAAAACTCACAGCCACTATCTGCGGAGGAAATGAAAAACGAGATTATCGTACCTCTTGCATTTCAAGTAAGTTATTGAAATCAAGGAGTTGGTTTTTAGGGTTCCGCACCTCGAAATGGAAAAACCAAATCCTTATAGGATCACTTTGTTGTTCGTCTGTCTGTCCGTCTCTCCATCAAGACCCTTTTTCTCGGAAAAGCTGGAGTTATCGAGTTGAAATGCATACCAAACATTAAAGTCTACAGATTTATGATCTTGTAAAAATTAAATATGAAGTTAATAACTCAATGCGATAAAAAGATACGGCCTCTCAAAGTGTATGTTCATTCTGATAGACTGACCGTTGACCTAGAATCTTGAAATTTGGCACGAAGGAAGGTCTCAAAAGTAAAGAAAAAATTCGATAATCGTTAATTCCCAATTCTATCTGGAATTATTATAGTGACAATAACAATAATGTTTATTTAGAAAAAAAGGAATAATACATCTACATCTACTTGACAAACTTAATTTAAAGAAACCTCAAAATTAAGTCACCCTATAAAATACTCTTCAGGGTACGAATCTTACTCGTACTTGTCCGTCTTTTTCAATACTTAGGTATTCTGAAAATGTGCTCCAGAATGACAAAAATCTGCCGCATCAAAACTTTGCGGATAAGAAGGCTATAACCTATATCTTCAGTCATTATTAATTCAAAGAAAAATAATGCAATGAGAAACAAGAACGTTAATTAAAAAATATATATTTACACAATCTAAATTTAAGGGTTAATATCTCAGGAGAGATGTGTGGCGGGAGATATTTTTTTTATATAATTATTGGATAATTTTCATGTACTCTATACTCCCCTTCGAGAAAGAGATGAATATACATATTTACCTATTGAACTCTTTCTTCTTACGTGGACGTTCCATGATCTCCAAGAATCGTATATATCCAGTGATATAATAACTTCACTAATCAATCACAAACACATTAACAGCAAATCGAGTCATAGAGAAATGACATGCACTCACTTATGTAAACCGTGTCCAACTTGACAGTCAATCAATATATATCTCGGTATTTGCGCTCAATTTAAATTATTTACTATACTAACAATATAGTATATTATGTGTATTCACAATGACTTATCTCTAAATTATTTTCGGTACTAAAGATTATCCAATTAACGGGATTAGGGACCGACTAACACGTGAATTTATCGCTATTGAATTCACTTTAAAATTAATGAAATAGGTTTATAAAACCACGAAAAAACCATTTCAGAAAATGATTCTGCGCATCAGACGCATGTATGGGTTAAAATTAAAGTATAGTTACTTTGTATATGTAATTAACCACTCATATTTACATAATAAATGTTTCCTGCACGCTCATAAGACTCTAAATATTAATTTCTGGTTAACACCAAGATTTAGTTGGTGTCTATAAAATTGCGGGTATACTTAATAAATCAGTTGAAAGTTTTGTAATATTTAATAAAAAATAAATTATTGTAAAATAAGAAAACCGATTCTGATAAATTTCAGTGCTCTAGAAAACGCTAAACATTACATGTCATATTTTACTAAATAACTATAACTTACGCAAAATTTACTTCCACTGAGTTTGTTTATAATTTACTTCTGATGTAAAATAGGAAGTAGATATACTAAAACCATGTTAGCTCCCAGCATCAAACGAAATAGACAGTGTTACAACACCATTACGAGACAACGTATAGCGCTGCTTGTACGTACATATACATAGTGTGTCAAAACGATCTTAAACTGTGTCTTGGGAACTATTAAGAAAGTAGCAAATTTCAGGTTAGCTTATTAATAAAGCTAATCAAGAACTATGAAAAAAGAAATATAATATATATATAATTCTTAAATGCAGATGAAACTGTGGGTCTGTATAATCTATACCAAATTCAGTCTGCATGTATTGCTATCCCTCTTATTATAAAAAATAAAAAGTTGGTAAAATGAAGAAACTTTAAGAAAACTTTTTGGGCATTTCAATGGATTTGCTTTATCTAAAACTTTAACAACAATTTTCGCTAGAATTATAATAAAATATATTATGTATGAAAATGTAGTCTGTATGCCTCTGGCGATTGTTCTGTGTGATGGATATGACCCAATTTCAATAGCTATTTATTCTGCCAACTTTATTTATCTTGAAAGTTCGAAATTAGGATTTTAAGTGTGATATAAGTTACCTTGTTTAACAGGTATCCGCATTTGGTCGCCCGACTACCATTTTCATTCGTTTCTTGATGAGAGTATAAAAAATTAAAAATAAAATTAATATCTATTAGAGATAATCCCCACAAATAAATACAATGGCGTTCATTTTATTTCAATACGTTAAGTATTTATAATAATAATAATAATAATAATAATAAAAGTCTTTATTATATCCCACAAAATATTACACAGAAATAAAAAACAATATTACTACCTACTTAGTTATGTGGTATACAAAAGGCGAAGTTTGATGTGTCACAACCATTTGGTACACAAACAGTCATGACCATCAGTCTTACACTTAACCTTAAAATTGTTTGCTTAATTCAGTACATTAAATTAAAATGAATCTACCTAAAAGAAATGCATAAAATTAAGCAAACAATAATTATTACATTTGCTTCTTAATAACATATTTAATGATAATGACGTAAAAGACACTTAAAAAATAAATTTAGAATAAATGTTGGGGGCTATAAATTAAAACATTGATGTTCAAATAAAAGAGATTTATATGCATTTTTGAAGTTGTGGATTCTTCTGCTTTTGTGTTCATTATCAACACCGTTGTATATTTTGCAAATTTGATAACTAAATGACCTTTTGAACAGTTGTGTGCGATGCATTGGAGGAGTTAGAAATCCCTTAAACCTGATGTTCAAGTTATGGACGTATGGATGATTTTTCTATAGAGATATGTCGGAGATTTGTTCAATATTAACGTATGAAACAAACACACAGCATGATGAATCCGTCTATTTTGCATATTGAGCCATTTTACTTCGCGTAATTTGTGTGATATTCTTTGGTTTTTACGAATGCCATATATTAGTTTAAGACATGAATTTTGCAATTTTTGTATTGTACGTGTATAAAGCGCATTGAGACAAGAACCATATAAAGAATCTGCGTAATTAAGAACAGATAAAACTAGAGTTTCACAAAGCATGACCTTGGTTTTCTGAGGAAGAGGGTGCCTATTTCCATATATTGACTTTAACGACAAATAACCTTTCTGAAGCAATTTTTCAACATGATTCTCAAATCTTAAGTCACTGTCAGTAATAACTCCGAGACTTTTAACTCTATCTTTTTTTCCAATACAGTATCTTCTAGTACAACGTTTAAAACAGATTTAACAGAATTTCTGTGTTTCTTGGGTCCGAAAATTATTACTTCTGACTCGCTTGGATTGATCATTAAACAGTGACCTTGAGCTGCCGTTGTGAATTTGTTAACATCTTCATTTATATGAAAACTGGCTCTCTCCACTTCCAAGGAAGGAAGGAGTAGTAGAGTTATGCCATCTGCATACAAGTGGATTTTGCAATAATTCAGATCATTGGCAAGGTTACTTGTATAAATTGTAAAGAGCAGTGGAAAAGGGATGGACCCTTGAGGTACACCGAATTTCAGAGATAAATAATTTTAACTTATATTATTTAACCGCGCGCATTGCTTACGCTCTCTCATATAATTATCAATTAATTCTGCTGAATCTTCAGAGGTGCCTATATGATAAAGTATAGCTGAAAACATGTCATAATTTATAGTGTCGAAGGCTCTACTGAAATCGAGCAGAACTAAGCACGTACACATTCCTCGTTCCGTTGCTCCTATAATATCATCAACTATATGAAGCAAAGCCGTGGTGCAACTGTGACCAGGTCTAAATCCTGACTGAGTTGTAGGAATGAAATTAATTTGCACAACATGTTGTCTTACTTGCATTTCCATTATTCTTTCAATAACTTTGGATAATGTTGGCAAAATGCTTATTGCCCTGAGATCTTTAAATTCTTCAGGACTAAACTTTTTAGGTAGCATAGTTACCACGGCTTTTTAGTGATACAACTTTTTAATTTCAATACCGTGCTATCAATTCCATAAAACTATGTCCGCGAGCGGGAATTTTAGTAAAATAAAATCAAGTAAATAAAAATTATTTTTATTTATTTCCAGAATTGTTCAAATTTTACCATTTTTAAATGTGAGTGGAGTAGAAATAATTTCGAAGTAACTTTGAAATCAAAATATCTGCCAAAAAGATAAAAGAAAATAAGTTTAAAAAATTATTCCTTTAATAGTCTAATTTAATCTATAAATAAGACAAGCCGATAAAAATTGGTAATACATCGACCGGAAGGTCGGACAATATCTCTATAGAAAAAGAAAATTGACATTTTATCGGCATCATAAATTACACTGGCGAAATCGCAAATTCAGCCTGGCATGAGTGAACCTATAATGGCTTTTTTGACATTTCGCCAAAATAACGAACTATTCTTTGTGACATAAATGTACAAGAACAAAAGTGTGAAGTAAATCAACGCATTAGGGCCACGGCAAAATACGTAATATCAGCATTCATTTGAACAAGTCATCGGTATAGTGACGTCAGCTGCTTCTTGCGTTGCATGTAAGGAAACATGGGGCGTGGCCTATTTTAAAAAAATTTATTGTGAACCCGTTAAGTGCTAAAGAAAAATCGAACGGCACTATTTAAGTTACACATAGCCCATTCCAATAAATTAAAGAAAGAAATGTTTATAACCTTATTGTTTTACTGAAAACAAAACAACAGTAGAGTAACATTGACATACTTATTAATTTGCGTTCTGAAACACACTGTATGTTGCAGTTTCGATATCTTGTACATCTTCGTATTTTTGTGTTGTTTTATGAAAAAGGTTAATATTTTGCTCTAAAATTATAATACATGATGTTTTATATAAAAATTTCTGACGATCACTCTGTACAACGGATACGACCCAGTTTCAATAGAGTACCTATGCATGCCATTTTACACGTTTCAAATTAGAAATAAGTCTAACAGAAGTTAACAAGTTATCTACGTAGACGGTCTACGCACAGACGTACGTATACACATTCACGTACGTACATACGTAAATACACAGACATCTTTTATTTGATATTTGATTTCATCGTGGCACAGTCTACATCATAGCCATCAATAGGGTTTATCGATTTTACCATTTTACTGACAAATAATTTGTTTACTTTCAGATTAAAAACTCAACCAACGGTCAAATGTAGACAGTAACTAAATACAAGTTTTTTAAATCTGTTTTGTTATTATTTTCAAAACATTAGAGGTCAGTTGAAAATAATTAATAACAATAATGTACTAATACTAATAATGTTTTATTAATTAACCTTATAAATTGTAAATAAATTCATAGCTTTTTTTAATATTAGGAATTGGTGTTAAACTTACAGTTGTGAAGGCCTGCAAGTAATCCTTAAATCTCCAACAACTAAGTCACTTACTAACTAAGCACAAAACACTATTAATAACGCAACATTTCAAAAATGTTTATATTTTTAAGATTTAAATAAGTTTTAGCAGTTTATCCGATTCATAATGTGGTGAACAATAATAATTATAATCTAATGCAATATGAAATCAATAGTGCAACGTAAAACAGTGAAGAAGCCACTGCGTTTTTATGTTCAGTTCCTTATGTTCCTACTTTTTATTGCATGTTTTATATTCTATTTATATCCATTTGTACTTTTTAAGTGAAATTGAAAATAAATAGTTGATATATTTATTTTTCGTTTTTATTAATTACATACGAAAGCGTAAAACGAGCCTGGTGTAAAATATTTTGTAATTGTAAGTTCAAATTTACAATTATACATAATTGTTAGTTTAAAGTTGTAATAATATATAATTGTAAGTTTAAAGTGACAATTAAACATAGTTGTCAGTTCAAACTTACAATTATACATAACTGTCATTTTTATTTTGCAATTATACATAATTGTAAGTTTAAAGTGACAAATATAATTATAATAATTTTCATTGCGAACTCTTCTCATACACACATAAAAACACAATTATATTTTGATAACCAGTCTAATAATGGAATGGGGATGTTGGAGGTAGTGATGGAGGTGACAGATGTCATAAGAAAAATGAAGACCTTGACTCCTGTTATATACACCAAATCCCAAGTCATCTTAGACAAAAAAAGGCATATACCTCGGAATAATTCCTCGAGCCATATTTTTTTATGAATCCTTTTGCATTTACTTCTAAATAGTGTCAATGAAAAATGTATCCTGTTAAAAATGGGTGCTAATTGTTCATTTGTTTAATAACAACAGATAAGTGCAAAATTAGTTGTAAAATTAAATATCTCAAATACAAATCAATGAAAAATTTCGAGAATAGGTTCCTAGGGGTTTTTAGGTATGCTGATTAAGAATCTTATATTAATCTTTTGAAACTCAATATGGCGAAATCAAAATTTCACTCACTGAATTATATTTTTCCCTGTAATTGAGGCTGGTTAGAATACTGGTCAAGTAGGAAGAGTATATTTGATTCAAGTGGAACCCAAGAATTATACCCAACAAAATTAAAAATCTCACTTTTACAGTTTTTGGTAATAAGTATCCTGTTGAACCAATTAGTATTGCGAAATTGCTTTGCAAACAACTCAAGAAACTTACAGGTCGTTGACTCTTTTTATCATAATTACTGAAGCACCAAACGCCACAGGTTACGCCCAAATACGACAAAATTATGCAACACCACACCTGAGTACTGAAAATATTGGCGATATAATTTAAGTCGTCATTCACCAGCTTGTGGGGTACACACAACATAAATTTAACGTATTCTACCAGTTCAGCAGTTCAGCAGTTTTCATGTATGCTCAAACAACCAAATCAATCGATGCATTATACAACAGTTTAAAATCTCCTAGCAAAGTTTGATTTTTCTTGATCTTGTCTAGGTAGATTCTTCATATAGTAATTCTAAATTTAAAGCTGAAGCCGCAGTATTTAACAAATTTATTTCTATACCATTACGGCTCCCCACGTATTTGTTGTGGTTTAGTTTCATTACAAACGGCTCTACAGACGCATATCTTACTTTTAGTGTGCACTTTGTGAAGAATGTTTTTCTCTTGCTGCTTTCAACTAGCGAAGTATTGTATTGAAGATTTCCAAAGGAGCATCGGTCTATATTGAATTGTTTGTAAGTACCGCAACGTGCTGAAAACGTGTACACTTTATAACTGGTCATGTTTCTAGTGTCACGGAGCAGAACTGTAGCACTTGTTACATTTTCCTTCCACAAAATTTTCGAAATCATTTTCGCAGCCTTATTAATATTTTGGAATGTTTCTTGAAGGAGAATAATCATTTTATCAAGGCGATACTTGAAAAATGTATGTAAGTCTGAATACTTTGTTGCAATTATATAACCGTCTTTTAAGCCCTGAAAACGAAGCTCATGAGGTTCCACATTTATATTTTCTACTGAAAGAGCCCACTGCGATTCCCGCATTAACTTGGAAACTATCAAATCACTGAGTGGTGCTAGATGGATGTCCTTATGTGGAGAATAGGCATAAGTAACAGTGGTTAAGTATTGAGGGAAAAACTTCTTGCTTACTTCCAAAATGCATTGGTGTAAGGAAAGGTCTGAGTCAATTTCTTGTGGCAGAAGACGAAGAGATCCTTCATCCAATTTAGCGGCAAAGAGAAGGAACACTATAAAAAAATTAAATGTTCAGTTTCAAACCCAACAGTATAAAAAAATTGATTCGTGAGAACGCGAATTGAAGTGAAACTTCTATGAAAAAATTATATAATAGGTTATAAAAGTAAAGTATTATGAAAGTGGATGAAACATCAGCACCAGAATTTTTCAAACCTTTTCGAAACCGAAGTCTATCAAAAGTAGAACACGGTTTATTCCGAAAATTTTTTATAAATTGTCTATTAGCATTTTTATGCTGCAATGAATATTGAGTTATTTTACATTCATCATGAGCTGGTTGGAATTCCAAGCGGGTCAGGTTCGCAGGTAGACGCGTATTTGTAGCTCGACAGAATCTTGAATAAAGTGAAAAGACAGTGAAAAATCGCGCAAATTGTATTGAATTAAACCTTGGATAATTCTACATCAATTGATATAAATTAGCAAGAGTATGGTTATTTCATATAGTTGGTATTTCATAAAATTATATTAGTTGAACATGGCATCACAAAAACGTATATAAACCATGTGAGAAAGGGACATCTGGCAAGATAATATAAAATATGTGCTTCCTAAAACCGTCAGTGAATGACAACAAGCTGATTCTTAGGAAGGATGAAGACGAGTGCAAGTAGTGTGGGATTACTACATCAGAAAGAGGAAAGCTGCCAATATAAACACAAAGGGACCAAAAGGCAAGTCTAGTCTAGTATATTAATTGTATTTGTTTATTAGTTTTTAGTTTATCACAACAGAGAAAAAAAAATTAAAAGCAAAATTGAAAAGGTATTAAATATAGGTAATGAAATAGAAAAATACCCGAAATTGGAATGCGGCAGTTGAAAGTAATTACTGCAAAAACAAACTAACATACAGGGTGTGCAAAATATTCTCCCGTTCGATGTCTTTGTTCTATTTGCGTATATCTGAATTCCATAATTTTATGATCCCTCCTTCGGATTTATTTGCTCCCGAAGCGGACCCATGTCGCCAGAGAAGCGAAGTCCTCGGAGCTTTGACTTTGGCGGTGTGTATCTCCTTTAAAACTAACCATAGATCATCGTGCCGCCCACATTCGATCTCAGCGCCCCAAAATACGTATGGAAATGGTGGTATTTAAGCGTTGTATTTACTTCTTTGAGGTTTCTCGGGCATTCTGACTGTGTTTTAAAGCTTAGGGAAAATGCAAGAACCAGCAGATCAAAATGCATAGAAATACATAGGTCTGCCTTCTTGCACCTGACTTTTTTGTATGCCTGAGTATTTTAAACAAAAGCAGATAACATCCTGGAAATCAAACAAACGAAGACGCGTAAAAAGAGAATCTGTCGGTGTATTAAAAATAGGGTGGTCAACAGTGGAGTATTAATTTGTCTATGTTTATCGATATTTATTTGCATTTCGTATTATAAACCAACCTTAATAGTTATGTGGAATGGTTAGATGATAGAGCATTTATATCGAACTTCACCACTCCTGTTACAATTAACCTTTTCTGTCTAGCTCTGAAAAAACACAATAAAGACTATTATTATGATTAATAATAGTAATGGTAGTCCACAACACCAGCGAAGATAAAGCAGTTTACATTTAATAGTACTGTAATAAGTAATAAGTATTCTTTGCTTCTTGCCTAAAATGAGCTCAATTATAAACACAAAGATACTTGTGACATAGCTACATATGACCATTTGTAGAATTGGTTTTAGATGTTCATATCTTATATAATTCTGCTCGTTTTGACTCAATCGTGTGGTTGATTCCTCAGTAACTTCTCTCGTCCATTTTATAATAAGTCCGGCACTAATCATTCTTCCAATAATATTATTTAGTGCTGCTTCGAAAGGAAACCTCTTTCTCATGTATACTGCCAATGAAACATAAGTGAAATCAAGATTTAAACAACATACAGAATATCTTTCAATCCTGCGGGTTTTAAGGAAATATTTTAATTGTAAATCGGATACAATGCCGGTGGCGTTTCCATATACAGATATTATCTTCAAGCATTCTCCAGACTCTTTACAATATTCTGATCTATTGCTGAGTTCACTCATAGGCTTGCCCTTGAAACTCATTTGTGGTAAAAACTTTTGAGAGCTATTCCTAAGGTAAATGGTCAAATTATCCTTAACAATTTCGCTCACTGAATTATATTTTTCCCTGTAATTGGGGCTGGTTAGAATACTGGTCAAGTAGGAAGAGTATATTTGATTCAAGTGGAACCCAAGAATTATACCCAACAAAATTAAAAATCTCACTTTTACAGTTTTTGGTAATAAGTATCCTGTTGAACCAATTAGTATTGCGAAATTGCTTTGCAAACAACTCAAGAAACTTACAGGTCGTTGACTCTTTTTATCATAATTACTGAAGCACCAAACGCCACAGGTTACGCCCAAATACGACAAAATTATGCAACACCACACCTGAGTACTGAAAATATTGGCGATATAATTTAAGTCGTCATTCACCAGCTTGTGGGGTACACACAACATAAATTTAACGTATTCTACCAGTTCAGCAGTTCAGCAGTTTTCATGTATGCTCAAACAACCAAATCAATCGATGCATTATACAACAGTTTAAAATCTCCTAGCAAAGTTTGATTTTTCTTGATCTTGTCTAGGTAGATTCTTCATATAGTAATTCTAAATTTAAAGCTGAAGCCGCAGTATTTAACAAATTTATTTCTATACCATTACGGCTCCCCACGTATTTGTTGTGGTTTAGTTTCATTACAAACGGCTCTACAGACGCATATCTTACTTTTAGTGTGCACTTTGTGAAGAATGTTTTTCTCTTGCTGCTTTCAACTAGCGAAGTATTGTATTGAAGATTTCCAAAGGAGCATCGGTCTATATTGAATTGTTTGTAAGTACCGCAACGTGCTGAAAACGTGTACACTTTATAACTGGTCATGTTTCTAGTGTCACGGAGCAGAACTGTAGCACTTGTTACATTTTCCTTCCACAAAATTTTCGAAATCATTTTCGCAGCCTTATTAATATTTTGGAATGTTTCTTGAAGGAGAATAATCATTTTATCAAGGCGATACTTGAAAAATGTATGTAAGTCTGAATACTTTGTTGCAATTATATAACCGTCTTTTAAGCCCTGAAAACGAAGCTCATGAGGTTCCACATTTATATTTTCTACTGAAAGAGCCCACTGCGATTCCCGCATTAACTTGGAAACTATCAAATCACTGAGTGGTGCTAGATGGATGTCCTTATGTGGAGAATAGGCATAAGTAACAGTGGTTAAGTATTGAGGGAAAAACTTCTTGCTTACTTCCAAAATGCATTGGTGTAAGGAAAGGTCTGAGTCAATTTCTTGTGGCAGAAGACGAAGAGATCCTTCATCCAATTTAGCGGCAAAGAGAAGGAACACTATAAAAAAATTAAATGTTCAGTTTCAAACCCAACAGTATAAAAAAATTGATTCGTGAGAACGCGAATTGAAGTGAAACTTCTATGAAAAAATTATATAATAGGTTATAAAAGTAAAGTATTATGAAAGTGGATGAAACATCAGCACCAGAATTTTTCAAACCTTTTCGAAACCGAAGTCTATCAAAAGTAGAACACGGTTTATTCCGAAAATTTTTTATAAATTGTCTATTAGCATTTTTATGCTGCAATGAATATTGAGTTATTTTACATTCATCATGAGCTGGTTGGAATTCCAAGCGGGTCAGGTTCGCAGGTAGACGCGTATTTGTAGCTCGACAGAATCTTGAATAAAGTGAAAAGACAGTGAAAAATCGCGCAAATTGTATTGAATTAAACCTTGGATAATTCTACATCAATTGATATAAATTAGCAAGAGTATGGTTATTTCATATAGTTGGTATTTCATAAAATTATATTAGTTGAACATGGCATCACAAAAACGTATATAAACCATGTGAGAAAGGGACATCTGGCAAGATAATATAAAATATGTGCTTCCTAAAACCGTCAGTGAATGACAACAAGCTGATTCTTAGGAAGGATGAAGACGAGTGCAAGTAGTGTGGGATTACTACATCAGAAAGAGGAAAGCTGCCAATATAAACACAAAGGGACCAAAAGGCAAGTCTAGTCTAGTATATTAATTGTATTTGTTTATTAGTTTTTAGTTTATCACAACAGAGAAAAAAAAATTAAAAGCAAAATTGAAAAGGTATTAAATATAGGTAATGAAATAGAAAAATACCCGAAATTGGAATGCGGCAGTTGAAAGTAATTACTGCAAAAACAAACTAACATACAGGGTGTGCAAAATATTCTCCCGTTCGATGTCTTTGTTCTATTTGCGTATATCTGAATTCCATAATTTTATGATCCCTCCTTCGGATTTATTTGCTCCCGAAGCGGACCCATGTCGCCAGAGAAGCGAAGTCCTCGGAGCTTTGACTTTGGCGGTGTGTATCTCCTTTAAAACTAACCATAGATCATCGTGCCGCCCACATTCGATCTCAGCGCCCCAAAATACGTATGGAAATGGTGGTATTTAAGCGTTGTATTTACTTCTTTGAGGTTTCTCGGGCATTCTGACTGTGTTTTAAAGCTTAGGGAAAATGCAAGAGCCAGCAGATCAAAATGCATAGAAATACATAGGTCTGCCTTCTTGCACCTGACTTTTTTGTATGCCTGAGTATTTTAAACAAAAGCAGATAACATCCTGGAAATCAAACAAACGAAGACGCGTAAAAAGAGAATCTGTCGGTGTATTAAAAATAGGGTGGTCAACAGTGGAGTATTAATTTGTCTATGTTTATCGATATTTATTTGCATTTCGTATTATAAACCAACCTTAATAGTTATGTGGAATGGTTAGATGATAGAGCATTTATATCGAACTTCACCACTCCTGTTACAATTAACCTTTTCTGTCTAGCTCTGAAAAAACACAATAAAGACTATTATTATGATTAATAATAGTAATGGTAGTCCACAACACCAGCGAAGATAAAGCAGTTTACATTTAATAGTACTGTAATAAGTAATAAGTATTCTTTGCTTCTTGCCTAAAATGAGCTCAATTATAAACACAAAGATACTTGTGACATAGCTACATATGACCATTTGTAGAATTGGTTTTAGATGTTCATATCTTATATAATTCTGCTCGTTTTGACTCAATCGTGTGGTTGATTCCTCAGTAACTTCTCTCGTCCATTTTATAATAAGTCCGGCACTAATCATTCTTCCAATAATATTATTTAGTGCTGCTTCGAAAGGAAACCTCTTTCTCATGTATACTGCCAATGAAACATAAGTGAAATCAAGATTTAAACAACATACAGAATATCTTTCAATCCTGCGGGTTTTAAGGAAATATTTTAATTGTAAATCGGATACAATGCCGGTGGCGTTTCCATATACAGATATTATCTTCAAGCATTCTCCAGACTCTTTACAATATTCTGATCTATTGCTGAGTTCACTCATAGGCTTGCCCTTGAAACTCATTTGTGGTAAAAACTTTTGAGAGCTATTCCTAAGGTAAATGGTCAAATTATCCTTAACAATTTCGCTCACTGAATTATATTTTTCCCTGTAATTGGGGCTGGTTAGAATACTGGTCAAGTAGGAAGAGTATATTTGATTCAAATGGAACCCAAGAATTATACCCAACAAAACTAAAAATCTCACTTTTACAGTTTTTGGTAATAAGTATCCTGTTGAACCAATTAGTATTGCGAAATTGCTTTGCAAACAACTCAAGAAACTTACAGGTCGTTGACTCTTTTTATCATAATTACTGAAGCACCAAACGCCACAGGTTACGCCCAAATACGACAAAATTATGCAACACCACACCTGAGTACTGAAAATATTGGCGATATAACTTAAGTCGTCATTCACCAGCTTGTGGGGTACACACAACATAAATTTATCGTGAATATAAGAAGGACTCTGGTCAAAGTATTCTACCGGTTCAGCAGTTTTCATGTATGCTCCAACAACCAAATCAATCGATGCGTTATACAACAGTTTAAAATCTCCCAGGCAAGTTTGATTTTTCGTTGATCTTATCTCGGTGGATTCTTCATATAGTAATTCTAAATTTAAAGCTGAAGCCGCAGTATTTAACAAATTTATTTCTATACCATTACGGCTCCCCACGTATTTGTTGTGGTTTAGTTTCATTACAAACGGCTCTACAGACGCATATCTTACTTTTAGTGTGCACTTTGTGAAGAATTTTTTTCTCTTGCTGCTTTCAACTAGCGAAGTATTGTATTGAAGATTTCCAAAGGAGCATCGGTCTATATTGAATTGTTTGTAAGTACCGCAACGTGCTGAAAACGTGTACACTTTATAACTGGTCATGTTTCTAGTGTCACGGAGCAGAATTGTAGCACTTGTTACATTGTCCTTCCACAACATTTTCGAAATCATTTTCGCAGCCTTATTAATATTTTCGAATGTTTCTTGAAGGAGAATAATCATTTTATCAAGGCGATACTTGAAAAATGTATGTAAGTCTGAATACTTTGTTGCAATTATATAACCGTCTTTTAAGCCCTGAAAACGAAGCTCATGAGGTTCCGCATTTATATTTTCTACTGAAAGAGCCCACTGCGATTCCCGCATTAACTTGGAAACTATCAAATCACTGAGTGGTGCTAGATGGATGTCCTTATGTGGAGAATAGGCATAAGTAACAGTGGTTAAGTATTGAGGGAAAAACTTCTTGCTTACTTCCAAAATGCATTGGTGTAAGGAAAGGTCTGAGTCAATTTCTTGTGGCAGAAGACGAAGAGATCCTTCATCCAATTTAGCGGCAAAGAGAAGGAACACTATAAAAAAATTAAATGTTCAGTTTCAAACCCAACAGTATAAAAAAATTGATTCGTGAGAACGCGAATTGAAGTGAAACTTCTATGAAAAAATTATATAACAGGTTATAAAAGTAAAGTATTATGAAAGTGGATGAAACACCTGCACCAGAATTTTTCAAACCTTTTCGAAACCGAAGTCTATCAAAAGTAGAACACGGTTTATTCCGAAAAATTTTTATAAATTGTCTATTAGCATTTTTATGCTGCAATGAATATTGAGTTATTTTACATTCATCATGAGCTGGTTGGAATTCCAAGCGGGTCAGGTTCGCAGGTAGACGCGTATTTGTAGCTCGACAGAATCTTGAATAAAGTGAAAAGACAGTGAAAAATCGCGCAAATTGTATTGAATTAAACCTTGGATAATTCTACATCAATTGATATAAATTAGCAAGAGTATGGATATTTCATATAGTTGGTATTTCATAAAATTATATTAGTTGAACATGGCATCACAAAAACGTATATAAACCATGTGAGAAAGGGACATCTGGCAAGATAATATAAAATATGTGCTTCCTAAAACCATCAGTGAATGACAACAAGCTGATTCTTAGGAAGGATGAAGACGAGTGCAAGTAGTGTGGGATTACTACATCAGAAAGAGGAAAGCTGCCAATATAAACACAAAGGGACCAAAAGGCAAGTCTAGTCTAGTATATTAATTGTATTTGTTTATTAGTTTTTAGTTTATCACAACAGAGAAAAAAAAATTAAAAGCAAAATTGAAAAGGTATTAAATATAGGTAATGAAATAGAAAAATACCCGAAATTGGAATGCGGCAGTTGAAAGTAATTACTGCAAAAACAAACTAACATACAGGGTGTGCAAAATATTCTCCCGTTCGATGTCTTTGTTCTATTTGCGTATATCTGAATTCCATAATTTTATGATCCCTCCTTCGGATTTAATTGCTCCCGAAGCGGACCCATGTCGCCAGAGAAGCGAAGTCCTCGGAGCTTTGACTTTGGCGGTGTGTATCTCCTTTAAAACTAACCATAGATCATCGTGCCGCCCACATTCGATCTCAGCGCCCCAAAATACGTATGGAAATGGTGGTATTTAAGCGTTGTATTTACTTCTTTGAGGTTTCTCGGGCATTCTGACGGTGTTTTTTAAAGTTGGGGAAAATGCAAGAGTCAATCGGGCAAAACGGACATCGGATTCCTATTCCGCAGTTCAAAATGCATAGGAATACATAGGTCTGCCTTCTTGCACTCGACTTTTTTTTGTGTGCCTGAATATTTTAAACAAAACTAGATAATGTCCTGGAAATCAAACAAACGAAGACGGGTAAAAAGAGAATCTGGCGGTGTATTAAAAATAGTTCTGATATTGTCTTATGCATTATAAACATTTTTGAAAGGGTGGTCAACAGTGGAATATTTATGTGTCTATGTTGATTAATAATAGTAATGGTAGTCCATAACAACACCAGCGAAGATAAAGCGGTTTACATTTAATAGTACTGTAATAGGTAATAAGTATACTTTGCTTCTTGCCTAGAATGAGCTCAATTATAAACACAAAGATACTAGTGACATAGCTACATATGACCATTTGTAGAATTGGTTTTAGATGTTCATATCTTATATAATTCTGCTCGTGTGGTTGGTTCCTCAGTAACTTCTCTCGTCCATTTTATAATAAGTCCGGCACTAATCATTCTTCCAATAATATTATTTAGTGCTTCTTCGAAAGGAAACCTCTTTCTCATGTATACTGCCAATGAAACATAAGTGAAATCAAGATTTATACAACATATAGAATATCTTTCAATCCTGCGAGTTTTAAGTAAATATTTTAATTGTAAATCAGATATAATGCTCGTGGCGTTTCCATATACAGATAATATCCTTAAGCATTCTCCAGACTCTTTACAATATTCTGATCTATTGCTCAGTTTACTCATAGGCTCACCTTTGAAAGTCATTTGTGGTTAAAACTTTCGAGAGCTATTCCTAAGGTAAATGGGCAAATTACCCTTGAAAATTTCACTCACTGAATTATATTTTTCCCTGTAATTAGGGCTGGTTAGAATACTGGTCAAGTAGGAAGAGTACATTTGATTCATATGATCATATACTGAAAGAGCCCACTGCGATTCCCGCATTAACTTGGAAACTATCAAATCACTGAGTGGTGCTAGATGGATATCCTTATATGAAAAATAGGCATAAGTAATAGTAGTTAAATATCGCGGGAAAAACTTCTTGCTTACTTCCAAAATGCATTGGTGTAAGGAAAGGTCTGAGTCAATTTCTTGTGGCACAAGGCAAAGAGATCCTTCATTCAATTTAGCGACAAAGAGAAGGAACACTATAAAAAATAAATAAATGTTCAATTTCATGCCCACCACTATAGAAAAAAATTGGTAAGTGAGAACGCAAATTGAAGTGAAACTTCTATGAAAAAATTATATAATAGGTTATAAGAGTAAAGTATTATGAAAGTGGATGAAACATCAGTACCAGAATTTTTGGAAACCAAAGTCTATCAAAAGTAGAACACGCGATACCGAACGGATTGTCCCGAATAGTTTTTACACATTGTCTATCAGCATTTTCATGACAGCTAAAGTACAGTAATGAATATTGAGTTAATTTGCATTTGTCATGAGCTGGTTGGGATTCAAAGTGGGCCAGGTTCGCAGGTAGACGCGTATTTGGTAGCTCGACAAAATCTCAAATAAAGTGAAAAGACAGTGAAAAATTGCGCGAATTGTATTGAATTAAACAATAATGGATAATACTACATCAATTGATATAAATTAGCATGAAGATTAGTTGAACATAGCATCACAAAACCGTATATAAACAACGTAAGAAAGGGACATCTGGTAAGATAATATAGAATATGTGCTTCCTAAAACCTTCAGTGAATGACAAGAAGCTGATTCTTAGGAAGGATGAAGACGAGTGCAAGTAGTGTGGGATTACTACAGAAGAAAGAGGCAAGCTGCCAACATAAACACAAAGGGACCAAAAGTTAAGTCTAGTCTAGTCTATTAATTGTAATTGTTTATTAGTTTTTAATTTATTACACAACGGGGAAAGAAATTTAAAAGCAAAATTGAGAAAGTATTAAATATGGGTAACGAAATAGAAAAATACCCGCAATTGGAAAGCGGCAGTTGAAAGTAATTACTGCAAAAACAAGCTAATTTACAGAGTGTGTAAAACATTCTCTCGGGCCTCTCTCTTATAACCCGCTGTAAATAGCTTTCTACCGCGCGACAGGGCTCTTCATTGGATGGATGGGTATTTACTTGTGGAGCGGTTAATAAAATAAGCTCCCGTAGCGAGCGAATGTTGTATGTCTTGGCAGACAAACGAAGTGAATGCAAGCGGTCAGTATGAGGTGCACAGTACTAGATTCAGAAACAGAAGACACAGAAGATTTAGAGGAAGAATAAATAAGAAGATGATGATAGATGGAAACTTAAGAGAAGCATGGAAACTAAATAGACGCATCTTGCAAAGGCCTAACACCTCCCATACGATGATGACAGATGAAAACTAAAAAAGGAGCATCTCGCAAGCACCTACATTTCCCATCATATATTCCTACCCCATGCGACCTAAGCCTCTCGCTGCTGACAACAAGCATGTCCCATGTCCAACTCAGGTATAAAATAGAAAACTATGTGGAATTGGAAAGCAACTCTCTAGAATATTAGTTTATTTCTTTATCAAAATTGAAAAAAATAATAAAAGTAAAATTGAAAAGGTATTAAACATAGGTAATGAAATACACGGAAATGGAAAGCGGCAGTTGAAACTAATTACTACAAAAACAAACCAATATACAGGATGTACAAAATATTCTGGAAGAAACAGAAAACTTAGAAGAAGGATAAATAAGGAGATGATAGATGAATTCTTAAAAGAAGCATGGAAACTAAAAAGAAGCATCTCGCAGACGCATACACTTCTCATCCAATGATAACAGAGCGAAACTAAGAAGCATGGAAACTTAAAAGAAGCATCTCACAAACACCTACACTTCGCACTCTATATTCTTACCCCATGCATCATGTGGCCCTAGCTACTGGCAACAAGCATGTCCAATGTCCAATCCAGCGTATGCAGGCGGTCCGGCGGTTGGTTCCGGCAGGCGGTTTGATCGTCCGTTGGGCGGTCGAGTGAAGCCGCCCAGTCATATCATGAATATGTAATAGACGACTGAGCGACTGCATTTGGCGGTTCAACGGATGATCGAGCTGCATGTTGGAACGGATCTCCAGGTTGGATGTCCGGAATCGGCAGCAGTGCTCACCTTGCGCTGGCAAATCAATCATTCACGAGTTGGTTACCAGTTCCTGGTATTGCTAAGCTGTCACCGTACAAACTTTATAGGATAAGTACCATTGTTAACAGCTCTTTTTACGCTAAATCCAGACGAGGCAGCACTTTCAAGACTTGCATTTTCTCGTTGTCGATATTCCAGCGCGCGTTACGACATGCTTTTAGGAGTGTTTGGAGATTTACCTGGATTTTTCTTTTCAGGATGCCTTCTCACTCGAAGTGCATCGGATCAGATGTTAAAATATATGAATCAGACATAATGAAATACTTAATACAAATCCCTTGCCCGTGAACACAAAAACTATCAATAGACATTTAAAATTATACAACTTGTATTCAAACACAAAAATTCGACAGCTTCTCATATAATGTTCATAACTGCTGTAGCGCTATACTAGCATCAAACGTTACTGTTCCCATGACATTACGCACATGCACAAATATAACTCTACTTACACACACGATGGCAGCATAATACTAGCTACGCAAAGCAGTGTTCCCTTCGTTTTGTTAGTCCCCACTATAGGCAGTACGGATTTTGTAACGCTGTCAAGAGGGTTTATCCTCGCTAACGAAGTTTCACTTCAAAAATAATTTAAAATTGCAATAAACGGTAAATGTTAAAATCTGTCGTAGCTTCACTAGAAAGTATCACTTACTAAAGAATATGATTATGATGGTATGGATGGGTAAGGACACTGTTTTCTATCACTAATTTATTATAATTTACACGTTACTGCATTTTCGGCACATTAACGTACCGATTGCAAACGTTTGATTTATATCGTTTGAATCAACGTTTGTGTGCTGAAATTGCAGTGACCTGTATATTACACTAAGGGATAGAAAACAAAGCAAGGCTTTCACAATCGAAAATTATTATAATTCGTTCTAGTTACTCTAATTAAACTGGACCAGTGGTTATATACTTACCGAATGTCTTTAATATTGTATTGAAAGCCATAGCTGCCTATGTGAAACTTAAGATGTCTCAATTCAAATGAATGTGCCTGTTCAAACTAATTCATGAAACAATTATTATTAATATGTGTATGTATATACACATAGTAACTTGCTGTCAAACAAAATAGTGTTTTAAATGACACCTGGATTATTTATTGTTAATAAATATATCTTTCCACTGTCATTTAAAGTACATTAATCATTATTTTATTTTATTTAAAGTTAATATTGTACTAATTATTATCCTTTGACAAATGGACTAAGCAACTTTTGGAGATGATTTATATTCATTAATCTATATGCATGGAGATCCATCCCCTTAGATACTGATTCTACATGCAAAAATAGTAAGAAAACTTCCTCTGAATATGCATCTGGAGATGCTTCTACGCATTCTGAAGAAAAGTACGAGAGATATGTCTCCATTCATTCCTCAAGGATCGGTACTTATATTCATAAATTGACCTTATTGAAGGGATGTTTTTGAGTCTACACAAAAATTGAAGGGTACAGGAACATCGGTTTCGGATTCAGCGTTGAAAAATACATAATAGTACTAAGGTCGGTCATCCAAATCCATTTTTTTTTTGTGGAGCTATGTTATTTATTATTGTCAAGTCCTAAAAACAATGTTGGGGAAACCGGAAACAAGCGGGCACCTAACAATTAGGTAAAAAGACCACTGCGCCGCCTTGATGGACAGCATCTGACAACCGATAGCGGCATAATAAATTATGTCCGTTCATATGTTACAAGTTACAAAGTTGTAAGTGCAAGATGCGCAGCCAAGCGAGTTTCTATTATTTTAATTTTGCCTGCCGTCCCTAAAAATCTGCCGCTTTACGCACGTGAGTAAATAGCGTATCGGGTAATACAGCACTGTGTGTTTGGAGGTGAATGTTCAACTTGTGAAAGTACCATTTGATTGATCGATTTTTTCATATTAATTTTTATTTGTTTTAAACTCTCAGTGAACCATGGCTCTCAGCAATAGCTAATGATATACAGTGTATGCCATATTGGGGCTGCATGTATTTCAATCTACGATATTATAAAAGTACGGTATTATAAAAGATAAGAAATAAGTTAAATGAAGAAAGTTTTAAAGATTTTTAAGCAGTTCATTAGCCAAACCTAAGAAAAATATAAAACAGAAATACCAGGAGGAAATGGAAAACAACTAGCAGGGGAAGAACTTATCTGGTCAATGAGGAAACACATGGAGCACACGGAGCAAGAGCCAAACTTGTCTGAATACAACGCAAACAACAACTCCTAAATGGACTACATCCTGCTGGATAGAAAAACAAGGGAGAAGGTAAAAAATATTATGGCAAGAAAAACAACAAATAGCAACACATCCCATAAAATACTACATGGAGAACCAGAAACAAAGAAACTGGAAGTGCGTGAAGAATACAACAAAATACCAAATAACATTTGGAACATCTTCCTGCTATAGAAAGAAGAATATAAAAAATTAATTCCTGGAGGAAATGGAAAATAATTAACAAGGTCAATAATTAGTTAAAAAACAAAAATAGCGACGAAGAAAACACTGATCTGGATGAAGTCACCCATGAGCACACAATAGATACGAATAACTAAAGAAGATGAAGGCATCAGGAAAACAACAGCATATGCCAGGTGCATAAAGATACGCATAAAAAAAAATACCTCATATATGGTCAAACCAACATGGAAGCTTGCTAAAGAACATAACAGAACAGCAACTGATGACACCTAAAACATCTCCATACTACAATATGAAGAACTCAAAAGAAGGAATACAATCAAGAAATGCTAGATTCAGAAACAGAATAATCAGAAGAAGAATAAACAAGAAAACTATGATGTATGGAAACTTAAAAAAGCATCTCAGAAACTTCGCTACACTCTCCATATTCCCACACCATGCGTCATGTGGCTCTCGCTGCTGACAACAAGCATGTCCCATATACAATCCGGCGTACATAACCGGTCCGGCGGTATATTAGAAGATCCAGGTTAGATGTCTGGAACAGGCAGCAATGCCTATCGTACCTTAACTAATCAATCAATCAAAGCAGATGGTCGTTTGCTTAGATCTATTTCCCCAGAACGCCCCTGTGCTAATAACGTAACGACATTGCTTTCTTCTTTGCCCTTTTTGCTCTGTCCTCGTCTAGAGCGCTGCAATATGCATTGTCCTTCTCGCGTTCATTGGTCTTTACTGATTTGTCTAATAATAATATTCATACAAATCATTTTTCAAATTCTCCAATGAATTTCCACGTCTCGCACAGCCGACGCTAGAGACACTGACTAAAGTTTGCAGTTGTTGAATAAGTTGACTATGATATCTAACTTGCTTGTTCTTTATTTCAAGCGAGAGCGTGGACAATATGTAAATATGAAAATTCTCTATATAAACTCTGATCATTCCGTAATAAAGCGAATACTTCACATTTACTTGCATATTAAAGAAATGTTTTTATCTAGCAAATAAAACAGAACATAACTTTTTGGAAAGTTTTATAATGTCTTAGATTTATTTTATTGTCTACTTTTGTTTTGTGGAAATTATGACATCCTTTTGGTATAATTTTTAGAAGTTAAGTATATTTAAGCTTAATGAAGGTATTCTCGTTTCCTTGATATTTGTCTAAGAAGACTACATAAGTCTTTTTAAAGACGAACTTCAAGTCCAAAGACTCCTATATGCCACAGTTTGCACAACATTGAGATTTCAATATAAAACTCTCCTGTTTGATATTTAAAATTTCTTAAAACAAATGCCAGTGATAGCCCCCAAAAATATTACAAATAAAAATGGCCCTCCTTTCGTACTCGTTGTGAGGAAGAAATTATATTAAAAACAACCATCTATCAACAATTGTATTAGAGCGTAACAAAAAATAAATCACTGAATATTGTTTTAAAGTTTTGCAAGGGAAACGATATCGCTTTCATTTTTATATGTTTTTCTTGACAGTTATTATTAAATTAGGAAGTCCAAAGAGAAAACCATTATTTTATCTGTAAATTATCATAAGAACTTTTAATAAATACCCAGTGACAAGAAGCTGACAATTTAAGTGAGAACTCTCTATGCATAATTGCTGAAACAATAAGCTTCCATCTGCAAATGCCTTTCATATGTGCAAATCGTGCATGACAGCGAAACTTTTTCTGCCATAAAGTGGCATGTCGTATCATAGCATTCATACTTCCACTTTATTTGCTTCTTAAATATCATTATCACTTCACGTAAACACTGCTGAGCTTTATTGCTCATTTCCCCAAGACGTAAGTAAACGAAAATAATAGCCCTTGTGCTGCCTTGAGAAATCCCTCTGGCATAGAGGAGCATTTAACAACTCTTTGATCATCTAGGCTACTCGGCTGAGTGTTTAATTCGTAACAACATTAAAAATCAGGGAAATCAAGGAAACAATCTTTAAAAACAATATTTACACACTAGTGGAAATAATTGCTCACAAAATTTTAATCATATAATTGAAATCGTCTGCCCCGAGGTAGTAATAGGGGTAATAGGGGCTGATGTCCAAAAATTTCTTGAGAATTTTGGTTCCCAAATGCGCAACAAAACACAATTTTATTTTGACAACTCTTTTAATAATGGAGTGAGGATGTTGGAGGTGGTGGTGGGGGTAGTTTTAATGATTATTGAGAACTTGACTTCTTGTAAGCATATGCACTAAATTCCAAGTTTCTGGACTCTTACTAGCTTTACTTATTTTCCTCGATCCCTTCAACGGAATAAGTTCAAAATCCGCCAAAAAGCCATCAATTGTTTCTTTAACTAGCGTATCCACGCGTGCAGTATAACTCGCTGTCCCCTGAGCGCTTGGAGAGTAGGGAAATCTTGAAAAATCACGGAAAAATATTTCTAAAAAAAAAATCATCATAAGAAGAAATAAAAAAATGGGTAAAGGTGTTTACACAGAACTTCCCTCGTTATTTGGGCATGTCGGTCACTCTAAAAAATTAATAGTTACCAAATGACATTGAAAATAATAATCGGAATATAGTTATCACTATTATTACAAAGAAAACCTGATAAGTTTTGGTCAAAAAATATACAGAATGCTCATCCAACAGCAAAAGTTCAATACTAAATACTAAATAATAGGTGCCAAATATGGAAGGCTTGCGCAAATACTTTTACAAATGTCCACCATTACTGATTTATTTCTTGGGATGACCACCCTGTACATTTTTCAATAAAAGTATAATAGGTGCATATGCCAAATATTATTGCCATCTGTCACATTTTCAGTTCCACATACACGTAGTGGAGTGGAAGTATAGTGGTGGTAAAAAAATTTCATTTTTTTAAATTTTTCTAAAATGTTGGTAAGAAAATTTTCAAATTTTTGTTCTTCTGAAATAGGTTTAGAATGTCATGAAACGTGCGAGCAAAAAGGAAAGTAGAAGGAAACTTTCCTTTTTCTTTCCTATTCTATAGTAGTGGTAATATTTTTTTTAAATAGGTTTAGAATGCGATGAAACGTGAAAATTTTAAATTTGCGCAAAGGAAAAATATGTTTCTATCTATTTTAGTGGTAAAAAATTTTTCAATTACGTTTTTTTTTTTCTGAAATAACCTTAAAATTAGTTTCCAAAATGGTAAAAAAATGTTGCAAATTTTTTCAATTTTTTTTTTAAATTTGTTTGAATAGGTTTAGAATGCCATGGAAACGTGGGAATTTTAAATTTGAACCAGGAAAAAAATGTTCCATGTATTTTTCAAAAATAGTAAAAAAAATTTGCAAAATTTTTTTTCTTTAATTTTAAATTTGAGAAAATAAAAAATGTTTTCCATCTATTTTGGTGGTAAAAAAAATTTCAAAAATGTTGGTAAAAAAAAATTTCATTTTTTTTTTTAATAGGTTAGAATGTCATGTATATTTTCCAGTGAAAGTTCAACCATTTCTTCGCTGACAGTAGGGTCAACTACCTACCACATTTGACTGCTCTCCGCCAAGTAGTTTTTTAGTTAATGCACCGACAGACAGACAGACGGACGAAATTGAAAACCTATATTTTCGTAATCTACGTGATCTGAAACGTCAAAGTCTGAAAAATCTCGGAGGGTGATTTTTTCTCGAATATAATACTTCCCTTCGGTATGCCAGGGAAGTAATATGAATATATAGCCCTCATTATAGCGTATAATGTTGCTATTAGAAATTTTTTGATCCAATTATTTGATTTCGAGATAAAAAATAAAAACCAAGAAATGTCACTCTCGAAATCATTGAAAATCAGTCGTTTTTGTTTACATATATTGCCATTACTCGGCCGAATGTGAACAAGAACGATCGATTTTGGGCTCAAATGGTTCCCTAAACTCTTGTGCTGCATGAAGTGCAGAAAAACATTCATTGTTTACCGTTATTTTAATGTAAACAAATAGCCGAATAATTTCACATTTCGGTACTTCTCAGGAAAAAAATATTCAACTTTGGACAAATGTCGATATTCAAAATTATTCTATTGTGTTTAAGGATGATTTCTACACAGTTTCACACCCATTGATGAAAAACTATGATCGAGCGAATTGAAAAAAAGTCACGCGACACCGATTGAAACAAACGCTGGGCTACGCTCCTATTTAAGGTAGTCCGGTATTCGACCCGCATCTGTGACCAAATCTACCAGAAAAAAAGAAATGACAATAGCTTTTAAGAAATTTTGAATTTTTTGTTGATAATTTTCAAGTGTGGAAATTTGTTGTTTTTTTTTGTTCTTCACCGGCGCCCCAAGGCGGCTGTGTCCCTAAGCAGCTCTACATTGCCTTATGGATAGTCCAGGTCTGTATATGATAATAAAAAATCTAAATTCCAAAAGAAAGATTCACACCACTCAATATTGGTAAAAACTCGATTACTTTATTTTTCAAGTGTACGGAATTTCACTGCACAGAAGTGTAGGTGTATCAAGTCAATATCTTCATTTTATATTGTCCACCCCTTTAATAATAATGGACTAGGTGGTGGGGGTAGCACATGTCATGAAAAAACATGAGTTCGCTGCCTCTAGTATATACAGCAAACCCAAGTTTCTCGACTTTTACTAGCTTACTTTACTTATTTTCCCCTATTTGCCCCTATTTACTATCAACCCTTCAACGGAATCATCTAAAAATATAATCTAGTTCCAGATACATACAAGTACATTTCAAGTGAATATTTCAATTTCATTTCGTCAACCCCTTTAATAACGAAGTAAACGTAGTCGACTTTTAACTTTTAAACAGTTATACACTTTTAAAAAGTATTGGTATATTGTCCTTGTACTCAGATAAAGTAATAGGTCCTAAACTTAATATCAACTATAAAATACAACTAGACTATTTTGTTAATAAAAACTAGCGATGCATTTTTCAATACATCCTTACCATTTTTCAATTTAACACCTAGGAATAAATTTATTTTACAACGGCACAATATCGTGGATGCTACAGCTTAGAGTTAATTAAGGCACAGTAGATTCTAATCCTAGAACCAGATAGTGTTAACCCGATTAACACTGTAAACAGCAATATCGTGATAGGTGCATACTACACAGGAAATTAATTGCTAAAGACTCTCTCTTGTGGTGACTTGTAATTAATTGTAATTGTTTTATTTAAATGTAGTGGGATAAAGTACTGAAAAGTGCCCTCGCTTGAGTGGAAGTAAAATAGTGTCCTAATATTGTGTTTTGTAGCGAGGATCACTTCCCATGTGACTGCTTAAGACATTGAAATGGCTTCTTCACACCTAAATTGTCTTATTTACTTTTAAATTTAATTGGTCACTTGGATTTAAATTTTGTATACATATTTTAAACTATTAACGAACTTATTAAAATAACCGGGAGCCCTACGACTAATCCAACCACAAATAAAACTTAAAAAATAAATTGCATCTCCTAAAGGGCAACTACCCCCGTTGGTACAAGCATCATTTCCTAAGGAAATAAACTGATGACTTCGCTTCAGGAGTTTCATTCATTATGATGTGATGAAATAGGGTAGAATATTATATGTGGTATCTGCTACTACTACTACCTAAAATTTGCAATAAATAAAACTATGACTTCTTATGAACTAATAAATCCTGTTGCCTACATTTTTGTTTTAACTAGCATGAAAACATTTGGAATAAAAACAGAACAAAGAAAATAATAAAAAAACAATCACCTTAATAACAGGCCTTTTTGTGTAAAGTATCGATAATTTTTTTATTCCTGACACGTGCGGAATATCAGTTTTGTGACACTTCTGAGACAGTGTAAAACTAGTGAATGCAATGCCACGTTTAAGTGAAAGAGAACGAGTAAATGATGATGGTTGGATATGGTGATAGGCTGAGAACTCATCAGGAAGCATGTGATGTTTTCAATGCCAAGTATCCCGAAAGCAAATTTCTAGATCCACTGTAGGTAGATTGGTGGCTAGATATGATGAATCTGGCAGTGTAGCTGACCTCCATCGATATGGTCGCCCTAGCACAAGCAACGAAACCAAATTAAATATTCTTCTAAAAGTGAGGAAAACCACCATCTTTCGACAAGGCAGCTGGCTTTAAGTCATAACGTGAGTCAAACTTCTGTTGACGTCTATGGAAAAAAGAAAAATACCATCCATACAAAGTGCAATTAATCCACGAATTGAATGAGGACGATCCAGATAGTTTTGTGAACAGTTGATGACCTTGTGCGATGAAAACCCAATTTTTTTAAAGAACATTGTTTTTTCTGATGAAGCTACATTTTCTTTAAAGGGGATTGTACATTGGCATAACTGTAGGTATTGGTCACGCGAAAATTCTCATTGGACTCAAGAAGCCCGTACACAGCGACAAGGCAAAGTAAACGTGTGGGCAGGTATCATTGGTGATTGTTCATTGGGACCTTTTTTTTAAGAAAATCTTACGGCCGCAAGATATTTACAGTTTTTGCGAGTTGAGTTAGTGCCAGCCTTAGCAGTTATGTTTCCGAACAATGAAGATGAAGACATTCCTGCTGAAAACGTCTTGTTTCAGTAAGACGGGGCCCCGTCTCATTTTGGGATAGCAGTGCATCAGTTTTAAAAAGGCCCCTTTACTGGAAGGTGGATAGGTCGTCGAGGTCCGATTGAGTGGCCCCCGCGATGACCGGATTTAACCCCTTAGACCTTTTTCTTTGAGGTTAGTTAAAGTCAAGGGTGCATTTTAACAGACCGGATACCACAGAATAATTGAAAGTCAGAATTTGCTTGGAGATGAGACGAATTGCCCATGAGATGATTCAGAACAGCGTCCAAAGTGTCTACACCCGTCTTTGTCAATGCCAAATGATTGGAGGGTCGCAATTCTC
Organism: Stenurella melanura; assembly: GCA_963583905.1. Taxonomy (NCBI): domain Eukaryota; kingdom Metazoa; phylum Arthropoda; class Insecta; order Coleoptera; family Cerambycidae; genus Stenurella; species Stenurella melanura. The sequence continues at coordinate 65,461,148 of OY757312.1, read as the reverse complement.
AGAATTGCTTATGTAAGGTATTAATCAATAAAAATATGTTTTCCAAAAGAACGGCTTAGGTAATATCAATTTTTTTACTTCCCTCGCATACCGAAAGGAAGTATTGTATTCGAGAAAAAATCACCCTCCCAGATTTTTTCGGATTTTGACGTGTCAGATCATGTAGATTACGAAAATATAGGTTTTTCAATTCCGTTAGTCTGTCTGTCTGTCTGTTGGTGCATTAACTAAAAACTTTTTTTACCAACATTTAAAAAAAAAATTACCGCCAAAATAGATAAAAAATAATTTTCTTTGTTCAAATTTAAAATTTCCCCGTTTCATGGCATTCTAACCCTATTTTTAAAAAAAAATTTGAAAATTTTTTGTAGCAACATTTTTGAAATATTTTTTTCCACTAAAACAGATCGAAAATTTTTTTTCTTTGTTCGAATTTAAAATTTCCACGTTTCATGGCACTAAACCTATTTCAAAGAAAAATAAAAATTTACCTACATTTTTGAAAAAATTTTTACCACTAAAGTAGATCGAAAAAATGTTTTTTATTTGTTCAAATTTAAAATTTCTACGTTTCATGGCATTCTAAACCTATTTCAAAAAAAAAATTGAAAATTTAAAAAAAATATATTTTTAATCTTTTTCTATTACTGCTATAGAATAGATGAAAAAATTTTTTGCTCGTATTTGAAATTTCCACGCTTCATGTCATTCTTAACCTATTTCGGAAAAAAAAAATTGGATCATTTTTTACCATTTTAGAAAAAAATTTTACCACATGGAAAAAAAATGTTTTGCTCAAATTTAAAATTTTCACGTTTCACGATTCTAAACCTATTTCAAAAACAAATTTTTGAAAAAAAATTTAACACCAAATCAGATGAAAAAAAATTTTTCTTCGTTCAAATTTAGAACTTCCACGTTTTATGGCATTCTAAACCTATTTCAAAAAAAACATATTTTTGAAAAATTTTTAACACTAAAATAGACTAAAAAATGTGTTTTCTTTGTTAAAATTTAAAATTTCCACGTTTTCTGTCATTCTAAACATATTTCAAAAAAAAATTTGAAAATTTATTTGAAAAAATTTTTAATCTTTTTCTATCACTACCTAGAATAGATGAAAAAAAAAATGTTTTGCTAATATTTAAAATTTTCACGTTTCATGACATTCTTAACCCATTTCGAAAAAAAAAAATTGGAACATTTCTTACCAATTTGGAAAAATTTTTCACCACTAGAATAGACAAAAAATTCAAAAAAAAAGAATTTTTTTAACCACTACTAATACTTCCACTCCACTACGTGAATGTGGAATTGAAAATGTGACAGATGGCAATAATATTTGACATATTATACTTTTATTGAAAAATGTACAGGGTGGTCATCCCAAGAAATAATTCAACCATGTTGGACATTTGTAAAGGTATTTGCGCAAGCCTTCCATATTAGGCACCTGTTATTTAGTATTGAATTTTTGCTGTTGGATGAGCACTCTATTTTTTGGGCAAAAGTTATCAGGTTTTCTTTGTAATAATAGTGATAACGATATTCCTATTATTATTCTCAATGTCATTTCGTAATTAATAATTTCTTAGAGTGACCGCCATGCACAAATAAAGAGGGAAGTTCTGTATAAATACCTTTACAGATTTTTCGTATCACCAGAAAGCTATAGGAATATACCACCAAAAACGATAAACAAAAATGTCTGTTTCCATTAAAAAAAAATTATGATGACGGTATAAATTTTGGTATAGTAACAAAATGTAGCATTTATAAAACTAAAATCGATCTGTTCGAGGATTTTTTTGACAAATGACACATACCAAAGATATGAATTTTGTGCGTTTCTTTACGTTTACACTGTATACATATATACATGTATTTATAGACCTATTTAAGTAATATTGGTGGGCCGTTGCAGTTAATCTCTAGGTTGATGTGGTACGTCTTTTCGGCTAGACTTTGTCTATGTTGATTAGTCTATCTAACTACTTTACATTCATCTCTGGAAACGAAGCAATAAATCATCACTGGTCAGCTGTGCAATATTAACTTTCATCTGCAACCACCAATTTGTTTCGATGTCTTAAACCAGACAATTTATTTTCTCTCTTGTCTTAGTCTTTAAACGTTCAACTATTTCTTCCTTAATGTTAACATCGCTGCCTAGCCATTTGTCGAATTTATTTTTTTTTAAACATGCAACTCGACATCCGATCAGTATTTTATATTTATGTTTTAAAATACCATACTTTGCTTCAACTGACCTTATCTTAGTACTAAGTGGGGAGCTCTTAGCTTTTCAGGTTTGAAGTTGTTAACTATTTCCCTTCAATTCAGGCATAAATGCTTTTAACCTTGCCGTTCCAATTCTGAGAAAACACTTCCCTTTCTTGAAAGTGAAGAAAAGTGAAATGAACTACAACATTGCGCCGTCACTCTAGTTCAATACATGCAGGGATACTGTTTAGACGCCCATCCTGCTACGGCATTTATTTCAGGTAATTTGGATCGTTATTTACTACTTTACCCGCACACAACCATGAGCGTATATTGCATTTAGAAATTAACTAGTATAATCTTAATCGAATTGGTTTAATATAAACCTAAGTTGAAAATTACAAAATTATCTGATTTAGTTTTTATTCCTTCAGGTCTTGCTGTTTTAACTTTCTTTGGTATAGAGTGTCCAAACAAAAATTAAGTTTGATTGACTGAGTTAGTGCAGACTTGGCCAAGGAAGAATTCGCCTTTATTTAACTAATACTGGGTTATAACTAGTTAAAGAGTGTAATATAATAATCATTCAAAAATATTCTCTCATCTAACCATATATTGAAGAATTACTATCTCGTTTGTTTTTATTAAGATAACTCTGGGTCTTTCATTGTTTACTATGATTGAGATGACCCATGGGTGCCTCAATATCTCATTTCTCTTGTTTGGTGTGTATCCTTTTACGTTACATGTTATTCTTGTTATGTTTGTTTTTCTTCTTATCAGACTATATTGATTGATTTTATCTCTTTTCTATACGTTGATGATATCGTTAGATAGTTTGTCTCTATGTATACGGAGCTTGTGTGAAATTCACTACTTAGGGCATACAATTAAAAATTTTAGCAATCAGTAATGGACCAATTTTTTCTAAAACGCGCTATTTTCATATATATTAACATATGGAACAGTCAAAACTTTTAATAATTCCATATAAAACGTTAAACCTTTAATTTTACAGTTACCAAAGTCCCTTTGACATATAAAATAAATGATACTAATATGGCAATGTGTTATGTAAGCAGCTTCAATACGCTATAAATTTAGGAAATGGTTCATACTCTAAAAAAGAATATGAGTTGTGGAAATAATGATGTTCTTACAAGTTTGCTAAAAATATTCATATAGTAGGTGAGATCTCGACCAAAATATCGTGTAATCACGGCACGGCCAAATTCATGAAAAATGTTTGGTTCCGATCAAAATAATTTTTTTCCTTGCAGTCACTTTCATTCTGTGCAAAATTCACCAGACGTCAAAAAATACACATTTTTTTCATTCGTTTCAAACTGAATTTTCGATTATCACCCTGCCATTTACGATATAGATATATCGCCGATCCTCCTTTTTCGATAAAGACCTGAAACGAGCATCCACTCGAAATGCTTATTTAGTTACGAACGTTTCAGAATTCCATGTTCTTCAACTTTTTAGGTTAAATTTCATCATTTTCTGAGAGAATAGGCCATTTTTCATTGACTCTTGCCGCGATGAATTCCCAATTTTACTGATACAATTTGGTATCCGCATAAAGCGCCAATCTTTCAGCGTATTTATTTAATTAATTTTTGAAGGATCCATATTTTTCAATTTTTACGAGAAATGCCATTTTTCTTTCGTTCATGCCGAGCCGGTTCTATGATTTCGATTTGGTATCAGAATAAAACGCCAACTATCCTCTTTCCAATGAGACCTGAAACGACCTTTCATTCCACGTATTCAGTTATGAAGATCTGAAAAATCCATGTGTATAAATTTCCAAATTACTGGCCGCGTAAGGCAAGGTCCTGAAAAACGTTTATACCATATACAGTATGTGAAAATATTACCGAAAACTGCATTAAAATAATTTCCTTATCACTGATTACGAATATGACATCGTAATTGAAAAATTCAAAATGGCGGTGCCAAAATGGCGGACCGGTTTTTATCATGTATTCTCCGATTCCGCTAAAGAACGGTATGTGGGGGTTATTGAAGTAGCAGGTTACGAATATGAAATCGAAATTGAGAAATTCAAAATGGTGGCATGATAACCCGGACACATTTTATCATTTATTGTCCGATTCGTCTAAAAATTGTTAGTTACTATTTTTCCTCGGTTGCAAACGCATGTAATTATGTGAGAAACTTCAGGCCGCGATGGGGCTAAAATCCTGGTTGAGGGCTCCCCTATTAATTGACAGGCCTGACGTGAGGGGAGAGGTCAGGGTGTTTCCCCCCGGGCCTGGAGGTTGTTGAACGGGCCCGGGTTTCACTCGAAGTTAGAGAAGCATTTGTATTGGACGCAATGAGAGAGGTATAGTTTTAAATGGTTAGTGTGATGCAGATTATAACGAGTTCTCAATGACTTGTATTGTTTATGATGAGATAAATATGAGAGTGAGAATTTTGACTGAGGAAATATTTAATATGAAGGAATATCACCCATCGCTCGTCAAAATTTCCATTGAGGTAAATAGGAATATCTGCAGAATTTGGACCGAGTCAAATATTCGATCCTAAGGAATAGGAATATCACCCCCCCCCCCTGTTCCTCAAAATTTTGAAGGAAAATCATCCCTTTCGCTCCAAAATTTTTATTGAGATAAATAGCTTAATATTAGGAGTGCCACCCCCCGCTCTTCGAAATTTTATATCGAGTTGTATGTTACTAGCCCCCCGGGCCTCGATTTTCTCACGACGGCCCTGCTAATAGATAAAATCGCTGATGTTACCTATATGTTACATAATAATCAATTATTGGAAACATGGTATTTTCTCAGTTCTCCTAAAGAAATTACTTATTATAGTATTACATAAAATGAAAGATAAGTCACCAATTAAAAATTATTAGCTTTTGTTTCAGCTTTTCCTAAAACATTTGAGAGAGGAATAGATTAAGGAGCTCCATGGTATCACAAAACTACTTCAATCTTTTCCAGCATGTATATTTAAGAACTCAAACACAAAAACAGCAATAGGGGAATTCACATAAGATACAAAAAATTTTAGAAGACAATAACAAGGTCCAAAGCTTATGATCGTATAGATCATAAGATACTTGTTCGTAAAGTAGAGAAATATCGTATAAGCAGCAACATATTAAAGTGATTCCATTCATATCACACTGGAAAAAAAACTAAAATCTGACATGTAAATATTTTGGACTTATACTATTCATAATATACAACGATTCATCTGAAAGCATCTATGGAGTATACTTCGTCCATAAGGAAATGCGAAAATGACGTAAAGTAGTATTTGCACCCACATACTACGACGCAATAATTGTAGCATAACCAAGATTGTAGATCGTAGAAGGTTTAAGTAATGGGTTGCTTGGCTTTTTGGCATTTCTTTACCTTGAACAAAAAGATATTTTGTGAATTACCCTACATTTAGTTGTTGCCCAGGATTCCCAAACTTTTTACAAAACTTGCCTTGTGACTTCAGACGTTAATTCTACCTCTAATAGATATTTTAACCTAATACAGATTATATCTTGCATTTGCAAAGTATATGCTGCAGTCTGCATTGCCCGCATTTATCATTTTCTACCCTGCTCATGAATATTATACAAGAGGCATCCAGCCACCAGAAGGCCTGTCATCAGATTTAAGTCAAACTTTTCGAGTTCTAGAAGCCTTCTGGCATTCTTTGTCGAAGAAGTTATGATCTTTTATTCTTGGAGTATTAAACATAAATAAAATATATTAGTCAAAACTAATAAAGCATACTTTGGCACACCTAAAATGACGAACTTAAACAATACAACTAGAAAACAATTATCGGAGAGCACACAATTTCTAGGCATGTGTATTGATGGAATATATCGCATCAGTGATGCAGTGCTAAGGTGTTTAGCTTGCGTCCACGGAGCCCGGGGTTCAAATCCTGGTGAGGATATGGATGATTAGTTGCATTTTTAACGTATTGGGAGACTGTAGTGTAGACCGCTGTTAAGTGGCACAGCATGTCTAGTCGCTGTTTTCTCTCTTGAGATCGAGTCTCAGCTGCGGTAGATGGCAATATCGCAGGGAATGGTTGATGTGTTAAATTCGATGTGTACGTTTCCTAGTTGAGTGGGGGAATAACGATAGCTAAAGACCGCCAGGACGTTAATATAACTGAGACCATTAAAAAAAGATGTATTAAAATAGTGGAGCCACGTAAACCCCATGTGGAAAGAGTTAAATTCAGCATGTTACATAATCAAAATATTGTCGAAGCATGTCGATTTAAATACCCTTATAGTAGTCTGTTATGCTAATTTAGAATCCGTGGTTCAGAAATTTCTTATTTTCTATGGAAATTGCTCCGATATCACCTACGCATTTATAATTTATTACTTCCGGCAATGGTCCCATTGCAGTTATTTTTATCAAACTACGATCAGTGCACAGTAAGCTAAACTCTGAAACACTAGACAAAACTCAAATTTCATGGAAATTGCACTAAAGTTGGCAATTACGAGCAGCTGATACCGCTACGAAGAAAATGCCTAATAGGAAATAGGCCAGGCAAATGAAGGGAAACCAGACATAATTTTTAAACAAATTAGTAGCCTCAATATTTTTGGAGTTTGGGAGAGGTAATGGGAGAGGCTTCTCGTTTCGTAGTCATAAAATTTCGTTTGTTTCATCGTTTATTATCAACAATTAGAGCAGAGAATCAGTTTTCTTAAAATACTGGAAAAACCGTCGGTCCATTTCTCAGTATATAATTATATATAAATATTTAATTAATTAATAGGGGATATAATTTCAAAGGGGGTTTGCATATATTCCTCAACAATTTAAAATTCAAAGAATTTTTTGTTGTTTTCGAAAGTCGAAAGCGTGCTGTTCTAAAATCATTTCTATTTCTAGTATCATACGTATGAACTTCAGCATTTCTTGCAAATTGAATCTTATTTTTATAAATTTCTAATAACGTGACATAAATGTATAAAGACGGAAGAGGCATTATTTTAAGATTTTTGAAAATAGGCTTGCAGTGGTCTCTGTAGCCAGCACCTGACACTATTCTGACTGCTCGTTTTTGTAGCCGAAAAATTTTATCTGCGTAAGAAGAATTACCCCACAGCAATGTACCATAACTAACGTGTGAATGGAATAGCGCAAAATAGCTCATTTTTAGAGTCTCCATTGATAACGTTCCTGTTAGATTACGTAGAACAAATACCGATCTCGATAGTTTTTGACTTAGTTGTGCGACCTGGGACGACCAATTTAGTCTGTCGTCAATAGTGACACCGAGCAGTTCTGCGCTATTTCCCTTAGTTATATTATGACTGGTAGAAAAGGCTAGGTTTTGAGTCTTTTCTTCATTGAGTTTCAAATTGTTAGATGTAAACCATTGTTTGGATTGTGAAACAGTGCAACATGGGTATTAGGGTTCATGTTATGGAATAAGTCATTGACATGCATAATAAACAACAGGGGTCCCAAAACTGAACCTTGGGGTACTCCGTGTATGACTGACCTATAATCGGAAAAATTATTTTTTATACATACGGTTTGTTTTCTATTCGATAAATATGATCTGAAGAATGTTTGAGATAAACCCCTAACTCCGTAACAGTATAACTTGTTTACCAAATATCGTGCGAAACACATTCAAAAGCCCTTGAAATGTCACATAATGTAATTGATACTAGTTCGCCACTCTTAAGACCACTGACCATGTCGCCGACTACCTTGAAAACTGCTTGGGATGTGCTACATTTACTTCTGAATCCAAACTGACAACAGTTTGGTACGTTAATAGATTCGAAAAAATGCACAAGCCGCGTTTTTAATATTATTTCAAAAATCTTGGAAATAATGGGGATGATGGATATGGGGCGATAGTTCTCTATTATCGAAATGTCCCCTTTTTTAAAAACCGGTATCACTTTCGCAATTTTAAAAGCAACAGGATAATTTGCTTCACTTACACAAGCATTAAATAATATTGTTAAAGGATGAATAATTATATCTGAAGTTGCTTTGATAATTTTACTATCCATGCCATAGATGTCTGTACAGCGCGAGTTTTTAAATTTTTCCAAAGCCTCAATGACTTCACTCTCTGTAATTGGATGAATAAAAAAGGTTAAACTCGGAGTAGTCACACCGTCCATATAATCAACTTCTCTACTTTGAGAAATGTTACTGGGTAAAGTAGTAATAATTTTTTCGGCTATAGTAGTAAAAAAAATCATTAATAGGTTTTATCAATTATCGTCGGATTCGACTGAACATAGGTATCTGTGGGTTATCGAGATTCAAGATTAGAATTATCTGGTCCAAATTTTTGAGACTAAAGAACGCAGCTTAAAAAACAAAATGGTTTAAAAAACTAAAAAAACAAGCTTTAATAGCAAACCGAACCTTAAAAGTAAAAAATAATACAACACAATTATACAATACAACACAAAACGTGTGGGGTGCTTGATATCAACTGGTATAAATATTTCATAGTAATAAGCACCCCACGCTATTTTGTATTGTACTGTATTATTGTATTTTATTATTTTTACTTCCACATCCACGTAGTGGATTGGAAGTATAGTAATCGCAAAAAAATTTTCAAAAATTTTTATTCGTGAAATAGGTTTAGAATGTCATGAAACGTCGAGATTTTAAATTTGAGCGAAAAAAAATTTTCTGTCTGTCGGTCTGTCTGTCGGTCTGTCGGTCTGTCGGTCTGTCGGTCTGTCTGTAACTTTTTTTGTCCGCACGCTTTCTCCGGAACGGTTTAAGATATTGACCTGAAATTTTGTACACGTATATATTATAACGAGATCTGGAACTGGATTGTTTTTTGAGGAAATCCGGTGAAGGGTTGGGGGTTAAATAGGGGTAAATAAGGGAAAACAAGTAAAGCAAGCTTGTAAGAGTACAGAAACTTGAAATTCGGTGTATGTACTAGAAGCCAAAGCGTCAGATTTTTTTATAATATTTTTTAACCCCCCACCACCCCTACTCCATTAATGGGGTTGATAAAATAAAGTTGAGATATTCATTTGAAATTTCGTACACGTATGTATTATAACGATGTCTAGAATTAGATTATATTTTGGGATAATTCCGTTGAAGGGTTGGGGGTTAATTTGGGGTAAATAGAGAAATATAAGTAAAACAAGTTGGTAAGAGTACAGAAATTTGAAATTCGGTGTATGTACTAGAAGCCAAAGCGTCAGATTTTTTAATAATATTTTTCAACCCCCACCACCCCTACTCCAATTTGAAAAAGGTTGATAAAATAAAATTGAGATATTCATTTGAAATTTTCTACACGTATGTATTATAACGACATCTGGAACTAGATTATATTTTGAGATAATTCCGTTGAAGGGTTGGGGGTTAAATAGGGGTAAATAGGGGAAAATAAATAAAGCAAGCTGGTAAGACTACAGAAACTTGAAATTCGGTGTATGTACTAGAAGCCAAGGTCTCAGATTATTTATAATATTTTTCAACCCCCACCACCCCTACTTCATTATTAAAAGGGTTGATAAAATAAAATCGAGATATTCATTTGAAATTTGGTACACGTATGAATTATAACGACATACTAGATTATACTTTGAGATGATTCCGTTGAAGGGTTGGGGGTTATTTAGGGGTCAATAGGGGGAAATAAGTAAAGCAAGCTGGTATGAGTACAGAAACTTGAAATTCGGTGTATGTACAAGAAGTTAAGGCCTCAGATTTTTTTATAATTTTTTTCAACCCCCCCACCACCCCTACCCCATTAATGGGGTTGACAAATAAAATTTAAGTTATTCATTTGAAATTTCGTACACGTATGTATTATAACGACGTCTGGAATTAGTTTATATTTTGAGATGATTCCGTTGAAGGGTTGGGGGTTAATTTGGGGTAATTAGAGGAATATAAGTAAAACGTTGGTAAGACTACAGAAACTTGAAATTCGGTGTATGTACTAGAAGCCACAGCGTCAGATTTTCTTATAATATTTTTCAACCCAACCACCCCTACTCCAATATGAAAAGGGTTGATAAAATAAAATTGAGATATTCATTTGAAATTTGGTACACGTATGTATTATAACGACGTCTGAAACTAGATCATACTTTGAGATGATGTCGTTGAAGGGTTGGGGGTTAAATAGGGGCAAATAGGGGAAAATAAGTAAAGCAAGCTGGTAAGACTACAGAAATTTGGGATTCGGTGTATATACTAGAAACCAAGGCCTCAGATTTTTTCTAATATTTTTCAAACTCCACCACCTCCGCTTCATTATTAATGGGATTGATAACATCAAATTGAGATATTCACTTGAGATTAGTACACGTATGTATTGTAGTGACATCTGATTGAGATGCCTCCATTGAAGGGGTGGGAGGTGAATAGTAGAAAATAAGTAGGGTGAACTAAAAACTTCATTTTTAACGTATATGGTAGAAACCAACTCCTCAAACTTTTCTATGACATCTGCCCCAAATATTATTAAAATTCTATGACCAATAATTTCCACATACTAGAGTGCAAATATAGTCAAGATGTTTCCTTTAAAACGACTTGGATGAAGAATCTGGATGTGAAAGTAGTGATTCCTTAGGCAGCGGTTTTTACTTTTTAGTTCGGTTTGCCATTAAAGAATGTTTTTTTAGTTTTTTAAACTATTTTATTTTTTAAGCTGCGTTGTTGCAAATAAAACCAATGAAAACTTGGTTAAAATAAGCACATTTTAAAAATAAGTAATGAAGTTGATAGTATGACAGTAAGATAGTACTATCTAATTTTTAGACCTTATAAAATTTAATTTATACACAATGCAGGTTTTTTTGTAATAACTTTTTTACCGCTGCGCTGGAGCAATTTTAATTTAGAAAGTCTAATGTAGGGATATTTATTGCGTCCAAATCAGTCACTTTCCTCTACGACCTATAGTTCTTCCAGCATTTTAAGAAAACTGATTTTCGCTTTAAATGTTGATAAAAAAACGATGATGCAAATGACTCAAGAAAAACATATATATAAAAATATAGCGGCTACTAATTTAGATACGTCAAAATCTTTATTTGCTTGGTCTAAATAGTAAAAAAATGAAAAGAGCGAATCAGATATGGCTTCCATAATTTGAAAACTTTCACATATTTATGTAAACTTTGATACGTAGGAATTCAGGAGTCTCTAATAACCAGCCTGATATTAATTTAAAAAATTTGAAAATGTTGCCTTACCTTCAGTCAATTAACTGGATCTTGTTACTTTGTATCGACATTTAGGTCTCTGTAGAAATGAACAAAATATGAACTGGCGTCTATAGAATTTAATTACATAATTTATTAGTGACATTCTTTTTGAACGTAGCTCATTTTTTTTATATGGTGTGATAAAAAATAATAAAATAATAATTCGATAAGTGTGTGTATGGGGCTATGTTACGGTGTTTAAATACATATTCAAACAACAAAGTTGCAACTTCATGAAAACTTAATAAATTATAATTCAGGACGAGCCATCAAAAGTCTTGTTATTTATTTATCAGAAGTTTGAGAAAATCTGTGAATTGTATTTTAGAAATGAAAAGGAAGCTGCTAGATATCCATAAACATCATTAAAATTGTTTAGAATCACGCAACGAATATCAAGGTTAAATTATATTTATTTACAAATCATTCTCAAAATATTATTCTACTAATTTTTCAGTGCTTCTACACGTTATTTTGTAATAATCAATAATAAAATAATAAGCAAAAAAATATTTTTAATAAGCTATTATTAATATGTACTAAAACGAAGATAATAAATATAATTTGGTTACTTATTGCTTCCAAGTGGCTAACGTAGACTACCTAGTAAAGACTAAAGTTAACAAAGCATGTTTCCTGGGCTCTAAAATAAATCGGTTTGCAACATAAAACAGATGTTTCTATGACCAGTATTTTACGTTATTGTACTAAATACGCTATTCTCTATGCGACAGGGTCGGACTTGGCTCCTTTAATTTGACTTTTGTTACAGTGAACCCAATACGGATGAATGGATGTTAACACAGGTAAGCTGAAAACCTGCTGCCTAAGGAATCACTACTTCCACATCCAGATTTCCTATTCAATTATCTTTAAGGAAAAACATCTTCACTATATTTGCACTCTAGTGCGTGAAAATAATTAGTAATAAAATTTAAATAACATATTTGAGGCAGAGATAAAAAAAAATTGCGACGTTGGCTTCTAGAATATACGCCTAAAATACACTTTCTGGACTCTTATTAGCTCGCTTTAATTATTTCCCCTAATTATCTCACACTCGCCCACCCCCACCCCTTCAACGGAATCATCAGAATTTATGTCATTATGATGTAAATAATATAAAGAAATCTGAGGCCTTGGCTTTTAGTACATACCCCAAATCCCAAATTGCCGTACTCTTACCAGCTTACTTTACTTATTTTCTTCTATTTACCCCTACTTAATCCCACTCCTTCAACGGAATCATCTTAAAACATGATATAGTTCCAGATGTTATAGCACCTACGTTTGCCCTTTTAATGGTGGACCCCTTCACCAGAAGGAGTTGAAAAATATTATGTAGAAAAATCTAAGTCCTTGGTTTCTAGCATATGCACCAAATTCCAAGTTTCTGTACCCTTACCAACTTGCTTTACTTATTTTCACCTATTTACCCCTGTTTAACCCCAACCCTTCAACGGAATCATCTCAAAATATAGTCTAATTCCAGAAGTCGTTATAATACCTGTTTGTACCAAAGTTCAAGTTAATATCTCAATTTTATTTTGTCAAGCCCCTTAAAAATGGGATGGGGGTGATGGGGCGAGTTTCACAAATTATAAAAAAAAATTGAAGCCTTGACTTCTAGTATATACACCAAATTCCAAATTTATGTACTCTTGCCAGCTTATTTTACTTATTTTCCCTTATTTACCCCTATTTAACCCCCAACCCTTCACCGGAACTAGCGCAAAATATAATCTAGTTCGAGATCTCGTCATGATACATATGTGTACCAAATTTCAAGTCAATATCTTAAACTGAGAAAACGTGTGCACAAAAAAAGTTACAGACCGGCAGATGGAATTTTTTTTTTGTTCCCTGAAATTTAAAATCTCCACGTTTGACATTCTAAGCCTATTTCAACAAAAAAATAAAATAAAATTTTGTTACGATTACCATACTTTCATTCCACTACGTGAATATGGAAGTAATAATCGAATCAAGCAACTCGTTGTATCAATGTTGAAGACCCGACCTCATCGCGAGAAATTCAAAGACAATTAGTTTGACAGAAGTAAACCTATTACTTCCACATCCACGTAGTGAAGTGGAGGTACAGTAATCGTAAAAACATCTTCAAACATTTTTCTTGTTGGCATAGGTTTAGAACGTCATGAAACGTTAAATTTGTCTGTAGCTTTCTTGTGTACACGCTTTCTCTGGAACGCCGAACGGTTCAAGATATTGACTTGAAATTTTGTACACATATGTATTATAAAGAGATTTGAAACTGGGTTATTTTTTGAACTTATCCGGTGAAGGGATGGGGGATAAATAGGGGTAAATAGGGGAAAATAAGTAAAGCAAGCAGGTAAGAGTACAAAAATTTGGGATTTGGTGTATATACTAGAAGCCCAGGCCTCAGATTTTTTTATCATATTTCCATCCCTCCACCAGCCCCACTCCATTATTAAAGGGGTTGATAAAATAATATTGAAATTTTCACTTGAAGTTTGGTACACGTATTTATTATAACGACATTTGGACCTAGAATATATTTTGAGATGATTCCGTTGAAGGGATGGCAGGGTAAGAAGAGATAAATAGGGGAAAATATGTAAAATAAGCTAGTAAGAGTACAGAAACTTGAAAAATGGTGTATATACTAGAAGCTAAGGCCCCAGATTTTTTATAATATTTTCCATCTGCACCACCCCCACTCAATTATTAAAAGAGTTGATAACATAAAATTTAGATATTCGCTTGAAGCTTGATACATGTATATAATATAAAGGCATCTGGAACTAGATTATATTTTGAGAAGATTCCGCTGAAGGTTGGAATTAAATAGGGAAAAGCAACTAAGTAAAGCAAGCTGATAAGATTGCAGAGAGTTGGGATTTGGTGTATATACTAGAAGCCAAGCCCTAAAATTTTTTTATAATATTTTTCAACTCCCCCCACAACCTCCAGTTTATTATTAAAAGGATTGATAAAATAAAATTGAGATTCTTACTTGAAATTTGGTATGTATTATAACGACATCTGTAATTAGATTATATTTTTAGATGATTCCGATAAAGGCGTGGGGGGTAAGTAGAGGTAAATAGGGGGAAACGAGTAAAGCAAGCTGTAAAGTATACAGAAACTGGAGATTTGGTGTATATGCTAGAAGCCTAGACCTCAGATTTATTTATAATATTTTTCAATCCATTATTATAAGGGCTGATAAAATAAAATTGTGATATTCACTTGAGATTTGGTACACGTATGTATTATGATGACATCTGATTGAGATGATTCCGTTGAAGGGGGTGGGACGTTGGGGATTTGGGAAAAATATGTAGGGCAGACTAATAACATTATTAAAATTCTATGACCATTTATTTTCACATACTAAAGTCTAAATATAGTCAAGATGTTTTCCTTCAAAGAGAATCGGATAGAAAATCTGGATGTGGAAATGATGATTCCCTAGGCAGCGGTTTTTACTACTTAGTTTTTCAATTATTACACAATTAGATATTACTTATCATGAAACAGGAAGTTTTATTATACAAAAAGAAACAAGAAAAAACGAATAGAAGGTATTTTGATACTCTACAAAAATTGAAAAGTAATGTTTTTTTTTCTAAGTAGTATTTCTCGAGTTATTTTCAAGTAATCACATTTTTTTCTGAAGCAATAAAGTTAAAAGCATCATGAGTCGTATCTCAATACAGTTATATTGTAGAAAAATAAGAGAACACCGAATTAAATACTATTTTATTGCCTACAATAAACACTATTTAATATTTTCCAAGAAGCATTGAAAGATGTACTGCCATCACTATTTTTTCAACCCCCCTACGACCGGCAGATAGTTGATTCACAATTTATGCAATTGAAAATAATGTTTCCTCTTCTAATTATTGACCTGAAAAGTATCACTTACAGTTCACGGTGGGTACCTGATATACAATTGTTCACACTTGTAATAAAACTATTTGAAAATCTCACAAGAACTGATACTAGGCCTAAAATATTTTAATGCAGTCTCTATAATTATTTGTGAATTAGTAGGTAATAAATATGGTCAACGTTTTTGTAAAAAAATGCGGAGAATGTATACTATAACTATTCAGTTATAGCTATAAACGATATTAGAATGCAACAGTAGTAGTCTATACAGTAGTAGTAAGAGCAACAGGTACTAAGTTGTAACTGGTGGAGTTATAAAAGTTCAAGATTAAAACAAAGGGCAACTTACTTTAAATATGAGACTCTTCTACATTAGCACATTTATTACACCACAATGAAACATGTATTTTATTTAAATTTAATCCATCCAAAAGGAAATTGTTTACAAACATTTTGAAACTATTTAATCACACTTGCACATATATAAATTAGTCCACCAATATTTTTATTTTTAATTTAAGAAAAATTATGATCCTGGCAATGTACGAGAAAAACACGAACGTCACGAGGCACGCTTCTATTAAAAACGCATACGCGATGCGTTAGGACTAGAACGTATCCCGATTATGATACAGCGAGCGGCGGCGAAGCTGTGTGTTCCCAGGGACTATCTTCCGTAGGGTGCACGCCTGCGCCGGTATATACGGGTCTGTCTAATTCCCTGATTTTCCGAAAGACTTCTGTTTAATACTAATTACTAAAGGTACACAGATTGCCTCTTATGTGGTGTTTCTTAAGCCCATTGTCAGATTTAGTCCCCATTTTGAATTGACTAAATCCGTTCGGGATTACAATTTGGATCAAAGATAGAAAGAAATTTTGGAGACTTCTGTTCAGGCATGCCTTTTACCTTAATTGGCATTGTAGTAGGGTCAAACTTATCATAAAAAAGTGAATGGAAAATTCTCTTCCTGCAATGATTTTATTATTTTAATTTTCGGAGTGACAACAAATGCAACGAGCAGTTTTGGATGACAGTTGCTCTATAAATTTAAATAAATCATGGTTTTATACTACTTCGCTTACTGTTTCCGATTCTAGTAATAAAAATAGAGAATTGTTCGCAATAAAATTTTGAATAAAAGTGGGCCTACGGAAGAACTTTGTGATGTGATCATTTACTTACTACCACATGAAAACGTTTCAAGAAAGGCATTTTTATGTATTTCAGAAAGCATGTAAGGGTGGAGGCAATATTTCTATTTCATTTTTTTTTCTCTCTTGAATTAGTAACTACTAATCCTAGGAATTCGAGGAAATTGTGGGTATGAAAAAATTTGATCAATGAATAAATATTAATGATTGCTAAAACTTGGTGGGGGGCCGACCCACATATGCTACTAGTTTTTTATTAATCTTATGTACGCTCTATAATGGATTACTGATCAATTTTGTACGGATCAGACAGTAATTCCATATTAATAAGAGCCAACACTGTTCAAAACAAATTATTACGTATATAGGAGCAATGAAATATACCCCAGTAATTCCTCTTTATGTAAAAACGCATAAACCTCTCTTACAATATCGTAGAAACTTCCTCAGCAAAAAATATGTTTTAAAGACTGAATATAAACAGTTACCCATAATATTTCGAAAATCTCTAAACTGAGCACTTAACTAATAAGTGCTGGTCAAAAAAGAGTTCTCCGCCTTTATGTTCTGCTTTTCGTGAAACTACTGAATATAGGAATAACTTGCTTTTATCCTCTAACATCCATTAGGGAATTTAGAATATCTAGATCTATTTTATGAACCTCATGTTTTATTCCCGACATATTGACACGTTCCTAGAATTAACCTAAATTCATTAAAATATCTGGAAGCAAGATTCTCAAGTTATCTGCAAATTTATACGGATGCATCGAAAATTTCAGAAAACGTAGGATGTGCTGTTTATTTTCCATCCAACAAATTTTATCACAAAATGAAATTGACAGAAAATACATCTGTATCTGTTGGAGAAGCCATAGTGGTTCTTAAAGCCTTAGAATATATTAAAAGAAATCAAGTCAGGCATACAATAATATACAGACTCTTTAATCGTTCTTGTAAGTATTAAAAGCATGGCACTTCATTACATCCACAAAAATGCATACATTCTCGATATAAATCTTCTTTTACGTAAATTAAGTAAGAATAATTTCCTTGTTAATTTTATTTGGATTGTAGCCTATGTAGGAATCCCTCATAATGAATATGTGGACAACCTTGCTAAAGAAAGTGCCTTATCTAACTTAAATTCCAATTTTAATATATGCCTATCGGACGCTACAAATTCATCCAGACACAAAGCATTCAATGATTGGTTAACATGTTATGAAAATTATCAATTCGATAACCCTACGAGCTAGTACACACACGTTGTTAGCTGTATTGCCAAATCTCCTTGGTTTAATGGTATTGACGTCCCTAGAAAATTTATCACCACACTTTGCAGTATAAGGTTCGGTCACGTTTGCTTTCCAAAACAACTAAATAGAATTGTTGTACTCGATTCAGAGGTCTGTCGTACACTTGGCACTACGGGCGATCTGAACTATATTTTCTTTAGTTGTCAGATTCACCAAATGGCTATCGATGTAATGTTAAAAACTTAATGCAACTCATCTGTCCCTTAAAAATATACAAGCCTACATCGTATTGATTAATTTCATGAACATTATTAACTTGTTGCTGTTTTTTTAATAAGAACGAAATATGACCAAAGTATAAAATTCTTTAAAACACAAATTTTTGATCAGATTTCTTGAAGGGTGTATTTATTACATATACTTACAGTTAAAATTTCTTTCCATACCCTCACATTACTACTGAATATTAGCAGAGCTTGGGTTATAGGTGATTAAATAAAGAAGTCATGGATTGTTAAGAGCGTACATTTAAACTGTGAATGACATCACGGTACAAATGGTGCACATTAAAGGAATATAGCAGTATCCATAGCAGACAGACCAAACACATATATGATCTTATCCCGTGCAGGCAGATAATAAGTCATAAAATAAATGAAAATAAACATTCAACTCCATGCATTTTTATAGTTTAAGCATTTCTATTATAACTGGCGAGTTATTTCTTCTTATGTTAATACTAAATAGTTAGCAATCATATATTTTTATTTCATTGAAAATTATTTTTGCTGAATTGTAATTAGATATAATAACTTACGAGTTGGTTTTACCAACATTACTCTGTACATGATATATAATTGCAAATAATAAAGAAAAATTACACAGCCACACAATAAAAAATTTCTGGCCTGTGGATCTGACCATATTTACTATATGTTTTTGGGGCCGCTGAATCCGAATGCGAGGTCTGTTTAACTCCATCAGATCAGGATTTTTCCATAACCTCAGAAAACCCATAATTTAAGCGATTTCGACATCTCTTCAAATAAATCGCTGTAACTTTTTCTAGGCAAAAATGACTCTTGTTTCTACTAGATCGATTGCAAATTAAATTTCCAATCCGATGATTTGTGGCACGATATTTTTCTGGAGCTTTTCTGCCAAATGAAAAGCAGCAAGAATCTGGAAAAATTCAGAGGTACTTAGAAAGACGTAAGAAATCGTTGGGCGTAAATTGGAGGTTGGCGCGCGCCTTGATTTTCGAGATATGGTCGCTCGAAGTCACCGGAAGGTGAAAATTGAATTTCTTTACCGCTTCCGAGGCTATATCTCAAAATCGAAATGAAATATAGAGCTGCGGTTTACGCCATTAGATTTCACTCACCTTCCTACATAACTCGGAATTTTTTCAGATTTTTGCCGGCACTTTAATTTTTTTGCAAAATTTCTAAGGTAAAGCCTCTAAAAAATTCAAAGGTATGTAGGAAGGCGGGAGAAATCCAATTGTATTTCATTTCGCCTTCGAGATATAGCCTCGGGAAGCGGTAAAAAAAAATCGATTTTCACATTCCGGTGATTTCGAGCGCCCATGTCTTGAAAACCAAGGCACGTATCGACTTCAGGTTTGCACCAAATGATTTCCTATATCTTTCTACTAGTCCAATAAAGACATCATTTTTCAAAAAAATTTCTCCCGGCAAGCAGATTTTTTCAGGGTCGGTGGAGGGGTGTCTCCCGAGTATCCAACCAAAAATTCACAGTCCACACCCCTTGTAGGGTGTTGCAATAGGATTGGTTTCTTATATATATTTTTTCTTGAAATTCTCTTTTTCCAGCTTGTACATAATAATATTCTCTACAACTTTGACTAATAAAATTTTTTGGAAACTTTTATTTTTGATGGTCCAGCGCCCATTCACCATATTTATTTATTATGGTTCAGGAAACATACAAACAAAAGGCTGAATAGCTGGTTTTTGCAGGGTTGATCGAGAACTGTCTCCTGAGTCTCCAACCAAATAATCGCAGTCCAACCACTTCGGGGTTTAGCGCAATAGGGGTGGGTAGTCTCTTGTACTTAATAAAAGTCACACCGCATTTCCAGATTTTTTAATTTTTTAACATTTAAGCATATATAATAGAGATGTTCAAATGATATTTTAAGGTACGACAGTTGAAACAAATGGGATGTAATGTCCAAGTAACTTTTTGTTTTCAATGATGTGCTTTATGTGTAAATGTTAATTGTCAATTGAACTCATTTCTACACCACCCCTGAGGTATAGTTCTGGGCGCGTTTTTTTTACGTGATTTCCTCAGAATGCCTAATTCACGATCGTACAAAGACAGTTTTCCCATCATTCGAACCGTCCTCTCTTTGAGGAGGGACCAGGTTCGCTTATGTAAAGATCTTCATCATTGCTGACATTATCGTCATATGAAATTGTTGATAAAACTTGCACGTTCTCACATGTCTCACCCGCACAGTGTTTGCAGATTGCTGTGCACTTCAGACCGGCTTTGCGACAACTGCGTCTGTAGTCACTGGAAGCGTGGAAATATTTCTTTTAGGTTTAGTCTTTGATCGGACGAAACATTTGTAACGGAAAGCGTTCAAGGAATCGTCCTTACCATCACTACCATACAATAAGATCATAATGCGTTCTCCTGCAAAAGTCACTGTCTGAGTATTATTGCGTTTATTTTAGAAGAACGAAACAAATGTTTGTAGTTCGGGATGTTTTTCTATCATTGTGATGAGTTTTACTTTTCCTTATTCAAACATCGAGGAGGTCGTGTCGCAACCACTGAACGCGTCTAAAAACAGTATCCACTTCCCTGTTTGGAATGAGTGCTTCCAACTGCTAGTGGAATAAATAGGTTGTGGTTTCTGTCCTCGCCCAGGCTTCCTAAAAAACACGTTGAAGGTTGATTCTGAGCATAATCCGACTAATAACACCAACAGGTCAATGTCGGCATCGGCATCTTCTACAGCTTGTAGAGCTTCAATGCCGGACTGCCGCAGATATGTAGAAAGGATGACAAGAAATGTTTTCTTATTT
Source organism: Stenurella melanura (assembly GCA_963583905.1). Classification (NCBI taxonomy): domain Eukaryota; kingdom Metazoa; phylum Arthropoda; class Insecta; order Coleoptera; family Cerambycidae; genus Stenurella; species Stenurella melanura. Next base: position 65,440,317 of record OY757312.1, on the reverse strand, counting down.
CGTTCATTTGCGATAAATTTTTCTTGACCTGCCAATGGTACTGTGGTGTCGTCAAAAATATAATCAGGCGATATTTGTTTGGTAGCGCGACGTAAACGTTCGTATGTTATTGTGCCGCAGTGTTTTTCGTTGTCTGGATAGCCGTCAAATATGATGAAGACATTCCCCACAAAATGCTGTCTAACATATGCAACATACTGGTCACAACACGCCCCCCTCCTCCTATTGAAATAGACAGATGTCCATTTCATTCGGTGTGACCTTGCATTCCTCTCTTAAACCCGTAAACAACAGACAAAAATCAATATTGTAGCTGCATACATTTTTCATTTAATGAGGCCTCTACTGGTTAATATCAACATTAAAAAAATGATTATAAAGAAATAACACTGCAGAAGTACGTGACTCAAAAAAAATCGCCCCAAAATAATGAGACCACCCCTATTGCGCTGAACCCCGAAAGGGTTGGACTGCGATTATTTGGTTGGAAACAGTTCTCGATCAACCCTGCAACAACCTACAAGGGGTGTGGACTGCGACTTTTTGGTTGGATACTTGGGAGACACCCCTCCATCGACCCTGAAAAAATCAGCTTGTCGGGATTTATTTGTGAGCACCCCCTATAGAGAAGGTCGACTTTTACTGTACTGTACGTACCCCTGAATTTTTTCAGATTTTTGCTAACTTTCGTTTGACAGAAATGGTCCTCGAAGCTGGGTCATTTTTGTCTAGAAAAAGTTACAGCGATTTATGGGAAGAGATGTCGAAATCGCATAAATTATGGGTTTTATGAAGTTATAACAAAATCGTGATGTGATGGAGTTAAATAGACCTCGATTCAGATTCAGCGACCCCAAAGACATATAGTGAGCATGGTCAGATCCCCAGGCTAGATTTTTTTTGTGTGGCTGTGTTATTTTTCACCATAATGGAAAGGCATTTCGCAACAACCACGTACTTACCTATTGTTGACAATTGCAACACGAATAATATATGATTAGATCTATCTTAAATAAGCCGTTTGCACAAATAGCTATGGCCTTACAAACTTCATGAATATTCTAATTTTTCCGTAAGATAATATTCACCCTGATTCTGAATATGTTGTAGAGCAACTTCAGAAATCCAACGCTTGAGTCATTTAACCTCTCTTAGTAAATACATAGTATGAAATACTTAAGATACCTATAGTCCACAATAAATATGAACTGATTTCCTGAGGGTTGCATATATTGAATACACAAAGACTCCTGTCTATACCCTCATATAAATACTACAGCGAGTGCGCTAGTAGTTATTTGAGAGCACATTTAAACAACGCTACACTGCTGCAATGTATATTGAACAATACAATAGTATATTGTTCATTTAGTAGTAAAAGCAATACATTCACGGACGACGATGTAAATTGTTGGCCGAAGCGTTAAACCTAGGCCAACAAGCATTGAAGTCCGGGTATGTGCTTTTACTACGAGATACACATACTATTTTTTCTGAAATCGCAATAAATATTATTATAAATTAAGGATTTTTTATAAATAATGCATAACATTAAACCGGACGGGAAAGTTACCTACTTTCCCGGCCTAGGACGGAAAAAACTTTCCCGCACTGTTTTTGATGGTTGCTTAGCAACGGACTAAAAAAAAAGTTTCCTGGACTGTTTTCTGATGATTGCTTAGCAACGGACTAAAATGCTAGAATAGGGTAGTTTGGGATCTGAAATTGTGCCCAGAAAGTAGGTATTCTTGACCGATTTCAGAAAAAATAAATTAATTTCAATAAGCCTCAGCAGAAAAAATTATCCTGTGTGGTATAAGTTATACCATCCGGATACTGCCAGTTTCAGGCGGAATCTTTCTGTATTTAAATACATAGTGAAATCGGAAAACTTGAAATAACATACCCCAACAAGTAATCAATAAAGAAGATCATTTAATTATGATGATTGTAATGAGACTCTTCTTGTTTTCTGATCTCATCATCAACAAAAGTCGCTGCCTAAGGAATCACTACTTCCACATCCAGATTTTCCTCCAAGTCTCTTTAAAGGTAAACTTCTTGTATATTTGCACTTTAGTATGCGGAAATAATTGATCATGGAATTTTAATAATATTTGGGGCAGATGTCATAAAAAAAATTACAGAAGTTGCAATTTAGCAAGCTTCGTTAAGACATTGAAAATGAACTTGACTAACTTTCAAGCCCGGCGTGATATTTACAAAATCTGCAAAATGTACAGGGGATAGTATAAAGAAAAGTTTCACGAACTTTCAAACTTATTAAGCTGCGGATAAACAATTTAAAAAGTTACACATTTCGGAGTAATTGTGATAAGCTTTACATTAATATTCCACAAAAAAATGGGTTTCGTAAAAATGCGAGAACATGAATCTATGTATCAAAATTGATAAAACACACAAGTTTTACAAAATCGAGGCTAGGCGTCGGCCGGCGTTGAGACGAAAAATGGAAGAATATGAATTTAGATATCAAAATTTATCAAATTCAGAAGTTTTACAAAAACGACGCCAGGCGTCGGTCGGCGTCGAGATGTAAAAATGCAAGAAGATCAGTTTAGATATCAAAATTTATCAAAGACACAAGTTTTATAAAAACGACGCTAGGCGTCGGTCGGCTTCGAGACGTAAAGATACAAGAATATGAATCTAGGTATCAAAATTTATCAAACACTCAAGTTTTATATAAACGACGCTAGCCCTCGGTCGGCGTCGAGACGTGAAAATGCAAGAACATAAATTTTTTAGATATCAAAGTTTATCAAATACACAAGTTATAAGTAAAAGAGATTAGGCGTCGGTCGGCGTTGAGAAGTAAAAATGCAAGAATTCATGAATCTAGGAATCAAAATTGATCAAATACAAGAGTTTTACAAAAACGATGCTAAACGTCGGTTGGCGTCGAGATGTAAAATTGCAAGAACTTAAATTTAGATATCCAAATTTATCAAATACACAAGTTTTACAAAAACGACGCTAGGCGTCGGTCAGCGTCGAGACATAAAAGTGCAAGAATATGAATCTAGGTATCAAAATTTATTAAATACACCAGCTTTACAAAAACAACCCTAGGAGTCGGTCGGCGTTGGGATGTAAAAATACAAGAATATGATTCTAGGTATCAAAATGTATCAAATTCAAAATCAAATTTGGATCTTTCAAAAAGTATGCGATGTAACAGCACGCATTCGTGTCCAAAAACCAGCCGAATTTCTTAGCGTTACACATATCGCTACTGGACCCCCTTATTACCACTACATCTTCGAATGTTAAACATTTTTTAAATGTTAAATATTTACCCCAATTGGCTTCTAGCACATACGTTAGAAATGAAGTTTCTGGACTCTTACTAGCTTGCTTTACTGATTTTTCACAATTACACCCCCCTCCACCCCTTTAACAAAAAATACATACGTGTACCAAATTTCAAGTGAATATCTCCAGTTTATTTTATTAACACCTGTATTAATGAAGTGTACTCTATACAACTTGCTTTACTCATGTTCCTCTATTTACCCATACTTACCTCCCCATCCCTTCAACGGAATCATCACAAAATATAATCTAATTCCAGATGTCGTTATAATACATACGTGTGCCAAATTTCAAGTGAATATCTCAATTTTATTTTATCAACCCCTTTAAGATGGAGTAAGTGGGGGTTTAAGAAACATTATAAAAAAATCTGAGGTCTTGGCTTGTAGTACATACACCGAATTTCAAGGTTCTGTACTCTTACCAGCTTGTTTTACTTATTTTCCGCTATTTACCCCTATTTAACCCCCAACCCTTCAACGGAATAATCCAAAAATATAATCTAGTTCCAGAAGCCATTATAGTATATACCAAATTTCAAGTGAAACAGTTTATTTTCTAATTATTTCACGTCATCGTTTTTTTAGTTATTTGTGTTTCTTTTTTTGATCTTGTAATTTCTTCTAATTTACACTTGAAATTAATCCACGCAGACAAGCTTGTACAGAAAAAAACTGGCTATTACCTTTGATACGCAGACATTCATCCATAAAAAAAAAGTTTATTTTGTTGTGTGGTCTAGTATCCAAACTAAATAGTAATATTTTACTATTATTTCAATCTGTAAATTTTAAAATAAAAACATAAGACTAAATGGCGTTGCCAAGTTAATTATTATATTTATTTTAATGGTTCACAATATAATTAAACTTACACAAACAATTAAATCAAAAGATTTAATCGATTACCATAAAGCTTAAATTCATTATTTGGTTTGCAGTTTGTTTATTTAATTCTGGGCTGACTAATAATAAACACTGAAAAATTGATTTTCCTATGCAATCATAAAGTCTGATTGATGGCCTTGTATGTTTTCAGACAAAACTCCATTGAACAAACTATTTATTTTTTGTAATGCACAAGATATAATGCAAGGAACTAAAATGTTCATTTTTAGTGAGATTTGGAGTAGACAACATCTCGGTAGTAGCAAACAATTGTCAAAGTTCAAAAAAATGTATTTTCAGATCCTTTCAACTATTCTCACTTGCTATGTTTCACAATTTTTAATTGTTTGTTTTTGTAACTCTAATTATATCCAATAACACAAGGCTTTCAGCAAAATCGCCACTAGGAAACAATATTTGCCATCATATTTTCTGCAATTAACTTACCTACAATTGTTTCAGAATTATGTTATATTCTTGGTCGATAAGACCAATAACATGAATTAAAAAGTCATTTCCGCTTTCGACATGAAGAATTATAAAACATGTTCCTCTCGAGCAAAATGTATTAATACTACAATTTTGACTCCTAGCTATCCAAGCGTGCCATAAGGACGATAACAGGAACATTTCCATGGTTCCACACGCTTCCATGGCACTACACTACCAGCCACATCGCTCCACCGGGATTAAGACCAAGAAGCAACAGTAAAGGAGTGGAGAAAAATTCAGGAAAATCACACAAAAAACGTCTCCATTAATGACATGATAAATAACCCTTCTCATGCACGTATAAAATCCCGAAAGCTAATGTGAAGCAAAGAATATATCTTAAGCGACAGCTTCAATATCTCAGAAAAGTAGAGAAGCACCTCTCGCAAATGTTATTAAAACAATGGAAGCGTTGGCTTCTAGTATATTCACCACATCCCAAGTATCTAGACTCTTACTAGCTTGCTTTACATATTTTCCCCTATTTACTCCTATTTACCCCCCATCCCTTCGACGGAATGATTTTATAATGTAATCTAGTTCCATATATAGTTATAATACATACGTGTACCAAGCTTCAAAAGAATATCTCAATATCAATTTACTAACTTCTTTAATAATGGAGTGGTGGAGAGTGGCGAATGTTATAAAAAAAATTAGACCTTTTTTCTAACGTATGCACCAAATCTCAAATTTCTGGACTCATGTCAGCTTACATTACTTATTTTTCCCATTTACTCCCAACACTTCACTGGAGTAGGCTCAAAATATGGTCTAGTTCCAGATCTCGTTATAATACTAGAAGACGTTCACACAAAAAGTTACAGGCAGACCGGCCAACCGACAGACAGACTTGACGTCTTTTGACATTTTAAACTTATTTCATATATAACAAAATTTTAGAATATTCTTTACGAATATTATACTTCCACTTCACTACGTGATGTGGAAGTAAAAAACAGCTACCTAAGCAATCACTACTTCCACATCCAGATTTCGAACCCAAGCATCTTTAAAGGAAAGCATCTTCACTAAATTTGCACTCTGGTATGTGGAAATAACTGGTTATAGAATATTAATGTACTATTTGAGGCAGATGTCATAAAAACATTTCAAAAATTAAATTTCTGGACTCTCATTACTGTCTTTTACTTATTTATCCCTATTTACCCCCCAAAGGAAATCAACTCAATCAGATGTCATTACAATACAAACGTGTATCAAATTTTAAGTGAATATCTCAATTTTATTTTATTAACCCCTTTAATAATCGAGTAGAGGGTTAAAAATATTATAAAGAAATCTGAGGTCTTGACTTCTAGTATGTACACCGAATCCTAAGTTTATGTACTCTTACCAGCTGACTTTACTAATTTTCCCACATTTACCCCTACTTACCCCCCACCCCTTCAACGGAGTCCTCTCAAAATATAATCTAGTTCCAAATGTCGTTAGAGTACATGCGTGTACCAGACTTCACCAGCCTCTTCAATAATGGAGTTAAAGTTAGGGTAGTGGATGGGTTGAAAAATGTTATAAAAAATCTGAGGCCTTGACTTCTAGTATGTACATCGAATCTGAAGTTTCTGTACTCTTACCAGCTTGCTTTACTTATATCCCCCTAGAGCCGGGTCCACTTTAAAATGACCGATGTATGAATTAATATTGCACATACGTTTTCACTATCTCTTGCACACAAACTTAAAGCAATAACGTAAAGACATTGTCAATGTATGTTTACCAAGATTCTTTCCCACTTCTTTTGAGACGGAAATATGAAATGTACACTGAGGAGTGAGAAACATAGTCATAAGCTCAGCGATTCTCAAACTGCATGGATTTGACGACGAATATTATTTATTTCCGTTAACTAACACCACTCTAAATATGAAAAACGTCTTTATATGAAATATTTAAGTTATTTTTAGTGGTAAATAATGGATATTCATCCGTCAAACGAACAATGTCAAACCACTAAGTCTTAAAATTTTCTATTAAGTACATATTACACGATTTAGAACATAATGAATATGGGATAGCGTAGCACAGTCGGTAATATACTCGAGCCGCAATAAATGTATGGGGTTGTTGCGTGTTCGACACCCAGTACTTTTTTTTATTTGATTAAGCTCTATTAAAAGTTAATAATTTTCCTTCTAAAATTTTTATTTTATTTACAAAAATGTGTCTTTTGTTACTACTAGCACGTGTTTAGCTCTAATAAAATCGACTTTCTTGCTTTTTATTATTAATACACGAATGGTGAAACGTGCGTCGAGTAGATAAATTGTTCAAGTGTAGTGTTGTATTGTTAATAAAAACGTGTCGTAAATTGTTCAAGTGTAGTGTTCAAATGTTTTAGTGTTTATGAAAACGTGTCAATGCGTTGTTCTTTTAGAAGTTTTAATTTATTTGTTTGAAAATTATTGTTAATTTTTTAAATATTTAATTCAACCGCTAAAAGAAAAATAATTTATTTTCGGTATTCTCATAGAGATTTCAGATCTTTTTTGTTATTACATGAAATATTTTTTTTTTTTACTAGCATCGTTTCCCCTACTAATACTACGATCCTATCCTTTCCTGGCAAGAAATGCCCATACCTCCCCATGTTTCTTGCTGGACTGTAGCAATATTAGTCTTTGATTTCTTTTTGTGATCACTCATTGTTATTGACTGAATTGTCAATTCATTTTTTGTTATCAGTTTCATTTGTACCCGAAACTATATACCTACAGTGTCCGTCATAAAGTTAGCTACATATGGGAAAAATTTGTATTATTGAGATTTCTAAAAAATACTATATTGGGGATTCGTTTCTTTTTACTTCCCTCACATACCGAAGGGAAGTATTGCATTCGAGAAAAAATCACCATCCGAGATTTTTTCGGATTTTCACGTTTTAGATGTAGATTACGAAATTCCGTCAGTCTGTCTGTCTGTCGGTCTGTTGGTGCATTAACAAAAAAAACTACTTGACAGAGAACAGTGAAATTTGGTAGGTAGCTGACGCCACTGCCACTGAAGAAATGGTTAGACTTTCACTGGAAAATATACAGGGTGGACCATTTAAAGGGAATAGATTATGGAAGAAAAATTTTTCGCTCAAATTTAAAATTTCCACGTTTCGTGACATTCTAAACCTATGTTAAAAAAATTGTTTTTTTAAATTTTAAATTAAAAAAAAATTTTATTTTGCAAATTTTAAATATTTTTTGTACAATAAGTGATGGAAACAAATTTGTTTTTACTCACATTTAAAATTTCCAAGTTTTGTGACGTTCGAAACCTACTAAAAAGAAAAAAAAATTGAAAATTCAAATAGAGAAAAATGTTGAAATATTGAAAATTTTGTATAAAATGGATTATGAAAAAACATTTTTTTACTCAAATTTGAAATTTCCACGTTTCATGACATTCTAAACGTATTTCAAAATACATTTTTTATAAAATTGGCGACTGAAAAATTTTTCTTTGCTCGTATCTAAAATTTCCACGTTTCGTTATATTCTAAACCTATTTCAACGAAAATATGCTTTGAACATATTTAAAAAAAAATATTTTTTTTCCCTCACCGCTATGGGATGATGGGAAAAAGTTACAGGGTTTTCTCTGTAATAATAGAGCTAACCACACGGCGATTATAATTCTCATATTCATCTCTCAATTAACAATTTTTTAGGCTGACTATCTTGTATGAATAAAGAGGAAAGTTTTGTGTAAATACCTTTACCGATTTTTTTACATGCAAATACCTTTATTCAACAAAAATACATACAGTGTTTGTCAAAACTAATCAAATATTTGTGAAATAGACGCAAGAGTTGATGATTTTTCATATAGTAATTAATGGTAGGGGTATAATTTGCACTTTTTTATTTTCCTCATATCTGCTCAAAATTTTTCGATATCTTAACAATTTGAACCATTTTTTGGTACCACCGTTAACTATCTATTACAGTCGTGTCAAACCAGTGATCACATGACATGTGTCAAAAGCAATATTTTGTTATTGGACATGCATAAACGAACTCCCAATAGAGTTTTTTAGAAATGTCAATAATACAATTTTTTCTCATATGTAGCCAACTTTATGGCGGACACTGTATATTCAGAATTCCACTAAAATGACGAAGTTACTTAATTAATAATCTTAACATTTCATGACAATATCTTTCCTATTTTTTTATCATTATTTAGCGATATCATTGCTATTACAGGAAAACTGTTTGAGAACTACTGGCATTTCTTATGCATCAAATTAAATCTTAGTTCAGACGTTTTAGCGGCCATGACGCAAGTCAGCTTAAATTGTACCTGACTCTATTTACCACTAATTAACCCCCACCCCTTCAACGGAATAATCTCAAAATATAGTCCAGTTCCAGATATTATAAAACACACGTTTACTAAATAAAAAAGTCAATATCCTAATTTTATTCCATAGGCCACTTTAATAATGAAGTTGGGGTAGTGGGGGAGTGGATTTGGTGGTAAATATTATAAACAATTCGGAGCAAGTTACGGAACTCTTACCAGCTTGCTTTACTTATTTTCCCTTATTTTGCCTTTATTTGATCTCCAACCCTTCGCCGAAATTAGCGCAAAATATAATCAAGTTCCAGATCTCGTCATGGTACATACCGGGTATCCAAAAAGTCTGGAAACGGTCAAACATCTTGAGAAATACACATTGGATCTAACAAAGAAAAAATACGTCCTTAATAATTTTAAAACCGCTATCCAATGATACCATAGGCGACCCCCTACCGCCACCCCTACCCCCACCCCTTGGTGTGGGGCGAAGGACAACTTTAAAATCCTAAATGGGTACCCCCATTTTTTATTTCAAAATCGAATATTCTGGCTTGATGTATACATGGTTTATCGGATAAATTACGAAAAATTGGGAATAGGTTTTCCGTACGAACGGTTTTTCAAACGGGCTCCACGCTAAGATCGGTTTTATCAAGAACCGAACCTCCAAATATTGTTCAAAACTCAAAAAATTGTATTTATAGTGTTCCGTGTGAGTGCGGAAAACATTACGTAGGTGAATAATCTAGACCTTTGCCACGGTAACCTCGGAGTAAAAGAAAAGAAAAAAAAAATAGGTTAGACGGTATAAGCTAATTACAATAATAGTGATAAAAAAAAAACTTATCGGGAAAATAGAGCATAGTGAGCATAGTGAGCATAGTGAGCATGAGACTCTCAGGGTCCTTGTTTATCGTGGCACATATAATTAGCTAACAGAAAAATATATATACATAAGTATATGCGTAACACACGTACCAACAAGATAAAGAAATAATAATTAAAGTTTAGTTAAACAACCTAAAATATCTTAAATATGATCTGCCTAAAATAATTAAGTACCAAATCAATGCCAGCTATATCAGTAGAGCAGGACAGTACGATAAATATGATTTAAATAATTAATACATGATTAGGGCGCCACGTGATTTAAAAAAAAATAAAACAATTGATTTGGCTAGGTATTTTATTTTAATTGTGTTCCAAAATCACGAAATAACTCACAACTCTGAGTGGATAGACAAATGAATAAGCAAGATATTTATTTAGGTTATGACAAAGAAATATATTGATATGCATATATTCATAAACTAAAGTAATTTCAATAAAATAATTTAGCACAAAAAAAAATATAGCGATTTCCCAATTATATGGCCATATATTTTGGTTTACAACCTTGTACTTACATATCTCTATTATTATTATTTATACGTATGATTATATATGTGTATTATTATGTATTAAATCATAGTAAGTAAATTAAAAAAATATATATATAATAAACAACGTAATTTACAATTAAATTAAGCAGACAAGCTAATGATTATTGCTTATCAAAGAATCAGACGGAACACATTAAAAAAAAAATGTAATAGATAAATATTATTACTTTGTTCTAGGTAAAAAATCAAATTAAGCTTATATGTGTGTGCAGTTATTTAAATATTTTAACTTAGCATCGGAATTTCATTCATGTAGCAATGTTTATATGCTCGTGTTCTGGTCCAGAGCTTCACGAAGCGTTCTTATAATTTCCACAAGTTTAAATGGATGTTCCGAGTCAAAAACAATTTATACAGTAATTACATACCAGAGCAACATATATTTTTCATTCAGGAACCTCGATTATCACATAGGCCTCGATGGATTGTCTGGAAACCACGGGAACCTCTTAGGCGTCTCCAAGTAGACAAGTGAAAGGAAAGTCTGCAGCTGGACAGCAGAACCGTATTCGATAACCCAGAATAATTTCTCTTAGACGAAAACTCAAGGACAACTTATACATACATAGGGGAAATGTGATGTGCACCCTGCCAGAGCGACCCTAAAATAATTAACCTCAATTGACAAATGCTCGTGACATAGTATCAGCTAATAATAATTTGGTTAACTTTAGAAATTTAACATACCTCTATGGAGGGCCTCAGAAGATGCTTGAATATTTCTTAGCAGTATTAAGACGGTGTTTGAAATAATGGCTTCAAAATCCTCTTACGGAGTTAAGATCTTCACAAAATTAAAATACGAAACAAATCAACAGAATATTATGTGAAAATCACAAAATGTCGGTGAATGTGGATTTATCCCAAAATTATGGATTTTCAAAAACTATTTACCACTTTCACACAACGACTACCATTTACTTTCTGTCTTAAAATATGGCTCCTCGAATTAAACTCCCCGGAAATTAAATAGGAATCGAAATGTCTAGAAAATGATTTGGCATCTGCCATCACTTGGGTAGGAAAAAGGGGTATTAGCGCCTAAAACGCAGAATCCAAACAATTAAAATCATTTATGTGATAGCCCTATAAAATGCCTATCTAGAACACTTTACGGCATTATGTAATCTCTTTTAGTTAAAAAGATATTAATTTTATTATGGTAATGAAAAGACTAAAATTTGGCGTACGCCTATGGACAGTATTAATACGACAAGAGATCTTTGAGGTTGGTATAGCCGAGTTATAAACTACCGATGGCCAATTTGCTATCATATGTACTTATAATTACCCGTAGTTAAACCCTTCAATACAAGCACTCGAGCCAAACAGCAGAGCAGAGTCCACTCTCCAAACCAACACACGCACACTTCTTTTGCAAAATCAGATTAAAATAAAGTGGACCGTGACACCTTTCAACGTAAGGCTTGGTGAACATAGAAATTACGCTAGAAGGGGAGAATTTGAAAAATCCGAAATTTGTGAACACGCATGGGATAATAATCATAGAATTAAATGGGACTCGGCGAAGATTTTGGAAAAAGAGAGCAACGGAACTAAAAGAAAACTTAAAGAATACGCGATTATTTTATTAAACGAGGATAGATGCGTTTCTAATTATTCAATAGATTTTTGTACTAGTTGGTTGCCCATCCTTAGAGACGAAGTAAGTAAAAATAAGATAAATATAATTTAATGTCTCACGTGACTATGGAAATACATAAACAAAGAACTGTCATGGTTGACGGCCAAAAAAGTTTTGAGAACGGAAGTAGATTCTCTTCCGAAACGTTAACTTCCTATAGCTTTGATTTTGAGTTTTTAGTTTATAACATTGTTCTAGTTTATATATTTTTAGGTGTGAGACTTTTTGAAACAGTCAAGTACTCAAGAACCAACCTCTGTCTGATCCGTTTGGCGCAGAGGTTTTTTCATTAAAATTTTTAAATATTTTTCAGTGGCAAAATACCCAATAAAAAGTAAGAAAAGTTATTCAATTGTTAATTTAATTTCTTTATTTAACAATGTTGGAGGTTCGACCGACAAAAAAGAAACTCTTAACTTTTCGATTTATAGGCCCAAGAATATATTTCCAAAGTTTCAGAAAAATCGGTAAAGTATTGAACACTTTTTTGGTTTTTTTAAAATTTCGATACAGCGACTCGACTACTGCACTAAAGGAGGATCGTTGGTGTCTCAAATATTATTTTAACATTCTTAAGCAGTACCATCTCTAATATTTTAATAAAATCTCTTTTGAAAAGCAATTTCGTACTATCTTAATACAGTTGCCAATAGAGACTTATTTAAAATACTTATCGCTGCATATTTTCAAAGTTTCAGAACTTTTCAATATACTTAATGTAAATTGAACTAATAACTGGTACAGTGACTACAACCGTATTCCTTTGACTCTGTGGTAGAACTTAAAACTTTTTACATTCTAAAGTCAATATATCATAAGGGAAATACTAGAAGCTTTCATATAATTTTACCTACAGTTTTTCATATTTGTGGAACGTGAATGTAAAACTTTTATCATAAGAAAATTATAATTCACAACAACTTCATGTTGCACTTATTCTTTTTCTGAAAGAACTATACAGGGATGTCGAAATCGACTTGGAATTCCACACAATTATCCCCAGTTATTTTAGGCTTAAATATGACGTCGGTTCTAAATAAATCACAACGGTTTGTTTTTTCTTTTAAATCGCTTTATTTTGTCGTTTCAAATAATATATTAAAAACCGAGAGTGAGCTCGCGCCAGCGCGTGGCGTATTAAATTGAATATAGATGACATTTTAATAATATTCTGCGTATGCTTTTGAATAATGTAATAATATCTACATTGCGTAACAATATTTTAATCTTTAAAACTTATGCTGTGAATTTGTCTTATATCGCATATTGCATTAAATAAATAAATAAATAAATGAAAAACAATCAGAACAAATTATGGAATTTACAAAACCCATACAACTCCCCTCTCTCAAAAACTATGGAAAGTCATGATCCGGTACTGCCATATAACTACAAGAAGGAAAAGAAAAAGGGGAACATCTGAAGTAAGTACTGAAAGATTCGCCCATTAAACTGAAGCTACACAGTTTCCTCGGAGCATCTTCGAAGTAAATTACATGTAAGCAACCACTGTCTCCACTTCAAGTAATAATTGTAGAAAAAGGAATATTATTATTTATCACAATTTTATTATGTGTTTATGGAACTTTGACAACACTGCAAATACTGTTTGTCCACTATACCAAGCATATAGCATTCTGAGTTGTAAAAGTGTGCAGTCAAGCTACGAAATGCCGTCAGCAAGTGAATCTCTTTCTTTTACACTGTCGGCATGCGGACAATTACTACGACGTCTGTCATTAATCTGTGTACCTCCTTTCGTTTCATATTAATGCAGCTGTACGACGAAGATAGAGACGTACAACACTGTCGAATGTTTGGCTTGCGCTTTTGGAAAAATTGTCTTTCCACCACGGTTTCTTCAGTAACTGAACACCTGCACGTTTAACTTCAAGCGCTGTAAAATCCGATAGCGTTACCAAGAAAATGGTCGTAAACAATTTTATAGAAAATTTTTAGGAGTTATATCAAAAAAGTTTTATACAAATCATATTTTTGTCGTTCTCTTTTTATCTACAAGGTTGGTGTTATGCTGTTAAAGAAGTCATAAAACCATATTATATGGTGTGGTTTAAAAAACAAGTTACTAACTCAAGTGTCAAAATAGAAATTTGTATAAAAATTCAAACTACAAACCTTTGTTTTCTATTTCACTTTTGTATGAAACATTATTCAATAGAACTAGTAATTAAAAAGTTATAAAAGCTGTGCAATACTTTTTACTCAAATTGTATGCATATTGTTGAAATATTGTGATGTCACATTTTTTTTTCAAACATATTGAACATGTCTATTTGGGTAAAAGTACAATAAATAAGTCTCAAAGTAATAGGTATCACAAAGCAATAAAAGTGTATTATTTAGAAGCCAACAAATATATTTTAAAATGTTTACTTTGTTTTGTTTTCATATGTATTCTTTGTTCTAATTCTTTTTGCTAAAATTCTTGCATTTATTGAACTGAATATTTATTTACGTTATCCAGATAGACCGTCTCGTCGGGGTACAAAGTTCTTATTATTTTAATTAATCCGGGTCTGGCAAAACCACCATATTGTTACTACATTTAGCCACGCCTACTGATGCCGTTTCTGTATAGGAAATTTGTATAGGATGTCGTCTCCCTACCTTCTAACTCAATCAGATAGATATATGCCATCTCTGACTTTTTAGATAAAATTTAATTCTCCATAAAATTGTCTGTGTCCATTTTTTTCATAACTCCAACGGTATTGGCAGCGTTTCGAGTCAAAAGTTCCGGCGTCCAATTTTACTCGTGTTATTTTTGCACAGTAAACGGCAATTTAGTTAATAATATTAATAATGTACTATTTTGTTTGCAAGCAAGTGTACATGCCTGTTGTTCAATAAGATTTAACTAACAAGAAGTATTCAATAAGACTTTAGCCAACCCAATTTCACCAATTATTTGTAGCCTTGGTGGAAAAAAAATTCTAATATTTTAAGTTCTTGTCGAACAGACGAACGTCATGTCTTTATTAGATCGAGCGCTTCTCTGTTTTACAACTTAAACTGCTATAAGTTTGGTACGGTCTATAGTGCTATTATGTGGAATTCTCTTTGTGGAACTTTGAAATCATATGCTGCGGATGAACTGGTTAAACTATGCAGAAATACAGATTAAAAAAATTATTTTTATTTTAAATTCATCCAGCATATTTTTGATTAACAGAGGTATGGTAGCGTTACTCTGGAATATGTAACAAATTATGTAAATTGGGTTTTTATCAAAGGATTATAATCACTCATTATAGTGTTGAGGATTGGAATACGTTAACTTTAATTGGCGTATTTTCAGGAGTTAATTCCTTTTTCGTTCTGCATGCAGTAAAATATAAAAATACATGCACTTTAAAGTTTACATCATTATGAGCATAAATCCCAACATTCACAAAAATATTTTTCTATATGCTTGTGGGAGTTATTTGCATTTTGCTACCGCGTACATACGTTTCATCTCATTTTATTTAAAATGTGATAAATATAAACTACTTGAAATATATTTATTCGTTAAAAATTTATTTAGATGTAAATTACTACAGCATATTACGAACGTACTGCTTACATAATAAATGCAACTTGATAACTGATATAGTGTTACTTTTGTTAAGGGGGATTCCCATTAAACAAGCTGAATAATCCCGTATTTTAGGAATTTTTATTGGGAAAATTATTAGATAAATCATTTTAAAATTTTGGAGATACATTTATTATGCATTAAAGCATCTATATTCATGTGATTATAATGAAAATTGTTTCTTTGGTGCCCCTTAAAATGTGACTCCTCCCAAAATTTTTCAGTTGCTGGCTGACACAATTCCTTGTCTGTTACACTGACACTGAGGCCCTCTTACGAGCACCATTTGGATATTATGTTTAAGGCGATTTGCATGAGATTTGAGATCATAACTTCATGACTACCTCTCACAATAATAACCAGGTCATCAGCATAACCCTGAACGTTGAAGCCAGAATTACTCAGTCTGTGGAAAAGATCGTCAACCACCATTGACCACAGCAAGGGTGGACAACCCCTGACTGCAATCACAGAGGCGGACTCCTCCCCACATATCCGTAGTAATTATTCAGTTTCTTAGCATGGATTGTATCCGTTTGATTATTGGGGAATGTATTCCCCTTTTTTCTGCGGCTCTTTATATGAATTCATACGAGGTGTTATCAAATGCACCCTCTATATCTATGAACGCACACATAGCCACTTCCTTTGCAGTAAATGTCTTTTCAATGCCTTAACCAGGCTATGTAGAGCAGTTACTGTCGATTTGCCGGATTGATAGGCAAATTGTTTTGGATGAAGCGAAGTCTGTTATATTATTCCTATTAACAAAACAGTGTTGACACCTTGGGTCTTCAAGTGTTCTTGGCTTGTACTTCAGTAAGAATTTTAGCAATTAGCCAATGTTCTTTCATATTTCTTTGTGTCTTGTCTTGTGTTCTTGTTACCAATCATGTGAAGTTCTCCTTTAGGGAATTCCACATTTATCCCCGAAATTTATTTTGAAACTCACTCTTGACAATTAGTTTGGTGAGCAGACAATTTTGTGTTTACTTTAGACATGTTTTCAGCTTCGGCAAAAAGGTTTACATGGCTTAAAAAGACAATAGACATGTGTAGTGCATCAATTAATATAAGGTACTTTCGTGAATTTTCATTTTAATGTTGTACTCTCATTTAGCGCCCATTATTATGTTTTTCGAAATTCAGCCAGGTTTGACTGAATTAATTGTAATTCAAACCATGCACAATTCAAAGCACAGTAAAATCAATCCTTTGTAGTCGTCAATGTATAAAGTTATTCTAATTTTAAGGGTGGTAAACCTTAACTTTTAAGTTGTTCATTTTAAATCCATCTACACGTTCCTGTACTATTGATATATCTCCTAAGGCACACCGTGTTAACTTTGCTTGTTTAAGAAACTAAGGAGACAACTTCTTTGTAGTAAAGTCATAAGATTACTGTTTAATATGCATGTTCGCTTGTAAAGATAACAAATATAATTCACCCACCAAGATTAAAATACATTGTGTTTTGTCCATTTCTAATTCACGAACGAAATTATATTTCCTAAAACTTTCTCTCCAACGTAGGCTTATAGCATTAGATAATTCATGGAGATAAAACAGAAATAACTTTATACTAAATGATATTCCTCACACATTCTTGCCATGGTACTGTGAACTGATATATGCTATAAACGGCGCACGGTAGAAATATTAAACCAGGCAACCAATGGAAGTGAAGTAGAACTAGGCTAAACGAAACTATAGTCATAAAATTTTTGTAAAAAGGTAAAATCTGGTCGGGGAATTTTAGAAAATTGAATTTGCACAAAAAGTGTAAAATTAAAGTAAAATACTGCTTTTATACACATCCACTGAGATGTGTCAAATGTGTCAAACACACAAAATAAAAACTAGCTACGCTATTCCAAATCATAGAAAACCGTAAACAAACTTAAGAATTTTAAAGTTTTTAATTTTCTAATATAGCCTGATTAGCGGAAAAACATGAAGGTTAAAAATTAATGTATTAATAGATATACTAATTTTCGATAAGTAATAGAACTGTTTCCGAAAAACAAAAAATTGCGATTTTGGCACAAATATAACCAGAAACGGTTGGAACCTGCCCGCCAAATGTTTACAAAAATTCTTCATTTGGTAAATAACTTGTTACGGCTGAGCAATGCCTGCAGGCCTCCGTTCCTAGAACTGATACTCAGCGATCCGCCGCACAGTGGCAAGAAATTCAGATTTTTCAAATCTGCCTACAAGTCAAATCTCAATCGACGTGATTTTTGGAAAAATACTTATTACTACCTATAATTTATCGTCGTACTTCTTAAAATTTGATATTCAATTCGATGATCTCCAATAAGCATATTGAAGCCCACTTTTCTATATTGATCGAATACGGTAAGGCACTACCACTCACAAAAAAAAAATCTGAATCCGAGATGAAATATATCATTTCTGACGTTTTTGGGGTCGTTGATCATGAATCCGACATCTGTTTTGCCTTTATACGTCAAGATTTTTCGGAAGAGCAGAGAATCTACCCGACAACTGCGGGAAAAACTTAACGATCACACAAAAAACGTCAAAAATTATATGTTTCATCTCGGATTCAGATTTCTTTGTGTAGGTGTGTAATCCTTGCCATGTTCGAGCGATATACAAAGATCGGCTTCAACATACTTATTGCTGATCATCGAATTAGATATCAAATTTTAAGCAATACCACGATAAAGTATTTAAAAAAATATATGTAACAAAATATTTTTAAGAAAAAGCTTTTAATTTAAAAAACTGTACTAAAAAGTAAAAAATATTTTTTTTAAATTCATACCTCTGGAAACCCAAAGCTTTGGGGTCGGTCATATAGCACCATTTCATAGTTACTTTGTTCAATTGATCACCCCCAAAGCTTTCAGTTTCCAGGTGTATGAATTTCAGAAAAATATTTTTTACTTTTTCTACAGTTTTTTAAAATGGAAGCTTTTTCTGAAAAATATTTTTTTTTTATTGGTACCCTGTTTTGATTATTTAAAATACGCGTCAGAGTGTTAAAATCCAACTTTTAAAAACTCGTGTGTTTAAAAGTTACCATGTCAATATCAATAACCCGACAAACGTGAAGTCAAAATGTCAACTTTTTAATTATTGATCTGACAGGAATTATTGTGGGATTAACCGCGAATCTACTTTTCTATTTAAGTAATCAATGTTAGAACTCATTTTAAAGCAATATACAATCAGTAACAACTGTAGTAACAATAATTAATCCTATGTGACAGATTGCAAGTTAATTTTTGTATTCCTCATTTGACACTGAGAGCCTGATGTCACATCACGAATTCAACCATTTTGCATTCTTAATTCTTATTTCCATTTTTTGTAGTAATAATGCCAGTATTTATGATTTCAAAGTGTACCAATTTAAAAAAATAGCGTAAAGTATTCGTGGATAACTGGTCTTTAAAACACTTGCTCTATTTCGAGCACTCCGGCTGTGCCGTCGTGCTCGAAAAATCGCGCGTGTTTTAAAGACCTTAATATCCACTTATACTTTCATATACTATATTATATTATTTTTTTTTCGACATAAGCGCACTCTACTCTTGAACGGTTTTCATATTTTTTGCCCTAACCTGTATACTTAACTTAACTTAACTGTAACTTAAAGCGATTCTAAGTGCACCTGAAATGATTATCGGACATGAAATAACTTTTGGCGGTATTTAAACTTTGGTTATGCAACTATAAAAAATGTTTCTATTTGTTGCACACTTAATCGACCACACTGTATATTCAGGGTGTAGAATCAGGTCATGCCTATCATAAAAATGCATTGTCATGGAAACTGAATCAACGCGTAAAATTTCAACTTCGTAGGACGACAGGAAGTGGATCTAATTCAGCTTACAAGATTTGACCTAAACAAATTAAAACACTTATAGCCTGTACCATAAACAACACCAAAAGGATCCATTTAGTAAAGGATGCTTTATGCTTAAAGTCAACTTTAAGCATAAAGGATCCTTTACTAAAAGGATCCTTTTGACGCTGTTCATGGTACTGGCTGGTACTAACTTTGCAAGTTTAATAAAAGCTTTTAAAAATAAAATCATTTAAATCGGCTGAGATTTTTTTTACGATACATCTGAATTTCTGCCCATCATGCGTCGTTGCGGGACTCGAAACTTGCATATGTCTCCCAAATTAGGTTTTCAACAATAATTTATAAATTAGAAAGGCGTTTGCAATTTTAATTTTTACATAATTTTAAGAAACTGAAAGATTTCATTACCAGCTAATGATGTCATTTTGTATTTACAGACCAGTCTTTAGCCATAATTTCTTAAAATTAAATTGGAATTATATTTTAACATTTAAATTTAACAGTTCTTGTGTTATTACTTCCACATCCCGGTAGTGAAGGTGGAAGTATAGGAATAGTAAAAAAAAAATCAAATCTTTTTTTTGTTGAAGTAGGCTTAAAATGTGCTAAAACGTCGAGATTTTAAATTTGAGCGAAAAATTATTTCTCTCCGTCTGTCGGTCTGTCGGTCGATCCATCGGTCTGTAACTATTTTTGTGCGCACGTTTTCTCATAAACGATTTAAGATATTGACTTGAAATTGGATACAAATATGTATTATGACAAGATATGGAACTAGGTTAGATTTTGCGCTGATTCCGGTGAAGAGTTGGGGGTTAAATAGGAATAAATAATGGGAAATGAGTAAAGCACTCTGGTTGGAATTTGGTGTATATGCTAGAAGTTAAGGCCTCATATTTTTTCATAATACTTTCTACCCCCGTCCCCACCACCCCCGCGTACACGTATGTGTTATGACGACATCTCAAACTAGATTATATTTTGAGATGATTTCATTGAAGGGTTGGGCGTTAAATAGAAATAAATAGAGGAAAATAAATAAAGCAAGCTGGTAAGAGTACAGAAACTTGGGATTTGGTGTATATACTAGAAGCCAAAGCCTCAAAATTGTTTACAATATTTTTCAACCCTAGCCACCCCCACCCCAACTCCATTATTGGGAAAGTGGATATACTTAAAATTTGGTACACATATGTATTACAACGACATCTGGAATTAGATCATATTTTGAGATAAATCCGTTGAAAGGTTGGGGCTTAAATAGAGGTAAATAAGGGGAAAATAAGTAAAGCAAGCTGCTTAGAGTACAGAAACTTGGGATTTGGTATATATACTAGAAGCCAAGGCCTCAGATTTTTATGATAACATTTTATAACCCCTGCATCACCCCCACTCCATTATTAAAGAGACTGATAAAATAAAATTATATATTGACTTAAAATTATAACGACATCTGGAACTAGATGGATTCCGTTAAGGGGGGGGGTAAGTAGGGGTAAATAGGAGCCAATAAATAAAGCAAGCTGGTAAGACTACGGAAATTTGGGATTTGGTGTATATACCAGAAGCCAAGGTCTCAGATTTGAAACCATATTGAAAACATATTTTATTTCATTTGAAAGTATTTATTGATATATACTAAAAAGTTTCTTCCCATCATGAGCAAATAAATCGAAACACTGTAGTCGTGCAGATACTTTTAAAACTAGACTAACCTTTAACACATTAGTTTCATTTGGAAACCAATATACCAGTTTATAATCGTACACCGGTTTTCTTCTAAATGCGTGATATCGTTCTCTGGTTACAAGCCCGTTATGTTATGGTTACAGTTTCGGTCCAGTTTTCTTCTTTAAGATGGACAAAGTCAAACTTCCTTCAACTGTGCCAAGAAACTTTCTATATCAAACAGTCGCTGAGGAAAATGCTTGTGAGGAATTTTGGTACGGAACGCTAAAAAGAAATATTTTGCTCACCATTTTTTCAAGATGGCAGCGCGAAATTTTCATTTGAACTTCAAACTTTAAAACATGTTCAAAAATCGATACTATCCGACATTTTGCAACAAGGTCGTTTATCATCCTCTACTGCTGGACTAATAAAAAATCATCACAAAAAATGATGACGTTACTGAACTGAATATTTTCCCTCAGGATAATTTTAATTTCAATTTATCAATTTACGTGCCGTATGAAGTCTATTAAAACTCACATTATAAGTTATCTTATAATAATGCAATAAAATGTTAAAAACCTATTAAACTTTAATGGTTTCTTATTTTTTCGAAAGGATCATTATTTCGAAATTGACTTTGAGGACTTTTAATCTCAAAGGAAAGTAGTTATTTATGTTTCTTAAGATAACATCCTGCGTCAGTAGCGTTATTAAATATTCCTTGGTTCATAGACTTATTCATCTAAAAATAGAAAATATTTGCATTTTATGTACTTATCTTAAGTTAATCGTTTTTTATATAAACTAGATTTGATATCTTGGGGATTGCGTTTTAATCGATATTACTGTTTATAAATGAAGCTCCCACGATACAAAATTCTACGGAACAACACTACTAACATTTTATTTGTAAATTACTCAGAGAAAAATATGAGAAAATAAAGATGGACAGCGGCCCAATTCCATTTTTACTTCCCTCACTTCCAAAAATTAAGAAGGATTATAACAATGAAAAAATCACTCACACTTTTCATGTTCAGACTATGTAGATTACGATAACTAAGGTCCTTCAAATCCGTCAGTCTGTCTGCTGTCGGTCTGTCTCTTAGGGTTATATCTATAGAACTATAACGTGGAGAACAATATTTGGTACGTACTTGACGCTATCGTCATAGTACATAGTACATAGTAGCCCATGACATCATCATCACTATGTAATACTCTTTAAGCATGTTCCGCCGCGGAATATTAATCTGCACTATTTCGATAATAAATCACATTCTACCTCCGCTATAGGATGGCTAAATCTTTGGTAGACATTGCTGAAATCACAGGGCATAAAAAAGTTTAATAAAACGGTTTTCAACGTTCTAAATTTATTTCCCGATTGCATAAAAAATTTACTTCCCATCATTTGAATTCCTTCTTTTTATTCCATTTTCGATAGTAAAAAGCCTGTATAAAAATTTCAGATAGTATAGAGATGTTGTGAATAGAAATGTCAGAGATAATGCAATCTTATTTTGAGTGAATCGAAAGTACTTTTTTTAGTAGCAACACGTTGACTGCCATGAGAAGCACGGGTGCTTCACATACCTTTAATATAGCTAGGCCGTGAGAAGCACCATTAATTCCCATCCTTTAGTGAAATATCGGTGTGCGTGCTTCTCGAGAGCAGTATATATATGGGACATATTTTCTGATGGCCTGGATAACTGTTTTATGAATTTGTCCGATGATTTTGTCGAACTTATGCCGTGTAAAACCATAAATTATTCTGAATAAACAGACGCCTGCGCATTGCGCATATACAACTTGTATGATAATGTAGTATAAGAACATGTAACACATTTGCTACTCGATATCCACAAGAACAGAATCCATTCACCATGCACTGTAAAAATTATATTGAATAATTTTAGAATATTTGGCTCTGTCAAGGAGGAAGCGTATTGTTGATGACGAAAATATAGAAATAGCAATTCTGGGGTATTCCCTTGGCATCGCCAATTATTTATTTATTTATTTATTTATTATATACTACCCAACAGGATAATGTCCCAATTACAGGGTGGAGAAAAATACACTATAGCAAAATACTTAATATAGCAAAAGTACACAATATAACAAGATTATAAATGTACATATAGGTTAGAGGTAATTAATTAATGCACATATGAGGAATTAACTGTTATAGCAGGCAGTTCAGACCAAGTACGATGTCTTTATACACAAAATAAAGATTAAGGGGCCCAATACGGACCATTGTGGTACCCCGGAAATACAAACTATTCTTTCAGATTTATATCCACGATGTTGAACATATTGGTTTCTACATTTTAAGTAGAAAGAGCAGAATAGAATTAAATCTCAGTTAAAGCCGAAAGC
This sequence comes from Stenurella melanura, assembly GCA_963583905.1. Lineage (NCBI taxonomy): Eukaryota > Metazoa > Arthropoda > Insecta > Coleoptera > Cerambycidae > Stenurella > Stenurella melanura. The sequence continues at coordinate 65,416,691 of OY757312.1, read as the reverse complement.
AGAGAGCTTATTTACTAAAATACCGTGGTCAAGTCTGTCGATCGCACTTGAGAAGTCTGTATAAATGATATCTACATGTCCATTGCGATCCAACACCTCCGGAACAAACAGTGTAATACAAACTGCTGATTGTTGACCGGCCTGCCACAAAGCCGTGTTGATTAGGGCATATTTGTTCGTTGACAAGTGTGTGGAGCTCCTTGTATAGAGCGAATTCAAATACTTTACTAAAATGAATGATGATGGTGATATGACGATAATTATGTCATTAAGGCAAACTGCTCTGGAATCAGGATTATCCAAGAATTTAATTCACAGAGTATTTTCAAAACATAAATCCATTCTCGTTCCATATGGTTCAACAATTAAGAGAAACAGGTTTTTTGACGAGCGAACATTTTTGTGAATTTATTTTAATAAGACATGAAGGTGATAATTATATTTTGGGAAATATTATATGGACAGATGACGCTTTTACCAATAATGGACTTTTTACTCGACACAATTCCCATCACTGGAGTATTTCGTATCCTCATGTATCCAGGGAGCAAAGTATTCCAGAACATTAGCAGATTAATACTTACTGTTCCACGAGAAACGATAGAGTGGTGACATCATAATTTTTTGAGGAAAATTTAAATATTGTTAAAAAGATTTGTAATTCAGCTAATATGTCTAAGGCTTCCTTCTTAGAATTCCTGCCTTGACAGAGCTAAATATTCTAAAATTATCCAATATGCGTTTTACAATGTATGGTGGATGGTTTCTGTTCTTGTGGGTATCGAGTAGCAAATGTGTTACATGTTCTTGATATTACTTTATCACATTCCCCATAAATAATAAACAAATCTAAAAGTCTTCGTGGGTGTAATTTAAACGTGCAGGCATTTTTTAATATAAGAGAATGACTGACATTAATGTTTGTTTCTAATCATGGCTAAGTTGATGGCAATATTCACTAAAAATGCTTGAACATTTAAGGAAACCGAAAACATTTCGAAAAGTTGTAACTGTGACCCCTACCATGCTGATATTAGAAAAAGAGGAATTTAATTTTACATAATTTGATTTAAAGAAATACAGGTTGTTCCATTTGAAATAAAAAAGTTTTTGAGGTTTGAATTTGATAAAATGTAACGTGAAAAATAGAACACTTGGTATATTAATATGGAATTTATTTTTATTGTAGAGACTAGCTCAACTTATGTTCTTTCTACGTGGTAAGGAGCAAATTCATGTGATATCTATTTATATATGTATATGTATATACCTATATGTTTGTTTGTATTTATGTCGTACACTAGTTTGTTATATTTACATATTTTTCTTTTTTTTTATTATTATGACGCAGTTTAGTTGTGTTGCATACATCAACTAAACTAATATCCTATATTCATATTACTTTTTTTCTATGCTATTTAATATCTATTTGACATGTACATCCATTTCAATATGGCCTAAGTATGAATAAAGTTATTATTATTATTATTATTATTATTATTATTATTATTATTATTATTATTATTTTCGAACTCGCAATAGTCGACTACGGTAGGGTACCAAATCTCAAATATCTCTCATCTGGAACTGAGAAATATTCTAATGGTCGGCTTAAAAGAATCACCCTGTATACCAGAGATTTTTTATAATATTTTTCAACCCCCTCACCACTCCCACACCATTATTAAATGGGTTGATAAAATGAAATTGAGATATTCACTTGAAATTTGATGTACATAATATGTATTATAACATCTGGAACTAGATCATATTTTGAGATGTAAAGATGTAAATTGGAGTAAATATGTAAACCAAGCTAATAAGAGGCCAGAAGCTTCAGATTTGGTGTATATGCTAAAAGCCAAGGCCTCAATTTGTTTATGATATCTGCCTCAAATATGTTATTAAATTTCCATGACCAATTATTTCCACATACTAGAGTGCAAATATAGTCTCAAGAGGTTTTCCATCAAAGAGACTTGAATATGAAATCTAGATGTGGAAGTAGTGATTTCTCAGGCAGGGTTTTTTTTATATGCTTATTCATTTTATTCCATTTAAAATATTATCTCTATTGCAAGCAGCTTTTCTGGTGCCCCTACGAAAGCGTATTGTATTATGGTTATGTTTGGGACGAGAAGGACACCTTAGCAACTTTAATAATTGATCGGTGTTTATGTAACTCTCGTGTCACTAGCGCATTCGCCAGATGTTTAACAACGCAGGCCTCTCGCGACAACTTTAATTTTCTGTTCGGTGTTTATCAACTCTGTTAGGTCAACATTTACTATAATAGGGTACAGACATACTAAGATATACGTTATGGTAATTCAATGGGGGTTATTCTAGCAATTATGAATTTACGCAAATTTCATTAAATATAAATAATAAGTTTGAATTTAATGAAATATAATTTGAGCTCGTTTCACTTCCTTCTTGTCGATATCAGACATAAACCTATACTATGTCATAAGAAGACGGTAATTGCACTAGATTCTAATAGTGCTGAATTATAGAGAAAATTGTTAAAAATTGAACAGCCTTCAACAAAATGGCAACTAAATACTAAGAAAAAATCGATTGTGGAGCCGTTATGTTGTGGAAGCTGTGATAGTTAATCATGACGATATGAGAAAGGACCCTACTTTGTTTTCTATCATTGAATTTATTGTAACATACACGTTACTGCAGTTTCAGTACCTTAACGTACCATTTTCAAACGTTTACTGACTAAAATAATCTTGAACAATGTTTATTACTAGATATTTTTACTTTGTTTACTTCGGATTTCTAACCTCATACTTGTCATTCATAACTTCAACTTGCCGCCATGAATATCGCCTTATATACTCTAAAGATACTGCCAGAGTTATCTAGAACCAAATCAAGAATCTTGTCCCGCCACACTCCAAAAATCTCCATCTCTTTCTATACATTTCCAGTATAGTCACTACTAGTGTCTCACAGATGGCGTGCATGACAGGCTTTGAAGACATTATAGTTTCCTATCTCTAGTTCTACATAATGTTCGAGTAAGCCGCTTGGTATTGTCTCCCGCCCCTAGGGGATGTAATGCATAACAATGTTTACACCCTACTGTTCACTTTGTATCACTTCTGATTTTCTAACCTTAATTCATTTAAAGATTTTCCCCCCGTGTTTACATTGGCTTATACATTCTACAAATTGCCTCTTAGAATCATTTGCCAAAGTACAGAACAATGTAAAAATCTCGATCCTCTTCTATAAGTTTTTAGCTTCTAGGAAGTCTCAGTGCCTCAAAGATGGCGCACATTACAGGTTTTGTTGAATCTAGTTACAGTTGCCTATCACCATTTCTACTTAATTTCGGCTTCTGCTCATGAGCTATCAGCCACCAGGTGGCGTAAGTGCGTAACAATACGTTTAGTTTCGTCATTTTTATTATTTAAGACACTTTTATTCGCTTGACCTGTAAATTTGTATGTAAAAAAAAATTGCAAGTCACTTTTCACCCGCCTCACATACTTCTCAAAAATATTGTAGTGTAGTGACTTTGAAACATAAAGATATAATTATAATTATTTCACTTCATAGAAATTGTCTTGGTTTTGCATGAAACATCTTTATGAATGGCTTTATGTCTTTCTGATGAGCTCCAGAATAAGGGCGAAAAACGTTTCAAAGGCTAAGCATTTCCAGGAAACAGAATGATAGATTTCATGAAAATGTAATCCATTAGAATGAAAAATTTTTTTAAGACAAGGTAGATAAATAAATTCATTTTAGGTCTTTGTTCTCATTTTTAACTGAATCTTCATAATCGTAGGGGGTTATGTGGATACTAGTTTAATCTGCATGGCCGTAGGGGACTGTGTGGATGCTAGTGTTAGAATGAGAATTGTCAAATAAGAAATTAGACAAATTCATTTTAGGATTTTAATTTGCTAGTATAACCAGAATTCAGGTTATCGAAAGAATGCAAATATTTCATTAATATTTCTACACAAAGTTTTTCTTTTAGTTATAGATAGTTATTTTTTCTGCTGTTTGCAAAATCCTATAAAGAATGTTTCAATACAATTATAAGCAAACAAATAATAATTCATTTTTAAACATAAAGATATGTTGAAAATTTTGATTTCCATTGATGGGTCCATTACAATAACTTCCCTATATGCTGGGAAGTTAATAACTAATTGGATTATCAATAAATTTATTTGCCATTAAATAAATTTCACCGGACGGACCTCTTATCACACGAAAAGCAAAAATGTTTTACTTGTCTGGTACCTGACAAATAACAATCTAATTGCTTTACATCCTCTCCGATTAATGGTACATCCACTATGCAGTTATCACCTAAAATTGTACAGCTTATACCTACATGCTGATATTTGAGATGCTACAAGGTGGATCAAAGTCTCTATATTTCCCTGGCGGTTACACTTCCAAGTAGTAACATCAAAGTAAATTTCAATACTGTAAAATATATGTTGGCTACCTAGGGCACGTATTTACAAACTTCGCTAATACCCATTTCGTTAATAAATGGATTGTAAACTTTCCATCATTCAAAGAAGGCACGTATTAAGTAGATAGGATAAAGGCAAAGCGAACACAATGGGAACATATTTACCTTTATCTACCTTCATCGCGTATTGAGAGAATTATTCATTTGATACGCGAATAGAAATATGACGACTTTTTAAATGTACTCCTGTAATCAAACAGAAAAAATATTCAGTGTATAACTTACTGCAAAAGAATATTCTTCTACAAATTAATAAATGTCTCGAATAAAAGTAGAATTAATTGTATAAAATCGGTGGATGGTTCTTAATGGAATCTGCTAAGTTAAATCGTGAATACCCTCATTCTATAATTCACAAAAGCAAACGTTTTCAAAAAATCAGCAACATGTTTTATTTAAAGCATAATTTTTAAGATTCCATAGAACCCTTATGCTTTCGTCATGTTCGTCTGCATGTCACAGGTGCTTTTTTGAATATGATCTTCATTTCAAAGTTAAATAAAGAGAAAGTGCAATATACAGTTTTCTTTCGGAGTCTCGAAATTTGGGAGAAGATTTCAAATTGTATAACTTTTGATAATTGGAAGATAACATAATAAATAATAACTCATTTTAAAAAAATGCTCCACAACTTCTACTGTAAGAATATTGCTATAAAACTAAGGGTTGGTGCGCTAAGAGTTGAAAAACGTGAAACAAGAAAAGCGTTTTCAAAAATTTGCTATTTTCGCCACAGAGTACGTAATTACACAGAGACGAAAGCTTTGTCGGCACCTTTGATTTTTGATGGCTCAATATCTGTGACCTTCCGTACCAGTTATTTCTATACTGAGAGAAATGTGTTATTCAGTATACACTGAAAAACAGTGTGTATCAAAATATCAAATTAGGTAGAAAACGATTACAATATGAATTGTTTATAATCAGCGCCTATTTTGAAGTGAATTTATCTTTATGTCCTAGCAAACTTTCGAAAGACCCAAAATGACCGTAAAAATGTAATTATTATTAATGCCTTCCCTCGGCACCCCCAATTGATATTATTTGTTTTGATCATGAGCTACAAATATTACTTATGTGAGAAAATTGTAGTATTCTGACTCTTTTATGAAGGATAAGGAATAAGCATTTTAAGAAAAATGTGTTCATTGTAGAAGATCTGATGAATTGAGGGCAATGCTGAGGAAAAAATCAAAATAAAACATTTTAATATTTTTATGAGATTAATAGCTTGAACAAAATCTTTTCATACAACCTTCCAAAACGAGTGGAAATATAGCTCTTTTCGATACAAGTTGCGAAATAGAGGTGTTTTATGCACGCGACGTGAAGATTGACATGTCAAGTGACAAACACTTCTTTCGCAACATATATTGAACAAGATTTTTCGTAAAATCGTCATAATTATTTATTTTAGTAAAATAACAAAAATTCAAACTCCATATAAATTTATTTAAATCACTATACACAAGTTAGCTACTAGGTCGTTGCTATGCACTGGTTGTTTGTTTTGTGTACGTAAAAGAGTTTTGTTTGAGTAAAAGATGTAACCTTTAAGCACACGTGCGTAAAAGACTGCCATCTCGATATCCATATGATACTCGAAATGTCACTATTGTGCGACGATTTTACGAAAAAACTATTTTTGCTTATTCGTGTATTAATTTAATTGCGAAATAACTTGAAAATCTTTATTTATAAACACAGAGATAGAAGACTGCATTATATTCTTATATACTGCATACTATATTATTCATGTTCGTTGTTATTGTCTTGTAAAGTCTTGTTACTATATACATGTAAATATAAGACAAATCAAAAGTTTAGGGTAGGGGGTAGGTAGTACGAAATTTTAACTGTTATAAAAGAGTACACAAGTACGACTAATACCTCTCATCTACAAGAATCGCGATAAACTAATACCTATTAACAATTAAACGCAGAAATAGTTTTTGTATTACAAAATCTCTGTTGAAATCAGTTGATTGATTCAAAATGACATAAAAACTGATATGGATACATGATAGTTAATTACCTTTAACAGCAATGTAATGCTAAAATTGTAAAAGCGAAATAAATTTTGTTTTGCTGTTTGCGTAGATTACTTACATTTTCGCAGTAAATGTTAATTTCATATTAAATTAATTCCTATATATGTGTAAATATAGTAAACGTAAACTCAAAAGTGAGGTTTGAGGTTGAGGTTCATTAATATACCAGTTAAAAGGTTTTGGCGGGAAGACTTGCTTTCGTCTCTGTGTAGTTACGTACTCTGTGTTTTCGCTAGCGGATATCTGGAAAACGGTAATTATCTTATAATAAGTTTTGTCAGCTTTCATATTGAATCGAATATTATTGCTGAACTTCCACTCTACAGTACAGGCTTCTAAAGAGCATGGTAGAAATATATACAAGGTATATGCTCGTCCGAGCTACCAGAATTTGACTTTTCTGCGCATGGAACTAACGGGAACCATATTGGAATGATACATCACAGTATATTGACAGAGAATCCTAATATTCTGTGATATTACACATATTTCAAGTTTTTATAATATTATCCCTCAACATTGTACCCCTGCAACCAGGTGTAAAAGTAGCCGTGTTGGGGTGCGTAACTGCGTAATATCATTTTTGTGTTTGGTTTCTCTATGGTGCGATATTTGTGAGGTTAAAAAAGAAACGATTATTTATAATAAACTTAAGACATGGTTGGGTGCAGTATGAACAGTTGCAAAAATAGGAGTAGAACTTCAACTGAAAGAAATGTAATATTCTTTCGGTTCCCAAAAAATTAATATCGAGAAAATAGTTAGAAATTTGTCCAGTAAAACCTGCTCATTTTAAAAACGGTAATTATAAAAACAATAATTATTTAATACATTGGTTTATTTACAATTACAAAATATATATTAGTAAAAGATGTACCTATTTACGATATAAAAGTTTGCATTTGTTATTTAACACAAATGTGGTCAGAAATAAAAATTGTTTTTTTTACAGCTCGCATTTGTTCAGTGCATTTTAAGAGGGCAGATTTTAAAGCGACTCCAGAGTAGGTATATCTCAAAAATGTTGGAAACTATTCTCCAACGAATATCCGTGTCCTTCTCCCTCATGCAGTACCTATAGAACATTTGGCAAGAATCATTCTCCAAGATATAGCGTACAGAGCAAAAAGTAAGAATAAGTAAACATATTCCTGCATATCTTTTAATTTCAAAGAAAAGTTATTGTGCAGTATGATACATAAATCTAGGATATCGATCTAAAACTGTAGGAGTATTTAGATTTTATTCTGTAAAATTTGATTAATGACGCTTACGTCTCTTGTCAAGATACTCTATAATATACTCTATATGTTGTAAAAAGTCTCAGTATAATACTTATTTTATTTATTAAGTATAGTATGTTTATTTTGTTATAGAATAAAAGTATAAAACAAAATGAGTGTATGATTTCTTGTGTGACTGTCCGGTATACCCTCACAAGGTATACAATACAATTAGAAGTTAGGTATATTACCTGTGGTGTATGTATTTTTCGTAAATATTGGTTAAAATTAACTGAAGATAGCATTTGTAACTAAAAAGATCAATGTTGTACAAATAACTTGTATTGTAGGATGATAATTAATAAAACACTAATTACACCCAAACATAACTTTAATTAATTAGTGAATTGAATACAAGAAAATAACAGCAGGTAAAGGAATACAAAAGCGCGGTTATTATTAGTCCCGCGTGGTCTATCTGTCAACTTAGGCAAAGCTTATACATGGGATAAGTATCGCGCACACAAGGGCAGACCGTAAGGCTGCTTCACAATGGGGAATTAAATAGGCGGTCGCTACACACTCCCCCTTTGGATCACACTACCGTCCCGGGTGTGATACAAAACAGAAAAAAGGGGTCACACGTCCACGACGCACTTGACGCGGCGCACTCGGGAAGAACGGCGCGGTACAACACTTTGGCACTGTGGGCAAGGAGCTGTCGGTGAAGGTCTAGAGCGTTGACTAGGCGTAGATGGGGTCCTGGAACCTGGATCTGGAGGTGGACCTAGAAGAGGCGCTGCTGGAGCAGGTTGCGGCGGTAACTGACGTCGAGGGCGTCCTCTGCGACGTATGAGGTGAACTGGGGCCGGATTTGGCGTTGCAGTGTCCTGGGTAGGCGGCACATATTTAGTCAATGCCGATACGTGGTAGGTACCGAGGGGTACTGTGGGATTCGTTGGATCCTTTATTTCGTAGGAGGTAGGACTCACAATTCTAGAGACCTGGTATGGGCCATCTCTACGTGGTACAAATTTGGAAGTGATTCCAGCTTTGGCTTTGCTTAGCACATGAGTATTGACAAGTACGAGGTCTGATACTTTGTAGGTCACATCACGACGTTTGCTGTCAGCATTTTTCTTTCGGGTATCTTGTTGGCGTTCATTAGTTTCTCGAGCTTGGCTGAGAGTGTTGGCTAGGGTACGCAGATAAGGAGTAATCTGAGGTACAAAATTGTCACTTTCGATGATGGCTCTGAAATCTCTCCGCACATCATCGGGTGTTCGCAGCTCTCTACCAAAAGTCAGGTAGGCTGGAGTGAATCCTGTCGATTGGCACACTGAGGTATTCATGGCAAATCGTACCGAGGAAATTTTGTCCTTCCAACTGGTGTGGTCATTTGCAGTGAGAATAGCCAGAAGCGTTTTCTGATCTCGGTTCTTACGCTCTACCGGATTGGCGGCAGGATGATAGGCAGGAATAAGGCTTTGGGTGAATCCCAGAGCTTGGGCTGCATGTTGCATGACTCCGCTAATGAATTGGCTTCCATTATCGCTGATATAACTTTTCGGGGAGTTCCATAACGAAGTATGATTTCATCAATTAGGCATTTGGCACAGGCTTCAGCGGTGGCTACCTTAAGTGGAAACATTTCTGTCCACCGAGTATCTTCGATGATAAAAATCCATCTTTCTCCCGTAGGAGTCTCTGGAAGGGGCCCAAAAAGGTCTATCGAAATGACTTCGAATCTTCGTGCTTGTACAGGGGTCTGAAGCAAGCCAGATGGCTTCATGTTAGAAGATTTGTACCGTTGGCAGTCTATGCACTGAGAAACGTGGGCGGTAACATCTCTTCGCATACCCGTCCAATAATGGCGAGGGGTGATCCTTTGTAGGGTGCGTTCCACACCATAGTGGCCAGCAAGCGGGGAGTCGTGAGTTTCTTTGAGTATCTTTTGAATCTGACCCTTTGGCACGACTTGCTGCGCTTCTTCTCCGTCATGATCTGGAGAGTATCGGTATAAAATACCGTTCATCATTAGGTAACCGCGGTCACTCCATCTGTGACTGTCTACCGAGTTGGGTTCTGGTGACTCGAAGCAGTTGATTATTTTAGCTACATCCGGGTCTGTTAATTGCTCTTCTCTCAAAACTTTAGCATCATCCGTGGGAAGATTGATGGTAACGAAGCACACATCACAGGTTTCGGTTCTGCTGCTGTCATGGCAGTTAGGGCGCGACAACGTGTCGGCTAGAACGTTCTGACGAGCAGGAACATATTCTATGTTCAGATTGTATGGCTGTAGGGACAGTGCCCACCGAGCAAGTCGTCCTGTCGGGGATTTCAAGGACATCAGCCACCGAAGGAGTTGGTGGTCACTTTTCACAGTAACGTTTGATGATTCAATGTACCCGCGAAACTTGGCAAAAGCCCAGACAACGGCCAAGGCCTCACGTTCCGTGGTGTGATAGTTCCTTTGCACAGGCGTCAGCAAACAACTTGCGTATTCGATTGGTTTTTCGTCTGCTCCCTCCCCCTGGAGTAAAGCTGCTCCTAATGCGTATGCGCTAGCATCAGTGCGTATAATAAACGATTTGGAGGGGTCGGCTTGACACAAGATAGGCGTAGATGTTAATAATCTCTTTAGCTCATTGAAAGCCATTTCCTGAGTAGCTCCCCATTCCCATTGGGCAGTTTTTCTGCTTAGGTTTGTCAAAGGTCTAGCTACCTCTGCAAAATTCGGGACAAACCTTCTGAACCATGAACAGGTTTGCAGGAAGCTAAGAACTTGTTTTACATTTTGTGGTGTACGCATGTCCACTATAGCAGATATTTTATCTGGGCAAGTTTCGAATCCATCCTTGCTAACTATATGTCCAAGATACTTCACATGATCTGTAGAGAAGGTACACTTTTTCCGGTTAACGCGAAGTTTAAACACCTTTAGTCTGTTGAAAACATCATTTAGATCATTAAGATGAGCTTCGAAAGTTGGTGACATGATAATTAAATCATCCAGGTAAGCCAACATAGAGATATGTGGTAATCCAGAGCGGAAACGGTCAGCGAGACGTTGAAAAGTCGCAGGCGCTGTTCGGAGTCCGAAAGGCATCGCTTTGTACCGGTAGGTACCGAAAGGAGTAATGAATGAAGTTTTATCCTGATCCTCCTTGGCAACTGGGATTTGGTGATAACCACTTTTTAAATCCAGAGTAGTTATATAAGCAGAATTGGACGTAGAATGAAGTAAATCATCCACTCTAGGCAATGGATACTGTACAGGGACTGTTACAGCATTGAGTCGTCTGTAATATACGCATAGACGTGGGGTGCCATCTGCCTTTGACACTAAAACGACAGGTGCAGCATAAGCTGTTTCACATTCTTCGATGATTCCATCTTCGAGTAATTTGTCTAGTTCCTGACGAAGAATTTCCTTCTGCGCAGGGGCAAGTCGGTACGGAGGTTGAAAAATGGGGGTCTCATCCGTTAACTTAATTGTGTGCTTCGCGTACGGAGTAAGCTCTTTGTTTTTCTCAAATACGGTTTGATGTGATTGTAGTAGCTGTTCTAACTGCGCTTTCTGACTTATAGTTAGGTTTTTGCCATCATCTTCTTTGAGTTGGAAGTCCGTTTGATATGCACTAAATATAGGACAAGGTGGGGCTGTTGTAGCAGGCTCTTTGAAAAATTCAAAAGCTACCGAAGGGTTTTCCTCGAAAAACCATTGACCCTTGGGTATGTTTAAAACCATTTGTGCATTTGTAATGAAATCAATTCCTAGGAGCGTTTTGCTGTCTACATGTTCAGGTATTGCTATGAATGTAGTTGGTATACTCCTTCCTTGCAAGATTACTTGGGTTTCAAAAATTCGCGCCACTACTCGACGTAGGTGTCCATCCGCTAGAACCATCTGTAGGAGCTCGTCTTTGTACGGTAAATTCGATTTACAAAAATGTGTGTAAAGAACGTGTCCTGCGATGCTGTTTCGAGCACCAGAATCAATGTAGGCAAGTCCCTCTCTTCCTACAATTTCAAGATGTACCAATGGTCTAGGCATTGTAGAAACTGAGTTAATTTCAGCAGAAAAAATGTCTATACTCGAAGCATGCGTCGTAAAGTTGTTGGTAATCGGAGGTTTCGTGCTAGAAGTACTCTGAGTACGACAATTGGGGCACTGGGAACGTATGTAACCTGGCGTTCCACATCCAAAGCAACTAATACTAGCAGTCGTGGTAGATGAGTTTTGACTGACACTTGGCTGACTGACTTTTCCTTGATTAGCGGCATACTTGCGGCATTCTGCTTGAGAATGGCCAAAATTCTTGCAAAATTGGCATTTGGGGCGAAAACGTGCCGTTTTGTCGTCATTTGCACTACTTTGTTTTGAGGTAGTAGGTAACGTTGTCTTGTTTTCAGTAAAACTGTCTTCAATCGATCTAGCTTTCTCAATTAGTTCAGAGAAGGAGGTCACTTGTTCTCTAGGTAATCTAAATCTGATTCTTCGGTTTAAGAGACCGTAAATCATGTCTAGCTGATGCGTTTCGTGCAGTGCTGGAGTTTTCGGTAAGCGAGCTAAAAGAGCACGTGCAGAATTCACAAAAAGATCTGTTGGTTTTTTATCCCCTTGTTCCTTAGAGAATAATTCCTTAAAAATCTTGTGCGGTGGCTTATTGTAACCGAACGAATGTCGTAATGCCTGTACTGCCCCATCCCAAGTGGAAATTGTAGAATTGATTCCACGCCACCAGGTTGCAGCATTGTGGTCAAGTAACATCGGCAATCCCCTGATTGCATTTTCCTCTGTAATATTTACACAGTTTTTGTAAACATTAATAGCGCTAATAAAGGCTTCCACATCCTCATCTTTGTTTCCGGCAAACCGCGAAGCACATTTCGAAAAGTTGCCGCTACTAGTTGAAACTTGTGCTTGCTGACTAGCGACCAAAGCTTGAGTCACGCCCTTTAATAAGTTTTGCAACTGTTCCTCTGTCATTACAATTGGGTTAGGCATCGTTACAGCTGATGAATCGGTAGAATTTGATGTACTACAAACGTTAGATTGACTCCTAAGATTGTAACTCAATAATTCGCAAAATTCTGTAGCATTTTGATTGCATGAAAATCCACTTCCAAATTTGACTGCATACAAATCCGCAGAAAAGTCAAAAAAGTTCTAGCAAAATGAAAGAAATTGTCAATTGAATGTTCAAATACGTTAAACGCGCACAAAATGTTCGTGAATAGCACACAGAATTTGTCTATCTGAGGTAGAATGTCTTTTCAAAACAAAATATGCCCGAAAGTTCATGAAACAACACGCTAAAGTTTATTTAACATGTAACCAGCGACGATAATATTCTTAGTCGAAAATTAAGCACGAAATGTTCATGAAAATGATGTAAAATGTCTATTTTACTTGAACGAAGCACTACAATTTCATGTAGGGGTGCACAATAAAGTTTATTTTTATGTGAAACCGGCGACGTAGAATGTCCTCCTAGTCGAATTAAGCACCGAACTGTGGGTGATAGTCTTTGAAAAAACCGAAATGAATGCACAACGACGTGTGAGTTATTCAAACTTGCAGCAATCGAAAACTATTAAAAGCTGTACTTACAGTTTCAATCCTTTGTTTACCTTACAGTTGTGGAAATTCTTGCACACCAACTGCCTGGATTTCTTGACTCAAAACACTGGATTTTCCACTTTCGCAAAAGATGCATTATTGTCCCGCCAAAAGTTATTAACCTAACTTCGACACGAACTGACACAACAGTCTTTTGTTAGAAAGGGTCCCACTTGAGCGCCACTTTTGTGTAGGATGATAATTAATAAAACACTAATTACACCCAAACATAACTTTAATTAATTAGTGAATTGAATACAAGAAAATAACAGCAGGTAAAGGAATACAAAAGCGCGGTTATTATTAGTCCCGCGTGGTCTATCTGTCAACTTAGGCAAAGCTTATACATGGGATAAGTATCGCGCACACAAGGGCAGACCGTAAGGCTGCTTCACAATGGGGAATTAAATAGGCGGTCGCTACAGTATAAAATTATATTCTTTATATTACAAAATTGACATTTATCATAAAATCATACTAAAAAGTCATATAGTATTCATGAACCCTTTGATAAATAGGTATTGATTATACAGAACTATATATATACGTTAATTTTTTTAGATTGATAAGTTAACCTATAAACTCTTTAAATCGCCGAACTAGATCATATAAAATATATACCTATATACTGCATCAAAGAAGTACCTTTTTACAATATTTTTTACAAAGAATGTCTTGCATATCCATAACTACACGGTAGTAAAAAAAAAAACACTAAAATTACAATGAAAATTTGCTACATCAATGTTGAAATGTATGTATGTACAATCTTACATTATTATTCAAAACCATTCTAAAATTTTTCCAAATGAGTAATATTTCGTCAAATTTTAACCTTATTTCCAAAATGAAGCATCTGTTTTTAAATAATGTGTGGAATATGTAATCATCTCCTTTTGTACAGAAGAATACACTACAAAGCATATGATTGGTTACTGCAAAAGCTGCGCAACAGCATACCTGTATATATTTCTACCATGCTAAAGAGTACAGTATCGCGCCATCTCTTGGACTACTTTAGAAGTACATAGTTCTTCACTGCGCCACTGAATGGCGTAACATTACAAAGCTTTTAAAATGAGTTCCTAATGCAATTAAATAAACAACCTTATTTACTTAAGAGAGACAAAAAATTAATACATTTTATTTTCTCAGAATATCATAATCAACCCAGTTATGAACATAGTTTTAAAATATTTATTGCAGTCTCATATGCATACCTGCAATATGTTCAGTATTTATACTTTTATTGCAATTTTAAAAGATTCACTGAATATTGTGTATAATTTGTTGTACAGGGAGATGGACAAAGACTGAATGCGCCGAAAAGATATTTTGTGTGCCACTTACACTATTTTGTGATACTTTCAATATTTGCACGTTGGCGACAATTACTTAGTAATTTATATAGGTCGCGTGCGTGCGACGTCTCAAATTTGTACATTTTTGTCAGAGTTTAGGGACAACAAACCCAAATTCCCAAGATGTTAAATGGAAACTGATCGAAATTTTCATTATATTAGTACGTTTGTGGACATTATATCATACAAAATGCTTTGGCTGTGTTATTCATTGTAGAAGTGTGGCAATAAGGAATGACGCCAGTGTTTATTAAATTACCTCGATTTTTCAACTAGGAAAAGTTGTGGTTAGAACACGCCAATTTCGTAAGCTTCGACTTTTTAAATATCTTGAACCTATTCTTTTAATTATTTACTCCTTTCAGAAATTATATAATTACGATACATGTGTGTGTAACATTTTGAAACTCATCGGCATTTGTACTAAAGACTTCTTTATTTAATATACATGGTGTAATTAGTTTCATGTCATTAAAAAAAACTGGTGGTAGGGAACAACAAGACAAACAAAAAAATCTAATATAACATGGAGTCTAAAGCTCATAGTTTTGGAGAAAAGAAAAAACAAAAATTTCGCTAATTTCAATACATTTTTTTGAGAACTGCTGGAATATTGAGGTAGGTTTAGATCGTTGCGCGTGTCTTTGCCTATGATACTCAATATTTGTGTAGATAGCTATAAAATGTCGACGGTCTTTAGCGATGCAGTAAAGATGAAAGACGACGACGTTTTCTGAGTGTTTAGTAGATCTGATCTGAAGAAAACTATACTCTGACTCTCCCTTGTGCAATATTTTAGTTACTGTGGGTGTTTCGTTATGTACACACATCCAACTCGCCGTTCGTTGTCGTTAAATTCTTGATTACGTACAGACACCACTTACTTGTTCTTTCTTTTTGTACTCCTTTTTGGATTTTGGACCAAGCTTTTCTTTTATTTTTCTTTATTGACAACTTTAGTTGATAGTTTAGTGTTTAGTATTGAACTTAATGCGTATGTCCTTAATTCGACGTACCGAACTGTGTATTGATGCAGATGCAGAGATTTCGAATAATTTAGGTAGGTGGTAAGCTTTTAACCCATGACACTCATTTATGTTACAAAAAATGTTAATAAATCACATTTAAATTTTCTAAATTATAAACATTAATCCAATATTTTGTTTCAAATTAAAAAACACACCTGTAAAGAAATGCTCTGTTTAAACCTCTATGGCCATTATTTGCTTGCAGTTATGCAGGCAGAGATAACGAATTATTTACCTCTTTATAATTGCCTGAGTTCGGTCGAGGCGGTCCATCAAAGGCGGTCCATGATCCACGGCCTTTGCTTTGACACTTAGATCGCCTCGTGTGCCAGCGAGGACTTTGCACTTTTTTATGACAATTTAAAAGTTGTATAATTGGGAACTACAAGTCCATTGACCCACAAAAGCAGTGGTTCTCAATTGTTCCCTACCTTAATATTAAAAATGTTGACCTAGGTCAGTATTTTCAAAGTGCCCCTAGAGGGAAAAGTCATAATGGTTTTTTGTTTGTCTAGTTGGTCCCCAATACTAGTTTTTTTAATGACATGAAACTGATTGTACCCTGTATAGAGATTTAAACTGATAGCACCAACTTTTTTCCATACACCAAATACTGTACATCATTGAACAAATATACACTCGTCTCCATCTTAATAAACAAAATTCACCACATGGATTAATTAAAGATAATTGTGGATGATAAATAATCCAAAATTAAGTTTAAAAACATCACGAAATCCGCAAAATATACAGTTCGATGAGCTAATCACAAACACAAAATGGCGGCCCTTTGTATTTTAGTATTCTGGACTAGGGACCCTAGTCTAGTAATACAGGAAATTAGTTTTAATAAAGTACGCAGAATAGAAATCAATTTTGATAATTTTAGTGACTTTTCTCTTTCTGAATCGCACTGTATAAGTCCTTTTGAAAATAAAAAGTGGTTCAATTTTCTTAACTATATCTATAATAATATTTTTCGAAGCACAGTTAGCAATTAAGCAAAAAAATAAGGTTTCAGAAGTTGCAAATTTTTTAGTCCGCTCTGTAAATAACATTTTTAAAAACCCACAGACCATGTTTTGAAACTATCATTAAAAGTCAATCATGATTGTGAATGTTAAAAAATAGTTAAATTCCAAAATAAGATTTACAGATTAAAAGAATGTTTTTCTTATGATTCGCCTGCAGTAGAACATCTTTAATGGACCCAGAAAACTAACTGGCATGATTCAATTTTCTACCTTAGATTTTATTTTATATTTTATTCAGCAACAAACTCAAACTTCTTAGATGCAGTTGATGGGGTAGTAAAAAGCAGTTTTCCTTTAATTATTTTAAGTAGCAAAGGGAATCGAAGCGCTGTTATTAATTGCAAAATCCTTTGCAGAATATAAATGTAAACTTATCAAATGAAAGATGACAAATTTTCTACATTTTACATTTATTTTTTTATAGAAATGCTGCTGAATTATAATGTGTGAGTGTTTTAAGTGTTGGGCCGAGTTTACACGGTTAGTCAATTTTTTATAAAAAGAGTTTAAGACTATATTTTTGGGTAAAAAAATAAATAGAATACGATGTATGAACATTTTTTAATTAAGCCCTCCTTTCTAAAGTACAATCACTCAATGTGCTTCTATTAATCGAAGTATTTTCTACAGATAATTCAAATATTAAGTTTAGTAAGAAAATCAAGTTTTACGAGTGACAAATATTACTCACACACCTACTCGATAGCCTTAAATGGTTTATTTATTATCAAATGATATTTACAAAAACGCAGAAAATACTTCATGAAAGAATATAATTTATAATTAAATTACATGACCTTATGCTTTAATAATTAGATAAAGATACTAAAATTTAGAAAATATTGAATGAGATTCAGGTTACATGTGATTTCTGTCCCATAAGTATGCTTTGAAAATATTTGCTTTAAAAATTGGGATAACCCTGTAGAGTTAGAATACGACTATTATAACGATCTTTAACTAAAAGCTTTAGCTCGTAAAATATAGTAGATATCTTAAAGCATAAATCAACGATTTACCCTTTCGTGCTATAACTCATTTTGTGGATTTGAAATGTCTTGCGGTAAAAACGAGTTACTATCTTATGGAGCCAAGAAAATGTTTTACGCTTTTCAGGTAGATCCGATAGGAGATGAGGAAGATGGTTAAGAACTACAAAAATTGAGCGCATACTTATGGACGTATATATACAAATATAAAGGGTAGCGGATTTGAGGTTTCCCAACAAAGTTTGACTAATCTCTCTACCTTTAATCAAAATAATAATCATAGCAGAAAAAAATGTACAAACATCCGTTTCAAGAGACACTTCAGTATTGAATAGTAACATTTTCTGTGTGTCTGTAGATCGTTTCTTGAATACACGATAAATTCTGTTAGACTTAAATTTCTGTAAGAAAACAAAAAAAATCCAGAATGCAGGGAGAGCTTCCCTGCACTCGAAAAGTTTTGCTTCTTTGAGCTTAGAAATCAACTGCGATATGCTGATGCCTTTCTGATGACCCATTCGAATTCAGGGGACAAATATAATATACAATAATTATAAAAATATGTATAATTATGTTGACAGTGGCGACTTTGCATTGGTACGCTGATCTCCTCTACCACCTCTTTATTTAACGTGATCATTCGAAATTGAGGATTCCGGATCAAATGTACAATACAGCGCGAGCGTGTTGAAATACGTGTCAATACCACACCTACTCCCGCTATGAAGAACTTTACTTTATTTAACGTCGAACAGTGGGTCAAAATTATTAAAAGCTGGCCAAAATTGCAAATTACCAACTTCTCAGAAGGTTCCCAAACTAGTTTTACCAAAGAGAAACCTCCAGAGCACACAATACAAAGAGTTTTATGGTGGAAGGTAGGCAAATTTGCCCTGTATAAGTAGAGCAGTTCGGCAGTTCTTATCATGCTATCGGTGTGTACAGATCGCTACTTTTAGACAAGTTAACTTTCGCTGTGTTGTGAGCGAATTTGAAAGACGTTATCAAAGAAATATAAGATGGTTGGTACATCTTCCTCTGGGTAAGTACAACACAGTATTACATGTTTTTTAAATAACCTATCACTTTTAATTTGTCAAGCGTGCATTAAAAGTACTTAATGCCGATGCTATTAAAATTCACGAGAAATAAAAAGTTTCTGTTGAGCTACAAATCGAAACCCGCTATATCCACAAGCCCCCCCCCCCCCCCCCCCACGGTGTTTTGGACATCAATTGATCAGTCACGGAAGCTAGTATCTGTACACACAAAAATGGCATAATAACCCTAAAGTAATAATAATAATAATAACCTTAAACAATTATTTTATTATTTCCAGCAAAACAAGAAGCAGAAGTATTACTATTATTTTAGTAATTAATTGTTTTTTTACAGAAAATAAATCCATCAGCACCAGAATGGAGCTATTCCAAATTTGGCACGAAAAAGCTGGAAGCGAAAACCAAATTAGTAATCAACACGTGCAAAGAGTAGTTTTGAGTCGTTTTGAAGACAACGAGTGTACTAAAGCCGATGTCAAGTTAATTAAAAAAGATTTCAGCCGATTTTGCAACAAACTTGGTAAACCTTGGAATGAAGCTAAAAGAAGTAAAGAATACTTTTTTAAAAAGAACAAGACGTGGTTAGACCAAACAATTCGTTTGAAAGTGTCTGGTTATGAAATTAATCTTAAAAAACTCTCAACTTCAAGGGCTGGTCGGCCGGCTGTCATTTGAAGACAGTAGCGAGCGTTCAAAAAGAAGAAAAACTGAAGAAATACGTAAGAAGTCAGATTCGAAGGCATTGACGTATGCTACTAAAATGAAATTACGTTCAGAAGGTAAAATGGATGCAGCAAAACTATTAAGCGATGCTATTGATACAACTCCACAATGTTAACAATATATAATTTTTTTGAATCTTTTTCTAAAAACATTGGTTAAACAATTTTTTGAACTCTTGTAAATCACTCCCAAGTATTTAAATATGTTTTTCTTAAATACCTAAGTGCAATCAACACGTATGCCAAGTTTGAAAAAATCGTGGAATATTTATATTATATAAATATAAGGATTGATCCTTATATTTCACAAATATCGAAGGTTGTTTATATTTTCAACCCCCATGTCTCACTCCTAGAGGGTTTCACTTTTTTTACTATTTTGCCCTTAAAGACCTATGCACAATAAGTACATTTGCAAAGTTTCAGAATTTTGGCCAAAAATTGTATATTCTGGCCCACTGTGCGTCGGTCTATATCTATTATCTACGGACAATCGCTGACACTAGGAACCGAACTACCCACAACCTGGAAATTTTGCCGAATCTCTTCTCTATCGAAGAGTAGCGATTTTTTTATATGCTTACCATTTCGTAGACAAGAGACCGACTACTTTACATCCCGTCAGAAGCATAGTATGACCGCTATGCAAACCCTGCCTAAAGTTGCATACCTTCTACATATGATCTGATAAGCAAGACGTTAGAAGATGAAGCGAGAACGCTGTGTTTCCCCAAACTCCCATCTAAGTACTAACCGCGCTTCGAGTTGCAGCCTTTTCAATTCGTAGTACTAGTACAGCCAGACTTATCTACGCTCGCTGCTAATTTAAATTTTTTCAATTTACGAAAAATTTTGATGGAGCAAATTGGACGGCAAATTTTTACTCAGAGCGTCAAAATACATCACAATATAATGCTCTTCTCATTAGTACATGACCAATTTTTTTTTGTGTGGCTGTGTTTTATTACAAACGAGAATAATCAATCATGTAGATAGTTGACAATTATTACATATTTGTTTATTATCAAGATAATAACATCAAAAGCAGGATATCACTTTATATTATCTTTGGAACAAAGTTTATAAAATAAATAAACACATTGAATACAAACATTTAATGCAGCAACTGTTCAAAATGCCCTCCACTTTGCTGCTGACAAGCCAATATCCTGGAATTTACGGCACTTACAGGGGTTCAGTGAATTTCTTTGGTAGAAGCCGGAGTGGCATATACAATACTTTTGATATTACCCCAAAGGCAGAAGTCTAAAGGGATCAAATCAGGGGACCTTGTTGGCCACTCCAAGATCTTCGGTAGTCAAACCACCTAAATTCGAACGATGCTACTAATTGGTCTTACACTTCCCATGTATTATGTGGGCCGCAACCATCCATTTGATAATACACAGAATACAGTCGATCTCCAAATTTAAAAATTATTATTTTTTATTGCTCAAATAGAACTCATCGAGTACTGTCCAGAAAAAATAAATAAATCGGGCAACGCTTTCCACAACAACAGTACATTACTTCTTGTGTCTTAGTACTCGGTTACCTTTCGTTTATAAACATTTTAGTAATAATATTTGTTGAGTAATTACTTAAACTTAATTTTTCCCATTTTTTGAGACATTGTAAAATTTAGTTTATTTGCTTTCTTGTATGTTTTTTTGTTACATTCTGTGATATTTTACACATATGGTGTTGTTTTAAATTTCATAGTTTTACTTCTCTGTGAAGATTTGAAATTAAAAATTCAAAGTCAAAACCTATTACGCCAAGTTAATTATTTATTTGTTGAATTCGGCTGTTAAAAAATTCGTTGCTAATATTTTTTTATTGGTAGGTGGCGCCATGCTTTTCTTTGTCTTATCCTCCGGTCAAAGTACTTATTCCTCTTTGATCAAAAGTCTTATCTTACCTACGATAGCTATTATTCGTAATTGCTGAACTCAAAGACAAATTATGTTCAACTTCTATCATTGTTCACTAAGAGTGGGTTTTTCAATGCGAGGTTAAAGTAATCCTATGGCAAAAGTTATCCTACAGATAAGGTGGTAGTTAAAATTTGTACCGTTTCAAGTAATAGTTATCTTTATCCAGTAATTTGACTACAACTTTTCGATTGATAAACAGACTAACCTCTAGTTTAACCTCTATCCGTCGGGTAACTTAACTTAACCCATCGTTGATAAACGGGCCCTAAAAGTGCCCAGTTAATATATTATTACTAAAAAATAGATCTGTGGTTATTTGTTTCACAGCAACTGTAAAAACACGGAGCAACCGATAGGCATAATAATCAATTGTTGAACTGGCTCAGATAATAATTATCACATTTTTTGGAAAATTAGTGTCACACTCAGTGATTGCAGATAAAAACGAATTGAGCCATATTCGAAGATGTTAATTAAACAGGTAATCGAAGTCGGCCACTTCGGCAAATTCTACTCGTTATCGTCATAAAGTGTATCTATTTATGTCGCTAATCGTTCGCACCTTTTTATTTTCGAGCAACATTAGGAATGAAAAAGGTATTGTATTCGTCGAAAAATTAGACTTGTTGAGGAATTTTGATTCTATATCGCTCCCAGATACTGAAAAAGATGTGTGGAAAAAGTGGTATATATAGGTATGAATATCTATGTTTGTGTAACCTTCAATTAATCCGAAACCAATTGACAGATCTCATTTAAATTCGAAACTCCAGAAAGTCGAATTGCAAATTCGACATATTTTTTTATTTTTCATCAGCCCTTGCCAATTGCCATTGAGGGCAGTTTACTGATGATAAAAGGTGATAATATCGGTAATCTCAACGGCTTTATCGATTTTGCGCAAATCTCGTACGTTAACAGTACATCACAAACCACGTAACATGTCATTATTAGCCATTTAACAAATATGTTCGCTTTTAGGGCGGGAGTGGTTGTCACTGAAAATGTGACAAAGTGAACGCTGGGGGCGTGGTGAGGCGATCCAAAAAAATTGAACACTCTCAAAGAAAATCAACAAATGATTTTTAAGAAAGCATACTTTTTATCCTTTAATGTAGTAATGTAGAGGGGGGAGTTTACCAGGGCCGGATTAACCCCAGGCAGTGAGGCATTGCCTCGGGGCCCCCACTAAACTGAGGCCCCCACCACATTGTCTTGAATTTTTCGTTGAGAATTATGAAATGAAAATAATATCTAGATCTCATGCAAAATGTAAAAAATCTACCCACGTTATCCTGCGATTACAGAAATTCATAAACATAAAACTGTTTCAAAATTATTGATCAATATAAATGTGTTACGTTATAATAAAAGATTTTGATTATTTGCACCCAGGTCTGCCTAGAGGGGGGGCGGGAGTGTTTCCCTATCATCAGGCGAAATGAGAGAGGCATATTTTTAAATGATTAGTGTGATGTAAATAACAATGAGTTTCGAATGACTCATTTGTTTAGAATCAGATAAATATTGAATTTTAAGGAATATCAATCACGGCCCGCTTTTCAAAATTTCGATTGAGGAAAATATTCAGTTGTAGGGAGTATCACCCCCCTGCTCTTCAAAAATTGCGATGGGAATATTACCTCTCCGTTGTGCGAAGTTTTTATTGATATAAATAGTTGCCACCCCCCGCTCTTCGAAATTTATATTGAAGATGCTGGTAGTTAAATGAAGTAGTTTCTTCCGGGTTTTGCCGCGGTCGTCGAACTTGACTTGACGTTTCGCTGATCATGCTGTCAGCTTCTTCAGAAGGGTTCCAAAGACTGAAGTTGTTGAGTTCTGCTCCTCGTTATATACCTGGGCGCTGCTACGCTTGGTTGCACATTCGTCATGCTCCGTTGATCGTGACCGATTACATTACTGGTACTTGGCAAAGCTAGTCTCCATGTATTGCTTAGTCGATACCCATCTTCTCTGTTGAAATTGTTCTTATTTTTCATAATAAGACTAAGCAATACATGGAGACTAGCTTTGCCAAGTACCAGTAATGTAATCGGTCACGATCAACGGAGCATGACGAATGTGCAACCAAGCGTAGCAGCGCCCAGGTATATAACGAGGAGCAGAACTCAACAACTTCAGTCTTTGGAACCCTTCTGAAGAAGCTGACAGCATGATCAGCGAAACGTCAAGTCAAGTTCGACGACCGCGGCAAAACCCGGAAGAAACTACTTCATTGGACAACGGCCGTGAAAACCTGCATTGCAATGCTGGTAGTTGTATGTTACTACCCCCGGGTCCCAATTTTCTCTCGACGACCCTGGCACCCCAGTTTTAAAAAAGCCAGTAATTTGTAAGTTAGTACCTATATGTATTTAAAAAAGCATCATTGGTTGAATTCGTTGAAACCCTCGATTTACCTTGAATTTCCGATACTGCTGGCCTTAAGTAGGCCTCCACCATAACTCTGCCTCTGTGTACAGGCCCATATTCGAGTTAATCCGGCCCTGGAGTTTGCTAACGAATGTTCTTGTAAGGGGTCTCATAAATTTTGCAAAATGTTACCAAGGGGGGAAGGGGGTCGAAATAGCCCGTTTTAGCGAACGTATTTGTAAAATAGCCCTTTATTAGTTTACCAAGAAAATTCACATAAAGGTAGTTCACTAATGAACAAAAAGTTTTAATTCAATATATGCCCAATATATTTTATATCTTCTCATATTTCTATAAATGTTAGCAAGTATATACTTCTATAAAAACGTATTTACCTCCTTATGCGTTGCAACATCTTCATTTAATATGGCGAACTGTATCCACATCAAAGAATTTTAAAGAACACACGCGTTATAAAAATAACAATCGTATTTTCGAAGTACCGTGTATAAAATATTACCGATTACTGAAATATATCCAGCTTTTCCTCATTCGACCTTTTCAGATTCCATTAGGTAAGTATATTTATTTAATGTATGCAGATAACAGCAATTGTTCATTTTGTATACACAAAAAATCGGAAAAGTAAACCTAATGTTGTTTACTATTTTGTTTTTATGGTTTTTTATGTTTACCTATTACTTATTCACAATTAATAAGTAATAAAACACATATTATGGGCTTACCTCTATTTAGAAAAATAAGTGGAATTACAGTTAAAGATACAACTGATAAGACATATTTGCTTTATAGTAATAGTGGTAAAGTAAGTTAGTACAAAATAATTTAATTATTTTAATATTCACAAATTCAAATACAGGGTGATTTTTTTAAAACACTACTTTATGTAGAGTTTTTGACGTATGGCTCATTGCTTTTGAGGAAATTGAGAAAATATTGTTAATTTTAGACTGTAAGAGAGTTAACCTGGTTCCTTGTGAAAATAAATTTAAAAAATGTAATGCTGTATATTGTAGTAAGTATAAAGAAATAGCCTTTTGATGTGTAGAAGGTGTTGAAGACACATGTCTTGGCTTCGAATGCAGTAAAATATTATAAAATTACAAATATGCGATAACATTATCTCTGTCCAGATAGCGTTTGTCCATGTCAGAATTTAATTTCAACCTGTAATTTAGCGCAGTAGGGTAATTTCAGCATTTTTATTGGGTAGACAGGGATTTTTCACAGATAACCCAATAGATGGAAGCAAAATGAACCCTGTAATTTTTAAACGATAATTCTATAAACACAAATGACCGAGGGGAAGCGTTTATCACTTCACAGGTAATATAAAACTTAAAAGAGGGAAAGCGAGTGATGTGAAAAAACAATATGGTAAATAAGGTTCGCCCATTAGACTCGATAGACATTTGAGTCTAATGGGTCTGGCAGAGGACGCAACATGCAGATTCTGCCAAGAGGCAGAGGAAACCTCAGTCCACGTATTGTGTCATTGCGAAGGCCTTGCTAGACTGAGATTCCAACTACTGGAAAAACCAAGAGCTGATAGCTACACTAAGGAGCCCTTATCAAGGCTGTGGAGTCTGATACAAAGGACAAAATTGGATAAGGAGCTCTAAGGAAGACAATCAGGAGCACCACAATAGCCAATCAGCCAGCTCCTCCTTCCTAATCTAATCTAAGGTTCGTGAAAAATCGGAAGACTTGGCGTTTGCATACGCTCGCTGATGTATTGGCTAGCGCTCGCTGATGTTTATAATTTGAATTTTTTGCAACATCTCCGCGAGCATTCGCAATTTTGTAAACAAATTTTAAATAATTCGATTTTCGATTCCAAACTACTTCTATCGTAAAGAATAAGTTACAACAAGAAATAAGTCATGTATGTTACGTCGAAAAGGTTTAAATTTAAAAAGTTGTTAAAGCATAAACATTGAAAAATTGCGTTTTTTAGCCTTTTTACCTTTAATAACTTTGGAACTGAAAGTAATTTTTAGGTTCTGAGAAAATATATTGAAAGTGCAAAGCTTTAACTTCAAAACGCCGAAGGAATTATAATAATTACATCAATATAGAAGTTACACCGATTTAAAAATTGGGAGTTTTCGGCACAGCGCGCCATGCATTTGCGATTACAGACCATGTCTCTGACAGTAGGCAACCTATCAACCTAAGTATAGTAATCATAGCATGTTATAACATATGTGTTATAACTTTGGAACCATTGATGCAATTTTTATCAATATTTCAACATTTTAAAGTTGAAGTTTCCGATTATCTTTGCAGTATTTAAAAATTTATCACAATAAATCTTTCCGACATAACATATACAGTGTGTCACACTTAAGAGTGTAACAGCGTAATAATTCTTTTGTTTTTTGTCTGATGTGAATAATACTGATCATAAAAGATAGAGGTCACCAAGGTCTATGCAAGACCACAAAATCACTTTCCATCTTTAAATGCAAGGCCATCTACGATACTAAATTTTATGGAAAAAAATTAAAAAATCGTAGGCATTTTTAATCAAAAAATTTTGTTAACAAAACTTGTTCGAAATTAATCAAAAACCCCGAGTCCGAAGTTTAGTTAAATTCTGCAACCCTTCAAAAAGCTATGGACAATAACAGAAAGCGAATTGAGGCTGATGGAGGTTTGATAGAACATAATATTTAATTCTTTTGGTTGTATTTATTATTCATTTGTGTGAATTGTTTAAAAAAAGTAAATTTGGAAATAATTTTTATTTACATGGCTCAAAAGGATTGTTTTCATCAAGACCTCATTTCTTTTAGAATGTAACTACTTCAGATTCAGGGTTTTTGAATTTGGTATCGTAGATGGCATTGCATTTAAGATGAAAAGTGATTTGGTGTTCTTAAATAGACCTTGATGATCTCTATCTTTTAAGATCAGTTTGATTCAAATCGGACAGAAAACAAAACAATTATTACGCTGTTACGCTCTTAAGTGAGATACACTGTACATATAAGATTTTTTTCTCGTATTAAGCCATACTCTACGTTAGAAGTGTTTTGGAATCGAAAATCGCGTTATTTATGATTTGTTTATAAAATTGTTATTAAAAAATGGGTTTCCACGGGACGATTTCCCTAAAAATTTAAATTAGTACCAGGTTTTAGAAACTAGTATAAAAATTAGTAAAACACCCTAAGCAAACCGTTCGCCTAGAACAGAAACCCTAAGCCAATTGCACCTTAAAGTATGCTATACGATCAGAAATGTGTGAATTCATTTACTTACCTCGTCTTTTGGAAAAATTTTCATTCAAATGGATTACATTTTCATGAAATCTATCATTCAGTTTCTTGGAAATGCTTAGCCTTTGAAACGTTTTTCGTTCTTATTCTAGAGCTCATCAGAAAGGCACAAAGCCACTCACACGATGTTTCATGTTAGAATGAGAATTGTCAAATAAGAAAGACAAATTCATTTTAGGATTTTAATTGCTAGCATAACCAGAATTCAGGTTATCGAAAGAATGCAAAGATTGTAAATCAATAATTTCACAGACAGTTTTTCTTTTAATTCTCATAGATAGTTTTTTCTGCTGCTTGTAAAATCCTATAAAGAATATGTTTCATTACAATTATAAGCAAACAAAAAATTATTCACTTTTAAACATGATTTTATGAGTATTGAACCCGCTGTTTCCCGGGCATCTGGGGTTTAAGTCGCCTGTCTGCGGTTTACGAGTATTGAACTCGCTTTCCCCCAGGCATCTGGGGTTTAACTCGCAAGTCTGTGGTTTTACGAGAATTGCAAAAAGGCCCTGCTCAAAATTTAGCCAGAGGCCCCACAAAGTCTTAATCTGTCCCTGCCTAAATGTATTGATAACCTTTGACTTAATTGGCGTAATTGTCGTACCTGTTATGTTTTCCGGAAGAATTTCGGAATTCGCCAGATTTGCTTTAAACAATTTAATGCTCCTTCAAAATATTGTGGGGGCAGTTGCCGCACCGAACCATTAGAATACTACACTAGACTACTGATGGTCGACGCGCGCTTTGCTACCACGTGAGCATCATCGGGAGACGATTAAAACTAAAGTACACGTAAAATTTGAGCCATTCATAAATTCATGTCACATTACTAGATTTCCTTACCAGCGTATGAGCACGCATCAAAGTTGAACCACTTGTGGGGATTTCGGATATAAAAGCACGTCGAAATTCAACACAAATCAGTGCTCGTCTGGCATTGGTTTTCAGCGTGCTGCGCTGGACCGAATATAAGTCGATCTCTAGGCTCTTCAGCATGTTAGGCTGGAGCCTGTTGTGTTGACAAGTTATTTATCCGACGCTGTTATGCTGCCGCAGGTATTCAACAGATGTGATATAAAGCCGACCGATGGAATTCTTCAGCGTGTTGATCTGAGGCTGTCATAGTTATTTGTATCCAGCCGGACCTGGTGACATCGAGAACATCGAACCACGATGAATTAGAAAATGGCCGTTACGTCGTCGCATTACACTCACACACGTACGATTAGATAATATCCAGAAACCGTAAAAGATACGGAAGCCAGTAAATAAATGTATATTATGTGACACCGCCGCATTTACCTGTTTACGAGAAATAAATTGTTTATTTATATTTGCACTGTCTTAATTACTAAACCGAACCCTGAAATAATTTCTGCAAACTAGCTACCCAAGCAAGGAATGTTACATTTATAGTAAATTAATGTTATGGTTGAACGAATTTGACTAATCTTGCCATCTCTACATAAGCTATTCACGCTTTTTTACATTTTGTTATTTCTAAGCTTCAAATGCATCCGGTCTATTATTTATTGTAGCAGCACTAGATTTTTCAGTTTACGAACCTTTATTTTCAGTCTATTTTATCCATGTTAATGTAAATTAGATAGTGGCGTCTCTGTCTGTTTTTATTTTGATGACTACAAATTTTTTAAAAGAAAGAAGTGCTTAATTTGGCCCGTATGTGTGTCTTTCTTTATAACTAACATGTATATGAAATATTATTGTTTTGTGTTGTTTTACATGTCAATAAATAAACTTTTTCTCCCATAATTTCGGAAAGTGTGTTGCCCCTTCATTTAACATTTATAGACAGTTGGATTAGGTAGGTATATTACGTAAATTTATTTGTATGCACGGATCTTTTCTCATTCGGATTATTACAGTTGATTTAGTACACGTTCACCGGCACAGATTATCTAATTTATAAGCTCGAAAAATGTAGTATCCGAATTTAATATATTCGGAAAGATGCAAGGTATATCAACCTTACTCACGTTTTCAACTAAGCCAAAAGTTGTTAAGCCCGTTTTAACTGAAGCTTATTTCAAAACTTGGCAAAAGTTTTATTACATTCCTTTCAATATTGCCACATATACCTGACAGTAATACATATCTGAAGGGTGCTTATATGTTTTTCAATTTTATTACGTTCAAAGCATCATTATCTGTTATTGAGAAGATATGAAACTGAAGTCTTACGGATTTTGCATATAATATTTAAATTATACTGAATACCTAGTTGTTTTTATTATCCAAGAAAAAATAGGGTAAACAACTTAATGAAATTCGATAATCACTTGTGATACAACAGTAAAAAGTTCAAATTTGATATTAAGTTTTTTTATACGAGATGGTTACAAATCTGACGTAGCAATTTTTCTTCATTTGAAGACAAATGTTCAATTTTTGAATTTAATGAGAATTTAGGATTCCTTTGCATATTACCATTTTAAATATTTATGCACTTTAACTTAGTAGAAAGTGTAGTCGGGTGTGACCGACTGCAAGTGATTCACATTTTGCTCGGATATGGCTCATTTCACTTTTACTTGGTGGTACTGAAATTAAGTAAACAGCATATTTTTTATTTCTGTCAGTGGCTATCCATTAACTACGTTACATTTTGAGAGGCGAAGGGGTTCACAAAGTATGACACAGTGTAACAGAATAATGTGATGTAACAAAACGCCCCATTGCATTCTGTGAATCGGAGGGAACCTCGAAAAACAGGAATTTTTCTTAGCCTAACGAGACTATGCCCCCCCCCCCCCATTTCGATGATGCTGAATACGATGGCGGTGGTTAAGTCTCTCTGCGAGGTCACCCCACCCCTCAAAAGGCCTAAACCGATCCCCGAAAGGGGTAAACCGCCCAACCTATGTTAGACCCATTTTCGAAGATGCTGAGCACGATGGTGATGTCGAAACCCCTCATCGACCACCGCCAATCCCCCTAGCGGCCAAGAACCATCCCCGAAAGGGATAATCCGCGGATAGGCCGTCTTCTCTCGGATAAGCCCGTTTAACCCCCCATTTTCGAGGATGCTTGTTACACCGTGTTTTCGAGGATGCTGAGCTCGATGGTGATGTTGGATCTTGTCCCCGAGGCGAACCGACCCCTTAAACAGACAAGAACTACCCCATTGAAACGCGGTCTTCTCCGCGGTTTACTCCTTTCGAGGGTGGTTTTTGGCCGCTTAGGGAGTTGGAGGGGATCGTGGAGGGGTCGCAACATCACCATCGTGCTCAGCATCCTCGAAAAGGGGGCAACACAGGTTTGGTTAGTAGGAGACGGTGGATACGCGGTTGACCCCTTTCGGGGATAGTTTTTGGCCGTTTGGGGGGTGGGGAAATTTAACCACCGCCATGGTGTGCAGCATCCTCGAAGACGAGGGGGGACATAGTCTCGTTAGGCTAATAGTCGTGTCTGATTTCTCATAGACATTATAGCGATTTTCATAATTTTTTTTGAAAAGTGTTCAGAAACAC
This sequence comes from Stenurella melanura, assembly GCA_963583905.1. Taxonomy (NCBI): domain Eukaryota; kingdom Metazoa; phylum Arthropoda; class Insecta; order Coleoptera; family Cerambycidae; genus Stenurella; species Stenurella melanura. Next base: position 65,385,971 of record OY757312.1, on the reverse strand, counting down.
TTATTAATCAAGTTTGGCATGTATTTCGGAACCGCTTTTCCTTTTTCCCATTATTTATTTAACAATTGGCTAATTTTTATTAAGTAACAATTAATAAACAAATTACGGATCTCGGAAAATAATCAACAGAATTAGACCAAAATCTATACTCGTGGATTTTCGACGTCGCTGATCACGATTTTGAAGTAAAAAATGGAAAATTCAAAATGGCAAGTCCATAATAGTCGATATTTTAGGTTAATTTAATAATACTCATAAAATTGGACCAATTATTAGCATCTTCTTGGTGAAAAATCTTATCTATAATTCACTGTGGTGAATTATCGATGCATAATTCTGTTCATTATTTTCCGAGATTCGTAATTTGTTTATTAATTATTAATAAAAATTAGCCAATTGTTAAATGAACAATGAAGAAAATGAAAAGCGGGTCCTAAATACACGTCAAACTCAAGTTTGAGGTGTATTAATCAATTAATACATGTTTCTGAACACTTTGCAAAAAAATATGAAAATCGGTAATGTCTATGAGAAATCAGAACTTCTTCGTTTTTTCAGGCTATCTTGATACGACTATAAGAAAAACTCATATTCCTGTCCGACTTACAAAATTCACTATTGGTAAAATCACATTATTTAAAAAGTGAAAACAATTACTCACTTCAATTGTTTCATAATAGTCTTATTAAAGATACCCTCGAACAACATTTTAAAGTGAAATTGATATACTTATGACTCAATATACGTAAAATTCGTTCAAATCTGGGAAGCACAGTGTATATATTGCAGTTTTGATATCTTGTTTTATACGGGTGTTTCACGAGAAAACATATATGCTTTAATGGCAGATAGCGGACACCAAGAGTAATCAGAATCACCCATTGAAAAAGCTAGTTGGGCCCTCGTTGCTAGTAGAATACAGGGTGTTTTATGTATTTTTGCCAAAATTTCTTTTGGTTGCTACTTTGTAAAGGAATGGAATAATAAGTTCTATTTGGCACATATAATACACTAGTGATGAGTTGTGTGATAAGTACTTGTATCACACACAAAAGAAATCCAGGTGTGGAGTCAAAAAAAAGTTTTTGTTGCTCTTTAAAAAAACCCTGAATATTTTAAATTTCAGTATTAAATTCGAAACGTACATAGAAAACTGAACAAAATGGTTTCATTAATATTTTTGCCACACTTTTGCCTCATTCAAAATAAATTCCACTAAATAATGCAATATGAGACTTTAGAAAATATAGATGAATGATACGCGCAAAAAAATTCTTTCACTATTAAATTAAGCATTTACTTTTGTTTCAGCAATAATTATTATGTTTTTATTACCAATTTTTGCGGAGGGGGGTAAAATAAATATAATAATAAATCAAGAATCTGTTCCATTCCTATAATTTAATAAGAACTAAAACAGCAACATATATTACACCTATTAACAATAACAAGAACGGTAGCAATAAAGGTGCATATCAATAATACACATAGTAGCAAACTGTCAACATAATAATTGTAGGAAAAAGAAAATTGCAGATATTTTCTTTTTAATGCCCCTTATTGTTAATATTTCTTTATATTAATGAGTAAAAAAAATCAGCTCGTTATTTATTAGTAATGGTTTAAGAGTAGACATCTACTTGTAGGTTAAAAATGTCTGACCTCTACTAACCGGAATATAATATGCCAATCATATTTTTCTATTCACTGAGTGAATGGAAAAAAGATTGGCATCACACAAATAATTGCACGAACTAAATAAAAGATATCTTCAGCTATTTAGTAAAGTTTCCACTAATAAGAAAATTTTTCGTATCACTTTCGTTGCTTTGCCATGCTCTATAAGGATGAGGATTAATTATGTTTCTAAATGATCAAAATGTGTAAGATAATTGCAGGCTAGCTCCTGCCCTGTGCTATTACGTTATGCCGCGAAAATAAACCGTTTTTATTATGGTAGTGTCATCTGCCCATAATTGTTTGTAGTGCGAGACTTTTAAAGAAATCTTTATGTATTTTATTGTATAGTTGGTTGCCTATGTACGTTAGGTATCGGTAAAACTAAATGAAATAAGGTGGCCCTATCGTTAAACAGGGCACAAACGAAGCAAAGTATTCAAGGACGGTTATTTTTACTTCCACATCCACGTAGTGGAGTGGAAATATAGTAATGTAAAAATGAATTCAAAATTTTCTTTTGTTGTAATAGAGTTTTAGATTTTCATAAAACGTTGAGATTCTAATTTGAGCGGAAAAATAAATGTTCTGTCTGTCTGTCGGTCAGTCTGTCTGTATGTCGGTCTATAACTTTTTTGTGCGCACGTTTTCTCAGGAACGGTTTCAGATATTGATTTGAATTTTGGTACGCATATATAGCATGAGCAGGAGATCTGGAAATAGAATATATTTTGCGCTAATTCCGGTGACGGGTTGTGCGTTAAATAGGGGTAAATAAGGGAAAATAAGTAAAGAAAGATGGTAAAAGTACAGACTTTTGGGATTTGCATGGTGTATATACTAGAAGCCCAGGCCTCAGATTTCTTTAAAATATTTTTCAACCCCCCACCACTTCCACTCCATTTTTAAAGATGTTGACAAAATAAAATTTTGATGTTCACTTGAAATTTTTTACACATGTGTATTACAATGACATCTGATTGAGATAATTCCGATGAAGGGGTGGGGAGTAAATAGGGGAAGAAAGTAAAGCAAGCCAGTAATAAGGGTCCAGAAACTTCATTTTTGGTTATATTCTGGAATTTAATGTTTCAGTATTTTTATAACATCTGCCTCAAACATATGAAAATTTTATTACTAAAATTATTTCTGCATACTAGAGTGCAAATATACCTATAGTCAAAATGTTGTGCTTTAAAGAGACTTGGATGGGAAATCTGGATGTGGAAGTAGAGATTGCTTAGGCAGCGTATTTTTTTTATTCACTTATTTAACGTCAGCACATCTGCTACTAAGGCCAATCACCAACGCTGGAGAGCTATACCGTCAACCTGTAAATTTTACCGAACTTCTTCACTAATAGTAGGGATATGCAGGATATGGAAACCTGGTGCAATGAAAACAAACAAATATTAAATCAGAATAAGACTAATGCAGTATTTTTCAAAACTAATCAGAGGACTGATACTCCTTCTAATATTATTCTTAATTCTCATAAAATTGTTTTCTCAAGACATATGAAATGCCTAGGTATATACTTAGACGAAACATTACGCTATAATGAACATGTCAAATATATAAATTCAAAATTAAGTCGAACCTGCTATGGACTGAGAATACTTGCCAAGTACGCTATATAATGACAATATAGCCAGAACATTTTATTATTCGAATTTTTATTCACATATTCGTTATGGGATAATTCTATGGGGTGATAGTACTAATAGCAATAGCACATTTAAAATTCAAAAAAGAGCAGTTCGTATACTAAGAAAATTGCCGCCTAGAGAGTCATGCCGAGGACATTTTAGGAACCTTGGCTTTTTAACCCTTAGTGGCTTATACATATATGAATGTATTAAATTTGTATATAACAATAGAGACAATTTTCAAATACACCTTATGAACCCGATGTATAACACTAGACATGGTGAAAGGTACACCTATATCCTAACCATATAGGCTCTCACTTACTGAAAGTAGCCCATTATATGCCTGTATAAAACTCTACAACCATCTTCCAAATGATATAAAAGTCAACGAACCATTTAATAAAATAAAAAAACCACTTTTATCATTACTTTGTGAGTTGGAACCTTACACAGTTAATGAGTTTTTAAATAATAGGATTGAATAGCAATATTGGTATAGCCTCCTTATTTTTTGTTTTATTATTATTGCTTAAGTATTTTAAACTACAAATAGTAAGTTTTAATTGTAATAACTGTATAGTATTTTTAAGATTTTTTTTTTCTTTTATTGCGATATTTTAACTTATATACAATACCTATAAGTAATTAGTAATATAAGTACATGATATTTTTTCTTCATTCTGTTGACTGGCTTATACAACTGTAACTGTAATGTCTGTATTAAGTGCAATAAATTATTATTATTATTATTATTATTATTATTTTACTTAGTTTGATAAAAATATTGTATATTCGGCGATTTTCATTGACATCATTGTCAATTAATGCATTTTGTTTTGCAGAATGAGTTCCTTATTCCTTTTTAAACTGATTATGAATCTTGAATGCATACGTTGGGATCATATGAATGCAGAATAATTACCATTATTTTTGTTTACTTTTTGCTTGTGTAAACATAAATTGCAGCAATGAGACACTACAAAGTTTGTTCCGTTGTGAGAGTTGTATGTCAATATTTTACAAAAGACGAAGCTATATTATGGAACTCTAACAATGAAACAAACATTATATAACACCTCATAGTTCCAAATCTATGCTTACTACTACATATTTACAAACTAAAACGGAGTCCCTCAAGGTTCTATACTAGGGCCAATTTGATTCCTTATATACATAAACGATCTTCCAAATTCAGTAGACAGAATACAGCTTATTCTGTTCGCTGATGATACCAACTTAACCGATGCAAATGATAACCTTGAGGAGCTACTAAATGAAGTCGTTGACACGCAGTCAAAAATTCAAAACTGGTTCCTTGCAAACCGGCTGAATCTAAGCACCTCAAAAACAGAGTTAATGGTTTTTAGTCTGCGAAATATGGATGAAGTAAGAAACCCTGTATACACTAAATTTCTTGGTCTCCACTTAGATCCAAAATTATTATGGGAAGAACACACTTCATATGTTTGCAAAAAAATTTCTAAAAGTATTTATTTACTTAGAAACATCATAGGCTAGATCTCCCAAAATTCATTGATTGTCACATACCATGATTTGATACACTCTGTAATATCATATGCTATACTTGTATGGGGCCACGCGACATCATCCGCCAATGTCTTCTCGGTACAGAGAAAGGCCTTTCAAGTATAATAGTTGGGCTTAAATTTAGAGACGACTGCAGAAACTATTTTAAAACGTTAAACATACTTACCATTCCATGCACCTACATTTTACAATGTCTCCTTTACGTTAAGAACAACTTAGAGGAATATTCATTTCGCAATGATTTATTCACCAAAATTGTTTACGCCTCAATGAAACTAGGGATGGCACTGGACACTATGGCATCTTGCTGTACAATGCACTGCCCCCTAACGTAAAGCTCTTAAATCACTTCCAGGTTTAAAAACAGAATAAAAACTTACCTGCTTATGAATGCATTTTATAGCGTTAATGAATTCTTAATGAGCGACCTGACAAAAATTTAAATCTAATTGTAATACTCATAAACAATAATAAACTATGTATGTTTATCTGTGGTCTTTCAAGAGGGTATAAATCTCTATATATAATTCAGGAGTAGATACCAAGTAATAGTAAAAATATTATCCGTGTAACTCATTCCTTTTTGTCAAATGTTTTGTTCTAGTGACTTTGTCTTTTACAACTTAAGTATGTCTTATACACTATGACCAAACGTATCTACAGTACATTCTTGAACAGCTAATTCCCCCCCCTGCAGTACTTTACAGCTTTTGTGAGACACCCCTTACAGGAACGTTCGATGAGAACAGCACCCACCTCCCCTCAACGTTTAAAGATAAAATATATTTGAAAATAATTTTCTGTCGGTTACGCAAGTCATTCACAGTCCAATCTGTAGGATTAAGTTGTAGTACTACAGTCGAATGCATGCGTCCCCTCATACTCCTGCAGGAGATCCAACCAGCTTTTCTTTGTACCTCCTCGCAGTGTTAAAAAGTGCTCATTAAAAGTATCCTCATCATATAGTCTGTTTTTAAACCAGGAAGAGTAAACATGGAAGTTTCATTCACACCATAAGAAGTAACCAGAAAATACACTAAAACCTTTTTGGCGTTTTGGGCAACCAACAATACACGATTACAGTGTTTTTGTGTATATTTTATTACATCATATAATGCATCGACCTCTGTTTAACCTCTAGGAATTTTATACAGCATCGATATCATTTACGCAATATAAAGGCACCAAGTAGTTAACCACCTTTACCTTCAGATTTATACAAAAGGGATTAAAAACTGATACATAATGTGCAAACGATAAAATAGAAATTATAACCAAATAATTTATAACATGAAATTAAAATTTTTACAATATGGTAAAATTTACGACTATTGCTTTGTGTAAAACTGGCGAGGGTGTATCCAATCACAGATGTATGATTCAGCGTGTTAAATTTAAAACGCTCCTCCTGGTTTAAAAACAGACTATAACTGTTAATAGGAAACGGAAAATAATGGCACTTTATATGATTGCACTGCGTGAGTCCCACAGACATCTGCTCTCTCTATATGAAGTGAGCACCTTCATAAACAATCGGATTCAACACAGGAGTTTGTTCTGTTTGTAGGACTCGGAAATGTCTGCCCGTCTGTGTGTTCGTCACGTTTTTTTGTAAGCCTGATAACTTAAAAACAAAGTCTGTTTGTATTGACATTTGGACAGTAAATTAGTGTTAGCTAACGAAGGAACCCTATTGTTTTTTAACAAAATCGATTAATAAATAAAAAAGTTATTGATCATTTAAATTTTACAAAAATATTTTTTTTATGTTTTGTAATTAAACAAAAAAAATCTAATACTAATATAATTTACAAAAGTTACTGCAAAGAGTATCCTATAGAATGTGCAAAAATTATATAAAAAGTGGAGTAAATTGGAGAAAAGTATAACCATTATACTTTTCTCCAATTTGTTATTACATAGATTCAAATTGTACCAGTCAAATGAAGGAAAATAAATCTATCTTTTTTTTGTATATCTTGTACGGTTCTTCCTTACTAAGAAACCAATTTTGGACAATAATACAAATTCTAGAAAATTGGTCCAATTTTTTTTAATCTAACATGAAAAATAGGTAACAGTATCCAGGACAAAAATCGGTCACGATTTTTTGTAGCTGTCTTAACATAGAAACACAAAATAACTTTTTGTAAATTGAATTTTATTAATACAGCCTGTCAATACAACTAGAGGAACATGTATAAAATTTAAATATACTATAAAACTGGTGTAAGTATAACTGAAAAATAACACAGTATAAGCAATAATATATCACATGCATAATGCAAAAAATCTCTCATTTATTGTACTTTTAACAAAACCAAGCAAACCCTCGTCTAAAAAACCTATCTATTTCCACATCCCTGTTAACTTTTTTTGTGATTTTCGTCATGTAATTTTTGTAAACCCAATTCTTTTAAAAAATATCCTTAAAACCGTCTATAGACATGTAGAATTAAAATAGCATTAAATGCCTTACACTAAGTACATTTTTTCTTACAAAAAAAGAAAAAAATTATAAAGTAAGAAGCTTGTGACGGCAATAATTTATATAAAATCATCTATATTTAAAAGTGCCCTGGAAGTAGTACATTTAAAAACATAATAAAAAAAGTGGGACATTAACAATGAATATAAACTTAACTATATTCAAAAAAGTGATCAGAATGCATAATTAATATACAACAGAATAAAAAAATGGGGTAAAAGAATTGGTTAAAATTATTATTAGACAGCAGATCTCAGGTTGCCTTTAAAATTAGAAAATGAGTAAATACTTCTATTCGATGCATAAAATAAAATTAATCTGACATCACCGCTACCTTTAAATTATCTACAGGCGTATGTAGTATAATATAAACATCCGATGTTATGTAACACAACCACTTTAAAACAAGTTAGAATAGTTTACTTGTTAATGATATTGGATGAGGACCATCATTGTGGTGACATTGCAGCAGTGCTTTACTTTCAGACTAGCGGGTGAATTGTGGTCAACACATCTTAATATTCACTAAACTTGTGATAAATATATACATGATCTTTTAAAAAAAATTATGTCTTGATCTGATCTTTACAAACATACAGTGCTTCTGTAGATTTAGGATGTCCGGAACTGCAATTTAACGATATAATAGCTTTTCTGCTTAAACTGTTAGAAAAAGCAGTTGCATGGAAACGCATACAATGAAACATATTTCATCAAAATATCATAAAAAGTATAAACCTGATAATGGCAGTCAATGAAATTTCAACTTATATTTCGTAGAAGTGATAAAAATTGAGAGTTTTTGTACTACTCCAGGCAAATTAGCGGAACAATTGAATAGTGCTGATCCAGGGCTGAACGCCTCTTTTGGGGGTGGAGTTGATTGCATGGGGTCCAGGGGTCCATAAATTATGCCTTTACCCCCTATCGGCAAAAAACTAATGAGGGTTTTCAGGGTATAGCGGGTGAAGGCTGATTTCTCTCGGGTCTTTTCAAGAAAATCGAGCCGGAAGATGGTCGATAAGGATGAGTCAGATTCAGTACTCATCCACCCACCTCTCAAGCATTAGGAATCTACCCCCCTAAAGAAAATACCAGACTCTCGATATCTCTGGTGTATTTTCGAGAGAATCTGGTTGGGTGGTGGTCAAGAATGACGATTAGGGTCAGATTTGTCTAGCCACACCTTCCGCCTCTCCAGTGGATGGAAACTACTCACATAAAGAGGTTAACACTTGAGAGGCGGGAGAAGTGAGTAGACGAATCTGACTCTAATCATCCTTCTTGACGAACTCCTTGTACGGTCATTAGTCTAGGTGCCGGCACTCGATCGGCGAAATTAAGCAACGTCGATCGGGTCCAGCATATGGAAGAAGCGACCCAAGGACTTGTCGAAAACCTCAGTCCATATGCTGAGCTGTAAAAAATCTGGACTGAGGTGGCTTGGCGAGAGAAAGAAACCAAGGGCTCATATAACTGTACCAAGAGGCCCCTTATCAACAGACTCGAAGTCTAGGAAGGACCATGTCTGGATAATGAGCCCTAAGGTATAAAGGAGTACTACAATAAACCTATAGAGGACGCAGTGGACAATCACCAGCTCCTTTGGACTAAAATCTAAAAATCCTTCTTGACCGCATCCCAACCAAATCATCTTGAAAAAACATGAGAGAGATCGAGCGAGTCTCTTCAGGGGGGTAGTTTTCTGGTGCTTGAGGGTGAGTAGATGAGTAGTGAGTCTGATTCATTTCTTTCGACCATCATCCAGTCCCATTCTCTCAGAAAAAAAAACCCAAGAGAAATCGGCCTAGATTGACATTTGCCTCATGGGGGTAGTTTTCACCCCTTTCATATCACTAACCTTCCCCCTGTATCATCATCCCAATTAACAAGTTTTATATAAAAAGTATACGCCCCAATAGCCGCCATACTCCGGAAACACTCATTTGGAGGCAATTTTTGGCCAATAAGGGGTGAAGGCATCATTTCTCGACCCCCTGACCTACGATGGGTCAGGGGGTCGAGAAATGATGCCTTCACCACTTATTGATTCCCCGTCCCAAAAAATGGGGGATAGGGGAAATGCATTTCAGCCATAGATTAGCACTGTTCAATCGTTCATCTAATTTGCCTGGAGAAAACTATGTTAATGGTCAGTACAAAAACCCTGGAAGTAAAATCAACATTGTCAAGAAACTTTTGTGTTCGACTTATGACATCATTTAAAAAAATATTTGCAGAGTTAAATAAAAAGCGCAACTGGCTTAATGTAGGTATAATAACTAATGCCCTTTGGCATCGCCAATTTGAATTAGATCATTAACATTACTACAATACATCTTGATACTCCTATAAAAATTGTTTTTATAGAAGTTTTACCATGGCCTTTATTAACTTGCCATTTACAATACGAATTCAGTGGCTCAATGTATTTAATGAGTTAATGAGACATTTGTAGCGGGCTTTGTTACAAAGAATGATTGATGGGTCGTTCACGTAATTTTACTTAGCCCGCTCAGTTCGTCAAGATCACCGAGATGAGTCGAGAACCTTTGATTTGAAAGACGTACCCAATATACGCTTCATGCATATACATATGTCGCTCGCTCACCGTGGCATAAGGAAGTGTTACCGGTATAGTGAGCTCTGGGCTCAAGAAGAGTCAGGAGTTGCTAACACACTGAATGGCACTGGTATATTAGCGACACAGTAGAAAGTCATAATGGCATATTGAACGAGTCCATGAACAACCCAACACTACACACTACTATCGTGACATATATGGAAGCAAAAATAACTGGTTCGAAACTTATTTACTCGAACGATGATGTGCGTTGACATAACCGAAACAGAGAACAATGTAATAAAAATAATATATTCTGATTATGCTCTGGTTGAGAGTGGAATTCCACAAGGATTGATTCTAGGTTCAACATTATTCTTGACATACATCAATGATACAGTCTTAAATTTCCCTAAAGCAAAATTTTCATTATTTGCAGACGATAAACAAGGCACAAGAGAGTATACCAGATTGGTTCCTTGTTTTTTGGTTTACTTTTGATTTTTTTTTTCCTAATTTATCGGGTTCATTTGTTTAGTTATAGTTTTAGTTTTATTTATGATCTATGTATAGAAAACATATATATGTGCATATAAGTAAGTATATTGACATCACCTATTTTCATTATGATACTCCCAACGGACGGTTGCCGATTGCGCTTCCCTCAGGGGGTATGTAAGAAAAGAGATTATTTATTCCGTGTTATGGCAATGGTTGGCGTATGCTGGATGGTTGGCATATGCATAAGTTTCTCGCTTAGGGTGCAAGAGGTCTCGGGTTCAACATCTACCCACTGAACTTTTTTAAAATTTTGTAATGATAAATGTATTTTTTCACAAATTCAGGTTTGATTTGACAGCAGAAATAATGTTTTCCTTCTTGTTCCTCTAATAATTTCGTTCTTTCATGTGATTTTCTTTAGGTTAGGTAGATTTTTATTTTGCTATCTAATTAGGTGTTTTCACAAATTTTAAATTAACTTTCACTGTGAAGATAATGCTTTATTATAGGTAAAAACACTTGAATTTTGAGAAACAGTTGAATAATACCTTAAAATAAGCCATTTTAATTTTGTATTGAAATTTTTTCGCCACTACGCGCTCATGGGGTCATCAGTTATATTGTCAATGTCATTTTGTGTTATAAGCACGTTATTTTGCAGATAAATTTCCTAAAGTAACTTTCACAAATCCCATATTAGGTAGGCGTTACTTATTTAATCACATGTAAAACGTAAATAAAGTGAATAAAATGTTGTGTTTAACAATTTTTAAGGAACTAATATAACCGATGACGTCACCGCGTGTTTTGCATACTCGTTCAATTACTAAAACTTTATGTTATTTATTTGCTGAAATTTTAATTTGATGGACGATAGAATGCTGTTTAAATATCAATAAGTGCTCTAGTATAACAAGTACTTCATTTTAATAATACCAAAAAAGCCAATTTGCACATAGTGAAAACACCTAATTGATAATAATTATCAGCGCCGCAGGCAGTATTAGCGTCACAGACACAAAATAAAGCAAAATATTTCAATTTCTTGACTTGCGCTCCCGTCAGAGGATAAAAGTATATAAGTAGAGAGAAGTTGGTATCCGAGAAGGGCAAGGAATATTTGCGCCACTTTTGCAATTCAAAATAAATTGCCAAAACGGCGCAAATGTTGCTTGCCCTTCTCAGATACCACCTACTGACTTTCAATGGGCGACCTTGACCTACCTCAAAATTTTGCAAACAAAACATTGTTCCGGCATTCAATATTACTTATATTCCACCAAACACCAACAGTTCCTGCTCAAACAACTCATTGAAGTTAAGATTATAATTTTATAAACTAATGGGACCGCCACAATATCGCATTAAGAACGACGTTACCTGCCTGACGAGAGCGCAATCGGCAACCATCCGACGGGAGTGTAGACACGGCGTTAAGTTATTGTGACAATAGTGGAAAATAAATGTGTACTTACTTACATTTTAATTGAATGGTGGAATAACTCCCAATAGAGCATTAACCTAAATAAGATGTATAAATATAAGGTCAAATAAAACAGACTTTTCTTTTAAAATAATAGGATATCCATATGTTAAATAGAGCGACGATAAAGCCAAGTACTTCAAAGACAGATATGAAAACAACTTTGACGTTAAAATACTTGTGAAATGCAGGATATTTACGAATTGATCTTTTTTTCTAAGGAGGCCATAACTGCTGTTGAGAAGACACAAGAAACTGCAGTCCACACATTGTAAACCAGATTTTTTCTTTTATTTATATAATATAGTATATTTACTGATAAGTAAGTGTGTAGGTAAAAAAGCCAGAACATGTGACCAGCACGTGGATAGTTAAATCGTGTTAACTATTGGCTACGATTTAGGCTGCATAGGTAGATGCACTTATCACTTATCGGTGAATATATTATGGCATATTAATAAATCTGCCAAAATCTCTACATAGTATAAAATAAAGTCCCCCTGAGCATCTGTCAAAAGGTATAATTAAAATCCATCATTGCAGAATTAATCAATTGAAAACGATTTTCTTCCAACGACAAAAATGGACATGATACTGTGTAATGTTGCTCCCACCAAACTTCCCTTTGCCAAGAAACTTTAAACTATAAATATAATCCATCAAAGAATTGTTTAAAAGGAAGTTGAACTGACTTAATAAAATTTACTGAAAACATATTACTTGATATTTGTTTGTTTCTTACAAACGTAGGCTACTTAAATTATTTATAATCATGTCGGGAATGTCATATTTCAACTTGGCGATATCAAAAACAGAACGAGACCAACATAGCCAAAAAGTGGTATTTGTGTATACAATACTCTCCTCCTCCCACCTTTAAAATAAATAATGATAGATGTTTGGTTTGTCGACCAATTCTTAGCTCTGCATTATTTTTCTCAATATTCTAACTTACTGGGCTATAATGAACTTCTCATTAATTGATGCTATGAACATTACATCTGATCTACATCAATATATGTTTCATATTCACGTGATTTCGCAAAACACTGAAGCACAAACTGGAAAAAATATTCGAAAATAACTCCTGGTGATAATATTGTCTGTGTGTGACCCACTTAAATGGAAAAAATGTCGTCTTTACCATACCAGATATAAATGTGTCACCTCTGAAAAAGATTACCCACTTCATACATGGACCAGTTAGATCGGCACATGTTTTTCAGCGTATAAATAGATATTTAGTGAAAGGCACTGGAGCTGAACTCCAGTTTATTTAGGGCAAATACCACAGAATAAATAACAATCAGAATACAATGTTGGCAAAAACTCTTTGATCTTTTACATCCACATGTTTTAACCTCCAACAGCTATCGGTCACATTGTCTCACCGACAGTTTGGAATCGTACTCCAATCATTTTTAGCCTTTTCAATGACGGTCTAATAGAGACTTTTTTTAGAGAATATAGCCAGAAGTTCTATGAAAACATTGGATAACCACTAACCTAGTATAAATATTAGTGAAAACATACTAAAATGAAATCACAAATGATCCGCTGCTGGCAACAATGTGATATAATGTGGTGAACAGATCAGTATGAACAACTCCCTCGCCAATAAAAAATTGTATTCTGATCAATATTTATTTTGAGCAAATACAAATAATATATATTTAACTGTAATGGCTGATATGAATATATTTGTGTTATGTTGCACCAATCAATAAATGCATCCCCATTCTGCTTCTATAGCTTGTTTAGAATCCTTTAGCCATGATTTAACTTTCAAAGTTATTAATGTATTATATACGCTTATCACAATTATCAAAAGCAAAACAGTGCATCGTTATTTTGCATCGAAATTATCATAATACCTAGAGTCGATTCTGGTTTTGACATCATGACGACCTGAGATCCGCTGTCTGATTATTGCATTTCATAATTTAAAAAAACAGGAAATTAATTATCTATATCTAAGTGGAAAATATCATGGTCTTCTTTCTTGCCAGCTTCTACATCTTTCGGTTCGATGTCATCTTTCTCTCTGCAGTCGTTTATATCTCCCTCCTTCTTGTCATCCACTTCGGAATTCTCACTTTCACTGTGACGACGTTCCAAAGCCCGTTTCTTATTTTTAGATTTACGTTGGTTTTTCTTTTTTTGACCAAGAATACTGGAATTGGACCTAAAAATATGTTTATGTGAATAAATAATCAGTTTTACATTTACACAATCACATTAAAATTTTGCAAAAAATATAAAAGTGAACAAAAAAAAAAACTGTAACCATTATTTGAATTTCTGGATCAACTGCAATATACCTTCTACAGCTCTTGCAACAATTCGATGGCATCTGTAACAGTGCCTATTGGTTGCACTATATTTATGCCTAAAAATGCGATTTGGCAGCTACACTATATTTTTAAGGTCGGTGGCTGAGGATTGGCTTTTACAGCTGCAGGTAACAGTCATAATTAAGTTAAAACCAGTTTGCTATGAACTAGTAAATTAGTAAACAAGTCCATTTAGCTGCAAATATTTGTTTATACAACTGGTTTATTATTTCGTTTCCATTTTAGTATCGCAGTGTGTATGGCGTTACAGTACCGGAACTTATACCCTATACAGTAAATAGCTCTTATGGGAATGACAGTCATCCGGAGACGTTATTTAGTATAATTTATATTACGGTAGCGTGTCAGTATAGTATCACAGATTAACGTGATACAGTACAATGTGTAAAGGTTTGAAACAATCATGTAACAATTCAAAATTTATAAATTTTATATCGTTCTGAAAAATATTCTTTTAATTGACTAGCTGAAACCACCATCACTACAAATATCATAAAAAAATAGATGTAAATGTTATACTCTTCGCCGACTTACTTAAGTTTTTACATAATTTTCATACATTTTTAAAGTGATACTTACTATTCTTAGTTTTTTTAAAATAAGCAATTTTTTTAACTACCACTAATTCCAACTTGATTGGCGACACTGATTTATATACTATGTGGCATTTTCATTTTTGTAGGTACAAACTTTTAAAGATAGCAACCCTCTACATTTTTTTAACTATTTAAATGTTCAGTAACTTTCCTATTTATTACTGATATATGTTTCTAAAAAATAATAGGGTTCTTCCTCTAACTAACACTAATTTAAATTCCAAACGTTTCTTTATTATATGTGGAAATTTCTATTGATATTGAAAGCATCACCAATGAATTTATCGAGGCGAAAAAAATATCATTTATCATTTTGATAAACATGTTTTTAATAATAAAATAATATACCTATGTATGCTTACTTATTTCATTAAATGCAAAACATGAAAAGACATGTTCTGTACTTCATTTATTAAACAGCTGGCTTTTGTTGCAGTGTCCTCTTTCGTTTTGTATATTTGTTTTAATTATATTTATACAGGTATTTCTTTTAATTTAACAGATACTTTAAAAGAAAACAGCCTTTTCATGAAATACGATAGTTCCATTACATAATTATAAAAATAAACCCACTGCTAATTGGGAGTATTTCACGAATATATATCTTCAATCACCTTCAGAAGGAAAATTTCAAGAAATTATCAACATAGCACTACAAGGTCTCGAAATAGCATTAAAACATAGATTGCCACTCACTGAGAGGTCCCTTAATGGACCTAAATTCAAAATATTATTGAAAAACTATCTAATAAAGAAATGCCATCGAAGAGTATTTTAATGACAATTTTGGGAATATTTTGTTCTTGTTTAAACTTTACTTTGTGAATTGCAATGTTTGTTTTATATATACGGGGCAATCCACTAATTACGTCATGCAAATTTCATGGTTTTTTCTATCCCCCCGCCCTCTGTTGCAGGTTGTCGTCACATTCGAGTCAACCCCTCCCCACCCCGTTGTGATATCTCACATTTTAAATTTTGAGGTAGATTTTGGTTTTTTTTAATTTCATTAAATTAAAACAATAGTATATGTAGATGTAAATAACGTGATGTCACAAAAGTTTGACCCCCTCCTCCCCTCTTGTCACACTGTGTCACACTTTATGGACCCCGTCCTCCCCCCCTCAAAGTGTCACGTAATTACTGTATTGCACTTTGACTTATGTAAGTGACAGCAATAATACCAGAAATTATTATTATTATTAATCTACAGCAATTCATATCCCCTGATAAATAATACGCTTAATACAGCCACCGTAAAATAAAAATACATACAGAAGATGCACTGCGATAAACTGTTTAGATTATGATAGGAACGCCTTGATATAGCCAATGAATAACAGCTATTTACCGTAACAGGTTATAAGTTCCGGTACCGTAACGCTATACGCTGAGTTTTAATATAGATCCAACACATTTTAATATCACTAGTAGACTTGAAGTTAAATTATAGTAATTACTACATGTCATCGCAGTGTCAACCTTAACTCTTTCCCTTTCTCTTTAAAGGTAATTAATCTATCAAATAGCTTTTGAGGCTGAATTACAGCCAAACAAAATCTAAATACATGGGACAGCTAATATGTTTTTTAATTAATACATTCCATTCTGCTCATATTCCTAACAAAATGGCAATCTATGAGATAAGATGTGATTGAATGATAGATCAAACGGCTTTAAGAAAAAGCTGACTAATAAATAAAAAATTTTTTTTTTTTGCTTCAGTGATTTATCAGCTGTTGTTTCTCTTCACTGCAGTATAGAAGATCCTTGTATGGATGTGTTATAGAATATCATGGCTTTATTGACTAAAGCTACAAAAAGATGTTTAAACTATTTCCTGTTAGTACTAGCACATAGGTAATAATATATAATTTAACGAGCGGTTATGTAGGTAAAAATTCATGCAGATGAAGCTTGCAAATCATTAACATCGTGCAACACTGTAAGTTAAAAAACAACGATTTATTTAATATAGGTAATGTTTCACCTGTTATACCCTCTAATTATAATTACATTGTAAGAAAATAATAAACAAATGTGAGAAAACGTATAGATCTTCCAATGATAATGAATGATAATTCAATAATTATCAATAAGCACTTTTTATTTCAGTTCTGTTTGGTATAAAATGACATAAATTACCTCTCATAGTTCAATATATATTATTAACTGGGCGAATAGTTAGACTGATTAATTTTGCAATAATGGTGTTGTACAGTGCTGTTATAGGCAGTCCTCTACTAGTGTGTTCACTATTGTCAACGGTATACTTACAAATTAGGTAATTTTTTAATTTTTGTTCTTGTATACACTCGATTCAAATATTTCCTTCAAAAAATCATTTTTTAAATCATTGCTACAATTTTATAAGCTTAGACAAAAGAAATACTTAAGTAGGTTTATTATGGTATAGAAGCCAGTGTGCAATTACCTGACACATTTTTGACAACTAGAGACATGATTAATCCTTAGAGAATAACAGACAAGAAAAATTATATGAGAATTTTTCTTAGTGATGCAAATTTAATGTATAGAGCCCGTGCATTGTATGACTAACATAACGTCAAATTTTACATTTTTGTTTACTCTCTCTACAGTTTATACTCATTTTTAATGTTTCTATTCGCATTTCTAGATTGGTACCTGGTGTAACATTAATGAACTCTCTTGGACAGGATGCATAATATAACTTCTTTAAATCATAGAATATTAAAAATAGACCGCTAATTATAGGTTTGATTTCCAACCTGTAAATATCAGCATATTTTTAAAAATGATTTAAAAAAATGAAGTGCATCCTATCCGAGAGAGATCATTAATGTTATACAGATACCAATCAAGAAATGCAAATAAAAATATTAAAAATGAGTATAAACTTACAAAAATGTAATATTTGAGGTTATGTTAGTCATACAATTGACCATTTTCGGTCACCTGATTTTGACACAGTCTATGAAGGGCACACAAACCTCATCCAATCACAGAGGAATGCAAATGAAAACAATTAGAGATGAATTTGAAGAGCTTGTTATCTCTAAATCCCAATGAAATATTTTGTTCAAATTTGGTATAAGGAGGTTTTTGATGATGCCGAATAATATAAAATCAAAAGTTCTATTAATAAATTGCTAATATATTTTCCTGAAAAACCGTCCCCAATTTTCCCCACAAGGGTGGCATGTCAATGAGTGACATCAAAGTTGATTATGTCAAAACAAATCACATTTTGAGTACATACCAACCGAATTTGAAATGAATCCGTTTATTAATTCCAGAGATATGAGGGCGTATTCATGAAAACAGAAACACAGTATATATTGAACAATGCATATTGTTTTAAACTCAGTAATTCTAAAATAGGTAAGTTTATTGCAACAAGCCTCAGCAGAAAAAATTACCCTGTGTGGCGAATATTATACCATCCATATGTTACAGTTTTCTGGCCTCCATCAATATGAACTGGTAAGTACGATAAGCAGATATATAATTTCTCCTTTCGTGCAAGTTGAGTAAAAGTGTACTCACACAACTCACAAAGAGAGCCATCTACCAACCACTTATTACAATAAACTGATGACCAAAACGGCCAAAGTATGAAGTACTACTATCGTTGCAATGCGAATATATTAAACATTGCACGTTATTTGAAACTGCGCAATGGCAACAATGTATCATTATTTAAATGTGCTCTTGAAAAACTACTAGCGGAAGTTTCTATGAGGGTAAAAAAGGAATCTTATGCAACTCTCAAGAAACCTGTCCATAATATTTGTGGACCATAGATATCTTTAGAAATTCATCAACCGAATGAAAAAAACTATTATTCACATTAGTCTTACTGCTGAAAAATTTCATTATCACGCAACCATTAAAATAATTTAACCCACTGATGCAAGTTCTGCTCTATATGAAGTAAATTCGGACTTAGACCAGATGGCACATTGAAGGAATCATAGACTCACATTCTATGAAAACAAAATCTGCTTCTTAGCCATTGCAACAAAGCATCAATTGAATTTTCAGCATAAGAAGTGGCTATATCTATATCTACAGACATAGCGGATGCATTTGGCATCAAATATGAATCCATCAAAAGAGCAACGGAAAAAAGTCCAAAAAAGAAGTAGATTTACAATCCATACTAAAAAAGTAGAATAACTGCCACAAATGTGAGGGAAGTCCACAAAGTGGAGTTTTGGCTTCAAGGTTAGGGGTATGATGATAAACTCATTATTATCGGAGAACGTAGACACGAGGTTATGATTTCAGGTTAATTTCTTTAAACATAAGATCCAAATAGTGCTTTTCAGAACCTAGGTGTCAATTCAAGCAAAACACTTATTTGTTTCATTTATAAAAAAAACCTAGGTTTGAGAACTCCTAGATTAAATGAACTAGTACTTTTCTCATATCTAGAAAAAATGCAGATTGTTTTATATTACGAGTACGTTTGTGTTTACAAGGATTTGTCTTATATTAATTAATTTTTTTAGGTTTGTTATTTTTAGAATTATATTTTTTGTTGTTACTATTTTTTTTTTGTGTTTATTAAACCTTCTTTCGCAAAAGCTTGATAATGAACTGTAAAATGTTATATTTTTCAAATAAATCCTAACAAAAACAATTTTCATACAAAAACTGGTAAATCCAAACAAAAAACAATTTAAAAAAAATAGATGTGATTAACTTTTTCTTCAAAGTTTCCCAAATGCATCTAAGACCTCTAAGACAGCAATCTATAAAAGAAAATTTCAAGTTTTTTGTCGAGACAGCACAGGAAGTTCTTCACGATTTCCCAACAATTCATAAAGGTGGATTTATCGGGTTCTGCATGTTTGTTCCTCAGTTATATGGAACAGAACAGCATTAGACTTATAAGTATATATTCAAAAGGTGCAAGTTTATTTTGAATTGCGGATAAAGATAGTACGAATAAAATACTATTTATTTAAAGGCCTCATATTAAATTTTAAATTGTATAAAAGTGGCTCCATCTAAAACAGTATTATACTAAAATTATAATTAACAATAGGCTGTTTCTGGCAAATTGGATGATGTTATTAATCTGAAAATAGGTGTAAGTTGTACATAAATATATACTACAGGATTGTTGAAGAATATATTTTGCTAGAATTAGCTTATCAGGGCGATCTCTCTTCACTGGGTGCGTTACCTGCTCCCCACTGATTTTGCCCCCCTGCTCGCTCTTAAGTGTCTATTATAGTTTCTTAACAGCTGAATTCTAGAATAAGCTTCAGGTGGATCGACAAGCCTGAACGTTCTTCGCTTTCAATGCCTAAAAATACTGTATGGTATTTTCTTTCCATCCTAGCCATTAAAATTAAAACTCTAATTTAGTAAACAATTCCCTTCTTTCTTAGAATCCTTTATTTTAGGATATATAAGGCGAAATCGACGGCGGAGAGAGAAGTTTTATAAAAGTAAAGTTGAAAAGTGAAAAAGTGAGGTTAAATATCAAGTAAACAAAGTTTAAAGGTTATTTTGGTTAATCAAGAAGTGCTGTGTAAACAGTAAATTATTAAAGAAATTGTTAGTGGTTACCCCTTGTTAAAATTATCTAGAACCCACGGATCCTGAAGGGTGTCTTCAGGAGCGTGTTCAGATGATTCGTCGGTTGTGGATCGAGTGCGCTTGCATCGTTCAGATACAACGAAGTGCTAAAGTTACCAGCGTTCAGATGGTTGAAGCGACCATCGTCGGATACGCAACTTTTTACCGTTGTTGGGGACATCGATGAAAATACCCGCATGCGCAGAAGCTAGATAGTCAGCGTATTTTGAATTGGTATCTAATTTGTCTTTAATGTGGCTTTGAACCCAATTAAACGTTTGTCTCATCAATCTAAAATTGCGTTTGAATTCTTCCTTAGAAAAACTGGTATGGATTTCATGCACAAAAGTGTACTTATCTTATATTTATATTTGTTCTATCTAAAAATCCAACTAACTCAGATGAATCTTCCTCTAATTCATCTTGCTCAAACAGAGCATTCATTAAGTGCCAAAAAAATTTCCATTAAGCACATAAGTAATATAAGTATAATATAAACTATTTAATAATCATCAACTACTAAGCATATAGACTATGTATACATTAATTTGTCTAAAATCGTTCAGATGATTTGTTCAATATATAGAAACAACCAAATGTCCCACGTTCGGCGATTATTCTTTACCGTGTAATTCATCTGAATACGCTCCAGGGGTGAAAATACGTAACAATATTATTAATGGCCTTTTTAGTGGAAAGATACTATTAGCCTATTAGAGTATTTTTTATTTGCAGGATATTTTGTATGACACTAATGTTTGACAAGCCCTTGACAATGTCCTCATGACTTTGACACGTTACAAATGAGAGTTAATTCTAATATCAGAGGATGTAAAGGATTTTTTGATTACAGAACTATAGTACCTAGCACATTAATAAAAACGAACTATTGAGAGAATTAGGCTAACTTTCTCCATTTCTGAATGTAATTAAATGAAGGAAAATAGTAACCAATGTTAATAATAAACTATTTAATTAATATCAATTGGTTATTTCAATGTTTCAAAAATTCATAGTATTGTTCTTGCTATAGTGAGTATGTATGTAGGCACCCATATCTTTTATCAATACATAAACTATAGCATAGTCGGACACCAGGAGCCCAACACGCCAAGGAGCCCAAAGGGTCTCCTTACAGGCTCTACATTTATTTTATTTGGTCGTCCAAATAAAAATTCGTACATGACGTTTTAAATTTAGTGCATGATGCAATTGGTGCATTATTGCCAAGCAGCTTACCGAGTTGGTCCTGCACCTGTATCAACTTTCTTGCAGTTATCTTTACTATTTTAAAGGGTGGTGGGTAGTTGAACAGTTAATAGCGCAGATAAAGTCCAAGAGATGTGACACTCATTTTATAAAACTGTAAGAAATGTAAAAAAATAGCTATTGAATTTAATGAAGTTCTTCGCAGATCCTGTAATAGATGATGATGATTTCAAAATACTTACAAAGAGTCAGTGTAAGAAAAAAAATGCCTGGTGAAATCGCTTCAGATGAATCTGGTAATCTTACTCCAGTGTAAAATTTTAAAATAAATGCCTTTTTTAGTATACTTGATAGTGTTTAAACAAGCATTGAAGAGACCTACTTAATAAGGACCTTTATAAGGATTGTGTATAGTTAAATCCACAAAAATTTAAGGATATTTCCAAGTTTTGTGATATTACAGAGTTTCCGGAAAACACTTTTATTAACTTAGTGAACTAACTGGTGATAATAGTGTCAATATATTGGTAGAATTAAAACAATTTGCTGACGAATACGATGCTTTGACAGCTGAATGCAGGGAAAAGTTCGGGGAAATGCAGCGAAGAAGAGTAGATTCCGTGACTGACAATGAAGAAAGAGATGAATTTTTTGATTGGATGAAAAATAATATTCACCAAAATGGGTACAACTGCACCCAGTGCTTATCCTGTGTTTTTCAGGTTCTGGTGAATTTGTCCTCTCAGTCAGGTTTATTCAATACCCTTTATGTTGTGTATAAACATGTCCTTACTTTACCCTGCACGCAAAAAAGTTTTTCCAAATTGAAAAAATTAAGGAAGCCTGAAAGAAGTGGGCTTTCTGAAAATACATAAGCCCCTTGTTACTAACGTATGTTGAAAATGATATGCTACACCTGATAAATAAAAATAAAATAATTGACGAAATAGCATGTTCTTCAGTAGAGTTAAAAAAAAATACGTAGTTCTTAGAGTGCATATGAAACATTTTTATAGTCTGTAATTAGATTTTAGTAAAGTTTGGATTTTACGTAGTGTTAAAATGCAATAAAATATTTTGTTCTTGATGTTTGTATCCCTTTAATAGCTTAAAAGGGGGCCCTTCGCGAAATTCAGCGAGGGGCCCTAAACATAGCCAGTCCGACACTGAACTATAGGATATTAACTATGTGTATTGTTACCACGTGATATTCATATTACAGCTTTTATGATAAAAGCTAGTATACAGCATAAAATATAACAATTAAATTGATAATTAATATTGCACACAAGTCAAGGTCGACTGTTTATTTATATTTTATATCAGTCATAACACATCATTAAATTTTCATGATAGTAGTGGAATATATAAGAGCAATTAAGTGCTATTCTTCATTATATTTATAAAAGCCACACTAATTAATGTTAAAGAAGTTTATTAAAATAAATAAAAAATACATTAGCATTCATAACTAATTTTTCATCAATTATTCAGTATCATTGCGATCTGTAGAATTCTCCCTAGAAATAAAAAAAATGACGATTATTAATCAATTATTAACAAAAATTATCCAAGTGGATATCTGTTAAAACAATTACAAGAAAAAGTACTTTAATAATTTGAATATTAACTGAAAGTATTAAAAAACTTATAAAATTTATCGTGTTTGAATAAGTAATAACTTTTTGTGTTCCATATCACTTATCGAATCACCTCTGTCTGTTTGTCTGTCCATCCGCTTGTCACAGGAATTTTTCTCAGACTGTTTTACATAGAAAGTTGAAATTTAGCTCAGTTCTCGGAATTTGTGGCCCAATTACAGATGTTAAGTACAAAATGTGGAATATTGATTTTGGAGGTTAGTCTCAAGGATTAAAATGGGAAGTTTAAAAATACATTGAAGGTCATCGTGTCAAATGAAAGTTTGTTATGACAGGAATTCAAAAATATGTTTCTTTCATGTTTGACTTTACCGAAGTCTGTCTATTTTATGTTTGTATGTTATGTTTATAAATATTTATATATAAATTACAACTAAAATAACATAACCCAGAATTTTTTGCAAACTTTTTTTGTTAACTTTTCATATCGTGTTAATCAACTGTTATGAAAAAAATGCCCTTAAAATAAATACCAAAACAAAATTGGGCGAGACGAAATAGGATAATTGCTCTCAAAATGTTTTAAATGTATATTACGGTATCAAATCTGTAGCCGGGAGGCGCCCGGGGTTGCCGGAACCACCTGAAAACATTTCTACATTATAAAGGAATTGGTACCCCCTGAAATCCGATAAGCACCCCCTACAATTTATTTCTGGCCACACGCCTGTACGGTTTATGTTTCCCTCTTAGGTTCATTCGTTTTGCTCTTTTGTACTAAAACCATGTGAAAGTTTTATTTTTGCAAATACCTAGGTAACTGTTGTTCATTGAATCTACACTTATATTATTTACTACACATATTCTTCAAAATGTTTAGACCTTGAATTTGGTATTTTTTAAAATCATGACAATTTAAAATAGAAAAGGCAGACAGAATTAAATTGTTAACTAAAATTACGTCTAGAACTTACTATATTGCATCAGTTATAATCTAGATCTAGATAAAATAAGATACCTAATATCTTATTTTTAGAACAATGTAGGTAAGATTATGTTTCTTAATTATGCCATCTCAAAGATAAATATATCTGTGGCCTTAATTACACCTTATTACTACATGGCATATACATTTTTAGATTGCAATGTCAAAACATTTCATTTCTATGGAATTAAAAATAAGATTCGATGAAAACTATTAAAAGAACTGCTATTCTTGATATACAAACATAACCTATAATTTTTTTAATGAAATATTTATAGCAAGCATAATATATACCTAGCAAGCAAGTTCTAAATATTTTTTAGTACTTAATGTTTCTAATTAAGTTTCCAAAAAAAATTAAAAATCTGATCAAATGGGTAAGTAAGTAGTACACCTGTATATTAAAAATGTCATATTTAGGGATGCCTTTAAAATTCGCCTATCAGGACACTCTTAGTGTTGACGATTGTTCGTTTGATGTTTTTGACACACTGATATGGTACATCTAATTTTAAGATCACACGATTTCAGGGCGATAACTAAGTGATGATGTGATGACTGATGATGATTAGTGTATTGATTGAAAAACGAAAGACCTTTAATTGGTCATATTCTTTTATTGTTTTATTTTCGTTGGCACCAGTACCAAGGGCAAAAAAATGCATGAAGGGTCATTTTTACACCACCTATATTTGTTCATACTTAGTTTAAATATTTGTTAAGCTCGCTAATATATGTCTCATTTCCATATCGCCAAAACAGATGGCTTGATATTTGTAAATACTTTATCAGTATCGATATTGTTTGCTTATCGACACTATACAATTGATGTTATCCCCACATCTATGATTATCAACGATGCCAACATTGATGACGAACATCAATGATGCAGCTCTAGCCACACTTTCCTAATAAAAACGATCAAAACTCAAGACGATTTCAAACTGTGAGTTTCAAGATCACTGAAATGTGAGGAGCCAACCGCTAGTGTACATACCTACTTACCATATTTCATATTTATGTTACTCACAGTAATTTGCGTTCCCGCTTTTCATAAACCCTATACATATCATTGCTACCTATGTCCAACAGTGGTTAAACTTTGAATGTAATTGGATAGTCTGATATGACAAAAATGAGATATCAACCGCTAGGAAAATTGTACGTACTTACACCATATTACGTACAAGTATTTCGTATTCCTTCAAGTTCTTCATTGCCTAGTTAACGGGATATTTTTTACGTTTTTTTTTTGTAAGTACCTCGGTAAGTACTTCACAAAATTCGAATTACAAAATTATAGACAATATTACACCACGGTTACCTATCATCCCCTTAGATAAAAATATAATGAGTAATTCTGAAAACATTTTGCATATGTAGGCAGGTATATAAGACAAAAATGGCTTTTAATTATTTCTTAATGTCAAAAAGAACACCAAATATAAACATATGCCTACAATTTATTTATCCCAACGTTGAATTAGGTATATTGTATAGGCATCGACCAATTAAAATTTTTTTGCCAATATCGGTACCAATATATATTGACATTTAAGGCACACAGGTATTTAGGTGTACAAAGTTCGTAAATTGAAACATGTTGTATAGGCAGTTTCTCAGAGAGAAATTCATAACTAAACAAAAGTAGGTATCATTCTTCATGAGGTTTTGGTTTCATACAAATATATTACATTTCTTAAAAATTCGTTTATACCTAGTAATCTTTCAATACAAAGTCGCAAATTATGATGAGAAAAAATCAAATAAATCAAAAAATATATATATTCTTGGTAATAAAGTCTAATAAAGACAGTTTTTTGAAAAAAATGTTAAAACATTTTTTATTCAAGTTAATACTTAATACCAGGTTAACTTATATTATGTATAAATTGACAGCGATTATAACTCGAATTATAAACAATTAAAAACAGATGATTACCTAATACTGACTGTATGAACCAAAAAATTCATATTTTAGTTTGTTTTGACTTTACACAGTTATGCACAAATTGTAGATTGTATTGCCAAATTGAGTGCAAAGTTTAATAATAAACATTCTTATTTTTTTTTAAATTGCTTTTGAATAGAAAGGTAATCCACAGACGACTTCAGGTAATTCGCAGATGATTCAAGGTATCTAGAGGTGATATGGGGAGATATCTCGGGAGATATTGACTATAGAGGAGAAGTTAGGTACAAGTCTTTCTCGGCCACTCCCAAATGAGGTCCAGAAAACAGCAACGAATTAAGCTGGCCACCTACATAATTTTGTAACAACTAAGTACTAAAACGAAAGAAGTTAGAACTAATTAAATTGAACCTCTGAAGTTGATGAACTTACACTACATAACGGATTCTAACTAGACCATGATGCACTTGACGTACTATGAAATACACTAAGTATGAAATGTGATGTATATTTTTCGCAGCAGTTTGAATATCCACCGACCATTAACTTGAGAGAGAGAAATTTATTAATGTCAGACAATGTTACATCGTTAACACATCTAATTTGTCTAATTAGATATGTTGACTAAATAAAAGAATATAAAATAAGTACTGAACATATTAAGTAAAAAGATCTAAAATGTTCAGTAAATTCTCTTACCATTTAGTTAGTTCTCTATATTTTTTTTAGAATCTATAGCATTAAATTTTTCCATTGAATGGATAATAATTTGTACAATTTTATGCTAATGTATACACATACATGTGTCCCAGGTCTATAATGGGCAATATTTGGGGAGTGTATAAGTAAAGGTATAAATATATATTAAGGCCTTTACTGTATCTTTTGGGAAATTGTTCAAGGAATTTAGAAACGCCATGTTTAAAAACGTCAAGTTTAAAAAATTAATTTGTCAAAATTTAGGGGTAAAAATTATTAGGGGTGGTCCACCACTGGCTTCCGAATACGAAAGGCTCGATACCTCTATACTTATCAAAGATAACTACTTTTATAATGCAGAAATTTTATTACAATCAATAAAGTATAATTTCCAAGCTATCGGCAAAAACGTTCTAAAATTTAAATTTTAAAGGTGAATATTTAGCTCCAAAAGGGGGCGCCCTAGGAAAAGAAATATAGGTACTTTTAATATTATTTTAACCCAAACTATACGCTCCTGAAGTATTGCTCCATAGCCAGGGATACCCTGTATAGATAAGTACAACCGTAAGCCTATAATAAATGACGACTTGTTATTTGTAGAGAACTGTAAGGTACTGATAAAGCTATGAAGGGAGGTACCTACTAGGAAGTAGATATACTTTCTCAATTTAAAGTTTTTATTTGACTTTCCAATAAGCCAATTTTTTCCTTGTTCTGATAAGATTTTCGGATAGGTATAATGAAATTAAGGAGTTATTTACCTAAATAATTGCCTAGTGACGACGTCGTTGAACCTCACAGTCTTCTTCAAGCTTGTTGAGACTTCTCCATCCTCAGGAATAACTGAGTCCAGACTCAAATGGCTATTTTCAAAGGAAGAAGAACAAATAAAATCATCCAGACTTGACTCTGATATGCTACGTCCCACAGTAAAGCGTTTAGAAGATAGTCTTTTCAAAATACCCTTGTTCTTCCTTGGACTGTAACTGCTACAACTTAATTCATCACCACTTGACTCATATGATGTACACAGAATGTCTATAGCTCTGCTTTTTTGTTTTTCTGGTGAATTTTCAATGTAATGTTCTTCGCTACTACTGACTGGGCTACCGTTAGGAACTGAATTTTCTTCGATGTTCTCTAAAAAGTGCATTTGCTTGTTAATTTCCTGATTATTCACTTTGTCATCATTTTCCTGTTCTTCAGTTTCAGACTGTTCCTTTCTCAGCTGGTTTTCTTCTGCGGTTTCTTGAAAAACTTGATTTATTATTTCAGGCTCTTCAACATACTTCTCTAATAAATTCTCTTCACTAACACCATATAAATAAAATTGTATTTGTTTATCACAAGGTTTCGTAGATACTTGAAGCACCACATTGTTATCCCATACTTCTACGGTCGTATTTTCTTCATTAACTTCGTGTAATGGAAACTTTACATAAAATGCATAATAACTTGGGTAGAAACTAGAACCTATACTGGTAAATTTGATATGAATTGACGAACCAGCGCTATCAAACAATTTACCAACGGAATTTTCATCTACATTTTTAACATTAAGAGTAAATGCTATAACATTTTCAAAAACATGACAAGTAAATTCAGGTAGAGTGTAGTGCACATTTTCATCTAAAAACTTAGTCCTAAATTGTGTTGATTTTTCTAAGCACTTTTCACTAGGTTCGTTTAGAGCACTGCTGAACTGTTTTTCATTAAGTTCATCCTCTGATTCTGGTGTTTCTGGAGCACAGTGATCACTTTCCACTCCGCTATCGTCTTTGCAGTCCGAAAGCCTGAAGTTATTATTTCTTCTTACAGGCAGTGTTATAACTAATTTCTTCAGATCCTTGTCAAACTTTGCATTACCAGATGATTCGTTAACATTATATGGCAACGTTAAATTAAGTTTGTACTTTGCAGGTTTTTCGCTGATCAGTTGTATCGTTTTCTCTGTAACATCTAACATTATATCCGTGGAAGATTTGAGCAGAGGTAAATTAATTTCAACAATGAGTTCTTTTGGAATAGCCGCATTCGCTTTAGCTTCCCTATGTCCAGTGAATTCCTGGATATCCACATGAGTTCTATGCTTTACAAAGTACCTCGGCATTGTATAACACGATTTATCGTCAACACTATTTTTTCTGGGTGACTTTTTGTGTTTCCTTGTAGGGCTTGAATTATAATTATTGTTGGCATTTGCATAAATTTTGTCAAATATCTCCTTTTCTTCGGGTGAACGTTCTATTGGGGCACTTTCAGATGCTTTTCTAATAACGCTAGCATGTGCCATACCTTTGTAACTTAACTTTGGAAACTTTAAGTTTTTTTTATCCAATTTCACATCGAAACTAGCTTCTACAGCTTCTAGTGCTGTGTTGTTGACCATCGTGCGGAAAGCGTTGTTTTTCTCAGCTAAATGGAGCGTGTCTGAATGAAAAACTACGTCAAATACCTGGCACAGTACTCGTTTGTTATCTATATCTTCTCGAGGAGGTGATAACGAATGAGGCAAGGACCACGATAATCCTTTGGTCCCTTCTTTGATCGTGGGAGATGACGACGGTTTTCTGATGTGATCGTTGGCACAGATATTAATAAAAGCTTTCCGATTACCGTTGACACTAGTTTTTATCACATAACCGGGCTTTGGGTGAATAAAAGTCACGTCAACACCTCGTTCTTTTTCTAGTTGGGTTATTTCTTCTTCGTAAAGTTTCTTATTATCTGGATCTTGCAGCTCTTCTACGTAGTCACTTAATAATTTCCTAAATTCCTCTTTCTTTAGTGCTTCACCTATTCGATCAACTTCATCACGGGACAGGTTAAGCTCCTTTAACTTATCAAACGAATAATCCATGGTAATCGCAAATATTATGCAATATTTACGAAAAGTAATATAAACACAGTACGTAATAGCGCATATACCAAAATAAACAATCTGCGTCTGGAAATTTCCAATGTTCACGTGGACGAATCAGCCGGTTGTCTGTTGCCGGCTTGCTGGAATTAACCAAGCGCCAATTTTAAAAATGCACTAGTACAATCAGATACTTATTCGCACAATTACTTACACACTAAGAAGGTGTACACACTCCAAAGTATAATCGACCAAACAACAAAAATGTCAAACAAGTGTTTCAAATTTACACCAATTATTTAACAAGCGTAACCTTGGAGATAATAACTAAGTAACCCCAATGTTATTTTTATAACTTGGCAACGAACTGCGGAAACACACAACACTGTCACCGGTAGGTACCTATAACGAGTGCCGGGTAATTTTAAATATTATGTTACACGTTACGCGGCTGGGCTTTGTAAACGTTAATTTAAAACCGAATTTAAAACAAATTGGAGTTGTATTATATAAGTCTAAAATTTATTACAATTATAACGCACTCTATAAGTGTGTAGGAGTGTAGGGAAGTCGCGGTGCAATGTACGATGCTGCTAATATTTTGTTCAGCAACAATTTATCACATCACAACTGTTCCGACACATGTTATCTATAAAAGTCGAAACTAGGCCAGTTTATTTTACTGTTGTTAGATGTTTAAAAAATACTTGCATATGCATACATAAGTACTTTTAATATTAAGTACATGATATGTTTATAATTCGAATGAATATATTATGAGTAGGCAGGCCCGGCGTCAAGAGGAGTCTACGTATAGACATACGTACATCGGACCCCGAAATGGACAATAAGCCTCTTTAATTATAGCTAAATAAATTCGCTTGCTTACTTAGGGAAAGCGGAGGGACCTCGCAAAACCATTCGGGCACTGAGCCCTTTCAGAATTTCTGTCGCCTAGGTTATTGATGCGAGCAGCAGCATCTCTATGTGTTATACAGGGTGTCCCAGAATTGAGTTCCCGGACAAGAACCTGTAATTCCTGAGGTCATTTTGGGTCCATATAACCCAACTTACCTTAATCCAAAAATGCATCCCTGAGGAAGTACACCCTCTTAAAGTGAGATAGAAAAAAATCCCGATAACTTCCCTTATATTATTGAAGAAAAATTTAAATTAAACATAACTTACTTGCTATTATTTGACGTTACTAATGAATTAATTTTTGTATTGCCATGACATTGAAACAGGTTTTCTGTTTCATAAGCACCTATGACCTATAGGGAAAGAACGATACTTCTTGATTTTCGGTTGATATTACACAAAATTTTAAAAGTATTAATTTGTGTAATTGTGTACTAAAACAGTTGGAGATTATGTGGAGCATTTGTTATGAATGTAATTTTTGTTAAATAAACAACTTTTCTGTTATTGCAAAATTTTGTTCTGGAATTGTAAATAAATGTTAAATATTAATAGAGGAAAAATCCATAATTTCCTGTAGTTAGGGAAATGGTGTGCAAAATCGACGACGAAAGGTTACCGTCTGCCACTCATTGATTAATATTACAAAAAAAAATATGAGTACCTTTTTGCAGTCCTTTCAATGCTCTGCAAAAATGTTCAAATATTCCATAATTTTACAGGGTGTTTAAAAAAATATCGCCAGTCAAATATTAATTACTATGAAAAAAAATTGAGAACCAAAAGATATTTAGTACTTAAGTGTTGTTGTTATTGAACCCAGTAAAACGATCCCTTTGAAAAAATATCCAATTTACTATAAAAGTAAATTCAGACAAAAATCTCATGAAAAAATCAACTTTGAAACATGAAAAAGACTTATAACCACCTTTGGCATCATCTTAAATCGAAATCTGCGTAAACAATTATTTCACTAAAAATGACCAAAATATTGACAGAAAAATTTTTCATCTCGAGGACGACGGTCAATCACCTTTGGGCTCCGTCGTTCGAATTTTCAAAAGTACTCAAAAAATTGATTTTCAATTTAAAAAAGTTGTACGGAGCGGAAAACCGCTCCGCCCGACAAACTTTTCGAAAGTACCACGAATAAAGTCGCACAGGGCGAAAAGCTGCCTGTCCAACAGATTTTTCAAAAGTACAACGAATTTGATTTTTCGAAAGTACCACGAATTTGGTTTTTCGGAAGTATGTACCACGAATAAAATCACACATGGCGGAAAACTGCCCCAACCAACAAATTTTTCGAAAGTACAACGAATTTCCCACTAGGCAAAGTAATAAGTATTTCAGCAATGTTCTAGAAATCTTATTTTGGAAGTTGTAACATATGAGCAATAAATATTTAGGTTCCCGCAACTTTGATGCAACAGCCCTAACGGCCATGCAGCAATATTGCAGTGCAATGTTACATATTGCAAAGTACCGGCAAGGTTTATGACTTTTGATTGTAAAGTTGTAGAAACTTTACAAAGCAGAAAATTAAAATATCAATATGATTACATCAATAATTTCCATGTACATTTCAATTATTTTTTTACTGAAATGTTCTAATGAAACTAACATTTGTCTTGAAAATGTAACTTTATATCAACGTTTTCTATGCTTATGCAGAGAATTGTGGAAACTGGACCTAGAAAGTGGAGAAAAACAACTATACCCTGCCTATATTTTTGTTTATTTTGCATAATTTTTTCAGGGCTTAATAAGCAAAAAGTGAATGTTATGGGACAAATTCTATTTATACAATTTATATTTTTAACCAGTTTTTTTGTAATACAAGACTACGTTGTGGAAAAATAACATCCACTTTTTCGCTATTAAGCCCTGAAGACTATGCAAAATAAACAAAATACTGTACGCGTGGTAGTTGTTTTTATCTCCTTTTTAGGTCCAATTTCCACAATTTTCTGCATAAGCATAGGAGACGTTGATATATAGTTACATTTTCAAGACAAATGTTAGTTTTTGGCTATCCAACTCTGAATAAGTTTATATCAAATAAACAAAAATATGGACAAGTTAAATGTTTTTCTTTTCTTAGTCCATACATTTGTCTGCATAAGTAACTAACAAAGTACAATTTTCTTTTTCAAATAGTATGGCATGGAGTGCACTTTTGATCTACGAGATTGTTTTTTTTTACAGAATACATTAGTTCATAATATTCCCAAGCACTTAAACTGGCCGAGGTAACAAATCATATGCCGAATCTAAAGGAAAAATTTATTTTGTGCTTCTGTAGATATCAAAATTAGTCTTAGTATAAACTCAAATTGTTTTGTAAATAAAAAATAAAATGCAAAATGTTATACTTACATATATTTATTTATTGTCACGTGATGAATAACTTACATTTCTAATTTTATTACAAATTAGTTTGTAGTTTTTGTATTATTTAACACAAATTTTATAGAAACAAAATGTTACCAATAACAGAAGCCAAGAAAACATATCTATGGAGTCTATCTTTATCTATTGATGACTACTTCGTAGATATCTTGTTTTCGGATGTTGGAGCCACGCCATGGAAAACCTTTCAAACTGGTCGTCACTTAAATTCGGGAATGATATCCGTACCTACTGCAGCTGCAAAATATAACAATAATAACTACCTGGTTATTATGCTACCAACTACTGCAGTGAATATTTTAAAACTTTATAATCAAAGTACTATTACAGTACGAAACAATATATGACTTTTTTAAAAGTAATTGGCCACCTTAAATATTACAGGAAATAGGTATACAATCCTTTACCCCCTTGTATGACATAGGTTTGCATATTTTGGGATGTGCCACATACATCCAATCTCAGAGCATACTGAAATTAATCACTTGCAGAAAAAAAATTCTAGTGGCCAAACGTAAAAAATTACGATGAGAAGTAAGTCTCTAGACCAAGCACTCAGTTTTGAAAATTAGCAAGCACGTGTTTAATTAAGACAACGAATTAAGTATAGCTTAAAAGCAGGCTTTTAACTTACATATTTAATGACATTCATTGATGCACATATTTAGTAGCATTAAACTATTAGAGAATGACGATTTCATTGCGACGTAATTTTATTAACCTCAAACTTACCGTTCTATCACTCACTTTTTTCTTCTCCATATTGAAAACTCCATTAAAAAAATTATAAAATGAACGTATAGGTACCGCTTTTATGTTTTTTTTTTAATTCCAACCCAACTCAACGACGCTTTCACTTTCACAAAAATGCCGAGACAAGCCTCCAAAACTCCCAAAACTGAAATGAACTGACATTCAGACATTCGACAGTTAGAAAATGGCGTGCGTTTGGAACTACTAAATTGTAAAAATGGAAACAAGTTGAAAAACAACTGGATTTTGCACAGTCAATTTTCATGTTACTTGTAATCTTTAGTTTAACTCAATGTTCCACAAAGTTGTGCTTGCAATGTTACTCTTGTTAATTAAAATCAAATATATAGTGATTTACAGATCTAACTTACAATACATTTGCAAAATTAACATTGAGACAAAGTTTCATTTGTATTTTACATTTGAACTTATAATGTATTTTGACATAAACTTACAAATTTTAACTAATTTCTTTTAAATTTGCTGAAGCTTTCCAGCAACTGAACAATTAAAAAATACTAAAATTAACTAAATGCAACATTGCAGGAAACTTTTGCAACTTTCAATGCCCAGTGGGTTAATTTTTTGAAAATACAAAAAATTTAGTTTTTCGAAAATACAATAAAGAGACTTGCACAAACCGGAAAGCCACTCCTATACTTTTATCCCGGCTCAGGCGGATATCGCCATAGTAGTAGCTCGAGAGACGGACAAACTCTTTTCAGTTACTGAACAATTAAAGGGAAACGCCAAGATATGGTTTTACCAGTATCGCACCCTCATCACCAGCTACAGGCTGTTTGTGGAAAGATTCAGATCTCGATTTGACTCGAGCGAGATCATAACTCATGCTATGACAAAGCTTTAAGGAGACCGTCAAGGTACTCACGAGGGCACCGCGGTGTTTATCACTCGCAAAATATGTCTTTTTAATAGGATAGCTTGTTTCAAGCCCGAAGGCTCCGCCCAGAGCTTAGATCTCGCCTAAGAGGCGCCACGATTAATGACACAAAAACATTAGATGAGACGACAACAGCTATCGAAAGAGATTTGGCAGAAGAGCAATCCCAGTTCATTAAAAGATTACAAAATGAAAACAGTCGTCCGTCGAATCCTCAAGGGACAGGACCAGTGCAATCGCAAAACATGAATTGGAGAAGCGATCAGCCCCATACAGGACGCCCAGTCCAAACATCTTTCACGCCTCGAGTGCGTTTTCAAGAACCTCCTAGACGGGAGAACGATAGCAGTAGCGGGAATTCCCGGGCGGCGCGTCAACCGCCTACCCCTTGTCGTTACTACCCCAACGAACAATGGCATTATCATGCAGACTGCCCTAACAATCCTTATAGGAACACACGGCAGGGAAACTCAAGGGGGGACAGAGGCCCCAGCCAAGGGTTCTCTCCGAGGTCCCCGAATTTCAGGCCCACTCCAGATCGAGGCGAAAGCCGAGAGCAATGAAATGTAAATATAAATTAAAATATCGATCCTTCGATGACCTTCCTGATCTGTCTTACTTATTCAGAGATCCCGGAGCAAAATTACGACTCGAATGCATTAACCTCACTAGCGACGTGTACCCTCTACCTCGTATCAAAATTATAGTAAATAATCGAGCCATCAATGCCCTCCTAGATACCGGCTCGACACGAAATATCATTCATCCGAGACTTACAAATGTAACGGCCTCACAGCCCCTCAACAATGATCTCTAACTTGAGGAAATATGGTAGATTCCTTAGGGACTACCAAAGTTATAATAAACGTCTTAGACAAATCGTTCGAAAGTGCCAGGCAAGAAACCCCTAGTCTAAACGAGGAGGTGATACTGGGAGCCCCGTTTTTATATCAGAACAAAGCATTTTTTGATTTTGATAGGAAATGTGTGTACATCGGCATAGATGACCGCAAACGGGATAAAAGACAGCCTAGTCTACCCGAGGAGCTGGCCATTTCAAACGAAACTCTCAGACCGATGTTCGAAGAGTTTTCGGAACTGTTCACTGAGGTTACTATTAAACACAAAATTCTAGTAAAAGACGAATCCTCATTTAATATAAGACCTTATCCCATGTCTCTCACAAAGAAAAATATTATGTACGAACAGATCTAAGAGGTGCTTAAGGCAGGCGTAATAGAACAGAGTACGGCCCCGTAGAGTTCACCACCGATAATAATAGAAATACCTGACCAGAAGCCTCGATTCTGTATGGTATGGAATACAGGCATCTCAATTCAGTAACGATAGACGAAGCCTCCGTCTTACCAAAATATATGAAACCATTAAAGATTTAGGGAACGCAAATATTTTCACCGTTCTGGATCTTAAAAGTGGCAAATACCACTCGAGGAATCGTCGAAGAATTTTTCTACTTTCACTACGCCCGATGAGGTATCATAGAAGTTTAATGTCATGCCTTTTGGTTTGAAGACTGCTCCTTGTACCTTTCAGAAGTTCATGGCGCAAGACGTTTTAACTGAATGTCTCCACCACTTCTGTAAAGTGTATTTAGACGATATAATAATATATAGCGAAAATATCGATCAACGCCTCTCTTATTTAAAATCGGTATTCACACATAATCTGAAAGTATCCCCTCAAAAATGTGTGATAGCTACCAAAGAAATAAAACATTTAGGCCATCAAATTGCATCATTTAAAACACGACCGTTAAAAAAGCAACTCTTACAAATGCAAATGTATCCTGTGTGCCTGCTACGATGCGACAACTTCAGAGTTTCCTTGGCCTATGTAATTGGGTACGGGAGTATATTCCTAATGCTGCCATGATTACTAAGCCCTTGACCCGACTTCTCTAGAAGGACTGGAGCTTTAAGTGGAACCGGAATGCGCAAGAAGCATTCGAGACGTTAAAGGAAATTTTAACAAAACCTTTAGAATTACACAGGCCCAATTTCGATAAAATATTTATTCTGCAGACCGATGCATCCTTACAAGAACTGTTCGCAGTGCTATATCAGCTGGGTGACCAAGGAGAGAAATATGTAATATCTTATGCAAGCAATACGCTGTCTCCGGCAGAAAAGAAATATCACATAAGCGAATTAGAATGTCTGAGTGTAGTAAACTACATACGAAAATACAAGATTTATTTAGCAGACAAACCGTTCATTGTGAAGACGAGCTCTCCTTTGGTTACTTAAGCACAAAGACGAGAAGACTAAATTTACTCTTGGTCATTGCTATTGCAAGAATATTCTTTTAAAATTGAAATATCTTAGCTGATTACCTAAGCAGGAATCCTCAGGGACCGAACGTACCCAGCGACGAGGATATAATGTTTCCCCCAAATTAAAGCGAACGCATATCAGCGATTTCGCACCTCGAACTGCACAGCGACCGACGTTAAAGAGGCTCAATCACATTCAAGTGATATTCAAGAAAAGATTCAACGATAGAATCGATTGAATGTGCAGGCAGAGAGAACGGAGGTAGAGGTGAATTTTTTAAACAACTACAAAGTACTCGAGGGCGTACTGTGATCAAATTTTAATTCCAATTTACGAATAGTAGTAACTAAAAGGAAGGTGTTATGCATAATTTCATATTTGCGACCGAGCAGAAGCCGGCCATCCTGGGCGAGACGAAACCGTCAGGACAATCTCGAAGAGATATTATTTTACCATGGCGAGACTGGTAGCTAAATACCTAAATGAATGCATGATCTGCAACTCCGTCAAGTCGGCAAGTCCAGCCGAACGCTCCTCCGAAAAGTCCATTTGAAACCCTAAGTTTAAACGTTATAGGGCCCCTTCAACGGACGCAGGAGGCAGAAAACCGCTATATATATAGATGGTAGAGGATGTATTCAGCAAGTGGATCGAGGCAAAGGCATATCCACAAATCAGTGGCAAAGCTATATATAAATATTTACTACGATAAGGATTACTTCGAGCCATAATTACAGACCAGGGCGGTCATTTTAATGCAGGCTGGTACTATACCTTCTGTGAGGGAAATAACGTAGATATGTATTACACACCATCATATCATTCAAGATCTAATCCAGTCGAAAGACGCGTCCAAGAGGCGAAGAAGTTTTAAAAACACTTATGTTTAGCCAACCCAATGATACCTGGGACAAATATGTAAGCCAGATGGCTGAATTTTTCATCTCGAGGACGACGATCAATCGCCTTTGGGCTCCGTCGCTCGAATTTTCAAAATTTCTCAAAAAATTGACTTAGAAAAAATTTCAAGTTGCACGGAGCGGAAAACCGCTCCGCCCGACAATCTTTTCGAAAGTACCACGAATTTAGTTTTTCGAAAGTACCACGAATAAAGTCGCACAGGGCGGAAAACTGCTCCGTCCAACAGATTTTTCGAAAGTACAACGAATTTGATTTTTCGAAAGTACCACGAATTTGGTTTTTCGGAAAACTGCTCGGACCAACACATTTTCCGAAAGTACAACGAATTTAATTTTTTGAAATTAACAAAATTTAGTTTTTCCAAAGTACGATAAAGGGACTTGCACAAAGAGGAAAACCGCTCCTCGAGATGAATTTTTCGAAAGTACCACGAATTTGGTTTTCCGAAAGTACCACGAATTTAGTGGTTCACAGGGCGAAATCAGTCAGGATGTAGCGAGTAGCTATTTTAAACGTCAAAAATTAAGAAAAATTCAATGGGACGGTTTTTCCAATAAAAACCAAAATCCTCATTCAGTTATCCTCAAAAGGGGAGAGCATAATCTTTATCCAACCCAGTAGAACGTACCAAAAATTAGTCAAAAAATTCAAAGTAGAGAGGTCGATTCCGACGAATCCAAAATATTTTTTATCCCGGCACAGGCGGACATCGTCATAGTAGTCGCTTGAAGGAGAGTCGAATAAAAGTATATTTGAGTTCGATGCTGTTAGTACGTTTATAAAAGCAGGAAAACCATCGAACTCATATAGATAGCTTCTTTAAGCATCCTGACAACCATTTCCATAATTTCAGTGCAAAATTAAAAGTGAATAATTTTTCAAAAAAAGTTCCACATACATTTTACAATCATTACTAATTGGGAGTCTGAATCTTTTTGTAGAATCGATTGTCATATAGTTCTCTCGACGCTAGATGAGTTACACTCCTACAGGAGGTAACGGCTTGCCGAGTGGTGGTGCTCTCTGATGTTTGCCTTATATACATTAGCTAAGTATTGAATATTTATATTTTTTACATTTTATGAACTATTTCAATAAATGAAAATATATTTTGAATTCGATTTCTTATTGATCTACTAATTATAAGATTTGTGACCGACGTGCGATTCTGTGGCGTGAGTCGGACAATTACTTATCGCAGGTCACCTTTGATCCCACCACGTCTGTGTACTTGTCCGAATACTCATAGAATCCATCGACAGTCTTAATTATTAAGAAGTGTTTCTAAGAAAGTGCTAATTATAAGATATATTCATTAAAAGTGCACCGCCCAACATAAGATTTCGACGGAGAGAGCAGACTGTAGCAATCACAGTAAGTATAATTTTGTCTATTTTCGTCTTGGGGAGTCTGAAGGATAACTCAAATCCCCCTTGTGAGTAGAGTTGATAAGTATCGTAGCGGCGACACGGCTCCGGCCTAAATTATATAAAATCCTTGTCGCGTCCATGAGACCATACGATACTGGGTACAT
Source organism: Stenurella melanura (assembly GCA_963583905.1). NCBI lineage: Eukaryota > Metazoa > Arthropoda > Insecta > Coleoptera > Cerambycidae > Stenurella > Stenurella melanura. The sequence continues at coordinate 65,346,530 of OY757312.1, read as the reverse complement.
CTACATTATTAAGTTCACGTAGAGTACTTATAGAGATACAGCTCCCACCGAAATTTAACGAAATAATTGGAAATAATTGGAATTTTTTTTTGTGACTCACTTTAAAAGGATGCATTTTTTGACTAAGGCAATTTGGGCTTTGCGCTCAATATGAACCCAGGAGTCGCAGGTTTCCGTCCGGGAACTCAATTCTGGGACACCCTTTATACCTATTTGCTTTAACCAAGTAGGGGCCCATATTACAAAGGGAGAAATATTTTTATTTATCGTGGGGAAAAATTGTAGTACAGAAATCGGTGTCATGTATTTTATATATACACGTTCTGAACTCAGATATCAAATAAACCAATCAAATACACTTGTCTCTGTTTGGAACTCTTTATTTATCATTCATTTTTTTCTGGATGACCAGGAATCAACCTATAGAAGTATTTTCTCCACTAAGAACATAGCAGTTTTTATTCCCCACAATAGTGACAACCACACGGATCCTAAATATTATTTTCTCCTGTGGTTTATTTATTAATTGTTTTTGTAGAGTGCCCATATAACCCTGTATATGTTTCACCAAAAGTATCTCAGCTTTCCCCTCGGTAACACTGTTAACTATGTATATTCTAGATATTATTGTTTCCACTACCTAGAAAAAAAATTATAAACAAGCTAACTGTTATACTCTTCGCCGATTTACTGCACTTTTTATATAATTGTTGCACGTTCTATAGGACACTCTTCGCAGATTATTTGTAAATAATATTAGTTTTAGATATTTTTAGTTAAATTACAAAACAAAAAAAAATTATGTAAAAAAAAAATTATTTTAAAAAATGTATAGCTTTTTTATTTATCAATCGATTTTGCCCAAAAACAATAGTATTCTTCCTCTGGCTAACACTAACACTAACTTACTGTCCAAATTTCAATGCAATCGGACTTTTCGTTTTTAAGTTATCGTGCTTACAAGAAACGTGACGAACGGACCGAGAGACGGACGGACGGACGGACGGACAGACGGACGGACGGACGGACATTTGGAAAGTTGTTCAGAATTCGATCACCAACACAGTGATATGAAAATATTTTCTCCACGAGCAATATTACCGGTTTTAGACATGTGCTGATCGAATGCAATATACTCTTCGCTTTGTATTTGCGAAGAGTATAATAATGTACCTTGTGTAAATTGGTTTCCAGTTTTCTTCTTGACAAGAATGTCAACTACGCTCCAAATATTATTTTTTCTAACCATTTCTTAATTAAGTAGAGTTCCGCAAACGAATTAATTTATTCAAAACCATAAGTGAAAATGAATTGATAAACTTATTAACAGAAAAACTTAAAGCTAAAAAATTATCGGGCCCTGATTTATAAGTAAGAAACCATTAACATATATTATTATAATTTATCTTTTGAAACAGAAACTTTTCCGAGTAGCTTAAAGACTGGAAAGGTGGTACTTACCTATTTTTAAGGAAAAGGATGCCCTACCCAATTAGCATTTTCATATTCCTACGATATACTATACATATCCCAAAATAAAATTAGTATATTGCATAAATATTTGAAACTAATTCAAAATAAGTTGTATACTGGTTGTTTTGTCACAGGTTTTCACATTGTATACATACTCCTGCAATATTCATATGTATGTTGCTGACACGTTGTAAACATATTCTGAAATGTACATTCATTCTATAATATAGTTACAATATACGCAAACCTTTTCCGTACATACATGCAACATTATCCATGTATACTTTCAATATACAATGTATATTGCAAAACAACAATGGTATATTGAATAAATATTTAATACTGATTCAAAATAAGTTGTATACTGGTTGTTTTGTCACAGGTTTTCACATACATACATATTTCTGCAATATACACACACATGTTGGTGACACATTATAAACATATTCTGAAATAAACATTTATTTTACAATATAGTTATAATATACACAAATGTGTTCCCTACATATAGGCAATATTATCCATGTATACTTTCAATATTGCAAGGAAACATTAGTATATTGAATAAATGTTTAATACTTATTCAAAATAGATTATACAGGGTGTCCCAATAAAACTCCCATGCTGGATATCTTCTAGATGAATAGAGATATTTTAATTCTGTAAAAGTCAGTTTGTAGTACATAAAGAGTGCTTCAGTATTAAATATAAATCATTTTTAATACATATATGACACTGAGCAAGAAATATTTCGACGGGAGGAACTTTGAAATGTTGTTTGTGTAAAGGGAAATGCATTTCTAAGTAAATATTGTTTTTAAAAAAAATCCAACTGTTTTTGAGATATTTGTATCCAAACGTTGCCATTTGCTCCTGTTAAATAATTATTTCCGAAACATTTCACTATTTAAGTGATTTTAAAAGAAAAGCATATTTAAGGCACTTTCATATAAATAAAAATTTCATAGTTTATGAAATACAGATTGTCCCCTTTAAAGACTAAAGAAATCTTTCAGAGATTACAACTATTCAATAGGAACAAATGGCAATATTTGGACACATCTCAAAAACGGCTAGATTTGCCTTTTTTCTTAAGAACAAAATCTACTTAGAAATGTATTTCCCTTCCACAGAAACCAGATTTTAAAGTTTCTCCCAAAGAAATAAGATTTATTTAGAGCCCAGCGCCATCTACATATTGATATATTCAAAAACCATTCATTTATATTCAAAACTGAAGCACTATTTATGTGCTACAAACTGGCTTTTACAGAATTAAAACGTCTCTATTTGTTTAGAAGATATCCGACCTGAGACTTTTTACTGGGACACCCTGTATACTAATGGTTGTTCTCATCCCACAGCATATCGTACACATACGTCTTGTAGATCTGCATCTATGCTGAAAAAATATTGTAAAGATATTTCGAAATATATATTTATTGTTTTTACCATTACTTTTCAGTTAAACTCGAGCATGTTTTATTGATCAAATTTTGTTGAATGGAGCACACAAATGCTAAATAAACATCGAAATAAACCTACCAATAAAACTGCATTTGCCATAACAATACTTTACAAAGGCCCAAGAATATCATATGCAAAAAAAATAATTTTACGTTAATAATAAGATCTGTTAGAAACCATTTTAAAATCACACATTTATCACTCTGAAAACTTCAGCTTTAATAGTCATATTAACATGTTATTTACGAAAGTCTGATAATCATATTATGTTGCCTTAAAGTTTTATCTAATTCAAATCATGTTTTAAATTGTTCAGAGCAAAAGATGACTTTATTCTATTAACTACTTTACATCGTCGTAACAATTATGTATCTTAAATTATAAAATAGGAAGAGTTATAATTAAAACAGTTGTGTTACTTTAAATATATTTTTATTTTTTGTTACAAAATGCAATTGCAATAATAAATAACAATTGTGCCAAGAATTTAAATCGACATTTTTTAAACAAAAAAAATGTGCTTTGCAACTTATGAACTGATCGATATTTTTTTAACAAAAAAAATGTTACTTATAAACTGTCGTATTTTACTATAAAAAATATTTTGCCAGTAAGTAAAAAATAGTAAAAACTGGAGGGCTTACATTTTCAAAACCAGTGTCCAGGTGTTGCCGATGGTGCTACTTATAATTGCGAAACTCCACTTGGCATTCTTAACACATCACCTGTGATTGCTCCTATTGGCTGAATACTTTCTTTTGGCTTTTCCAATTTTTGGGAGAAGATATTTTTTTCCTGAGTAGAGGAGGTGGAGATACACGAGCTAGTTCCAACTATAAAAGAAAAAACAATTAATTATATTTGAATAGGTATTTCACTTTAAAAACTGTCCTTGATGAAATTAATAAATATAAACACATCTTACAGAAAAAAATAAAAATAACCAAAAATAAATTAAACAAATTGATATTATCATAAAACAAAACATAGGTATATGTATTTTTTTGGAATTCGGAAATATTTGTGTTTGTGATTTTAAATGCCTACCAGCGTTATTAGAAGAACAACATATTCTCTTTCAGCTTCTAGTAAGGACAACATTTCTTTCACTTTGGGAAGTCGCCGGCTTCCAATACGTTCTTCGATATCACTATGTTCATCTGACAATAATAATCTTTTCGGAGGACTAATATGCTTTTTGTACATATAGTCCCTTGATTTGTTTCTGTTCACTCTGTACATCAGATGTGCTTCCTGATCTTTTCCATTTACCTAATTGCAGCTTTTTATAATCCTCTGAAATAGATATAAAGCAAATTAATACGAATAAATATAACAACTCGTATGTTGTAATTAGAACCAATGGTTGTGATTTAAATAAACAAAAGCATCTTAATATTGAAATAGATCGAACCTACCTTCTTAAAAATAAGATTTAAACACCCCGTAAAGTGTCCAAGTTTCATCTGGGATTTCTCCTGGTTTTCAATGATTTGTCAAATTGGTTCCGTTTGAATGATGACCACCAAACTTTCTTTTCGAAGAGTGTTACCATTCCGAATTAGACTACCTCCGTTTCTTTTCAAGAAATTGGTGCCTACAAACGCCGTCATTATTATAACAACTAATAAAGTATGCTACAATTATGATATAGGTAAGTACAAAGGGATACATTAAACTTTAGTATCTGAATATAAAATATCTGAAAATGACAACAAGGGGGGCCATCCTTAAAACTATGTGGTAGGTAGTTGTATTGTGTACGATTGTAAAATACTTACTGCAATACAATAATTAAGGTACCTACACTTGGACTAATAATTAATAATCACGGGAAAACAAAACACAAACAAATTGAAATCGACATTTGACAGCTTGTGGCCTGTGATGACAAATTACAGCATGCGCACTAATCTAAGGACCGTGGCGCGCATTTCAAAAATTCGACAAGGGGATGATTGTAACGACATGGAAAACGGAAATCTAAATATAACGATAAAATGTAATTAAATAATCATTTCTCAAGTACGAACTACCTGCTTAAGAAATGCCGATAGTTATTAATTTATTAAATACAGTAGGAAAATTGAAAAAGGGATGAATATGTTATCATTTTTATTATTCATTATTATTTAATATACGATCACAAGTCCAAAGTCTGGATTCAAAATTTAAATCATATTTCATATCTACAATTTTAACCAACGATTTAAAATTTATAAAACGTATGCCATTCACCACAGGGGATGATTATAAATGTACTTAAACCAAAACTAGATAGAGAAATATCTATTTGTTTTTGTTATGAGGTAGATAGGTACTATACCAACACCGCACAAGGCAATATTTCAACAAGACTGCCGTAGAATTAATATTTAACTTTACCATATTTTTTTATGTAATATGGCCCAAATGCATGCAGCATTATGCTGTCAAAATCAATCAGAAACCGCATAAATCTTGTTGGTCCTTTGCAAAATGTAACATTGCTGTGCAATATTACTAGGGCTATATTGTTTCAAGTTTCGGTTGCAATGTTGCTAAAACTGCTTTGTCGGTGGCTTTACATAATTTACGTGGCTCAAAATGTTTACACCCCATTCTAAAATTCAATTTGGGTTTTATTGCATACAGCTGTAGTGTACATGTGTTCAACTTTTGAATGTAATGTTTTGAATATTAAAAATACAAACATGAATTTCATGTTGCAGAAATGTTCGACTGGTACATTATCAGGGTATATATGATGGTACACATATATTATCCATTAAATGTTTATGTGATATTTGTTAAAGATTTCAAAATTAATATAGCTTTTTGTATATATCTACAGTATACAAAAATATCATGTTGTAAAAATATTCCATTTGTAAATAGTAAAGAGATTGAATTAAGTACGTAGCATAAATATTGCCTATTGTATATCTATATAATATTTGACACATCAGCAAATTTTTGAGAAGATTCGTACAATATTCTCTGTATACCGCAGAATCAACATTATTTCATGTATATTGTAGGTATATATAGGAATATCGTACAACGTACTGGCAATATCTTTCCTATATTGATATAAGTACGTCGCGAAACGTATATTACGGCTATATGTAAAAGAAGTTCTGAATATCGTTTGAATGTAGACAATGAGTTTTGAATGTTCATTTCATATCGCGTGCTATATGGGTACTATTGGAAAGTTATAGACCTGTAACGTCAGTAACCGTATGCCTTTTGCATTCCCAAAAATGTTCGAATATTGTTACTAGATAGGTTGGTAAATTACTTAGATACTTTTAAAATAATTACAAAAACCAACATGGTTTTTTTGGTGGGATGCATGTCGACAGGTACAGCAATAAATTCTTGTTTAATTAAAAGTTTAGAATTCATAGATAGTATCCTGTTGGCATATCTCAGCAGGACATTCAACTGGCATTATGGTATACGGAGTCTGTTATTAAGTGGATCACTACATTCCTCATCGAAGATTAGAGGCAATATGTAAATATTAAAGTATAAAAATGAAAGCATCGTGTGCAGTGTTAATTGAGAGTTTTTAAATTTAAATGTAACTATAGGTGTTCCACAGGGATCTATTTTGGGCCCTGTATTTTTAATTTATTTGTTAGCGATATGATTTTTTGCCAGCAACAGAGCACACTTTACAATAATGTATGCGGATGCCATTTCTGTAATCATATCAAATCCATGTAACGATATTCTAAAAACTTTAAACAGTTGGTTTCTCATAACACGGTCGGTGAACGAAATCTAAACATTAAATAGGGAATACAATTATTTCTAACTCTGAGGATAATGTACCATTCTTAGGGGTATACCTGGACGAATATGTCTAAGCTGGAAGCAGCATTGCGAAGCTATAATATGCAAAACTTCATCCATTACATCCGAAATATTAGAGAGGTTTTATCAATGGAACAATTCATTACTTAGTATTACGCTCAAGTTTATATTCACGTTTAAGACATGGTATCTATTTTTGGGGAAATTCTGCCGTGCTTTCCAATGCATTCGTGACGTAAAAGCGTGTTTTTCGATATATTTTCGGTATCTCGAATACCCATACGTGCATGCAAAGAAAATAAAATTCTTACCTTACGCAGGCCTGTAGCCAGAAGTAAATTGTAAGGGATGCTCATCGTATTTCAGGGGGTGCCAAATCCTCTACAATTTAGGAAAATATGCAAAATAGTCCCACACATGTAACGTTGGAATTTCTTCAGGGGATGCACAAATGTTCCCAGGAGGTGCCGAGCGCACACACCCTGGCATCCCTCTCTGGCTACAGGCCTGACCTAACCAAAGATTAAAAATTAACAAGATAGGACAGTTGGTGAAGAACCTTTGATCCTTTAGTAATGGCGCCATTGACTTCGTTATTTACATTGGAGTTATTAGTCCGTCAACGGAACGCTAAAATGACTAAAATCTCTAACATGAGTGCTAGTGAATGGATTTTAATGAAACCTTGTGCAATGTGTTTGTAATGACGTTACTAAAAAAATATTAGAGCAGGAAATGATCGGAAGGGGTAGAAAACACCCCTTTTATCACGGGTTTCGTAAGTTGTAGAATTAGGTCAAAAATGAAAAAAAAAAAAAAACAATACGTTTACCTTTTTTGACCCAAAATAAGATGTTTTTATTCTGGTGATTTTTTTTTCTCAAAATGCTTATTTTTCGAAATATGGCCATTCGAATATTCCTAAAAGTGGGGAAGGGAAATGTAAAAGTTGAAAAATAAATGAGAAAAAATTCAGGTGATTGTATCATCGAAATACAAGATATTTTTTATTTGCAACTTTTCTGTGAAGTGCGTTTTCACCGAGTTTCTCCGGAAAAACATGAATAACTACCTCTTTATTTGAAGTTGTGGCGATTAAAAAATATATGATTTAAAAATTCAGACCTATGTATTGAGGTCTTCTAAATGTTTTCTGTCTCTTGGAGTTTATTTGTAACTTGCTAATTTTCCGAGTTACAGGCAGTTTTTCACGATAAATAATGTATTACATTTTTGGCAGATTTTCAATTAAAAAAATCCGCTGTTTAAGGAATCACTACTTCCACATTCAGATTCTTCATCCAAGTCACTTTAAAGGAAACATCTTGACTAAATTTGCACTCTAGTATGTGGAAATCATTGGTCATAGAATTTTGATAATATTTGGGGCAGATGTCATAGGAATAAAGTTTAAGGCGTTGGTTTCTACCATATACGTTAAAAATTAGGTTTCTAGCTTACTCTACTTATTTTCCCCTATTTACAACCAACCACCTTCCATCCCTTCAACGGAATCATTTCAATCAATAGGTACGTGTATTACTTTCAAGCGAATACCTGAATTTTATACAATACAAATATTGGAAGGAAATCTGGGGCCTTGGTTTCTAATATATACACCAAATCCCAAGTTCTTGTACTCTTACAGGTTGCTTTACTTATTTTTCCATATTTACTTCTACTTACCCCCCACTCCTTCAACGGACTTGTTTCAGATGTCATAATACATACGTGTACCAAATATCAAGTGAAAATCTCAGTTTTATTTTATCATATCTTTAATAATGGAGTAAGGGTGGTGGGGGGTTGAAAAATATTATAAAAAAGTCTGAGGCCTTGTCTTCTAATACATACACCGAGTTTCAAGTTTCTGTATTCTTACCAGCTTGCTTTACTTGTTTTCCCCTATTTACCCCTATTTAACCCCCAACCGTTCAACGGAATCATCTCAAGATATAATCCAGTTTACTAATTATGAAAGGATCAAGATTAATCAAAACTCAAATTTTCAAATTTTCCGTATTTCCTACTGTAATAACATATCCAAAGGACGTATCTTAATATTTATGAGAAAAATAAAGAGACACGGAAAACTTTAAAAATAGTCTTTAACCATTTAAGAAGTGGTTTGGAGGGGTTAAATTTGACAAAAACGTCTGCCAGCCAAGGTTAAGGTTCTTAGTGTCTTGTGAACCATAAGCTGGCCTGTTAGATGTTTTTTTCAAATTTTAACAATTTTTTTGTCACAATTTTCAATTCTTGTCCATTCTTCGAGATTTTGATGGCAAATTGCTCAAAAGCCGCCCAACAGCTACTAACTACCTATGCAGAAAGATATCAGTAACAATTGAATTTTTTTTAAATGTCCCCTCCTCCATATCCGACGCCCACCGTATCAAACATGTTCAAAGAAAAAAAGTTTCGTAGTTATATGCTCTCTTCGATTACCGACTGCGACTGGCAGACGGTAACTTTCCGTAGTCGAATTTGAACACCATTTCCCTAACTAATATCCGCTCTCACGATTTATTACCATAAAAACAGTCGAGATTTCGAGCCCGTCACAGCACTGTTACCACACTCGTAGACATGATAGATAACTTTTTAAAGGCCATTGATAAATCTCAAGTTACAACTATTGTAATGTTGGATTGCACAAAGGCCTTTGACTGTTAACGACATGAACCATTAGTGGGTAATCTTAATTAACTACTTAGGAATTGATTCGATAAAATGGTTTAGAATTTATTATCTAGTAGAACTCAGCAGGTGAAATAATATTGTTCGGAAAAACCATTGATCTTTCAGACTGTATCTCATGAGGGTGCCTCAAAGTGTTAATCTTGGGCCCCGTACTATCAATGCTTTTTATCATGTTTGATCTACATGAGGAAATGTAATTCTGTAAATTCCATCAGTATACAGTCAAATGTACACTCCATACAATCTAGCTGACATGGATCAGGCAATAGCTAACATTAATACTGATTTAAAATCTATATTAAATACTCAAGTGAACATGAATTAAAGATCAATGCTCAGAAATCCGCTGCTATTAATTTCAATCCCAATTGCTTAACATTTACTGAGATTGTTGTAAGTTACATATATAAATGGTACAAAATTATTAATGGTAGAATCCTCCAAAGTCTGGGAATTATCTATGATAAGCATTTAACTTTTGAAATCCACGTTACCAAACTACTGAAAAATTTTTATGGGAAGCTGAAATCGCTATATACTTGTTTCTTATAATAGCTCAACTTGAGTATGGAAATGTCGTTTATGGACCGTGTTTTACTGCTGCAGAACCATATAGATTGCAAAAGTTGCAGAACTTATGCTTGCGTTTCTCTGCTGTGATACCTAGGAGTGAACATATCACTTCTTTTTACAAAAAAGAGTAATCGGTTATTAACATTCAATCTAATTGGCAAGTGCTCTAAAGAGATACTTTTAACACACAATGGTGAGACTAAGAACGCAGTAGAATGGAGAAGGGTGACCTGCGGGGGTTCCACAGGGATCAGTCATAGGGCCAACCCTGTGGAATATTATGTTTGACGACGCTTTGCGGCTGCCCTTAGCAATCGGAATTACCCTAACGGGATATGCCAATGATCTGGCAGTGACCGTCACTGGAAGCCGGATGGTGGAGATAGAGGAGAAAGCGAATCGGACATTAGTAGAAGAGAGGGGTGGTTGCAGGGGACTAAACTAGAACTAGCACCAGAAAAAACTGAGGCCATCCTAGTCACAAGGAAGAGAACCCCCCTGGCAATTACCATCAAGATTGGAAGAGTGGAAGTACGTCCTGGAAATGGACCGAAATACCCCGGTGTCTGGCTATATCCAAAGCTCACCTTCGCTCTTCATGTCATGAAAACGGCCGAGAAAGCAGGTAAGAGAGACATGATTTATATAAAGGTAGAGAGAAGGCAGACGCCAGAGAAAACCTCTGGAGGGTATGGCAAACGCAATGGGAGGAGTCCCAAAAAGGTAAATGGACGAGACAACGTATACCGGATGTCAGGAAATGGGCAGAGAGAAAACACAGGGAGGTTAGTTAGTACCTCACGCAGGTTCTGTCCGGGTAGGGGTGTTTCCTAGAATATCTCCATAAAATTGACAAAACTGCCAGCGACGAGTGTATCTACTGCGGGGAGAGCGATACACCCGAATACACAATATTCATGTGCAATCGATGGAGGAACAAGAAGGAAAGGGGTGCAGCAGAATTAGAACAGCCTCTAATTGCAGGAAACCTAGTCGGGATGATGCTATAATCGAATATTAACTGGAGAACTGTCGAGAACATGATCACACATATCATAAAGTCTAAATAATAAGATATCAGAGCAATAGGTCCGAACCTCTAATCGAACAAGAGGAAGGAGGGCGCACGAATAAGAGAAACATCTAAAATAAAGAATGACCCGTGGCCTGATGGAAAGCGGAAACGGTTCCAGGTCACCGTGGAAACACTGAAGAAGGGAGGGGTTTTCTGCAACTGCATAATAATAGTTGGGGACAGATACGAACATGGATTAAAAGAGTATGAAAGAGCCCGATGTATAACCAAATTATCGCCGGAATTCGAGCTTGGAGATAAAATTCATATTCCTGCAACTACTTTGTCGACTATTGACTCCCAATTTTAAACGATGTCCGAAGGGGGTGTGTGCGAATTTACGGTAGCAGCTTCTTACTTTTTCAAATGCTTGTATGGTCGTTCCAATTTTGAAAGTAGTTTGGATAATTTGCGACCACATTTACTTAAAAGTTGCAAAATGAATTTGAGGACATTGCCACTCACTCAAGATGCGGAAAATGCTGGTGAGCCATCCTCTAAACTAATGAACATTGACTTTCACACTAAGGAGCGGTATAAATTAACATAGGGGATGAACGCCTATATCGCAAATCGCCCTCCGAAAATGGATTCAGCGGACAATCGTATATAGTCCAGACCTAATTTTGAAAGAATGTCCAGGAGATACATAGGACTGAAAATAAACAGTGTCTGAAACCCCTACTACTATCTTCACAAAGGTTTAATAAATGATAAACAAATATTTTTAAGTAAATAGGTAATTAAAATTATGAAAATTTGCACTTTCTGTTACATGCATGTTGATATAGTTGACTACGTCTTTTTACCTACTATATGCCAACTTCTATTTTTATTACAAATTTTGTATTCATCTCTTATTCTTTTTATTTGATGTAATTTTTTTCTGAGTTTCTAGTTGGGATTAATACCAGCCTTTGGTGACACCCCGACAGGTTAAATAAAGTATATTTATTATTATTATTATTACCTTCCTTTCTCTCGCACTGAGCGGTACTTTATCTCATGCACATCGACCTGACGGCAAGATGTGCAATAAGTCAGTCATTTCTAAGCGAGAAACTTGCGGACGATGCTGCAGGTGTTCAAGATCACTGATTTTTTAATATCCCTCACGACACTAGGATTTATATTTAATGCGGTCAAGCTGTCTTTTAAATTACTTGGAATAACTCCAGTGGACGAGATGATTATGGGCACCACTCGGACGTTATCTTGCTGCCACTGTTGCTGGATTTCAGTGGCAAGATCCATGTACTTTGTAACTTTTGCTGCGTAAGTGTCACGGAGATTATTAGTGTTAGGTACCGCAACATCTATGATAATGATCTTTTTCTTATTTTTATCGACCCAAATAATATCAGGTCGATTTGCGGTAACAGTTCTATCCGTGAGCACAGTTCTATCCCAGTACAATCGATGGTCTTCGCTTTCAAGTACACTTTGCGGGCTATATCGGTAATATGGCACGCGTTCCGTATTCAGTCCGATTCTTGTTGCCAATTGCTGGTGAATAATTTTCGCAACACAATTATGGCGGTGCAGGTACTCGGACGATGATAGTAGCGTACAGCCTGCAGTGATGTGCTGAATCGTTTCTGGGGAACTTCTGCATTTTCGGCACCGATCATCTGTTATTATTATTATTATTATTATTATTATTATTATTATTATTATTATTATTATTATTATCCAAAGTTCTCACACTGAGGGTGGGGTTCGCTTATTATCGGCTCTTTAAAGCAAGATAATAAGTTTCTATTGTAGATTTATTAAGTTGGCAGATTTAAAAACTTCCGGACTGTATTGCAAGTGCTGAGTATCGTGGCTTTCTGTATCAGACCAATAATATGCTGGCTAAGGCCGAGTGTGTCCAGGCCCTTCTTCAAGTCATTAGGAATAACGCCAGTTGAGGACAGAACGATCGGGACAATGGATACCTTGTCTTGTTGCCACATCTTTTTAATTATTATTATTATTATTATTATTATTATTATTATTATTATTACATTGAGAGAGCGAAAGCGACTATTTTACAGTTTGTCCAAGAGGATTAAAACTCTAGAGGCCACCTTGATAAGAGCTTATATATTTTGTGTGCATATATTACATTTTTTCTTTGAACAAGTATTTTTAATGTTGCCTTGGGGTACAAATTAATTTTCTGCAGAAGGGTCCTGCGACTCCTTGCACCGCTATACTGACTTTTACAGGCACTGCTTTTACCAATTTGCCCATATTCTAGGTTAATTAAACCAAATACCTATATCGAATTACTAATTGGCTATCGAGTTAGAGTGGCCCAGCAACAAATAATGGGCTCTTGATTCAACGATCTTTGACCTATTTCTCATATTATTATAATGCAGTTTGAAATCGAAAGCTGGTACTACCTACCTACTCATGTATCACTCTAATAATTCCAGTTGTAAATAAAAAATGATTTGTATACCCAATAAAAACATTATTCGCCCCATTACATAACGAGTATTACTTTCGTTTACATATAAACTACACTCGATAAACGAATTAAGCGATTGAAAATCATTTTATTGAAACGAGAGTGAGACTCGACTTCCCTCCAAGGTATCATCGAAAGCTATGAATGGATGTTCATAGTTACCTTTCACCTTTATAATTTGATTTGAGATGCCAGTACAGTATAATTCGACCTACTGACATTCTCTCCCAGATGCTGAACAAAATCTACAAACAAATCTAAAGTTAGATTTAGTGCGCTAAAGTTCTGTAATAAAAATTCCAAAATGCGAATAAAACTAAAATCGCAGTGGGTGTGGATAACAGTGTTGGTTACCGTAACAATTAGTGGATCTTTTCTATTGAGGAAAAATCAAGTGATGGAATTTACATTTGCGAAGACCACTCGACTGACAACGGAAGCGTCGTTTTCACTTGCGCCGTTGAAACACGTGACGAAGTCTTTGGCCGAGCTGGGAAAAATGGATGAAATTAATAAACATGTTTTGTTTTTAAATCATGTGCCTAAGAGTGGCTCCGAGATATTGATTTTGTTGCTTCAGAAAATACAGGGATTTAATAATTATCATCATGTTAGGTTGAAGGGAAGCAATAAAAGGCATTTAACGAAAGTACAGCAGGTAAAGTTTTTAAAGACTTATTAACTATCATTAAGAAACATTTATTTGGTCATAAAATAGTTTCCCAAAAAGGCATTTTTTGTTACCTTTATTATCCAATTTTTACATAATATTACGTTGATAGAATAATATATCATTGTGATATGATATATTTGTGTTTAGAATGTTATCCTCGCTTTCATATTATAATGTTGATTACACAGACACACACAAAAAAGTCAATTTTCTGAGGTTTCACACATATATACTCCCATGTATTTTTCACCGCTGAACACGACCCCGATGCCAGTTTTACAAAATTGGGTCAGGATATTTTGTTAACCACGAGAAACAGCTTAAAACAGGTTAGAATATGGTTTAAAGAAATAAAAAGATTTTAAACTAGATAAAAAGCTACATTTTGATATGCTTTTTATCCCTGTTGGGATGATTCAGTACATTTTTAGCAGAGGGTCGTAAGATGACTCAGTACATTTTGACATGTTTTATTTTTCTTTTTTTTTCCTTTTTGTATTGACTAAAGTAAAGGCTAACTACATCTTGAAACACAGAAAGGGCATCGGTTCTGTTTCTATTTAGTAAATGAAAATCGGTCAAATATTTATAGAGAAAGAATTTTCTCCGGTATGACCTTCATTTTTTTTTTTTTTTGGACATCTAGTTATAGATAATTTCGTTTGACATTATTTTAGCTACAATAATTGAAGCTTAAAGCCTACTTCGCGCCACCCATAAAGTTTAACACCATTTCTTAACCAAATAAGGAAATGAATGATATTTTAAACATAACATTACATTATTTTTTTGCACCTATATAGCACGGAAAATGTATCAATTTGTAATATTTTTTCAAATAATTCTATGGAATGCATCTTCGTAAATAACTCGTTTATTTTTAATTTTTCGAAAAAACTCTATATCAGATTTTTATCCAAAAAGGTCCGTGCCTTATACTGGCTATAGAGATTGATCGACGATACTCAATTTTCGATTTATATTAGGAAACTCTTCGGTATTTGTAGAATTTATAAAAAAAAAATCAAGTTTTCCAGGATTTGTAGATTCGATTTTGGTTTGTCAAATTTCTCACAAACGTCACCTAATAGACTTAATCGAGCCCTACAATCTCCATTTTGGAAAATCAAAATCGGACCTTCGGTTCGGGAGTTATTAATTTATTTGGAAAATCATACTCGGCCCTGGAAAACACACTTGCGGTCAACGGATTCGGACCGCCAGCAATAGGCTTCATTTGTGGCCATGTACCTTTGATCCCACCAAATCTCATGGAAATCGATCAATACCCTGGAGGGTTATCGTGCTTCCTATCCCGATTTCGAGAAAACCAGTTTTTTGCAAAAAATTTCAATTTCCATTTGTTTTTCGACGTAGTCTCCGGTATATTTATTTGTAGAGCTTTGTCAGCGGCACCATCTCATTTTTGAAATATCTCGATCCGACTACCCGTTACCGAGTTATTCAATTTCTCCCGAAGAACTCGAAACGTCTACATCGGGTACTTCCGGTTTCCGAACGGAGCCGAGCTTCCGGCGTTAAGGTTTTCTAAAGACCTCCTCCTATTAACCACCTAAGTTTCATCGAAATCCGAAAACGGATTAGGGGGGTGGGCGTAACAGACAGAGAGACCGACAGACAGATCGACAGACAGACCGACAGACAGACCGACTGACCGACGGACGGAATTTTCTAAATTCGCTCTCGAGTCGATAGATATGACTTTCATTTCGATCCGACATTTTTTTTTGGGTTTTGATGGTACACCGGAAAAATGCAAAGCCTATACTACATTTTTTTTGTGTAGTGATTAATTGATGAAATGGATGCTTTTATTGCATTTTACTGTAACTTGGGTCTTCAACAAATAGAAATACTTTAATGCTTGTCGGGTACAGCCCTCTCCCTAGTTATATTGCTCTTATTCGCGCTGTCTGTACAGTGGACGGGGGCGGTTTAAGGGCCGGGCAACCCAGGCAACTTCCCGGGGCGCCGGCCCGGAGGGACGCCAAACTGTTACAATTTTTTCTTGATTTTCCGTTTTTGATTTAATAATCATTAATTTTTGTTGGAAAATAATATCAAATAATAGTATCTGTGTCCATTAAAATGGAAATAATGCAGAACAGTCGATTAATATTAAAGCGGCCTAAATAATTCAAAAATTTAATACAAAAATTTTGTTTAGCCATGAGACACTTCATTACTCATACCTCAAGCGTCCCGTCTATTATTGAATGACACGGAGTCTATCATTAGAGATTTTGCACAAATGAAGGCTGGCAACGCGTACTTTTCATTTAGAAACAGTTTAGAATATCCAGGAAATTGTTTTACCAACATTAGCTGTTTGTATTTCATATCTTACATAATTTACTCTTTATAAATAAATAAATAAATGACAATTTGTTTTGTGTGAAATATTGAAACGGTAAAGAGGAACCTTCCTCTAAACTTGTGCCGAGGGTAGCATAAGTTACTTGAGAATGGTTTGTCGAAATGCAATAAGAATATCTTTTTGGCCTGAAAAGTACTACAGGGTGTAATAAGTTTCATGTCATTAAAGAAACTGGTGACTAGGGGCACTTTTAAAAAACTGACCTAGGTCAAAAATTTGAATGTTAAGGTAGGAGAAATTTGAGAGCCACTGCTTTATTGTATCAATGGACGTATAGTTCCGAATCGTAGGAGTTTGTAGTAGGGGAGCCCACGATGCTAAATGGGGATTTACTCGAGCGTCGTAGGGAACTATTTGATTTTGAAGATTAGATGGCAGAAAGAAAAAAAGGTTATATGATGTATACCCTTTCTCCGGTGGGGGAAGCGTCTACAGGCTTTCAAAAATGTAAAAAAAAACAATCACATGGAAATACTCGAGCGCGTCAGATATTGATAGTGTATATGCTCCACGTGTCTCCGATGACGGAGGTATGTTAATCTGCCGGTTTGCATGGTGGGAGCGGCCGCACGGAAGTGTTAAAAATGGGAAAAATAAAAATTTACTCGAGCGCGTCAGATATTCCGAGGGGATGTTAAGTGAACCCGAACGAAGCTCCCATTCAAAAGACTGACGATTCGGATGTGACGCAAGCTTGTGGCGGCTTTTTGAAAATGCAAAGGAAAATAGCCATTTTGAAATACTCGAGCGCGTCAAATTTTCATACAGATGGTTTAGCTTGATGTCCTTGTCATGCTGATCAATAATCTGACGATTATTTGGAGGGATTTTCTTAATCTGACGGTTTGAAAAAAAATATTTTTATGATTTTTTTTAAACCACTGAATGTGATAAATAAAATGCACGGAAAATAGCATGCAAATAAAAAAAAATTACAAATTTTGTTGAAATTTGTAAAGAAAGTTTTTTATTTTATTTTCTGCATACGTAAATCTATTTCTTTTAATTATAATACA
Source organism: Stenurella melanura (assembly GCA_963583905.1). Taxonomy (NCBI): domain Eukaryota; kingdom Metazoa; phylum Arthropoda; class Insecta; order Coleoptera; family Cerambycidae; genus Stenurella; species Stenurella melanura. The sequence continues at coordinate 65,328,887 of OY757312.1, read as the reverse complement.
TATAAACACATATATTACATGTATATATACTTTCGGTAATCTCTTTCTCTGATAAAATTACCAATGATAAATAAATAACAGGTAAAAAAATTTTGACCGAGATTAATAAAAAACGATATTTTTAAACTATTTGATAGTTTTATTGGTGGGTGATAACTTTACAGAATTCACAAAAAATTAATGAAACAAAATAAACATGTTAAAAATATTTTGTTTTGATTTTCATCTTCATCCGTGGAATTATCATCATACAGCAAGTTTGGTTCGATTTGATCATCAATTTCATCCACAGCCTGCATATCTATAACAAGAAATCGTTTATAATACTTGACAATATATTTTTTATTTAATGAAAAGCGTATTATTAAAGTATTGAAAAGCAAATGTACCTGAATCTGGAGTATCCCCTAGAATATCTGGTGTTATGACTACATCTTCATATACTTCTGGTAATTGATCACCAATGGCGCGATGTCTGGCGTATGGGAACGGTGCGATAGAGTGAGAGACAGAGAAAGAGTGAAAGGGAGAGAGATGCGCGGAGTGGGGAATACGTGCTTCACTGCGGTGCACGCACTAAACTTTATTGACGATTTTTGTTACTTCGGCTTGTGGAAATCGGCAGATTATATTTTTCCCATTATCCTTGAATTATTTCCTTCAAAACAAAAAAAATTCGACCGCGCTCGAGAATGTCGAGGTGACGTTTTTTTTTGCAAGTTTGTGACCCTCCCACTCCCTTGCGTAACGCTGAAATCGTCAGATTATTGAAACGCACACTTTTCAGCATGTAATTAACCCATCACACCTTAATCTGACGCGCTCGAGGATTTCCAACTATGGATTTTTTTTTACTATTCTGATCGGCTGCCCTACACGCACGACCCTATATAGAGGGCTTAGATATGGTGGAGGGTACCCAACAGGGTGCAAGGTATTCCCTATATGTTAATCTGCCGCGCTTGAGTAAATCCCAAAATCCCCTATTGGGCTCCCCTACTATTGTTACCTATTTTAAAATACGCGAAGATAATCAAGTTTATACCAACATTCCAGCAGTTCTCAAACAATGTTCCTAAACATTTTCGAAATTTTTGTTTTATTTCTTCTCCTAAACTCTGGGCTTTAGATCCCATGTTATATAAGATTTTTCCCACTACCGGCTTTTTTTAATGACATGAAAATAGTTGCATCCAGTATAAAGAATAAAAAATGTTGCAGTAAAATGCTGACAGCCCCCCAGTAAAACTACCCCTTAAGCCGAAGAGAGGGTTTGACTGATACTATGTAAATTGATGTCCAGATGGGTTATATCTAAATTTAAAATATGAATTTTATACTTTAACGCGGTCGGAAAATATTGCAGAAAAATTGATATTTGTTATTCCTCTTTGAAGGGATATAATTTCCTTCCTATTCATTTAAAGTACCTTTATTTTTGAATGTACCATCAGCCACATAAATACCGAGAGACAAATTTGGACCACTAACTCGTAAATTCATAATCCAACATGCAATTGCAAATTCCGAGATACAGTTGTGAATTCCGACTTAACAATTGTGAATTCCGACTTAATAACTGTGAATTCCGAGTAAGAATTGTGAATTCCGAGATACAATTGTGAATTGCGACTTACAATTGTGAATTCCGACTTAATAACTGTGAATTCCAAGTAAGGATTGTGAATTCCGAGATAGAATTGTGAATTCCGACTTACAATTGTGAATTCCGACTTAATAACTGTGAATTCCGAGTAAGATTTGTGAATTCCGAGATACAATTGTGAATTCCGACTTAACAATTGTGAATTTCGACTTACAATTGTGAATTCCGACTTAATAACTGTGAATTCCGAGTAAGAATTGTGAATTCCGAGATACAATTGTGAATTCCGACTTACAATTGTGAATTCCGACTTATAACTGTAAATTCCGACTTGCAATTGTGAATTCCGAGTTAGAAAAAAATATTGAATAGAGTGGCCTTTCTACGCTTTCGTGTTCTTCGATGGTTATTACATACATGATATTTATACGATGGTCATAGCCTTCATATATATTTTTTTATTCACATATTCAATATTGGCCTATTACCGCTACCAAGGCCAATCACCGACGCCAGGAGACGATCTAACTCCAGCCCGAAAATTTTGCCGAACCTCTTCTCTATCGAAGACCAGGGATTTTTTTACTTGCCTAACATTTAATAGATAAGAGACCGATTGTTTTACATCCCCACCGATGCATATCTTCTACGTATGTTATATAAGCCATTAGAAGAATCAATATGGCCAACTTGCAACCAGAAGCGTACAATAATTGTGACAGTAACAATGCTGGTGTCAAGAATGCCCTTATCTGTTAGTGGGTTTTAACTTGGCCCGATACAAATAAACTTTCATTTAATTTAGTGCTTTTGTCATCTTCCTAGCATGTTGAAGTTCAGCTAGGACTTGAATAGTATTTATAGATAGGCAGACCACGGGTCAAAAACCCGTTGAATCTATTTTTCATTCATTTTTAACATTTTCAATAGATACCTTTTAGAGGCATGCCGCCAAGACATATAGTAATAGCCTATGAAGATCCTTACATCTGGAAAACTACATCTTACGTTATTTTTCAGTACACGACTGACAAAGTGACCAAGCGTGTTCTTCACACGAAACGATTGTATAACCTACCTCTGCCACGTTCAGATGGTTAGAATTTTGTCGATCAACGGGAAATCGAAAACTAGTTGGAAGCATGGTTTCAGATGGTTCAAGTGAAATTGATTCCACTCAGTTCGAAAATTACTGTTGTTCCAAGTGCCACATACATTTCTATTGCTAAATTAAATGACTAAGCTACAACAAATTTTAATTTGCATTCTATAAATGGAGATAGATATTAAAAATCTATGCATAATAATCATTTGCAATTCAAATTTGTTTCTATTCGTTTTTGTAACAATTACTGCAAGGATTGTCTCCCACGGGCATAATTTATAGTATGAATGACATATAGGTGACATGAAACAATATAGTAAATGCAATGAGCAATTTTACTAGTGTGAATTTTAAGCAAAAAGTGTGGTAGAAATGATTCCATTTGAATTCTTCTAAAATAAACGTAGCGTGAAATAAATATAATATATTAGTCTCATGAGGTAAAAAACCGGTGCCTAAGGAATTTCTACTTCCACATCCAAATTTTCCATCCAAGTCTCTTTAAAGGAAAACATCTTGAATATATTTTCACTCTAGTATGTTGAAATCATTGGTCATAGAATTTTAATAAAATTTGAGAAGTTGATTACTAATATGTACGCCAAAAATAAGGTTTCCAGACTCAAGGGAATCATCTCAATCAGATGTCGTTACAATATATACGTGTACCAAATTTTAAGTGCATATCTCAATTTTATTTGATCAACCCCTTTAATAATTGAGTGGGGGGTGGTGAGGGGATGGAAAATATTATAAATATCTGAGGCCTTGGCTTCTAGTATAAACACCACATCTTAGTCTCTGTACTCTTACCAGATTGTTTTACTCATTCTCCCTATTTACCATTACTTACCCCCATGGAACGAAATCATCTCGAAATATATTCTAGTTTCATATGTGTTATAATACATACGCGTACCAAATTTCAAATGAATATCTTAATTTAATCTTATCAGCTTCTTTAATAATGAGTGGGTGAAGGAGTTGAAAAATGTGATAAAAAAATCAGAGGCCTTCGCTTCTGCTATATACAACAAATCCCAAGTTTTTGTGCTCTTACCAGCTTGCTTTACCTATTTTCCCCTATTTAACCCCCTCCCCCCCCAACCTCACCGGATTTATTCGAAAAACAATCCAGATTCAGATCTCGTTATAATACACACGTGTACAAAATTTCAATTCAATATCTTCCAAAGAAAACGTGCGAACAAAAAAGTTATACGGATTGACCGACAGACAGAACATTTTCTTTTCGCTCAAATTTAAAATCTCTACGTTTCATGACGTTTTAAACCTATTTGAACAATAAAAAAATTTGAATTTTTTTTTACTACTACTATGCTTCCACTCCACTTCGTGGATGTGGAAGTAATTAACCCCGCATGGGATTTTTTCTGCTGATCATACTTTTAGAATTTATAATCGAAAGATTTGTTATTAATCTTCTGTTATCAGGTGGAAATGTTACATTTCGTATGAACAAACAACATTAATACCTACTATTTACTTTCGATTTCGAGTCATATAAATTAAAAGACTCAAATTGGCTAAGCATGCAAGATAGACGAAAACTCCACTCTACAGTCTTGTTTCATAACATTATTTTAAATCAATGTCCCCCTTACTTGTATAACAAAATAAAATATAGAACGGATGTCCATACCTTAAATTTAAGATTTAAAGGATTCATTACACCTCCACCTCACAAATCTGCAATGTTTAAAAGATGTTTTATACAATATAATGTTTATATTCTTTATAATAATGTACCAGCATCCTTGAAATCCTTAAAACTAAACTTATTTAAAAATCAATTTAAGAAAATTCTTTTTAATGCCTGACATTAAACTTATTTATTACGTTCTTCCTCGTATTGGCTGCCTATCCCATTTTTTCCCCTTTCTCTATTTTCAGTTTAAAAAGATTTTAGTTTCCGTTGTTGCGTGAGTATGATTTTGAATCGCTGTATATGTTCATGTATTTGTAATGTATCTGTGTCACTGTTGGAGCTGAACTTTGAACTTTTTTTAATTGTTTTCAGCTCCATTTTGCAACTTTATTTAATTAATTATGTAATAATGTGTATATACTTTGATTGCAAATAAAATTATTATTATTATTATTATTTTTAGACTCTAAAATTGGGAGAAAACTGGAAAATTATATTGGAAAAACATGATTATTTATATCTACTACTGAGTACGTACAAACTAAAAGTAGACTCTGACGTTATACGTTTCGCCGGATTATAGAAACTAAATAATGGGATTTATTATGAACCTTAGTAAATCATTTACTAACACTCCAAGTCTATTTATTGCACAACCACCATGGTTGTGTTCTATTATATTATATCGATCAACTATTATTCTAGCACTGAACTTCACTGATAAAATGCATTTTAAAAGCTTTAATTTAATTTGCTTTGTTGTTTGTCCATTTGCTATAAATCTTACAATCAAAATTTCGATTAGTTCTGATGACCTTAGAAATTTGCACGTGTGTATAAATCCAGTGACAATATAAGATGATATATCTAATATCGTTCTAAATCCAATATGGTGGACATTGCAAGATGACAGGTTACATTTTTCTTTACTTAACTTCCTTGATATGTGTGTCAAATGAAAGGATTTGATGAGTAAAATACCCCTTGGGGTGGGTCGGGGTAACTTTAAAGTCTTAAGTGGCTACCCCTATTTGTTTATTGCAGAATCGGATATTCTGGCTAAGAATAGACTACTTTTGTTCGAAACAGTTTTTCTAAAATTGTCATTTTTATTTTTGTTACGATGAGGAAAATAAGAAGTGTGGACAAAAATTGTAAGAGGCAAAAAGAGTTTGGAATCATTCCAGCAATATTCTGGGGGTAGGGGGTCACGTTTGATATCATTGGATAGCGTATTTAAAATATTATAAAAAAATCTGAGGCCTTAACTTCTTGTACATACACCGAATTTCAAGTTTCTGTACTCATACCAGCTTGCTTTACTTATTTCCCCCTATTGACCCCTAAATAACCCCCAACCCTTCAACGGAATCATCTCAAAGTATAATCTAGTTCCAGATGTCGTTATAATTCATACGTGTACCAAATTTCAAATGAATATCTCGATTTTATTTTATCAACCCTTTTAATAATGAAGTAGGGGTGGTGGGGGTTGAAAAATATTATAAATAATCTGAGACCTTGGCTTCTAGTACATACACCGAATTTCAAGTTTCTGTAGGTAGTCTTACCAGCTTGCTTTATTTATTTTCCCCTATTTACCCCTATTTAACCCCCAACCCTTCAACGGAATTATCTCAAAATATAATCTAGTTCCAGATGTCGTTATAATACATACGTGTAGAAAATTTCAAATGAATATCTCAATTTTATTTTATCAACCCTTTTCAAATCGGAGTAGGGGTGGTGGGGGTTGAAAAATATTATTAAAAAATCTGACGCTTTGGCTTCTAGTACATACACCGAATTTCAAGTTTCTGTACTCTTACCAACTTGTTTTACTTATATTCCTCTATTTACCCCAAATTAACCCCCAACCCTTCAACGGAATCAACCCAAAATATAATCTAATTCTAGACATCGTTATAATACATACGTGTACGAAATTTCAAATGAATATCTCAACTTTATTTTATCAACCCCTTTAATGGGGTAGGGGTGGTGGGGGGTTGAAAAATATTATAAAAAAATCTGAGGCCTTAACTTCTAGTACATATACCGAATTTCAAGTTTCTGTACTCTTACAAGCTTGCTTTACTTATTTCCCCCTATTTACCCCTATTTAACCCCCAACCCTTCACCGGATTTCCTCAAAAAACAATCCAGTTCCAGATCTCGTTATGGTATATACGTGTACAAAATATCAGGTCAATATCTTAAACCGTTCCGGAGAAAGCGTGCGGACAAAAAAAGTTACAGACAGACAGACCGACAGACAGACCGACAGACAGACAGAAATTTTTTTTTCCCTAAAATTTAAAATCTCGACGTTTCATGACATTCTAAACCTATTTCACGAATAAAAATTTTTGAAAATTTTTTTGCGATTACTATACTTCCAATCCACTACGTGGATGTGGAAGTAATTATTAAGGACGTGTTTTCTTTCTTTGGATCCTTTGGTGTATTTCTCGAGATATTTGACCGTTTCCAGACTTTTTGGACACCTTGTAAATATACAACATTAAAATGGTTTCTTAGATTTTTAATTTGTGTAAATTTTGTTGGTCTAAGCAAATGGTTCTTCGCGCGTCAAGTACTGCAAAATGCGCGTCCGGCCAACCTTAAACCGCGCTTCATCTAATATCTCCACTTCACAAATTTTTTATGGAAAATCCATCTCATTAGACGAAATTTTTGTAAGTGAAAATGTATGCTTTTTCTAAAAATATTTTTTATTTTCTCCTACTTCTACTCATTCTCTAAATCTTGGGAAAATACCGGAAAAACCAACTTCTTGAATTTTTTTTTGTTTAATATTGCCGGTCTGAAAATCATGCAAACCTTACGTGCTGTTATTGCTTACCATCCAAAGAACTCGTTAAAAAAATCATCCGCCTCCGATTTGTTTAGAGAGATATTTATATCTCTAATGACTGGCCTATAAGACACCGGCAACCAAAAAACCTCTAGCTTCTTCCTAATTAATCAATAATCAGTTTCACGCATATGGAACTTGTAAATACTATTTTTATATAAAAGGAAATCCAACAGGTTTAATTGTTTTTTATCTCTTTCGTCTTTAAATATCACTTAACCGGTGATAATACGTTTTACTTTCACAGGATATGTAATTACTTGAGACTGCGGCAATTACACTCTAATTAAATATTTAAAATTGTTCGACGTATCTAGTCAGTAATTAATAAAAAATGGAATATATAAACGATTAAAAGCTGCCTGCGTTTGAACATTGGCAACTGCGATTTCACCAAAATTTGATTTGATTTAACACGATATACTTGTACAGAGTGCGGCAAAGAAATTAGGCGAATTAAATCTTTAATAACTGAAAGTAAATTCCATTATTAGTTATTAATTACTTCTCGAACCACTGTGAATCGCCAATGTAGACTTTTGCTTTGAAACAATTAGCCCAACAGAAAATTATGCTGCTGATACTACTACTAGCCCAGTTGCCAGACAGAAATTGATAAAAACCGGTCACTAAATGTTATATGGCTGAATTTTTTACAATAAATATTTTTGTTGGTGTAGAATACGATAAAAAAAATTACAGCTGTAAGGTGCCGGCGACCCCTAAAAAAATCGAAAATATTGATCGAAATTCGGTTTTTAGCCAATAACTCTAAAAATTAAAAATATGTATCAAAAAACTAATAGCACTAGGCGACAGAGGGGGAAATTTCTCATGAAAAACGTATATGAAGTTTTTTTGGACGATCAAAAATGTAGGTTCCAGATTTTTACTTCCCTCGCATACCGAAGGGAAATATTGTATTCGAGAAAAAATCACCCTCCGAGATTTTTTCGGATTCTGACGTATCAGATCACGTAGATTACGAAAATATAGGTTTTTCAATTCCGTCAGTCTGTCTGTCTGTCTGTCTGTCTGTCTGTCTGTCTGTTGGTGCATTAACTAAAAAAACTGCTTGACGGAGAGCAGTCAAATTTGGTAGGTAGTTGACCCTACTGTCAGCGAAGAAATGGTTAAACTTTCACTGGAAAATATACAGTGGACCGTCTAAACGGAACAAACATTTTTTTTTGCTCAAATTTAAAATTTCCACGTTCCATGACACGTTCAACCTATTTCAGAAAAAAAAAATTGAAAAACATTTTTGAAAAAAATTTTACCACTAAAATAGATGAAAAATTTTTTTTTTCTTTGGTCAAATTTAAAATGTCCACATTTCATGGCATTCTAAACCTATTAAAAAAAAAATTGAAAATTTTTGAAATTTTTTTTCCACTAAAACAGATGGAAAAAATTTTTTTCTTTCTTCAAATTTAAAATTTTCACGTTTCATGACACGCTAAACCTATTTCAGAAAAAAATATTTTTGAAATAATTTTTACCACTAAAAATAGATGAAAAAATTACTTTTTTTCTTTACTCAAATTTAAAATGTCCACGTTCATGGAATTCTAAACCTATTTAAAAAAAAATTTGAAATTTTTTTTTTACCAATATTTTTGAAACATTTATTTCCATTAAAACAGATAGAATTTTTATTTTCTTTCTTCAAATTTAAAATTTCCACGTTTTAAATCTATTTAAAAAAAAAATTGAACATGTTTTTACCATTTTTGAAAAAAATTTACCCCTAAAATAGATAGAATTTTTTTTTCTTTGTTCAGATTTAAAATTTCCACGTTTCCATGACATTCTAAAACTATTCAAAAAAATTTAAAAAAATTTTTGAGAACATTTTTAATCTATTTATGTATCAAAATTTAACACTAGAATAGGTGGAAAAAATTTGTTTTGCTCAAATTTAAAATATTCACGTTTCAGACATTCTAAACCTATTTAAAAAAAATACATAATTTTGCAAACTTTTTTTACCACTACCATAGAATAGAAGCAAATTTTCCTTTTTGCTCAAAGTTAAAATTTCTACGGTTCATGACATTCTAAACCTATTTCAGAAAAAAAAATTAAAATTTTTTTACCAACATTTTTGACAAATTTTTAAAAAATTACATTTTTTAACCAACGTAACCAACGCAATACTTCCACTCCATATGCACCTAATATAATTTTATTGAAAAATGTACAGGGTGGTCATCCCAAGAAATAATTCAGTCATGGTGGGCATTTGTAAAGGTATTTGCGCAAGCCTTCCATATTTGGCACTTGTTATTTAGTATTGAACTTTTGCTGTTGGATGAGCACTCTGTATATTTTTTTGACCAAACGTTATTAGGTTTTCTTTGTAATAATAGCAATAACTATATTCCGATTATTATTCTCAATGCCATTTCGTAATTAATAATTTTTTAGAGTGACCGCCATGCACAAATAACGAGGCAAGTTCTGTGTAAATACCTTTAATGATTTTTTTGTTTAATGTACGAGAATGGAATAAAAATCTAAAACTATCCAATCTTACTCTTGAAGTAATATATAAAATAATCCGATGGATAGATATGCCAAATAATTTTTGTAATAAAAGTTGTTAACGTTTATTTTACTCCTAGTTTCACGAATTTTAAGGCAAAGAAAATTTTTTCTTTTATTTTCGTAAAATAAGGAGGGTTAATTTCGTTTTTAAGGTAAATCCCCTTGAAGCATCCTAAAGTACACATTTCAAGCTTTAAAAATCGCACCTACAAGAATTTAATAACGCGATTTAAACCAGAGTAATAGGTGGTTAAAGTTAGTTATACATATCAAATTTTATCACTTTCTCAAGATTTTAAAATTTTGGAAGTGCATCTTCAAAAATTAATTTTTGAGATTTTTTTCACTCATCGGATATTTATATATTACTTCAAGAGTAATATATAAAAGTGCCAGCTCTCTATCTTAAAAAATGTAGAAATGGTAGAGCTTTTGCTGATCTCATCGGAAATCTCTTTATGTTCCGACTTCATATACCGGGTGAGTCACGAATTGCGCTCGCCCCGATATTTCCTAAAATATTTGGAAAAGAAAATTGAAATTTGGAGGCCTTATTACACGACTAAAATGCCATCTTTTCAATAAAAAATCAAGTTTGGTGCACATCCGGTTTGACCGTAAATGCCCACAACTTTCGATTTTTAAATGGAACACCCTATATATTTTTACATTTTTGGAATCTAGAGGAAATTTTGAATACAATACATCCATTTTGGTCACTTTTTGATAAACATTAAAAATTTTATTAAAAAATCTATTTCTGAATCCAGAGTGCTGTGGTGCCCAAAATATATTTTAGTTTGTGTGCTACGTTACGATAAAAATAAAAAGAGAAATACGATTGCATTACTTAATTCTCTAGAGGTGTTCAAAATTTTTAAATGTGATATTTACCCACTAACTCGGTTTTTTTAATGGGAATTTAATCGTTCACCAACATTTTTAAATATCTCATTTTCATACGACTCTAATGATACCAAAATTTTGAAAATCCGCTGGGAAATATTTGAGATTTCAGCCAAAATACAATGCAACCAAGCTTTTAGAAACATGCGGCTAATAGATAATAGATTAGTGGGCTTTGGAAACTAAAATGGCACATTTCTGTGTAAATTTGGTAACCTAATAACATTGGAAAAATCATAGTAGCCATTGAATGTAATAAAACAATATCAGCTGTCAGACAGATACAAAATAAAGCGTTGCGGAAATCTCTTTGAGTAAAAATTAAAGAAAATGAATAATTTTAGTACAAATGAAAAGGCCGATATGTTACTGATATATGGAGAGCGTCTCAAAAATTCAACTGCAGTTGCAGAACTGTATCAGCAACGATATCCCAACAAACGTCATCCAAGCAGACACTTATTTGCCAGAGTGGAAAAGGAATTAAGAAACGAACCCAATCAACAAGAGGACCATCAAACATTTATTGTAAGTGAGGACAAAGAAATTGATGTATTACGATTTGTGATGGTACACCCAACAACATCAACAAGGGAATTGTCAATGGAATGCGACATTAGTCAGTCTTCGGTTTGCAGAATTTTAAAGAAACATAAGTTTCGGTCTTATATATACCAAATCCATCAAAATCTTTATGGGGATGATAGCGACAGGAGGCTAGTATATTGCAACTGGTTCTTAAATGCAGTACAACAAAACCCAGGTTTTCCTTTTCATATTTTATATTCAGATGAAAGTAGATTTACGAACCAAGGTATGTTTAACAGAAATTATACTAGGCACTGGGCTCAAGAAAATCCGAGGTTGGTAGGGCGGGGGAATATTCAGGAAAGATTTGGGTTTAACTGTTGGCTTGGAGTACTTGGAGATCGAATAATTGGACCCATATTTTTTGATG